>CM066729.1:1205000-1805000 GCA_033961575.1 Aselliscus stoliczkanus
AAGGAGCGGCAGGAAAAAGCCAGGAGTCAGTTCACAGCAGGTGGCCCTGATGGCCAGGGGTCCGCGGGCACTCGGGGACACCTGCCCACGGCGGATGTGGGCAGACCGGGACCAGCCAGAGGGAGCCCTGCAGCCAGATCAGTCCCAGCAACACTGCCCTGCCCGGACTTGCAGCCGCTGGACATGCCCAGGGGCCAGGCGAGCACTGCCCGCTGCTGGCGCCTCGGGGCCCCGCCTGCACCGCGCCGGCTCCTTCCCCCGCCTCGGCGAGACTCAGAGCCTTAGCTCCTGGTTTTCACTGTGCCTGCTGTGTAAATAGTGTGTGTGTGTGTGTGTGTGTGTGTGTGTGTGTGTGTGTGTGGTGCTCTCAGACTCATCAGCCCAGTGACAGCCGGCTCGCCGGCCCTGGAGAACAGGACAAGGGTTCCCTTAGCTCTAGAAAACTAGATGTGACACTAATTTGAACATTTTCAGGACCCAGGACTGACCTTCAAGAAAAAAAAAAAATACAAACGAGTGTGGTGATGAATTAGGCCTAATTTGTAGGACTGGGAGGCTCTACTCATTTAAAACAACTTTTAAATAATTATTCAGGTAGAGAGTCTGAGTCCAGCTGTTAAGAGTGTCACCGATTCCCCCCATGTCATCTGCTGAATTGGGACAGTCCCTAGCTTGTCCATGACACTAAGAATCACAGTGAGAGGTTCCACTGTTTCCTGCTCCATGACACCATCAGCATCTGTCTGACTTACAAATTTAAGTGCAGATAAATAAGATGCCTCCATTTAAAAAAATCCAACAGAGGGCCGGCCGAGTGGCGCGGTGGTTCAGCACTGGCTTGGGAAGCCAGCGGCCCCGGTTCGGTCCCACGTGAGGGCCAGGGACACTGCCCTCAAAAAAAAAAAAAAATCCAAAAGGATCACAACAACAGAAAAATGACGTTTGACAAGGGTTCCTGATTCTAAGATGTAACCTTGAGGGCTCAACCCTCAGACTAAGATTTGACCCTCGTAACAGTTACTTTCAAAGATTAAGTCCAAGGTATAACAATACAAAAAAAAAAGATAATATATATTCCCATTGGATTGTTTCTGGGATGCTTATTTCTTACATCCCTCCACCAGCCAGGTGCAATACGGGCGAGAGGGTGCGCAGGGCCAGCTCAGACCTTCCTTCAGTCAGAGGGCACCTGATAAACAAAAGGGCCTTGGGGCCTCTCTGTCTCCTCCAAGGGCAGTAAAGTGCCTGCAGGGCAGCCGAGGAGGGGCGCGTGCCGAGGGCCAGGCCGCACCGCCCGGCTGGCCCGTCCCTCCTGCAGACGCAGGGCCCCGGCCCCCCGGCTTTAAACACGCTGCGCTTCAGCGTCCGCCTCGAGGAAGAAGCAAAGTTGAACTCCAAGGTCTTTTAAAGCGTCTGAATAAATAAAATGGAACTATTTTCTCACATTAAAATAAAGCACGGACTTATAAATTAAAGACAATTTAATCTGGCGCAAAATTAACAAGCAGAAACCTCAGCCTGGCAGAAAGACGAGCAGGTGGCCTGCAGTCCATGGCCTGCGTGCACATTCCCAGCTGACCCGCCGTGGCGGCCACGCACCATCGTGGTCCCCTGGCTCTCTCCCCCAGGGAGACCCGCAGCTGTCCCGACTGTGGCCAGCAGGAGAATGGGGACCTGAGTCGCCACGTCCTCCACTGCATCTGATACCAAAGCACTCCGCAAACACGTGACAACGCTGTCCGGTGTTTGGGGCAGACACAGCCCCACGTGCCCCTAATGCCCTCAGGAGCCAGAGACCCAGCTGGGGGACAAGCCTGCCGCGGCCCACACCCGCAGTGGGAGACCGGGCACCCACGGGCCCTCCTCAGGTGACACGGCGCACCGGAGGGTGCCACTTCCCTCAACGTTTGCAACTGCTCGACTTCACAACCCTCTTCAAGGATTAACCTTTCCTGATGAAAAACCACCAGATGTGATTCCTTTGCCTTCTGATCACGAGAATTTGGTCAAAACAGAAAAAATTATATCAGCAGTTAAGCTAAACACCAGCTAGTGTCGGAGCAGGGAATTTCAGAGCTGAAGCCATGGGAAAAATCAGATTAATTTAGGGCTGATGTTAAGGGAATATCAGAGGCAGAGACAAGTGGGTGTCTGAGAGGGAGAAACCGGCAATCAAACAGGAAAAACACCCAACTTCTCAAGATGCATCCGAAGAAAGGCTGAGTTACTTTATTCCCTGCTACACCTGTGCATTCCAAGGTGCCTGAAACACAGGTATTCAAACCCTACTCGTTCAATGACAGCATGAAGAGTGAATGAAATGGCTGAATGTCAACTAAGGAAGACAAAGACCCCATGACTATGAGATGCCAGCAACCCCTCAGACTTAAGGACGGTTCTGGTCACAGACCCTACATGGTTCTTCTTCACACTGTGTGGGGACACGACACACAACAGGGGCCGTGGGTCAGATGCCCAAGCTGCCACCAGACGTCACTCTGAGCCCTTTACTTACTTTCTGTAAATCAAGGGGAAAGGACAGCTTTCAAAGCGCAGAGCAGAATACGAGAATGACTTCAAAATAACTAAACGAGGTCTTCAAGCCAGCAGGGAGGACGCATTGGTGACGGGGGTGGGCGGTGGGGGCGCTGACAGGCCAGCACGAGGAAGCCCCAGGCCACGGTCACCTGAGAGCAGATGTGGAGGCCGCACACCAGGTTCCAGTGGCAGGTGGCTCCAGCTCAGGAGAAAGGGCTGTGACATTCTCAGGAGTTTTCTGAAGCAGCTGACAGCTCGTTGGTAGGTTGAAACAGGCAAGGGTGGGAATATTTACGCCACAGAAATTGGCAAGTGCTGCAAATCAGGGCTTTTACACCCACCCTCTCCGAGAAAGCCAGCTGTTACCCAGGCACGAGGACACCAGCGCGCACACCTAACAGTATGCAAACTCTATCTCAAAAGAGAAAAACCTGGGGGCTGAGCGAAGAGACGAGGGACTCATTTTTAAAAGGAGAAGGTATAAAAATAAAAAACAAATTTAATTTTCAGTGTGTTAAAAGTAAAGCAGGGTTTTTCCTGAGAATGAAAAAACGTTCACCCTCAGGAAATCTACTAATGAAATTTACTCCGTTCCTACACCTCAACAGTCAGTATGCAGAAAAAGCATACGGTAACATCCCACTGCCATTTGCACTGAAGTTTATGAAAGAAAACCCCTCAGCAAACGAGGAGGGAAACGTGGGAGCCGGGAGAGGGCGGGTGCAGAGGGCTGGGTGCCTGGCACTCCCAAGGGACAGCCACAAGCACCGCTGGGCCACGGAGTGCTGCTGCCACTCAAACATCACATTCAGGCCCCGACAGGGACGTTCAAAGGCTGGCAAGTGAGGGGCTTATCTGCACAGTGTGGCCCTCTGCCTGGAACCCCTGAGACACAAACGACAGGCTGGGGATATAATCAACATACAAAACCAACCGCTTTCCTACACAGCAGTAATAAGCACTTCGAAATGCAGCTGAAGGAGGGTTTGGTATGTGACCAAAGTGGCATTTCTGACCACTGGGCAAGGACAGCCAACAGGAAAGTGTTAGACCCCGATTCAAACTGTATAAAAACAGATTCACATAGATTTCCTCTTTGGAAAAAAAAATAAACAAAATCAAAAGACCAAGGACAACCTTGGCAAACGCCGCTGGCCCTGCGAGGCCCCTCCTGACACAGGGGCCTGGGCCCCACGAAGGCTGCACCCTGGAGCTCGAGGTCGCCAGGACTCCCAGCGAGGACGCAGGAGAGGGCTCTCCCTGGGGGCCACCGGGAACCCTGCCTGCGGGATCGCGCCACGCTGCCGTGTGCTTTATCAAATCTTTATTCTGAAATGTTAGACTTAGGGCAAGTTGAAAACAGTACAGCGGGTTCCCAGACACCCTTCACCAGCTTCTCCTAAACCTCACATCTTACAAAATCACTGGCCGAGGCTCAAAGTGAGGCCGTGAGCCCAGCAGCAGCCCAGGCACGGAGTGCAGGGGCCCCCCGGGTTCACCAGCCCTGTCCCTGTGTGCGGGGACCCCCAGAGCCGCTCTCTGTGGGCCCCCCCTCCGCGCCTGCCGGGCTGCTCTGTCCTGTGGTTACCCGTGCGGGGCATCGGGGCAGGACGTGCCGGGTAGGACCAGGGAGCCCGCGGCGGCATTGACCCGGGTCACCTGGCAAGGCAGTGTCTGCAGGCTGTCTCCACTCTAAAGTTACTGTTTTTCCCCTTTTAATAAATAAATAACTGAGGGAAGAGATACTCTGCGGCGAGGCAAATATCCTGTTTCTCCTCAAACTTTCGCCCACTAACCTTAGCATCAGCCCGGGTCTCGCCCGAAGTAACCACTGTGTGCCCAGCCTGCCAGGGTTTCCCAGCCCCTCGTTGGGTCTACACGGATTAACTGGCGTTCCTCTGCCAGGAAGAGCCTCCTGGCCCGTTCACGTACTGCCTTCTCCAGGGACGCCCCACGCCAGTATGGAGCGGTGCCCGCTCATCTGGTCCTTCGGGTACAGACCCACCTGGGGTACGTGCGCCCAAGCCCGGGGAGTCCAACGCAGCCGCCTTCCCCCGGCGGCCCCGGCCTTTCTGAGCACTCCCTGACTCCCTGCACCTCCTTCAAGGGGCCCGGCTTCTCTCCACTGCAGAGGGACATCGGGTGTGCTCCCTGTCCCTGAGCCCGCTGGGGGGCAGAGCCAGGCGGTGTGGACGTGCGCGCACCGACACCCCCACTTCTCTCCATGCACGTATGAAGCCCCACGGGCTGTGTGACAGCGTGACTGTGGCGTGTCATCGGGAGGTGAGGGGTCCACAGTGCTCAGGGAGCTCCACGCACACCCCAGGGACAGACCCAAAGTCTAACAAACGCGTGGCTTCACCAGCAGCGTCAGTGTCACAGGGGTGCTTTGATCCTGAACCCCACTCGAGGCTCCAGTGCACACAGCACGTGGCCACACAAAGACGTGTCTCCTAACGTCCCCAGCAGCATTGTTCCCAACAGCCCAAATGTGCAAACAACTCAAATGTCCACCCTGGTGAAGGGACACACAAGTGGTGCCGTGACCACGCTAGGCGTGCAGGAACAAGCGACCGATCCGTGCTACGGACGGGCAAGCCCCAAACCCCTTACGGGAAAGGAGCCCAACACAAGAGACAGCTTGCTGCCTAATCCCATGGACACGAAATGTATGGGAGAGGCAAACACGCAACACAGAGCAGATCGGTGGCTGCCCGTGGCTGCAGTGGGAGCGGGCGTCAACCACAAACGTGCACAAGGGGCACCTGGGGGGTGGAAAGTCCTAAAACTGGACTGTGGTAATGGATATGCTACTTAGAGATTCATGACCGTCACTGACTTGTCCGTGGACAGAGGGTGAAGCCCATGGTGGCTGTTTGAAACAAACATCCTTCCAGCGCCTTCTGGGCTTTTGTTTTCTGTCCCACCCCCCCACCCCCCAGCACTCAGAGAGCTGGACACGAGGCCGCAATGTGCTCATACGTGCAGTCTGCTCTGGACCTTTCCCCAGTCAGCAAGACAGGAGGACACGTGGAGGCACCCTCCCACGGGAGCCACACAGCGGCGTGGCGTGTAACATGGCACCGCCCTGCCCTGCCCCGGGCACCTTTCCCAGCCTGCGTCACGGCTCCGCATCTGGGCGCGCTCTCGGGGAGCCCAGTGCGCCCCTGCCTGCCAGCCGGCCCGCACAGAAGGACTTCGGTGCAGCTGGGCCGGACAGGGGCCGGCACGCGGCGCTCTGCCACCAGACGCGTCCTGCACGTTTACACAGCGCCTGCCTCGACTGTGGAGACACCATCAATCCCCTCCCGGCTTCATTAGACGGGTAGAATTAAAGAACAGGAAGCCTCACTGTGAAATCATCAAATATGTCACTCACCCAAGGGCACGTGGGCGAAAACCGTCTACTGTGTGACACCCAAAAAATGTGAAGAGGGAAGCTCCCAGCGGAGGAGTCAGAAGGTGCAGCTGTGACGCTGCCCCACGTTTGGGGGCCACGGGCCACACAGCTGGCAGTCGTGACACAGGGGCTCTCACAGAGGTTACCACCTCCGCAAACCAGCGGAGACTCGGTGGAAGTGACGTTCTCCACAGGGTCCCGGGGATGGTCAAATCCAGGCTGAGCTCCACGACCCCAACGGGTGGCCGCTGGGTCCTCGGGTCACTCCTGTGACCCCCAGGTCCTCCTGTGGAGATTTCCGGCCTCGACCCCAAAGCAGCCTCCGCTGCGCAAACCCTTCCTCGCCGGGCACTCGTGCTGCCCGCTCCGGAGCCATCCACCTAAACAACTATCACATGAGTCTCTTTACGCGTCAGACAGGTTGCTAATGAAAATAAAGTTTTAACGCAGTAAAGAAGGACAGACAACTGTCCAGAGCCTGCCAGAGAACTGCTGGAATGGGCACACTGTGAAACCGACAGCCGATGGCTGCTTCGAGAACAATCAGGCTGTCTGACTGTACTTGGGGGCGAGTCCTATTCTGAAAAGGCCTCCACTACAAACGCTCCAAGTTAATAAAACATGCATGTGATGCAATTAACTTCATATCGACACAGTGGATAGAAACAGTCGCAGCGTCGCTCCTTGGGCTGAGCCTGAGCGCAGAAGTCTGGGAGCTACTTCCAGGCCCCAGCCGAGGCCTGCAGGCCGTTGGCGCTGAGCCTGCCACCGTGCAGGGGCAGCAGGGGACGCGAGTGCTCCCGTCCACTCCTCAGGTCGCGCTCGGGCTCGCACCCGTGATTCCCTTCCTGCACTTGGTGATGTCCCCCGTCTAAGGCAGAAGCCAGCGGTCATTCCCGGTCCTCTCCCGGCCAGGGCTCAGGGGGAAGACAGAGAAGCCCGAAAGCAGTTCCCAAAAAGGGAGGCTCTGAGCTGATGGGGACCCGGCACAGACCCCAGGATCGCCCCCCGGCCCGGTTCCAGGGCTGCGGCCGCTCGGCCTCGGCAGTGCCCACCCTGAGAAGCTTCCCGACGCCCTTGGGCCAGTTCCCGTCCTCACGGAGATCAACGCAGCCTGAGAGCTAACACTCAGGAGACAGAGCCGTCACCAGCCAGAGAAGCAGAAGGGACGTGTGTGCAGGCTCAGAGCCCTCAGCGCCAGCCCCGAACTCCCCCAGCCTCACCAGCCTCCATGCCAACCACCTGTTTCTAGCTCTGCCGTGCGGGCAGTGGGGCTGGTCACGCTCCTCCCGCTGAATTACAACAAGCCCTGGACTGGCAAACTGAAAACAATCCGCACTCAGTTTACCTCTGGATAGCTAGCCGTCAGGGCCAAGTCTGGGGCAACGCGGAAGGGCTCGCCTGCGCCCCAGGAGGCCCAGGAGCTGTCAGGGCTCAGAACCCGCCACCACCCCCAGGCCTGCCCCTGCCCTGCCCTCCTCCGGGCCAGCTACATCCAGCTGCAGGTCCGGAGGGAGGGGATGGGGAGCTTCACGCCAAGTGCCGGCCTCTCGCGGACCTAAGCGGCTATGAAGGGAGGAGGCACGGCCCAGGACGGCACGCAGGCCCTACCGTAAGTATTTCTGGGACAACTGGCCAAATGGCCCTTGGTTTTACTCCTAGTACAGGAATCTTCTAGAAATGGAAGGCGGCCTGGAAATCAGCGCCTCCACGGAGCAAGTTCAGGGCAGGCTGGGATTAAACCCCCACGGAATGCTGTTTGCTCACAGCTTATAAAGCCGCATTCTCACATTCTTGCTGATGTTTAAACCTTCAAGCCTCCACAACCGAACCAAGTAGTTTTCATTTTATTTGGTTGCTTTTCTGAAACTTCCCGGAATTATTCAAAGTACTCTCGTTTTTCTCAAGATGCAGTTATATAGCTATTACCCCTCCATTATGGGCACTGCTATTACACGGCACCGAGAGGGTTAAATGAGGGTGGCAGGACACAGCCATTTTTTCAGGTTGATTATTTTACTGTTTTCAAGAGATTCAGTTACTATACTGCACTTTATGGCTTTAGAACAATGTCCATGTTTTGTAAATGTTTCTGCTCTACAAAGGAAAGCATGGAGACCTGGAGACACCACCGCCATATGGGTCCTAAGTGTATGCCTGAGTCACCAAGGCCAGGGGCAGGCAGTGTGGCGAGGCAGAAAAGCACGCTTTCAGAGGCAGACAGCCCCAACCCTGGGGCCAGCAGTACGACCCGCATGAAAGGTAAGAAACGTTCTTCATTCGTTCAACAAACACTGCTGACTGCTGCTCTCTGCCAGGCACTGTCCCGGGCCCAGGGCCACAGAAGAGCAGCCCCTGCCTTCCCGGGGCTTCTCCACTCTGCCTCTGGGCAGGCTGATGGGGGCGGGGGGCCATGGCGCGCAGGTGAGAGCGGGCGTGCAGCCCAGGACCAGCTGGCCGCTGGGCAGGAGAGCAGGCCCCTGGGGCGACTCGGAGCCGCGGATGACTGAAGCTCGGCTCTGGCTGCTGATCAACAACAGATGGGAGCAGACGGACAGGCGGGGCGGGGCCGCCCGTGAGGAGGCCTCAGGTGAGCCCGGCGAGCCCTCTCGTCAGTAGGAGCAGGTGATGGTGCTTGCTGTCCAGTGGCCGCCTCTGGTCAGCACGCCAGGCAAACTGATTACACTGCCTCCGCCACGGCCGGAGCGCCAGGCGTGTCAGCTACATCACCCAGCTCCCCCGGAAGTCACTGAGCCTCTGACAGCCGAGCCTGGTCTGAGAAGGGCGGGTAATGAGAGGCGCCAGACCTGCGAGGATAACTGGCGTAGGGAGCGCCAGCTGTACCCAGAGGCTCACACGCCCCACCTGTGTTTCACCGCCACACGCATGGAGCTCACAGACCTTACTGAGGGCAATGCAATGCTCTGCACGTCACACAGCACGGAAAGTGACCTGCAGGGTCCAGCAGAACCCAGGGCCAAATGACGGCTACGACTGAAGTCACCCTCGCGATCCCTCGGGTGCCACCCAGCGCCATCACAGTGCATCGCAGGAGCAGCCTCCAGCCGCCTGCCCCCATACCCTGCTGACTGACCCCCAGGAAACGGTGCACTTGGCCGTCTCTCTCAGGCCGGCCGCCCCTGGCTTCAGGCTCTTCCCTCGGCCGAGGGCCTGCACAGCCCGGCCGTGACCCGCAGGCCGGACAAAGGCTACTGGCCCTCAGCTTCTCGGACAGGCGGGGCTTCCGCCTGGAATGCCCTTGCCTCTCTCCTGACAGCAGGAGCTGGTCTCTGCTCTGGGCCCCAGCACAACACCCTGCTCGAGCGGGAGCGGCCTGCTGACGCCACCCCTGTGGCCCGTGTTCCTCACACATCCCACAGGAGATGAAGTCCGAGGTGTGAGCTCTGCCCGGGGGAAGGCTGGCTCCGAGGCAGGGCCTCCCCGTTCCCTGCACCCTCCACAGTGACACACAGTGAAGGCGCTCCGTGGAACCTGTCCACTGACGCAGAGTGAGGTGACAGTGTGCCCAGACATGGAAACCAGCTCTCCCACCTCGGGGAAAGGGCCTCTACATTTCACCCCATTGGGTGGACTCCTCAGAAAATTGTATTTCCAAAGACCACGCCTTAAAAAATCAAATAACCACAAACAACGCAAATCGACATGCAAGGAAGGTATTGCAGCAAAGGGGCTTGGACATCGGTCCACGGACAGCAGCTGCCCCCCTCCCACGAGGTGTGGGGTCCGGCAGGCGTTTCCCTCCCATCGTAGGACGCACGGGGCACAAAGCAGCAGCCAGGGCCTGCCAGTCCTTGAGTCCTACCAAGTCTCACGAGTATAGGTGCCAACTTCCAGTTAAGTCAGTGGTACTCTAGGGCCACGGGACATTTGCGCAAAAAGAAAATACCATGTCCACACATATCTTTCTGTAAGGATGCCCCAGGCATGTTTAGCACCATCAGCTAAGAAGACACCCGCTCACAGATCCAAGGCAGGCTCCCTGGACAGAACACACCTGACAGGTCACTGTACGCTCCTTCCAAAGGCGGCGGGGCCTTCAGAGCCACCTGTAAGGGAACCCAGGCCTGAGCGCAGGTCCTGCCTGGCTCCCGGGGCTGCAGGAAGGTCCCTGCTCCTGCCGCGTCCCTCTCACCTTGCCAAGGGCTTAGCTCTGCCCTTACCCCTTTCCCAGGCCTTACGAATGATCCTCATGTTAGCCCATCAACATGCCACAAGCCACAGGCGCTCTCATTTAAAAAATAAACACCTCCCCTGAGCCCACTGTCCCTCCAGCTACTGTCTCCCCCCCCGTCCCCTCCTAACACAACCCCTCCACAGTCCTCTCTGCTGATGCTCCCCACGTCCTCTCCCGACCACAAGGCCACGTCTCTCATGGAGCCCAAGGGGCCCCTGGCCCTGCGCTCCGGGCCACTAAGCCCTCCCGGTGTCTTCTTCATCCAACAGACCCCTTTCAAGGGGGGCTGCTAGACCCTGTCTCTTGGGGACCCCTGGCCCAAAGTGCCCAGGCCCAGTCCTCCCCTTCAGCCACTGCCCCGCCTATGGTTTCACACCCAAATTCCAGGTCCTTGAAGTCACCCTGTTACCCCAACACCTGTATGCAATGACTGACCATCAAAATACCAGGCGAGGTGAACTCGCTCTAGTCCTGTCAGCCGGCTACCACCGAGGCACCTCCCAGCGGCACGGTTCATTCACCCAGCACCCCTAGGACACAGGGGCTACAACTGCCCCTGATCCGTGGCTGAGGAAACGAGCACAGAATTGCACAGCTTGCTCAAGGTCACACCTCTGGCACTCCTGGGACAAGGACCGGCCACGGGACGCTATGGGTCTGGTCAGTGGGGGACCTCCCAGAAACCGCCTGCGGGGTCTGACGCCTCACAGACTCATGGCCAGCAGACACCCGCTCCCCACCCCCAGTGCCCCTCATAACCGGCGCCAGCCACCTGCTCCGCCAACAACCCTGGGGTTGTTCCGGAACGCTCTACCTTGCAGAGGCTACTGGGAATCCTGATGGGCCACAGCTCATGGGTGCTAAGGTGTGTGCCCACATGTCACGTGTCAGCCACGTGGACCTCGGGCCTGGCGCTGTGCGTGGCACAGGCTGCCAGCCACCAGGGAGCAGTCACTCCCCCTCGCTCGCTCGCTTGCACACTCAAACCCAGCTGTCATTCTTGAAGGCGTGGCAGGACATGCACCTGTCAACAGGTCAGTCAGCAAATTGCTTAAGGACCGGAAAGCTCTCCTTAACACCCGCCGGTCAGGTCACAGAGGTGTGGGTGGCTGTGACACACTCGGCCTGGGCAGTCTCGGAAACGCACGTGGTGACAGCACACTGGACAACGCTGTGGCGTGGTGTGGCGTCACACCAAGGCTAACTTGGAGCAATCAGGTTCTAAACACAAAGACATTTTAGAATTACTTTATTTTACCTCACTCATATTTTCCTTTTTTATGAAAGCACAAGAGTGGTCTGATTTTAAAAGTGGAGGTAAAGCAAAGCTGCGTGATTAAAGAAGCAGGTGGCACCATCTAACAGGCAGCGCTTCCCTGTTGGGAGGACCGAAAATAACGCTGCCACTTACAAACGCTGGCCTGAGGCCCGCGGGATGCCCCCTCCCTCAGGGACAGGGGCTGAGGGCACTCCCGCTTTGCCACTATCTGTGGCTCTCTGCCCGCGTTTACCCAGGGAAGGTGGGGAATGATGCATACCTTTGGGCTCTCATGAGATTCAGTTGGGTGACATATGTAAAGGGCTTAACCGACCTGGCACGGCACAAGCTCCTAACAAACAGAGCCTTCCAACAGCCAGAGTGATCCTTTTTAAAGATAAATCAGATCATGTCATTGCCTTGTTCAAAACTCTCAAGTCAACTAGGCAGGAAGGCGCACAGCCCTAAGCCCCCACCACACTGAGATTAACACTGACAAGCCTGATCTGGGTGGCGCCCCAACAGGAGGCAGCCCTCCCACCGGCCTCCCCAGGCTCACTTCCTTCCGCCCGCCTCCTGCCAACACCAGCGCAGGACAACAGTTTGGGGCCGAAGCTTTGGCTGCAGGGTTCCTGCAGCCCTGCCCGAGGCCGCTGCCAGGCAGCGCCAGCTCCCTCCCGCCTTTGAGCGCCCTCTGCCACCCCCACTGCTGGGCTAGGTGGGGAATAATACCCCTCGTCCCCCACAGTGTGAACCCCGAAGGCAGCAACCATCCTTGTTCCCAGCGGCGCACCAGCGGGGTACCCCTGAGAGGGAAACAGAGCGACCTGGAGGCACGCAGGGCCTCAGGGCACCAGGCCCTCCAAGCCCCTCCCGCTCCCTGCCCACCTTCATCCCATAATAAATCCACCACAAGGTGGGAAACCAAAAACCAAAGTCGGCTTTCTCTGTGCGCCCCCAGAACACCTCACACGCGGGTGGAGAGGGGCAGCCAGCCAGCTCATCAGAGCACAGGGAGGTGGCCATCTGACACTGATGGTCTGGCCCCACAGTAAGCTCTGCTCACCTCTCACCAAATGGAACCCTGCAGAGAAGTCAGTCACTCAAGGAAAAAGGCGATCTTAATGACAGCGACACACAATTTGTAATTCTCACTAGTGGCCTTTCCTACCTCACACATTATGAACATGTTTTGAAAAGGAGCTTTTAACACCACCATCTCTATCACCAAATTATGGATTTAGGAATTCACATTTTAGAAAATTGACACCAAATAACCATCAAGCTTTCCAACAACATTGGGCCTCTCTAAGCTTTTCCATTTCATGCCAAGCCCACTTTTCTTAAACAAGTCTTTCACAGGCCAGGAAGTGTGTGCCTTCACCTGTGAATCTCCGAAGTGTCAGTTCTAGCCATCTCCTTCCCGTTTAGGTGACAGTCCTAAGTACTGCCACAGTGGGGAGTAAAACCCAGCTCGGAATACGCCTTACAGCTAGGAATTCTGATGACCAATAAAAAGCGACGAGCAGGTTTTGCTTGTGCCCGTGTATAGAAATATTCGCTGCAGCACCGTTTCTTACGGCAAATACTACGAACAATATTAAACACCCATGTGGTGTGTACGTACTCTGACTGCTGCGGGGAGAATTCACAACCACTGGTCCCAGCCGCTGGAGAGAACTCAGTGCCGGGAATGGCCTGGGAGCAGGCGTTCTTACCTTTGTGTGCCTTCTGACTGCCCTGTGTTGTGTGCATGCTTCTATTTTTAAATCTATAAATACAAATTTCAATGCTATACATTTTTAAATTTTCTGACTAAAATTATAGTTTTAAAAATGTAATGCTAACAAAAGTGATTCATAAAGCAAACTGCCAGTCTGTGAACTTTTCTGAACTCTGCCAACCTGGTTCAGCACTGCGGGGGGGCCCTCCCAGCCCATCCCACAGCCCACCTGCCCCCCACCCCCATCCCCTCCGCTGTCTAAAACAGGGAGGGCCTAGCACATGGCAGATTGTGCACAAGGATTCATCAAATGAATTAAGCTTGCTTTATTCACTCACCAGACAAATGCAAGTGTAAAGAATTTTCTTATTCTGAAAATCTAAAAGCAGTTGAAATGCTATTGCACCACGTAAATTCACAAAGGAGTGAATCAGCTTCATGAGCCAAGAATTATTTGTCCATGATAGCATTGGCAAATTCTCCTCTCGTCACCTCCCGGTACTGACTTCAGAGCACATCACACCTCCTGACACCGAGCCATCCATGTCTCACAGCTGGACCAGTTTTCTTTTCACCACTGCCCCCTGCAGCAAGGCCTGCTTTTTTCCCCTTCCAACTATAGCTTCAAATCGGTTGAAGACGTAGTTGAATAGATTCAGTCTCAGGGACCTGCAGCCATCTAACAGGCATTACTCACAATGTATTCCTTGCAAAGCCCAGGTGAGCGCCTGGCCTCCCCCTGGGGGAAGGTGGGGCACCCCGTTGGACGAGTGTCAGCAGCTACCCCTCAGGCCCCTGCAGCGGTGCCCACGGCACGAACCCTGCCCCCAGGGCGGCTACCTCTCTCCTGCAGGGCAGAGCAGCATCACCCAGCCTTTCGTCTTTCTCACGCCTCTTCCCCGCTGGGAAACGCTCAGCGAGCGGAGAGGAAAACCGCCTCCGCCCCAGGAAACACAGGAATCAGAGGCAGTGCCCAGGAGCTGTGCGTCCTTCAGACAAGCCGGCGTTTTGGGAGACGCAGCTCTGCGTGGCACCTTTCACAGGCACACGTCATACGGGTGCATTTAAGAGGGAACACAAAGGATCGCATAAATATTTAGGTCCCCAAACTTCCTGATCCATCATCGTGATCGCAGCGCTGCGAGCGGAGAAGCCGGTCTGAGCGCGCCACGTCCCGCTCCGCCCGCAGCGCGGGGCGCGGGCCGCCACGGGCGGTGCAGGCGGGAAGCGAGCCGCCCTCATCCCGAGTGAGCCCAGCGGCTGCTGGCAAGGCCCCGCGGGCCGGACGCGGCGCTGCGGTCTCCGGCGGAGGGGTCGGCCCGGGACGCGTTAGGTCCCCGAAACGGAGCGGGGCTCCCGGCACAGGTTGGCGAACGCAGCCCGGTCTGCGCGTCCCTGAGACCCGCGCTCAGCCCGGTAATTTTCCTGTCGCAGATGCGGGCGCGCCGCACGCCAGCCGCCGCCTCGGGCCCCGGCGCCCCAGATCGCTGCGGTGCCCCCCGCGCCCGCGCCCCGCGCGGACAGGGCGCCCCGGGTGGGAACCGAGCTGAGCCCGGCGCGCTCCCCCCGCCAAGGGGCGCGTCTCCCCTCCGTCCCGGGGCGCAGCCTCAGCCCAGCGCTCCGGCCCCGCTCCGTCCCGGGGTCCCCCCTCCGGCCCGGGTCCCCCCTCCGTCCCGGGGTCCCCCCTCCGGCCCGGGTCCCCCCTCCATCCCGGGTCCCCTCTCCATCCCCGGCGCGGTCACCCCTCCATCCCGGGGTCCCCCCTCCATCCCGGGGTCCCCTCTCCCTCCCCCGCGCCGGCCCCCCGCCCTCCCCCCCGCGGGCCCCCCTCCGTCCCGGGTCCCCCCTCCAGCCCGGGTCCCCCCTCCATCCCCGGCGCGGTCCCCCCTCCGTCCCGGGGTCCCCCCTCCGTCCCGGGTCCCCCCTCCATCCCGGGTCCCCCCGCCACCCCCGGCGCGGTCCCCCTCCGTCCCTGGTCCCCCCTCCATCCCGGGTCCCCCCTCCATCCCGGGTCCCCGCTCCGTCCCCGGCGCAGCCCCCGCTCCCGCGGCTCAGGGCGCCCGGCGCGGACGCGGCGTCCCGGGAGGACACGCTCCCCGCGCGGCGCGGCCCGCAGCCCCTCCGCACACCCTGCGGGCGGCGCGGGGCCCCCGCCCGGCCTCCCCACCTGCCCCGCGGCGCTTACATAAACGCGGCCCGGCGGCGCGTGTCCGCTCGCGGTGTCCGACCCCCGCCCGCCTCGCCTCAGCCGCCGGCCGCTCGGCTCCGCGCTCCGTGGCAGGGCTCCGCCGCTGGGCAGCCCGGGCTGGCGCGCGCGCCGTGGCCTGGCGCGGCCCCGAGCGCGCCCCCGCGCGCGCCCCCGCGCGCGGCCCGACCCGGCCGCCGCCTCCGCCTCCGCCCTGGGCGCCGGCCCCGCCTCCCGCCCCGCCGCCGGCCGCGCGCACGCACGGGGTGGGCGGCGCCGCGACGCAGGGCGTGCGCGCGCGCGCCCGGGCCGGGCCGGTCCCCGACGGAGACCCGGAGGGCGAGCCGGGCGCGGGGCAGCGTGGCCCGGACGGGGCTGGGCGCCGGAGGCCCCGGGGAGGCCGCCGTGGGCGGGCCGGCCAGACGCCTCGCGGCCCCGGAGGCGCGCGTCTCAGCCCCGCAGCGAGCCAGGCGTCCGTCGGGGCGCTCCGGGGCCAGGCGCTTCCCGAGCGGCAGGACCCGCCGGGGCCGCAGCTCCGCTCAGAACCGACGGGGAGTGCGATCGGGAGACGCTGGGGCCCCGCGGAGTCCGGCTGGGGGCCTCGGGGCCGCCTGTGCCGGCAAACGGGTCCACGCGGGGCGCGCGGAGGACTGTGCGCGGTGCCACCCGCCGCAGGACGAGGGCGGGGACGCGCAGCGGGGCGCGCGGGCTGCGGGTGCTGGGCCGGGGCCTGCCTGCCGCCCGAGTGCGGCGCTGGGCTGCTCCTCCGCGGGGACAGCGGGGTGGCTCCTTCCTGCCGGGGCCCCCAGAGGGCGGGGTGGCCGTGTGGGAGAGCTCCCCGTTCAGCGCGTCCCCACTCCCAGTTTAACGAGGTTTCCTTTATTCGTTTTCACACGGGCTGCAGACAGTGGTCGGGGCCTGGCAAGCCTGGGGCCAGGACCGGGCCAGTGGGTGGAGGCTAGACTCCAAATTCAAGTCCAGCCGCTGCCACTTCTCAGATGTGCGGCCGTAGGTGGCTCTCCAGACGTCTGCCTGTTTCTTCGTGTGTACGATGGGGAAGAGAAAAAAAGGCTCACAGTGGCGAACCGAGTGCAGAGCCTCGGACTGCTCAGCACCCGCCCCATCGGCAGTAGCTACTCCTTTTATCCCCGAGTTGGGTGACAGGACTGAACGTGACAAGCTCAGTGACCCGGAGCGTAAACCACAGAGGAAACTGCTACAGCAAGCCAGTTATCTGCTTCAGGTTCCTGTCTGAGTGAAAGGAAAAACCTGTCTTTGGGGCCAGCCAGAAAACAAGAGAGCCCATCACCCTGCCTGAGGGCCAAGTGCAAGGTACAGTGTCCAAAGGCCACTGATTGACAACTAAGTAAAAAAAATCAAGGCTCCTGGGGGCTGGCTGAGTGGCACGGTGGTTAAGAGCTGGTTCGGGAGGCCAGCGGCCCCGGTTCGGATCGCACATGTGAGGGCCAGTGACACTGCTCTCTAAAAAAATAAGAAAGGAAAAAAAAAAATCAAGGCTCCTGGGATGCCTTCCGGGGACCCATCCTGAGGAAGGAAATATGTGCATGAGAATTTTATATGTATTTCTGTGTAACACATACCCTAAAACTAAGTGGCTTAAAGCAATCATTGGCTTACCATCCTGTGGGCCAGCAGCTGGGAAGCTCAGCTCTTCATGGGGTGTGGGCTGTGCCCTCTCATATGGGCCTCTGGCAGGGGCCACGGGTGGTCCGTGTGCCATCCGCCATCAGCAGGCTGCAGTGAAACATTGGTGTGCAGGGACGAGAACGATGCTGGGGCCTCATACTTAAGAGCCAGGAAGATGGAAGTGGTCGCCCAGAGAAAGAAGAGAGAAAAGAGGGGAACCTGGGCCCAGGTCAGCAGAACTTCAGCGATTAGAATGCGGGGCGGGGGCAGGGAGCAGAGGAGACTGGGAGAACCAGGGAGGCGTGAGGGACCCAACAGAAAAGTGTGTCAAGAAGAAAAGAAATCAGTAAAATAAGAGGACAGAAAATCCATTGGATGTAGCAACACAGAGGTCATGGTGACTGAAAAATTCCGTGAAGCACTGGGGACAGAACTGACTCAGAGGGAACATACGTCATCTCCTATTGTGAGATTCACATAACCTTGACTTCAGCACCTGAAAAGAATGACTGAAGAAGAAAAGGACCAAGTTCACTCATAAACCTAAATAAATTATAAAATCCTAAACAGAACATGCAGCAAACCAAAATCCAGTAATATATAAAATGATAACAAGAACATTATGACCAGGTTGGGTTTACTAAAGGATATCACTCTGGTTTAAGACTTAAAAATCCATGAATGTGGGCTGGCCAAGTGGCACGGTGGTTAAGCGCTGGCTTGGAAAGCCAGCGACCCCAGTTCGGGTCCCACATATGAGGGCCAGTGACACTGCCCTCAAAAAAAAAAAAAAATCCATGAATGTGAATTACTGCATCAGGAGATCAAAGAAGACCTGTGCAACTGTCAACAGATGCAGAAAAGGCTTTTTTTTCCCCTTTAGTTTCAGGTGTACAAAACAATGTACTAGACATTTACACTCCTCATAAAGTGATAACCCCACTCCCCATTCTACTACCCCCTGACATCATATATATGTAGTTGTTAAAATTTCATTGACTATATTCCTTATGCTGTACTCCATATCCCATGACTATATATAACTATATAAATAAATATTTAACTATAATTGACATTCAATAGTATTCAGCTTCAGTTTCAGGTGTACAGTGCAATGGTCAGGCATCTACACAGTATTCACAATATTTGCTATTCACAGAAAAGGCTTTAAATGTAACCCAGCACCACTCATGATGAGGAGAACAAGCTCTCAGGAAACTAGAAAGGAATTTCCTTAACCTGATCGATGGTGGCTACAAACACCTAAAAGAAACATTAAACCAATAGTGAAATGTTAGGAACATTCCTTTTAAAGAAGGAACAAAACAGGGACGCTTGCTTGTCCTCACTGCCATTCAGCATCGTAATGGAGCCTAAATGACAGCATGACGCAACAATGGAATGACATGTATAAAGATTGAAAAGGGGGGGGGGGGGAATCACAGGTAATATGATTGCACATGGAAAAAATTTAAAATAACCTACAGTTAAATTATTAGATTTAATAACATCTAGCAAGATTACTGAGTACAAAATCAACACACACACACAAACCAATTTCTGTACATCAGCAACAAACAACATGTGATTTAGAAAAATTATCCTATTTACAATTGCAACAAAAGTATGAATTAAAAATAAATCTGGGGCCGGCCGAGTGGGTGCGGAGGTTAAGCGCTGGCTTGGGAAGCCAGCGGCCCCGGTTCGGGTCCCACATAGGAGGGCCAGTGACACTGCCCTCAAAAAAAAAAATCTGTGTGTAATCTTTAAGGAGAAAAAATATTTTTAAAAACTTACCGATAGAGCAAGTGAATGTAGAGACACACCATTTTAATAGATAAAAAGACATCAGTGTCATAGAGGTGTCACCTCTCCCCCAAATTACCTATAGAGTCAATGGAATTATGATAAATATTCCAACAGGGATTTTAATCAGCTAGACTGATTCTAAACTATGTAACAGGAAAGCAAAGGACCTCCAGGAGCCAGACACACCTGAAGAAGCGGAGCAAGGCAGGCACTTGTACCAGGAAACACCAAGACATGCTTCACGCCATAGTGACTTACCAGCCCAAGGACGGGCAAGGTGACCAGTGAAACACGACAGGAAGAGAAACAGACGCGGCACTGCAGATTGGTGGCGAAAAGAAGGGCTCCAGTAAGTGATACCAGGACACTTGTTTGTCCGTTTGGGGAAAGAATGGAATTAGGTATGTACTTTACACCCTACACAAGACAGTCCAGGAAAATTAAGGAAAATAGAATTGGTAAAATATAGGCAAATAACTTTGTGACCTTGGAGAAGGGAGATTTCTTAAGGTACAAAAAGTGCTAACCATAAAAGGTAAGATTGATAAATTTGATCAGAGGATTTGTATCTAGGACAAGTAAAGAACTACAGATGAGAAAAGGCAAATGACTTAATAAAAAAATGGACAGAAGACATGAACGGAAGAGGAAACGTGTATGGCCAGTAAGCACATGAAGAGATGTTTGAGCTCATCAGTGACAGAAATGCGGGTGGGTCACAATAACACGATTTTACACCTGCCATATTGGCAAAACTTTAAAAGACTGATAACATCAAGTGGTGGAGAATGTGAGTCACCAGAATTATTAAATGTGGCTGGAGCATAATTTGCAGCCACTCTGAAAAACACTTGTCTCATAAAATTGAATATTTGCATACATACCCCACAAGCCGCCGATCTCTCTCCTAAGTATACCCGCAGGCAAAACCCTTGTGCATGTGGCCAGGAGACGGGCAGCAGGACATGTGTGATGGCCGTGTTCACAATACCCAACTACCCACTCACTGGGAAGGACGAACTGTATCGGGGTAAATCCATGCACTGCCCACCCATTGTGAAACAGTGACGTTCGGTGAGTCAACTACAGCAACGTTCAACAAGAGTGAATCTTGGAAATGAAATGTTGACTGAAAATCATGCCAGTTTATAGAGCCTAAGACCAAGGAAAAGAAAGCGTGAGCGGGCTTTGGCAAACAGACATAAAGACATGTTACTATGCATATGCATGTAGACACAGACACACCCATCTGTGCACATGATACCCTTACACGAAGGGAGCGCGGCAGGGTTTCCCACGGAGCTTGCCCCCAGCAGGGTGGCGGCAGGTGGGTGTGGAGGAGCCTGCCAGCCAGGGTCATTGGAGACAGCCTCAGTCCTGGGCTGTGCGGCGAGGAGCAGAGGTCACGTATGACGCTTTATAAGTTCCGTATGTTTACACATAACCTTTTGGTAAGTCAAATAGCATATTAGGTATATTTTAAAATGAAAATGTTAAAGCAGGAGAAGGATGGCTAAGACAAGAATCAGGATGGAGACATGCCCGGCAAGGTACCACGATTGGTAATGCTCTTATCTGGGCACGAGAACTCTGAAGCTGTGTGCGTGGAGAACAGAATGATAAACCGCTTTGGAAAACGATTTGAACTTTTGTGCCAAAAGATGCACATCCCCTAAGAATCCACAGCCCTAGAGAAGTGGCACATGTTCCCAGGAGACGTGTGGCAGTGTTTGTACTATCAGAGTCGTGGCCAACGTGACATGCCCTCCACAGAGGCAGGGGGTGCCGGGGGTTCCCTGGGTCAGGGTGTGTGAGACCGTCAGAAGGAGGGGGCTTCTCAGTGCTGAGCTAGAGCGAAACACCGCGCGCACCTGTGAGGATTAAATAAGACAAACTACTGTCGCACACCGTCCAGGAGCGTGAGGGATTGGTATTGCCAAACACCCCACAGGCTTGTGCCATAAGATGGGTATAAATAAATATCGCGGCTAACCAAAGCTAGCAACTTCACCAACTTCTTTTGAATGGCAGCAGATTTTTTTTAGAAATCAGATGCAAAAGCAGTCTGGCTCCTGGTAACACTGAAAACAATGGACCAGCATGGTACACGGAGCTTTCCTTCTCTCTTTTGTGCAGTGACCGCTTTCTTGAGAAGCAGGAAGACAGCTGAGAACCCACGCCAGGCGGGTGGGTTGCTGGCCTGCCTTGGCATCATGTTGATTTCGGAAGACAGGCTGGACGGACACACAAAGAATTGAAAAGCAGTTGAAACCTTTATGCCAGTCGGTCAGAGAATGCCCGAGTGGAAAGAGGTTTGCGTTCCTGTGCCTTCGCTATCCCCTAGGGCCCCGTCATAGCGTCATAGCGTGGCCACTGCCAGGGCTTTCGCCTAAACCCCAGAAGCTGGCTGCTGCCCGGCCCCGCCTGGGTCTATTGTTCACCCTTTCTGCCGTGATTGAGTTAAGCCGGTCTCAATCTCTCTGTTTCCCGCTTGTCCCGTTACTCCGGGAACTCAGCTGGCACACAGGGCACGGAGAGGGAGGCCAGGGTGCTTCCACATGACACTCCTTTTGCCTGCGACCACTGGATGAATGCGGGTTCTTTTCTCCAAGTGTGGCCTCCAGACCAGCTATGCGACAGTCACCTGGGCTGCTCCTCACAGAGGAGCCAACCAGAGCAGACCCTGCAAGGGGACCCAGGGAAGTGGAGCATGAAGGCTGCCGCCAGTGTGAGGACGAGCCCTCAGCCAGCCGCTGGGCTGGTCTGGGTCTCAGTGTCCGCCTCAGAGGTTGTCCGTAAGTCCCATATGGGCAAAGTAGGAGGCTATTCCACGTTACGACAAAGCATCAGCTGAAAGTATGCAGGGCCCCTAACGTGTGCACGTCATTGTCTCTGCCTGCAGTCTGGTCTATCCTGAGACGCTCCCCTATGTGGCACTCGGTGTGTCAAAACATCCTAGGCTCTTTAAGGGGAAGAATGTCTCCTGTCCAATTCCAGCCACCACGGGGGCGTGTGACAGAGTCACTGCTCAATAATTCAGCAAGTCTCTTTTCCAGGAAAGATTCGAGTGACAAAAATGTCTGGGAAAAGGATCTCATGTTTGTCATCATCCCCTCAGGGCGGGGGCAGGGCAGAGGCTGGGGAGGCCTGCAGAGTGGGGTGGGGTGGCCAGGCTGCCACAGTCCCTGAGCAGGTCCCACACTCCCTCCTGTGCCCGGCCCAGGACCTCAGGGAGACGCAGGCACACATTCCAGAAAGATGAGAGCACTCGCAGTCTGCGCGGACTGCTCTGAACAGCAGACGTGCAGAAGCCCAGAGAGTTCTGCCTTCTAGAATTCCACTTCTATTTTTGGTGGAATATAGCAGCTCTAACTCTTTCCCAAAATGGAAAAACACATTTTTTTTCCTTGACTGTCTTATAATACCTTGGTTGCCCACTAACGAAGCCCATTTCATGTGGGTGCTGGGTGAGCCTACGTCCTTTCGTTCCCAGCCAGGAGCTGCTGAGGGCACCACACACAGACAGCTTTCCAGAGCCCGACTTTTACTGTTCAGTTTTTCATGATCAGCAATTAACACATATGCCAATAGCTGGGTGTGCAGGAGGGCAGCAGACGTGCCCACTATTCTGTGACTGCGGATTCCAGGCTCGTTCCCAGGCCTGCCCCCCAGGAAGATGGGGGAGGTGAGAGGGACGGAGGCAGTGTGCCCTCTCATTGCACTGCGCCAAACACATATGTGGTGGGCACTGTTGTTTTGAAAGGAGACGGGGAGTTTAATGGGAATGCGCCCAGCTTGGCTCGCTCCCACTGGCATGTCAGCCAACATCACAATCGGTTGATTGACGGGAAGATTTGCGCTTAATTATAAAAGTGTTTCTAGAAGGTAACAGAAACTTGTTAACACATTTGTTAAAACAGCAGTTACTCTATGGTCCGCCCCACCGAAAGCCCGCAGCAAGTGTACAGCAAAGCCCCTCCTGTCTCCCAGCAATGTGTGGTGGACACCGAGCCGGCCCCATCACACCCCTCAGAGTAATTGCTAGCCCATTGCGCTGCCAGCTTACAGGCGGGAAAACACAAGGACCGCAGTGGCCCCGCAGGATGATTTGTGACAATATATACGCTCTGTAACTACAGCCCCAATCACATTGGAGCAACTCTCCGCCCCAAGTCCCTCTCAAATCAAACCATGAGGAAACCTGCCTGCAGCTTGTGACCCGCAGCGGGTCTGTTTCTGGGCTCCGCGCCGTCCCCCTCATCTGCTGTCTTCACTCCGCTTTGACTCCTTAGCTTTGCAGCAGATGGAGCTGCTGTCCGTCCCCCTGACTCTTTGTCGAGATTGTCGGGGTTTCTCGGAGCCCTTGTGTCCTCATTACACACTTAGAATCAGTGCCTTGATTTCTACCAAAATGCCTGCTGGAATTTTGATCAGGATAGTATTGATCGGTAGGTCGTTTTGGGGAGAATGGACGCTTAACAATGCTGAGTCTTCCACCCATGGTCGTGGCATGGACGAGCATCTCCGTTTATTCAGCTGCTTTCATTTCTCTTGGCAATGTTTTTTGGAGTTTTCAGTGTAGAGGTACTGAATATCTTTTTGTTAAATTCATTCTCAAGTATTTTATGGTTTTTGCTGCTACTGTAAATGGTGTTTTTAAACTTAATTTTCCTGTTGTTTCTTGCTAGAAATGTGATTAATGTTGTATGTTGACTTTGTACCTTTGGACGTGCTGTGTTCACTTCCTAATTCCAGGAGTAGGTTCTTCAGGATTTTCTACACCTGGGCTTACAACCATGTTCTTTAGAACCATGCAGACTTCCCCCTCTCCGGTCTGCATGCCTTCTATTCTTTTTCTTGCCTGATTGCACTGGCCAGGACTGTGATACAGTGTTGCAGACGGTACTGGCCACGCCCACACGACTGAGCTGCCTAATGGGGCCGTGCAACAGACGCCCCAGAAGTCCCGAGAAACCACAGAGAAAGGACAATACAGGGTTTTCTTTTTGGGGTCTGGCTGCCTTCTAGATTTTCATTAAAAAGCAAACCCTGGAAGGACATTGCATGTTGTATAACACACGAGAGCCAAGCCAGCTATGTAATATGCAGGCCAATAAAAAGTGAAAATGTGGGCACCTTGTTTAAAAAAGCAGGACAAAAAGCCCTTTCCTTCCTTTCTGTATCTGTTTTCTCTCTCTCTCCCCCCCCCCCACCCCATCTCTCTCTCCTGGTCATAATGGTTTTTTATTTGCTATCTAATGTCATGTTCCCTGGAGCATGGGAATATTATATTTGCAGGGCAAATACAGACCCTCACGGGCACTGGGGCCCTACCCTACGCCCTTCTGCACCCCTTGCCATGTCTGTGTCCAGGCCTCTGACACAGCAATGGTCAGTCACTGAGCAGCAGTGGACAGCTAGTGGGAGGTGTGGCCACTTTCAAGCCTAGGCTCCAAGCCCTGAACACAAATTCACCAATAAAATTATTAAAATTTCAAGACAGCAACCACAGGTCATTAAAATTGCAAGCAGGGTCCTCCTGGTGGGGCTCCCCGAGCACGGACCCTGCTGAGGGGCACCTCCACGAAAAGCCACCATTATCATTCACAAACTTCTGAATGGACAAGGCCTGTTGCCGGCTTTCTCTCCTGTCCCGGGTCTGCTTGTCTGCTCAGGCACCTGAGCAGGATATTGTGCTAGAGGGCGGGCGGCTCCCAACCCAGAGCCTTTCTTCCTTTCAGGGCCTGACGGCCCTCTCCGAGGGATCGGTCAGAAATTATTCCTCGTGATGAAGATTTATTTATGTGGCATTTAACAGTCCTCAATGTCCTTCCATTTCTTCTTCTTCTGTTATATTCAAGGAGGTCCTTACTTGCTTTCCCTCTGTCCTCTACCTACTTAAGGAGGGGGCGCTCGGGCCGGCCCCACCTGATACAAATGAGGACTTTCTTGGTTCGTTATTTCCTTCTCTTTTGTAACTTTTGGAATTGTTTGGCTCCTTACAATGTGCTTGCATCCCTCCTACGGAGAACAACCAAGTCATTATTCTAAAAAAGGATTTTAAAAGGAAGGAGCCACACACTTGAATAGCTTCGGTGGCGGAGGAGCAGGAGTTAGTGGCATTAATATTGCCTAAAAATATCTCTAATTTGCATCTCTGACAAGCAAATGTTTTATGGGAAAACCATTTTAATTTCAGGTCTTCTGGGGCCGCTGATGGCCTGGCTCTGCCGAGACGGCCGTTTGTCCCACGTTCCCTTTCATTCTGCCGCCGCTCCATTCTGTCCTTCCGCAAACAGCAGAAACCAAAAGGTGCAGGAAGAGAGATAAACATCAACCAGTGGAGCAGCCTCAGCCCCACATGTCAGCTCTTGGGCTGTGTGTTCCTTTTTACGACAAAGCAACAGCTTTTTGTTTTGCCTTGTTTCATGGCTAATTTGAGACGGTGATGATTTTAAGGGAATCAGATGACTCAAGTCTGGATGGCAGAGGTGTTTCCATAACAGACCTCTGGCATGTGGGAGCACGGGCCTGGTGCTGCAGTGTGCAGCGTGGGCTTTCCACGCCTGGTTCTGCTAACGCTGCTCAAGCAACTCGGCAGAAAATAGTCTGAAACCGCGCCGCTGCACACACCCTCGCCCCGCATCACAGTAGCGCTTGCTGAATAAAACCAGTACAGCCCGTCAGTTGACGGCATCCGGTTAAGGAAGTGCTGGCGCCCACACCGCTGTGGATCGCTGGCCGCTGGTCCGGCAGCACAGGATACCGCACGCGCTCGTTGGCGTGTACCGGAAGGCAGGGCCTCCCCGTGCACCTCTGCTCCCAGCTGTGGGCATGGCCACGCTGGCTGCTCTCTATGAAGCACCTTCCCCAGGTCTCTGCAGCTCAGGACACCCACATTGCGGAGCAGAACGCTCCGGGGCAGCCCTGACAGGGCGCCTTCCCGCCCCGAGGCCAGCTTGGGCTCACGGCACTACCTGCGCGTGGCACCCTCCCCACGACCCGCTGGCGGGGGTGGAAGAAGGCTCACATGGCTTCCCAACCGGCCTGGCTGTCCCGTAGGCCTCCCTGGTGGCAGCCCCTGTAGGACAGACCTGCTGTCCCTCACGGCCACCCGTTCCTGTCCTGCAACCCCAGGCCTCTGGGCCCGACAGGAGGCTCTGCTCACCCACAGCACCCTGGCTTCACCCGCTCCTGGGCGGGGAGGGCCACACACAGTGGGCAGTAGGGGCACAGCCAGGAAGGTGGCTTCCAGCCGCTCCCAGGGGCCGGAACCCTCCCTGAGGACCACCCTGAGCTGTGAGGACTCGGAGACCAGCTGTGGAGCAGGCGGCCTCTCGCTAGCAGCTTCCGCCCAGGCCAGGGAGGACCCTCCTCTCCACACACCCGAAGTGGCAGGCTGCGACGCGGGCCCAGCCAGGTCAGGGGCTGTGAGGCTTCACTGGACGTGTCAGTGTGACTGGCCAGGCCCAGGCGTGTGGCTCAGCATCATGCTGGGTGTGTCTGTGAGGCCTTTCCAGGCGAGAGCAAGGTCTGAATCTGTGGACTCAGCAAGCCAGCGGCCCTGCTCGCTGGTGGGTGGGCCTCACTCAATCAGAAGAAGGTGTGAATCCAGCAAAATGACGGACCTCCCCCAGTTGGAAAGGCTCCTACTGCCTGACAGCATTTGAGCCGGGACTCGGCCTCTGCCCGCCTTCCACTGGAGCTAAACCGTCAGCTCCCCGGGTCTCCAGCCTGCTGGCTCAGCCGACAGGTCCCGACGCGGGCCAGCCTCCACAACCGCGGAGCCGGGGCCTTGTAATAAATCTCCCCCTCTCTACGGACAAGTCTGTTTCTCTGGCGAGCCCCGAGGAATCCAGGTGTGCTGGCCTGGAGTTCCAGGGGGAGGGGGAGGCAGCGAACCTGGGTGTCGGTTTATCACCGTGGTGAGGCGAGACCCCGCAGGAGTGGCTGTGGGAGAAGCAGAGGGGTGCCCGGATGAGGCCAGGGGCAGACTCGGGGCAGCGGAGGCAGGCGGCCGGCCGGGGGGCGGGGGGGGGGGCCGCGGGGCTGCGGGGGCGGAGGGGTGCCCGGATGAGGCCAGGGGCAGACTCGGGGCAGCGGAGGCAGGCGGCCGGCCGGGGGGCGGCGGGGGGGCCGCGTGGCTGCATGGTCAGAGGGGTGCCCGGATGAGGCCAGGGGCAGACTCGGGGCAGCGGAGACAGGCGGCCGGCCGGGGCGGTGTGGGGAGCCGCGTGGCTGCATGGTGGGCACGCGGAGACGCCTTCCCGTCCTGGAGCAGCTCGTCTCTCGTCTCTAGCCCTTTCCTCTACAAACAGCACGACAGAGCCCCCGAGGGCCTCATGCACATCTGTTTGCCAGCAGGGCTCGCAGGAGGGCAGGGCAGTCCGACGGGGTGGGGACCTCCACCTGCCAGCACTATGGAGTTGAGCTCATTGCTTTAGGATGACAGATTGAGCAACATCCTACAGGCTGACGAGCCCTAGGTCCGCCTGTGTCCTCCCCGGCCAATGAGCTGCTACCACATCAAAGGCCCTGGACGTCCGCCTGTTGGGTCGTGTGCAGTGACCAAGGCCATCTGTCACCTTCGGCTGCCAGGCCAAGCTGGCATCTGGAGGGTGTCTCTGACTAATGGCCGGTCTCCGAGGGCTCTGATTCTGTCAGGCTTCTCTCTCCTTGGGACGTGTCTCTGCCAACCACGTTCCTCCCACGAGGCATCTAGTCCATCTAGTTTAATCAAACATCATTGTATGCAACTTCAAGTGACGCAGCAGACCTACATTTACTGACCTTGAAAACTGCTAGTGACGTTATCGTCACGTGACAAACGTACACAACAGATCCCAGGTTACACGCTCACATGGGACACTCAGCTTTGTGTTCCACAGACGTAGGTGTGTCAGGCATTTTCTCTGGGAGGCTTGTAAGCATCTCTCTCCTCTCCGTTTATGAACTTTCTGTTTTTCTGCGATGACTGTGTAGCTTGTACAGAGACAGCGGAGACGGTGTGTCCCCACGAAGCAGGCAGACTCCACATTGGATCCCTTAGGCCTCAGCCTCTGGGATGCGTGGCTTGGAACAGCCGACCCTCGCCCCTGCTGGGCACCTGCTCAGAGCCTGCTAGGAGCGGGGTGGAAGCTTCCAGAAGGAAAGGCTGCACAGGCTCCCTGTGCTGGAAGTCTGCAGGTGATTAAAGGCTGTCTCCCAAGCCAGTCTGGAGTCCCCGCTGGTCGCTCAGCCTCATGGAACACCTCCAGGTGCTCAGAGCCCTGGGGATGGAAAGTTCTGGAAGTGCTGCAGCAGTTGGAAAGGGAGCTGGGAAATGGTGAGTATGGGCTGAGCCTCGGGGATGGTGACAACATGGTGCTGGGGACACAACCTCAGTGTCCCAGAGCGACATGTCCGAAGAGTTCCAGTTACAGGACAGAAGCTAATACCAGGAGGTGAACAGAAAACCCAGAAACGCTCAGCATGATCTCAGGAAAAGGAGTGAAAAGAACTTTTACAACTGGCTGGACATGTGGGGCAGGCTAAGTGCGGTGACAGAGCCCCCAAAAGGGCTCACCGGCTCAAACACAAGACAAGTGTGCTCACTGCTTGCGTCACGTTGAAGAGGTTGTGGCACAGAGTGGGGTGCTGGCAGGGGGCAGACGGGACAGAGGGTCCCTCTCCCGCTCAGCCATTCAGGGACCAGGCTGCCACCTTCCACAAGGGCTGCCTCCCTTCAGACCTGCTTCGAGGAAGGGAGCAGGCAGGTGAGGGCGCCTGGAGGCATCACCTCCTGTGGTCTGCTGGCGGGAATTAGTCCCAGCCCCCTGGCCCCTGGAGGCTGGGAGGGGTCACTGAGCACGGCCCGGAAGGATGACAGGCGGGTGAAGCAGTGGGGCATCTGCGTGTCTGACTAGTTAACAGCTGGCGATGCTGACACTTGAGAAGGTGCAATGCTTTCTAGAATAAAAATGATTAAGAGAAGTTTGCATGTGGCAGACAGGTGAGAATTCCGAGAGGCTCTCTCGTCAGACGCAGCGGGTCGCTTTAACTCTGCCACTGAAAGCGAGAAGCAAGGGGCCTTCTGGACCCACACACCTGGCGTCAGGGACTTTTTTCTTTACACAGGGAACATTATTTTATGACCGTACAGAGAAGCATAATGACTTTAGATTCACAAATTACTGAAAGTATCTATGAGGCTCATTTCTACCAAAATTAATGTAAACACCATTAAAATGTTGAATTGAAGATTTTGTTTCTAAAAAGAAATTTTGTGGCAAACATTGCATATCTTTGAATGGCTTTTAATTTTTGCAACAAATTTTCCTGTTTTTCTTCCAGTGTTTTTTCTGTTTTTTTGTGTGTTTTTTTGATCCCTGTACAACTTTGCTCTGACCACACTTATTTTTCTAAAATTCTTTTGTAATCGAATACTGTATTTTCAGTTTGTACCAAAACTATGCAAAAGTTACCTCGACCGAGAAGTCCCAGGACTAATGTTCACCAGATGGGCTGATGTGTGGCATTCTCAGCGGAACACGTCCGAGTCCTGCCCGGCTGGTCATGGAGCTTCCTGAAAATGGACTTGGTGGGACAAAGTGTGCGTCATGTGCCTCGTAGCCGCCAACATCTAGAAATGAAGAGAAATTGCAAGGGAAGGAAAGAAACCTGGCCTCTTATCTAAATTGCTTTCAGGTGGAAAGGCATGAGATGGGAAATCCTGATCACAAGGAAAAACACTTAGCTTGTAGCATAATAATTACCGTATTAATTGAAAACAGTTTCCACTCAACAAATTTTTAATATGGAGAACCCAATAAATCTGAAATCTGAAACTGTATCTATTGAATACGGAATTTTTTTTGCAAATTATTTCTTCCCACAGGGATCTATCATCTAGTGACGGGAATCTATTTTCGGGGGCAACTTTCTTTTCACAGTGGAACGCCTGGAGGCCACAACCAGATGGAGAATGGTTTTACTGTACCAGGCAGCCAATTCCACAGGCTTGGGAGTTGTGAAATGTTGAAATGTATTCTGCAGAAAAACCTTAGAAGTTAACCATCCAACCACATGTTGGCCTGCAAAACTTAACCTTTAGCAAAGAAGTAAAAGCAACTTTAAGTTTGTATTTTATTGAGCTCCTCTGAGAGCATAGTTACACAATCACAGAGCGGAAGTGGCCTTTTTGTTCCAGCTGTTGGCTACCAGTCTTAAGCACCATAGCTTTGGATACAGAATAAGAAAGACCGGCCTGAAAGGAGTGCTACTGTATGTACATATCAGCGTTTCCTACTCTTACCACATTGGGTGTAAAATAAACCCCTTATATTTTAAGAACAACTTTGGATGTATTTGTTTTCTTTTTAAACCTGAAGGATTCCTTTTTGTGCTGCATCGTCTGCTTTCCTCCCTTCAGCCCTGTGCACTGAGCGCTGTGCGAGGGCTCCTGGCCCTCCTCTCCGCCATCACCTCTCACCTTCTTAACGCTTACGTTTCACCACTCAACATACGCGCACTGCGTCACCGGCTTCATCAACTGCAGACACTACCTTTGAGCCCCTGGCCACAAAAGAGGAAATCAGCACTCTCTTCCTCCTTCCCACCTACTCGCTCCGTTCACTGCGAACCACTGTGAACCTTATGGTTGCTCTATGGTCAGAAATGTATAATCTTACATCCTTGCACATTGGTTGTAACCTTAGTCCTATAAAACTAGGCCAATTTGTTCTGGCCTTAATCCTATAGTTAAATAGATTCACAGCTCACTGCTACGTATTTTTATGATGTTTTAAAATTCCTGTTTTAGGGCCAGCCGAGTGGCGCATTGGTTAAGCGCTGGTTTTGGAATGCCAGCGGCCCCGGTTCGGATCCCACATGAGGGCCAGTGACACTGCCCTCCACAGCTAACAACAGCTTCACCTGGAGCTGGGCTGTGCGAGCCCCGGTGATGGTGTGGGCTGCAGCCCCTGCTGCAGTGGGCTGCCATAGGCTACAGTGAGTGGCCCGCAGCCAGCGTGAGCGGCTGGCAGCCAAGCGTGAGCTGCCAGTAGCCGCGGTGAGCGACATCCAGAGGCCAGCGACAGATCTGCCTCATCCGGGAAGAGCGCAATGACGATACTAACAGTGAAGCAACATCCTCCGCAACTAAACTGAAGAACAAAAAGACAGCAACTTGTCTGTTGCCCTTCCCAGATTCCCCAACGCTGTTCCCCTCCGCCAATTCCCCAATAAAATCTTTTAAAAAAATAAAAATAAAAAAATAAAAAAATTCCTGTTTTAGTTGGCTGAAAGGTAACCTCCAGCTCCTCAGTTTGCATGCTGAAAACTGTTTCTAGTTGCCTTCCACTTGTGACAGTTTAGCTGGTTATGAAATTGTGTACACACTGTCCCTGAGGGTTTCATGAGTATTGCTGTGCGGCCTGCTCATATCAACTGGTGTTGTGGAAAAGTCAGAGGACAGACCAATTTCTCTCTTTATAACTAACTTTATAATTTTTGCTAGGCTTCAAAAAAAATTATATTTCAATTATTTGAAGTCTAGTAAATTTCTGGGGTGTTTTAGTGTTAACAATGCTGTGGGGTATTCATTTTTTCTTGAGATTCAATGTGACTTTTTAAAATGATACATTTGGCTTTTATTATGAAGGATATTCTTAAATTACATGCTTAAATATTTGTTCTGTTCCATTAGTGTAATTTTCTTCCATGGGGCTTTAATTGTGCACCTGTTGACTCTGTTTTGACTATCTTCCATGTTGAACATTTTGTCTTCAGTTGCTTTTGTTTTGTTTTGTTTTGTTTTGTTTTGTTTTGTTTTGTTTTGAGGGCAGTGTCACTGGCCCTCATATGTGGGACCCAAACCTGGGCCGCTGGCGTCCCAAGCCAGCACTTAAGCACCGCGCCACTCGGCCAGCCCCTCTTGTTTTCTAATATATGCATCAATACTATGAATTTCCCCCCAAGTACTGCTTTCACTGCATTGCTTAAGTTCTGGTAAGTTGTGTTTTCATTTTCATTTATTTCAGCATATTTTAAAATTTCTCGAGATGTCTTCTTTGACCCAGGGGTTCTGTAGAAGCGTGTTCTTTAGAATCTCCATGTTTTTTGTTTTTTTCTTATTACCTTTCTGTTATTGATTTCTAGCTTAATTCTATTGTGGTCAAGGGCAGACACTGTATGATTTCTAGTCTTTTAAACTTGTTAAGATGTGTTTATGGCTCATTTTGAGGCCTATCTTAGTGGATGTTCCATGGGAGCTTGAAGAGAATGTTATTCTGCTATTTTTGGATAAAGTAGTCAATAGTTGTCAATCATATCCAGTTGATTGATGTTGCTGTTGAGTTCAACTATGACCTTGCTGGGTTTTCTGCCTGGTGGAGGCTCCATATTTTTAGCCACTTATTTGACTCAATGTTACCAGCATGCTGTGCTGCTCTGGCTGCCTTTGCAATTTTCTATTGATCTTTGGTTTTCAGCGTTTTGACTATGATGTGCTTAGTTGTGGTTTTCTTTGTATTTACTCTACTTGGGGTTTACTGAGCTTCTTAAGTCTATAAATTTATGTTTTCCACCAAAACTGAGAATTTTTCAGCTGTTATTTCTCTCCCCTCCTTCTCAGACTATAATCATGTGTAGACTAGACTTTTTGTTTTGTGTGTTGTTGTTTTTTTTGAGGACAGTGTCACTGGTCCTCATATGTGGGACCCAAACAAGGGCCGCTGGCTTCCCAAGCCAGCACTTAACCATCGCGCCCCTCGGCCGGCCCTAGGCTAGACTTTTTAATATTACCTGTGGGGCCCTTGAAACTCATGTCATTATGTAAATCTTTTTGTCCTCTCTCTGTTCTTGTGATTGGAGAAGAACATTAAAATGTGATCAATAATGTTATGTTTCTGAGTTTCCATGTGAACTAGGGCCTGCCCTGAGGCTGGGGGCTGTAAAAGGCAGGAAGCTCACCAGTGCCAGCCCTTCCCCCAGTGCCCCCTCACCACCTCCAAATGGACTGGGGATGGGGGCTGGCTTCACCTATCATTCTGAATTCATAGTTGTCATCTGTGACAGGGTTGGTCTGATTAGGAGCTGCCTGACCATGACCAGGAGCAGAACCTACTGAATATCTTCTTTTGTTCACAAGATCACGACAAGAATATTTTTAAATATTAAAGTAAAACCAGCAAGGGAAAAATCATCCATGGTCTGAAATCTCTCAGAGAATAATCATATTGCCTGATCAAATCTTTGTAAGTCCACATTCAAATTTTTTCAAATGCAAATAAGCGTCTCACATTTTATTTTTAGTGTTAAAAATAGTTTACTGATTTATATTCAGACTGACAACTAAACCATCTTTATGCAAACGGCAGTAAAGGCCTTTCTGCAGCTCAGTGTTGGGTGGGTGCAGGTTCCTTCACTCCCTGTCACATCCACTCAGGGCTCAGCATTCCCAGGGAGGCCACAGCTGGCACGGGAAAGGGCATTTGGTAGTCACCCTGCCTTGTGGCCTCGTGTGTCCGATAGGGATAAATGGAATCTGTCATGTTATTTTCCACTTTCCTTTGGCTGGGTGTTAGATTCACTAAAAAATAGACAGACAAGGCAAGAAAAAAGAAAAAACCCAAAGCTGAATATCCTCACTTTCAGCTTCGCTGTGTCTACCCCAAAGCCAGGTTCCGTAGGTGACAGGTTGCCATGCTGATCCCTGCCTGCTTCTTCCAGCTCCACTAGCACTGGGCTCCACTAAAACTGTCATCATGGGCAGAGCCTGCATCACCTCTGCTCCGCCCGCCCCTGGAACTCACCTCCTCTCTAATCGAAGAGGCGATGTCTACTTCAGAAAATCCCAGGGTTGCTGTTATGCTCAGAGATGTAAAGAAGGATTTTGCAGTTGTTGTTGGGCTGATGGGGAGTCTTGGGGGAGAAAATGGGCCTCGAAGAGCTCTTGGGGGGCTCCACCTGCCAGAGGCCAGCTCGTTAGCTGCCCAGGGGCATGTGCTGTGGTCCTGGTATGCAGGGTCCCTGAGATCTGAGCCAGGCTGGGAGACAAGCATGTGAGCAGGAGATTTTACTTTCACTGCCAAGTCAGCTTCACACGTATCACACAGTGGTGCGGTCAACCCGACAAAATGCCTCCCAAAGAATATCAAATGGTGAACCGTGCCAAAGCCATTGTCCGGCTAATGGTTGCCTTTAAGGCCAGGACAATCCCTTTGAACACGTAAATGTGTCTAGACGGTAACGAGGCCTCAAGTCTACCTTTCCTTTCCAAGGAGTACCTATTAAAGTGCTCAGACAGGATTCTGTTTACACGAATGACATATTCTGGTTAAAAGGGTTAACTTGAAGGGTTCTTTGCTGCACTTTTACTGTTTTTTGGGGTTTTGTTTTAGATTTTCTCAATCTTTTAGATTAAAAAAGCATTTATTGGTTGTAATACTATCATAAAGAGATGCTTCTCCTATCATCACTTCTGTCTCCTGTTGCCCAGTGGGATGGTTCATATAAGAAAGGCCTGACTTTTTCCTTCACTTATCAGTTTTCAAAAAATGGATGGGCACCCTACTCCTCTGACGGTGATTAATTCCTTTTATTAATATTATTACAAATTTATGGAGTTATCTGATGGTTTTACACCTTTGCCATGTTCATTATTGAAGTTCAAATTGTCCCAGTGAGAACCTCTTCACATGGGCTTCTGTGTTTTTTTGTAAATCAATTTTTAATTTTCTATTTTTTAGACTTATAGAAAAGTTGCAAGGACAGCAGTGTCCACGTGGCCTGTGCCTAGTTTCCCCATATCGTTAAGGTCCCACCACAGCACAGTGTCACAACTAATGAGCCATTATTGTCACATTATTAAGTTTATGCATTTCTTAGATTTCCTTAGTTTCCACTTAACGTCCTTTCTCTCCCAGGATCCCACCCTGGGCACCACATGACATTTGGTCGTGTCTCCTGCGGGCGTGTCAGTTTCTTGACTTGCCTTGTCTGAACTTGACTGTTTGAGGGGGACTCAGCTGGCAGCTTATAGAACGCCCCTCAGTTGGGGTTTGTTTGATGTTTTCTGTGTCCTTCTGACATGACCCTGCTGATACCTTAACATCTGCTAGGGCAAGTCCCAGCTTTGCTCTGCTCTGACTAAAGTGTGCATAGACCTTTATTCTTTTTATACAAATATGTAATTTGTTTTATCTAAAAGAAACTCAACCAGAATCTGACTGGGAACTGCATGACATTTATAGATCAATTTGCAGAGAACTGACAACATTACAGCATTAAATGGTCCACCCAAGAACATAAGATGACTCCATTTAGTCACATCTTTTATGTCTTTTATGAATAAATCAAAGTGTTTTTCTTCTTAGAAGTCTTGTGCATTCTTTGTCAAGGTAAATCCTAGGGTCTCCATAATTTTTGCTGCTATTTGAATGGTATCTTTTAACTCATATTTTCTAGTTTATTACTTACTATCAGGTATATTTTCTAGTGTATTAGAAGAGAGCAACTCTATTGAGATTTGTATGCTGATCTTGTATCTGATAACTTTGCTACAGTCTATGATTAGCTCTGACAGTCGTGAATTTATCTGTTTAGCTTCCCCTTATAGGTAACCCATTCACTTGAAAATAGTGCATTTTATTCCACCCTTTCCAATCACCACATATCTCATTTCCTTTTCTTTTTCTTCAAGTGTGGGCTGGGACCTCTATACAGAAGCAGTGACGCTGGGCATCCTTGTTTGTCCCCCAAGCTAAGGGAAGGTGTCTCCTCATTAAGTATAATGCTGGCTGTAGGTACATGGTAGATGCACTTGATCAGGCTAAGGAAGCTTCTTTCTACTTCTAGCTTACGATCAGTTTTATCATGAATAGGCATTAAGGCCTCATCAAATGCTTCTGTGTTACTATGGAGATGATAATGTGACTTTACTCTTTTAATCTATTAATGCCATGTTGCTGTGATGTTGGTAGAATTTTCTGGGGTTGAACCATGCTTGAATTCCTGCAGTAACCCCATTATATTATTTTGGCTTTTGTTTATTTCTTCAGACCACTATGATATAAACAGATACACTTTTCAAATCATAATAACAAATAAAAGTGAAAATACTGACTACATTTATATTTATATATTAACAACAAAGTAGGTGTTTATTATCAATTCTATCTCTTAATTAAAAAACAAACCATCTTTTTTTATGGTTGACACTTCAGAATAATAAATACATGGATGACTTGTGAAAATAATGGAAATAAAATTTGAACATACATTTGTTTAATGATGTATATAAAAACATTATATATACTATATAAATATGGTAGTTTTACAAAATACCTGTGATACGGCAAAGCAAGTAATACTGTTCCCGTTTTGAAAACCCGCAGTTGAAAATGAGTGTTCAAGAAGGAGAATGTGGGCCAGCCGAGTGGCGCGGTGGTTAAGTGCTGGCCTGGGACGCCAGCGGCCCCGGTTCGGGTCCCACATGTGAGGGCCAGTGACACTGCCCTCAAAAAAAAAAAAAAAGAAGAAGAATGACTTGTCCCAGCTCAAAGCTGGGTCAGAAAACATGACTGCTCTGCCTGGGAGCCTGTGGGGTCCGGGTCCCTCCGGCGGGGAGGCTCTGACATCACGGGACCGAGCAGGAGGGCGGGCCCTGGCCCCTGCCTGACTCACGGGCACGCGAAAGTCAGGAACGGGAAACTGTTTTCTTTTTGATTAGGGGACATTAGAATCACATAATTTAAAATATGGTTTAATTTAGTTGGTTTTTTAATTACTATTATTATTTTTACTAAATGATTTACTTTGGAAAACGTTGAGCTCACAAAACAGTTGAAAAAAATTGTACAGTGAACAACTGTATACCTGCACCTAGGTTCACCAATTTTAAACATTTTTGCATATTTTTCTTTCTTGCTGTGCATGCGCACGCACGCACGCGCACGCTTGCACACACACACACCCATGTGTACACACAGTTCACTGGGCAGCCTTCTGACCCACTAGGGCTGAGGCAAAGGCCCAAAACGTCAGGAGGCACCAGGAATCAGGTATCAGGACAAATAACTTCTTAATGCATTATTGAAAAGATCAAATTAGAGATGAAGAATCCATGAAGAACCAAGTATCAACATAGTGGACAAAAGCAGGAGCAGTGTCACGGAGCCTTTGGCCTTAGGCCCAGCCGGGCACCAGGCACCAGCGGCTCTCCTGGCTTCTCCATTGTACGTTTCTAGGTGACAAGACGTTCCCGGAACCATCCCTCCAGACTGGTTGGGACAGAGGCCAGCCACAGCCCGGGCCAGTCCAGCGTCTTGGCAGGGCCTAGGCCCTGGTTTCCTTGTCCTGAAGTGGATTTCTGGGAAAGGGGACGGGGCGGGTATGAAGGGGGGGCTATCGTGTGCTTTTCCTCCATCACCCCAGGAGGCCCCGAAGGAGACCCAATAGTCACCACAAAACCTCGCTGGCACGAAGCTCGGACCTTGGTGAGATTCTGAACTCTCCGTGGCCAAGGGATTTTTCAATGACTGATAATTTTGTTATTTGTTTCTCTTTCTTCCCAGAATCCCCCAGGGGGACTCTCAGAGAAGACCAGACAGATGAAAAATGTTACCTTTTAAGTCTCGGCTGTTTGTGTGATTTATCTGGGTAAAATAACAAAAGTCTTGAAGACGCTTTCAAAGTGCAATCAAGGAATTCATCACCTTACATAAATTTGAAAGTGAATAAAAGTAATTCAGTTAAACTCAAAAATGTGAATTTAGACAGAAAACTTGAGGCTGAAAAGAGACACTCATGGAGCCTTAACATCATAAGAGCGACTGTGTGAGGGCCGTTTTCAGCTCAGCTGCCACCTTCCCGTTCGCAGAGGCGTCCCTCTGTGACTTCGGATGCTCCCGGCAGCCATCGCTGGCTGCTTGTGCCCAGTTCCCTCCGCCCACCTGAGCACCTACTATGTGTGCCAGGGACACACTGGTCTTCACTTTTTGCCCAAATAAAGTCTTACCCCATCCTATAAATCAACTCAGACGGAGCCTCTCGGGCCAGCCCTCCTGACCACCTAAAGGCCCCTGGGTCACCTGTCCCCTCTGGAGCCCAGGGTGACCCCAGAGTCCCATAGGCACCACAGGGGAAAGCCAGAGGGCAGGCAGCAGGGGGCAGTGAGACCAAGCCCCTTCAGGAGAGCATGGCACTGGGGACACGGGCACAGAGTGAGGCACAGTGCCTCTGGAGCCACCGCCGTCTAGGCTGGGGGTTAAGAGCACTTCATAGTGAACGGGATGTTGGTGACAGCCTCAAAGCCAGGTGGGTCAGGGGAGGACCCAGTGCCCACAGGTCAGCAGGACCTGGGGGGTGAGGAGAGGGCACAGTTCACAGTTACACAGCCTGGGCAGCCGGTTCAGGGAGGGTGTTACCTCCTCTTTTGGAAAAGGTGAGACCCTGCTGTCTGCCACCGCCCCATGGGTCTCATGGTGGCAGCTGTGATGGCTTGCACTGGACAGTAGGTCTGGGGATGGTGGTCTGCCCCTGGCCACACCCACCCACACTGCCCCTGAACCCTTGTGACCTTGCTCTCCCAGCCTGACCCTTGGCCTGGGGGGGGGGCGGACCCCAGCACCTCCTGTGAGCATCGCCCCCAGTGTTTTCCCAGGAGCAGCCCCCAGTGGCCCCGCCCCCTGGGGACTCTGGATGGTCCAACTCCCCCCACCCCCGCCCGGTCACTAGGACACCACGCAGCTGCACTGGGAGAGCCACCCGGGTGAAGTGTGTGAGACAGGGGCACAGAGAACCCCAAATACCCAGAGTCCCCTCCACGAATGAAGGCATCCCTGGGGGCCCCCAGTCCAGGGCCCAGACACATCCTCTTATCCACCTGCCAACCCAGGGACACCGCAGAGTCTGCCGGCTGCTCCCAGGGTCTGAGCTCCAGTGCTGGGGGCTTGAGAGGGACCGTGACAAGGCTGCCTGCAAGGGGCCCTCCCCAGTGGCTGTTCTCCCTTTTTATCCTTTCTTAAATTTAAGAAACAAAACAAAACAAAACAAACCTTGTGATTTTAAACAACAATGATAATTTTAACAATAATAAGCAGAGGTTGACTCTTTTCTTTTCTCCTTTTGGTAATTGTAAGTGTTTGTAGTTGTCCCCCTTTACTACGAGAGGTGACAGTCTTGGCGTTTTCCCGACCCGCCTCCTTCTCCTGGGGAGGTTTCGGTTGTCGCCCTCCCTCTCCGTTTGCTGCTTAGCTCTCCTCCTCGCTGCTTTTGGGTGATTCCTGGAAAGACGAAAGGAACATGCTGGCTTTCCCAGCGCCTGGGCCCTGGGCCTGTGGATTCAGGCCGGCTGTGGACATCCTCGGCGTGCCGGTAGGGACCCCCGCCTTCCTCCCTCCGCCCCTCCTGAGCTGAGGCCTTCCTGCTAACTTCCCTTCTCTGTCCAGGAGCCTCACACCTCTGTTTTGTGTGTCAGGTTTTGGAGCTGTCAGCAGCCTCTGCATTGTGCTAAGCTTGGTCACGCTTCTGTGGCAGGAAGGAGACGAAAAGAAGCTGCGTCCCATGCCCACAAACCACACTGGTGTTTTCACATGAGTGTGGAATCCGGGCCTAGAGGGAGGCGCAGACACTGCTCTCCTGTCGGTCCCCCTGGAGTGACTCTGGATGGGCACCTCCTGCCCAGCCAGTCACCAACGCGGAGGGGGCCCCTGCAGGAAGTGTGGCTGGAGGTGACCTGGGGAGCAGAATGCCCCGTGCTGGATGGAGAACAGAGGACAAGTCCTCACCGGCCCGGTCACCTCCCACCAACCTTCTCTGTTTACCTGCTTGAGCCAAAAATGTTACTTCACCTCTAGTTTCTCTGATCAGCACAGAAAAGGGATTTACAACTTAAAAAAAAAAAAAAAAGTACCATGAGGCCCAAATGATCTGCTCCAGGCTTTGCTTTAATTGAAGCCATTTGCCTCTGGAAGTAAGGCTTGTGTTCCCCATGTCCCGATTCCCGCTGCCAGAGAGGGCTGCTTTCATCATTTCAGACCATGACCTTGAGAAGCTCATGTCCTTTTGTGCTTTGACTTACAAAACGGGCCGGCGTGGTCATCAGCGGTCATCAGCGGTCACCGGAGACCAGAGCACAGGCGAGTTCTCTCACTTCACAGCTCCGCAGACTGGCCACGTGGAGCTGGCTTCATATTTCGATGTCATTCACTTGGACAAGTTGTGTTTATCTCAGCATTTCTAACTGCATTTCTGTCTTCTTGATGACAGAAGTATGTCGCCACCCAGCTCATTTTGCCTCTTGATTACTCCGTTGTTGAAAGGACTCCACCTGGGTTAGGAGACGTCTCTGGGAGGGCCCCAAAGCGGGCCTCACTTGGATGGCCGCCGCCCACCCCTGCGCCCCTGCACCCAGACCACCCCGCCCAGCCCAGCGCCCTGCCTACCCCTGCACCCCACCCGTCCCTGCACCCCTGCACGCTGCCTGCCCACCTGGATCTCTCTGCCTCTTCCTCTTGCGGTGGGGTCACTTTTGCTTGGATCCCACATCTTCCTTTTCCTTTCAAATTTTGTTGCAAGTCGGACGGGAGTGCTTGTCTGAGCCTGTGCGTGTCTGAGCATGCCTCTACTTGATGGCCTGTTGGGCTGGGTATAGAAATCTAGGTTCTAAGCCCCTGCTCATCAGAAGCCTGAAGACCCTGCCATGGAAATTCAACATCAATGACGCTGATACCAACATGATTCCTTCCCTTTTTTATAGCTCGTTCTTTTTCTTGCCAAATCTTATAATCTTTGCCTTATGTTTAATGTTCCCAAATTTCAGCAGGTGTGTCTGATGTGGGTGTTCTGTCCTCACCCACTTAGGACACTGGGGCCTCTCAGTCTGATTGTCTTTCTTCAACTCTGGGAAATTTTCTCCTATTAATTCTTTTAGTATTTCCTCCCCCAAATTTACTGTTTTCTCATTCTGGAATTTCTAGCAGGTGGTTTTTTGAGGACCTAGATTGAGCCTCCATACTTATTAATTTTCCCCCTATTCATCCACATCTTTTGTCTATTTTCTCTGCATTTTAGAAAAATTTCTTCCTCTTTCCCTTCTAATCTTCCCACTTAATTTTTGTTTTGTTTTTTTGAAAATCATGTTTAAAATTTAAATTCATGTATATGTGAACCCTTGCAATTCAAACCCACGTTGTTCAAGGGTCAACTGTAGTTATGATTTTGGGATCGTGTGATTGTCTTTTATGGTTTCTTAAAGAAATAAGATTTAAAATAAATCTCTAAAAATATAAAACAACTGGAAACAAGTTTGTAGATATTAAATGACTTCAAAATATATTATTTCAAGAAGCTTGAAATAATTTTAGAACAATAAAACCCATTAGTAGCAACCAGAGGGGGAAAAGAAAATCCAGTATTTTGACTGTACATCACTAGTGGGAAATATTCTAGGATTCAAAGAAGCACACAGAAACCTCCGCCTGCATTTGGGAGTCATATTGTTAGTCGTAGGATCAGTGCTGTCGTTTTGGAACTACTGTAGATAAACTAAAGGAGTGAGCAAATGAGTAATTAAGTTACTGCTGCCAGCAAGCAAAACTCCCAACACAAGACAAGAGAGGTACCTGAGATACCCATATAGAACCAATGAAGTGAAGTGAAAACTCTTTATAATAAATTAGAATAGGGCTGGCTGAGTGGTGCATCGGTTAAGAGTTGGCTTGGGATCCCAGCTCTGAGCAGCAGGGTCCCAGTTCGGATCCCATATTAGGGCCAGTGATGCTGCGTCCTCTACAGCTAAGATGGTGAAGAGCCGCTCCACCTGGAGCTGGGCTGCTGTGAGTTGCCTGCGACAGCGTAGGCTGCAGTAGGGCTGGCTGGCAGCTGGCATGCAGTTTCGTGAGCTGCCGTGAGCTGCTGTGAGCGGCTGTCCAATGGCTGGTGACCGATCTGCGTCAGCCGGGAAGAGCGCAATGATAATACCAACATGGGCCAGTGAAGCGACATCCTCCACAACTAGACTGAAGAATAAAAGTACAGCAACTTGTCTGTTCCCCTCCCCCTATTCCCCAATAAAATCTTTAAGAAAAAAATTTGAATAAACAGTAGCAAGGACTTGTGCTTTTTTTCTCTTAAAAATATACATATCTCGGACCGGCCGAGTGGCACGGTGGTTAAGCGCTGGCCTGGGAAGCCAGCGGCCCCGGTTTGGTCCCACATAAGAGGGCCAGTGACACTGCCCTAAAAAAAAAAAAAAAAATGCTTATCTCTAAATCTGTCCACTGAAACAGCTCAGACACAATGACGATCTAGTAGCACCCAAACTGTGGTTGGTAATGACCGCCTCTCACGGAGAAACCAGGGCTTCCTGGAGAAATAACGCACTTGGGTTGAGCACAGGCGCAAGGTGAGCCCGGCAGAGAGAAGCCTCCCGACCTGGGCATCCCCGCAGCCCCGTCAGGGCCCCGCTGCCTTCGGGTCCCGCACCGCAGCGCCAGGATGCAGGCTGTCTGGAAGGCCCCACTCACCCCAGCCATCGGCAGCGATTCTTCCTGGGAGCGCCTCCTACGCCCCGGCGGTGCCAGGTGGGCCCAGGACCTGCCCGGGAAACGGCAGGAAGGCCAGTGCCTGCCACACAGCGTGAGGGCCCATGCCCCCTGGGGCTGGCACGGGCGGTGGTCGAGGAAAGCGCCTTCTGCTTGCAACCGCCTTCAGCCTGAGGGACAGCACTGCCACGCAGGCCTAGTCCAAGGACTGTGGGCGCGGGGCTGAGGCACAGGCCGGGGGCGCTCCGTACCCGGCCACCTCGTCCTGGAGGGCCCTTTCTGCCTCAGAAGGAGCCGGGACTGGGGCAGGCGCGTGCCCGCCACGTGCTCTGCCCACCGATGGCGGGCACTGCAGTGCTCACCGTGAGCTTGGAGTGAGTGGAGACGGCCTAGGCCGCTGGGAGGGAGATGGCGGACAGCTGAGCGCAGCGCGGGGGCCTGGGCATGACGAGGCAGCACCCCAACCCCAGTGTGGTGGCCGATAACAGCAGCGCCCCCGGCACAGGTGTGGAAGGCCCCGCCTGCCCTGAGGGAGGCTCCGGCCACACCCCCTCCACACCCCACTGCCCCAGGAAACGAAAGGAGCCGCCCGCCCACTGGGCTAGAGTGGGGCAGTGTCCCGGCCTGCGGCCCATCGCCTGAGGTGGGGCGGTCACCCTCACAGAGAGGCCCCTTCAGTGGCGGAGTCTGCCCCTGATCTGCGAGCCCAGCTCCTGCCCAGCCCGGAGAGCTGCCTGCTTTCTGGTTCCCCCTGGCCAGCGGCAGGGGCTCCGGGCGCAGCGGGCAGAGCCCAGGGCAGCTCGTGCTCCAGTGTGGGGCTGTGACCCCCCTCCTGAGACAGGAGCGTCCAGGATTGGCCTGGGGTCAAGGGACATTGTTCTTGCCCTAAAGTTGGCCCCTCTTAAAAAATTCAAAAACTATCAAGCGTCACATTCCTAAAGCTAAAAATAAAAGTGCAGCCCGACATTTCCTAAGACACAAGCGTCCTGGCCAAGAATGTTCGTGGCTACAAATCCCACTGCAGAGCAAGACTCAGACAGGAAGATAAATCACTGTGCTCCCCACAGACGTACGAGAACTGGCCCTCTGCCACCACTGACCTCTTGTAAACTCACCCTGCCCCTCACACGCGTTTCCGCAGCATGACAAGGCCTCAGACGCAGGCCACAGTGCATCAGTAAGGGGGCCCCTCTGCTCCGGGGCTGGGGGACCAGGCTTGAGCCGAGTGCCCCTTGCCCGCCCCAGGCCTGGCGTCGGTCCCTCCACGGGGCCTCGAGGACGCCTCAGGTCCTAGGACCCGGGTGTCCCTACACACAGTGCTGGTGAGTCTGCACCGCTCACAGTGGAAGCACGAAAGAGGGACGGACAAACTTCCGGCTCGGGATGGGGGTGCCCTGCCTCCCTCTGCCGCCAGCTGTCACTGAAACCACCTACAGGGACAGGAGCCTCTGCAGGGGACGTGCGTCCTCCGCGGGAGACATTACTCAGAGTTTCCAGAATATACGCACAGCCCAGGGATGGAGGGGGGTGCCGACCCCATAATCCCTCATATGTGGGGATGCACAGGGGTTCAGTGGAGGCCCCCAGTTTCACTCCAGGTGGGGTGGGGGTGGGAGGCGATGGACAGGGGCTTCCCACACAGTCCCAGCCCCTCCCCGGCTCGGCAGGTGCTGGGGTGGGGAGGCATCACCCCACAGAGGAGCCAGGCTGGCCCCGACCACTGCTGACTGGGGGTTGGGTCCCCCATAATGCAGGACCAGCCAAGAACGGGGCCTGAAAGGTCTGACACCCCAACGCCTGCAGTGGGCACAGTCTCTGTGCCAGCTGCCCCTTGGGAAGGGAGGGGGCAGGGGTACCCCAAGTGGAAGAGAAGGAGACTCACAGGGGGCAGGATCAGGGCCTCTGACCCGGCCGCTCCAGGACATGGGGGCCTGGCTCAGACATCCCACCTGTGCACCCAACAAGTCTCCAAGGGACCTTGTGTCCATAATGTGAGCGCCAACAGCAGTGGGTAGGAAGGGTTCCGAGGGGAGGGCAGAGGGTCTGGGGGAGAGGAGGGGCGTGTCATTTCTGAAATGCAGCGGGAACAGCCCCGCGCAGCCTTGACACCCCAGGAAAAAACAAACCCGGGAATTTGGGGATGCTCAGAAATCATTCCAGGACTCGAAAGACAGACGTAAAGAGATGAATGTGACGCGGGGGCCTGGACGCCGGGTACACAGGCGCGCAGAGGAGGGCAGCAGGGACGAGGGCCGCCTTGGAAGGGCTCCTGCAAACGGAACTGATGATTAAAAAATGAGAGAGAAGGAGAGACAGGCAAAAACAGCGAGCGGACAGAGAGAGGGAGGGCCGGGGCAGCTCTGTTCTAAAGGGCTTAGCACGGAGAGCCCCAAAGCCTGATGCTGGTGCTGGGCGTCTGTCTGCCAAGGAACGAACCCACGGGGCAGGGGCTGTGAGGAGCCTCCCTGCGTGCTTGCGGGTGTGCCTGACCAGGACACACACGAGACGAACTCGCGGGGAGGTGGAGGGCGGGCTGAGCCGCCTCCCCAGCAAGAGAGGCGCAACGCCCCGCAGCTCCTTAGAAGGGCGGGGAGGACCCCTCCCCCAGCTGACGACGCCTTCCAGCTATGCGCACTAAGTCTTCTGCTCTACAGGAATTTCAAATCCTCAGAGGATCGAAGAGGTCCCACGAGCTCTAGGCTGGGTCCTGGGCCACTGCAGGGTCGCAAACCATTACCCTGGTTTGTTCTCATGCGTTAATGGTTTCAGTTGTCATTTAGATAGTCAGGCTCACTGGGGGCTGTGTAGGTGTGTGCTCTCAACTTCTGAGAGAGACACGGACTGCTTCCGCTTGTCCGTCATTTGGGTGTCACAGGGCCGGCGGCAGCCCCAGGTGACAGATGCACGGGGTTGGAGGCAGGGGAGTCTCCAGCGTGCTAGGGCCATGGGTCAGGGCAAGCAGGGCCGGAGAGGGACAGGATCCGAGAGTGTGTGGCCTGGTCACTGGCAGGGCACCCCCCCCCGGGACTGCAGTTAGGGGCCAGGCCCACTTGGGGGCATTGGGAGCCCGTGTGGCTCCAAGAGGAGTGGGTGTACGGATGCTGACTGTGCAGGAAAACATCACTAACAGGTCTGAGACGGGGCTGTGGCCAAGGGGTGTGCGGTGTGAGAGGACAGGCAGTGTGGGGGGGGGTCTCCCCCCCCAGGTAAGGGCGGTGGCCACAGACATTCCCAGCCCTTGGGGGTGTGTGGTCACATCTGTGGGTCCTGGACCCGGATATGCAGGGGGACAGGCTGTCCAGGGTTCGGGCAAAGCCAGACCTAAAGTGGTCTCTGCCTTTCTCCCTTTCGGACCCTTTGGGCCTCTGCCGGGACCCCTGCACCCTGAGTTCAGGCTCCTGGGGTCACATCACACTCCTACAGATGACCCACAGGGTTAGCTTATGGAAGAGTCTGGGGTCATCTCTTGTCCCTACTAGCCGCTGCTCCGAGACGACGGGACCTCACTCTCTGGGCTGGAATCCAAATTCCCAATCAGGCACCTCAGTCCTTTGAGACTCTAGTTTTGGGTTTTCTATTTCTCCTTGGGGTGGCGTGTTTCATGGACACATGAGAGGCATTTCATGGCAGGGGTCTCAGGCACCATCTGTCGCTGCAGCCCTGCCCCTCCCCAGAGAGGCTGTGCCCTCTCCAGAAGCCGCTTCTCCGCGGCAGGCGGAGGGAGGGTGGGCCTGGCCTTTCTGGACCAGGCTGCGGCTGGGACTGACAGCCAAGGTGTTAGGCCGTCCCGGGGGCCCGTCTTGGGGGTCCAGTGACAGGAAAGCCTTCCCGCTGTGACTCCGGCCACCCTCTCCAGGCCCTTTCTCTGTAACCGGCCAGCACCTGGCGGGGCGGGTGGAGAAACAGACATCTTGCTGCCCCCCGGGCGACGCCCGGGACTCCTGTCACACAGAGCCTGCCGCTCGGGGACTCCCGTCGCCTCCTCTGCTGCCGTTCATTTGCTGGAGCCCCAACTTTCTGGAGCTAAGCCCGCTGAGCCCTTCCCGGGCCGCAGTCCGATCCCTGTGCCTGCGCCGGGCCCTCCCGGGGTGTCCAGGCCGGCTCTCCTCAGGACAGGCATGGCCTCTGGGGGACACGTCGCTCTGTGCCAGGTGGGGCACGCTGCCACTCCTGCTCCGCGCGGGGCGCGGGGGAGGGGGGCAACGTGCACGGCCTTGTCTGGGCGGCCCGAGTCCTCCGGGGCAGTGACGGGGAAACGAACAGCGGGGAGCCGCAGGGATTGCCGCCCTCAGCGCCCAGACCCTCGGAGGACAGCGCAGGCCGTGCGCAGACGCGACCCTCCCCCGCTGGGACCCGGGCTGGACCAGCGAGCGAGCTGGCCGCTGCTAGCGCCTCTGGGCTATAAATACAGAGGTGAGTCAGAGGGCCGCGCCTCGCCCTGCGGCCCCGTGACAGCCCAGGCCTCTGGCTGGCGGGCCCTGGCCTACTTTCCCGTTTACATGGAGAATGACTAACAAAGGAAGGGTTTCTGCTGTGCCCCCCGCCCGCGCTGGGAAGGGCGCCGCAGGCTCTGTGGGCAGCTGGAGCTGAGACGGGCCACCCAGGGTGGCGCCTGGCTGTGCGGACCCCTCCTGGGGAGGCGGTGGGTCCCCTCTCCTCCCGCTTTCCTGCCTTCCTGCAGATACTAAGTTCTTCCAGCGAAAACCACTGGAGTGTGTCCAGGTCCCACCGTCAGGAACCCAGGAACCCGTGTGACACAGAGGTCCGGTTGCGTCATTTCAGGGCGGGCAGGGGCCAAGACCCCAGCCGGGCCTGGACACAGCTGGCCTTGGCCCCGCTCGCCGCGCCCGTCTTTCCTTCCTCCTGGCTCTGCAAACACAATGGAGCCCCATGTCCAGTAACAAGGTCTGATTTCCAGGAGGTCCCTGACCTCTGACCCCTGACCCCTCACCTCCAAGGCAGCTGACAACCAGGAGATAGGCAGAGCCTGGTTTTCAGGTCCCACAGGCCTCAGCATCTTGTGGGCTGCTGTTCCCCCTGCGTGAGCAACGTGCAGCGTTTGGAGGACACTTGGGGCTCCCTCTGTCCGGCACCTGTGTCTCAGGGGTTTGGAGAAACGGCTGTTTTTCTGTCCACTCTCCCTGGGTCTCCTCCCCCAACCCTGCCCCCTGACTTGATGACCCCAGGGGACACTCAGCCCCACCCCAGGCCCTGCGAGGGCACTTATTTAGGTGGGACCCCAAATCTTAGACAGAATTTAAAATAAATGGGCAATGTGTTTATATAACCGTGCACACACTGCGGAAAGCACCAGAAAATAAAAGGCTGGTGCGACCTCTTTTTATATTTTCACAATTTCCCATATTTCCTACTGCGAACGTCATTATTTGCAAACTACGGGACGATCATACCAGTTGCCCAGGCCCTGCCCAGCACCTCTGCCTGGTCCTCCCTGCTGCCTCATCACCCCTGTGAACACCTGCCACTTGGTCAGCGGGCCATCTCCACCCAGGTGTCCCCCTCCGCTCTCCAGATGACAGCGCCACGCTGTCGGAACAGGAAGATGCAACTGGTGCCAGGTCCCTGGACGCGGACCCCAAGCTGGTGGCCCTGGGCCTGCGGGCCGCGCGGAAGTGCAGCCGCGGCCACTGCCCGCTCACTAAGCGCGAGAGCTCTTAGCAGTTCATGCATCAAAACTGCAGAGGCGCTTAGCTGTCCTAGGAACAGGAAGTGAACATCCGGCGAGAGGAGAAGACACTGCCATACTTTGGGGGACGCCCTTGGTAATTCTAAAGTAGCTTTGCTACTTTCCAAACATAAAGTTGTGTGGTGCCCGCCCCGGCTCACTCCTAATGCCCTGTGCCCTCCGACCGTCACTCCGGGTGCCGCCACGCCCGGTGGCCACCACGAGCGCGTCCACGGTGCCCCGTCATGCCTGCACCCTGCGCGTTACCCTTCCCCCGACTCGAACTGTCTCAAACGGAGCACCAGCTGCCAGGCCCGTGGGCGCCTGCTGGCCACTGGCTTTTGCCAGCTACTGAGGAAGAGGGTTGGGGCTGGAGACTCGTGGGAATGGGCTCCGCTCCCCCAAACCCAGGTCGACTGAGAGTGAGGTGACCCGATGCAGACCCCACAGGAACCCCACAGAGGAGACACTTATTAAATGCAGGGTGCAGGGCAGAGGGTGCTGGCAAAGTTGGGGATTCCAGGCTGCCGGCTGCCCGGTAAGAAGGACCTGTGGCCCCAGGGCGCTCAATGCCACCTTTGTCTGGCAATGCTGACTCATTAGTGCCATTTTCTGAGCTGTCACACACAGCTGCCTGGCTGGGGCCTCATTGCACTTGTGGGGACAAAGGGAGGCGGGTGAGCGCCCCTCCCCCTGCTGGGGGCTCCACCGTGTCCATTCAGGAGGGGCTGGGGGGCCGGCAAGGACAGACGCCCCACGGTTGGGTCGCACTCGCGATGCGGGGCTGCCCATCACGCCCATTCTTGGGGACAAGAGCTGCGCCATCATGCCCATTCTTGGGGACAGGGGACCAGCAGCCGGCTTTAACTGCGCGGACGACAGGCAGGGTCACCATGACCTTGTTGGCCAGTCCTGGCCTGTTCTGAATATTAAGTTCTGACTCGGGGACATCTGCGCCCCAAACCCTGATGCGCCAGAGCTGCGGAGGGTCCCTGCTGCCCCTCCGTGAGTGTGGGGGCCTCTCCCCGCCAGGCCCTGTGCCAGGCCCCTGAGGCGGGTGGGAGAAGCCAGGGACGGGGTCCTGTGTGGGGCCGGCTCGGTCCCCCCGCCACTGTCGGACTCACCCACTCCGAATGACCTCACCGTCTGTGCACACTTGCTCTGATCTAACATCCTGGGCTCTGAGCCTTCCCTTGTGTGCCCTGCTCATCTGTTGGGCCGGTGGTGCCCCTGGCCCCTTCCACAAGTCGGGCAGGGGACAGCCCGACTCTCGAGGGCAGCTAGCCGAGGGGACCAAAAACTCACCACCGGGTTCCGGAGTCTGGACCCAGCAGCACGTGGCACACTCGCCCCTAAGCACACAAGAGACTTAAACCCGGTCTTGCTGACGGAACCCCCTCCTCCCGGAGCCCACAGCCCACGTATCACGCCAGCCCCATCCTTGACCAACACCCCCATTCTTAGCAATGACCTCGAGGGGAAATCTGCAAGGCTGCACCCACGGGCCCTTCCCGCTGGGCCTGCAGTGGGGACAGAGGGGCACAAAGGTGACAAAGGCCAAGGACCGTGAGCTCCCTGACCTCATGCCCTCCACCCCCTCTGCCTGCCCCTCAGCCTGTGAGCGCCCGGTGTCCCCCACTGCATCTTGGCCCTTTCTGCTCTGCGGTAGCCGGCACGGCCCCCATGTGTCACTGCTAACATGCAGTGCTGGGGGTGTAGCATGCCAGGGGTCCCTTTGCCTGGCAGGCCTTCCCACATTCCAGAGTGTGTGTGACCCCCCCCGCCCCAGACCTCTGGTTTGGGCCCTTCTGACAGGTGCTGTCTAGCCTCAGTGGGACCTGCAGCCGGTGCCCGGGCTCCAGTGCCACCTCCTAGGCTCGTCTGCACGGCCAGCTTGCTCCTGAGTCCCTGAGCTAAAAATACAACTGCTGAAATTATAAGAAAACACAACCGAGCTCTGCAACTTTGCTAAAAGCCATCCTGCCAATACATCTGGAGGCAAAACGGCTGCTCCAAGCATCTGCTTTTGCGGTGACACTGAAACGAGTGAGGTCATGCGGCGTCTCACACCCTGGGCCAGAGTTGTGACCCATCAGTTCCGTCCCACGGCTGCCCTGGCTTTGAAGCTGTGTGCTCTGCATCCGTTGTCTGCTGGTGAAGCAAGTTGCTTACTTAACTTCGCAAGGTCTGGGCTAAGCCATCTATGCTCTTGTGGACTCTCTGTTAGTTTTATCTTGGTTGACAAATATCGCATGTATTGTCTTAGATAGTCTAGTTTTTAGGCTTAACTGCATACATTTGCTACTTTCTTTCCTTTTGCTCATGTATTCTTCACGTTTTTCATGCTTTTGTCTCTGCTGAATTAATTTCTTCAGCTCTATCTTCCATTTCACTAGTTCTTTCTTTACTTGTATCTAACAGCAATTAAATCAATCCATTGATTACCAATATGTTTTTAATCCATTGAGTTATATCTCCATTATTATATTTTTCATTTCTAGAAATTCTATTTGGTCATTTCCCATTTGGATTCATCACTTTTTATGGTCACACGCTCTTTATTCATGTCAAGTCCCTTTTACTTGCTTACCAGGTTTTCTGCCTGAAAACCCCATAGCCAGGGTATCTGACTCACCTTCCGCTGCCCGGGGCTGTTTCGGCTCACATGTGGCGCCTTATTGCCTGTGTGCTATGTGATGTTTTACTGTGATTTCATGTCCTGGACTTTTACCGGTGGGAGCCCCTTGAGATCAGGTTGAAGTTGGGTTCTCCCAAAGTCACTATTCACTTGAAACCACTTCCATCGAAATTCTGGGCTTTGGGACCGGCCGAGTGGCGCATTGGTTAAGAGCTGGTTTGGGGATGCCAGCGGCCCCAGTTCGGATCCCACATATAAGGGCCATGACACTGCCCTCTACAGTTAACAACAGCTCCACCTGGAGCTGGGCTGTGCGAGCCCCGGAGACAGTGTAGGTTGTAGCCCCTGCTGCAGTGGGCTGCCATAGGCTACAGTGAGTGGCCGGCAGCCAGCGTGAGCTGCCAAGAGCCACTGTGAGCAGCCGTCAAGAGCCCGGCTGCCGATCTGCCTCATCTGGGAAGAGCGCAATGACGATACCAACATGGGCCAGTGAAGCAACGTCCTCTGCAACTAGACTGAAGAACAAAAGGACAGCAACTTGTCTGTTCCCCTCCCCCAATTCCCCAATGCTGTTCCCCTCCCCCAATTCCCCAATAAAATCTTAAAAAAAAAAAAAAAAGAAAAAAGAAATTCTGGGCTTTGGATCCTCAGATAGTATGAATTTGGGATGCCAACCTCATGAGGGCCAGCTGGTGGTCACAAATCTCAAGTGAAAGGTTTTCTCCTCCACTCAATGCCAAAATTAGAGATTGACAGTCCCCTGGGCGGTGGGGGTGGGGTGGTGTTCTAGTCTGCCCCATTGTGTGGCAGGGGCCTGCCACTAGACCGCCCTCCTCCAGTCGGCCTGAGCTGTATCTTCTCCCACCTGGGCCCCCAGGCGAAGCTCAGTTCAAATGTGCAGTCCAGCAAATGCCACTCCTCCCTGGCACAGAGCACCCCCTGCTCCCCAGGTCCCTGCACACACTCCAGGTTCAGCCTGTGAGTGTTTATTCCCCACCTGCCAGTTCGCTTGAGCATCTGAGGAAACACCGCTCATGTTTTATTCAGCACTTTTGTTTCCAGTGAGAGTGATGGGCAGGGAACCAAGTCCCCAGATCTGCCAGAAATAGCAGATCCTGGTGCTAGGGGCGCTCCCTTGTCACGCCCTGGGGTAGGTGGGGGGCGGGGGCCGCCTCTGGCTGCCCGCGGATGGTCTGTGCACCAACGCCCAGGGTGGGGCTGTGGAATCCAGGGTGTTCCTGGGAGAGACGCTGTGCTGTCGCTGCAGAGAAAATGAAAAGGCCTCTGCCACATGGCGCGTGCACAGTGCAAGGTCGGCTTTGCTTTATAAAATGCACGTTGTCTCTTGATGTTTGCTGAGCAGGCGCTTTTGTCGTTGCTCCACCTCATGGCATTTGGGTGGCCTGGTCCTGGGTCCCCGGCAGGCTGCACTTCTGTTGCTGGGATCCCACTCGGTGGGGACAGATGTTCACCTGGCCTTGGCCTCTCTGTCCCTGAGACAGCCCAGTGAGTCATGGAGTGGCCTCATGTCATTAGCAAAGAGAACTGGGCAGGGGGCCTCCGTTTGCGGAGGTGATGGGGTGAGAGAGGCCTCCCTGCCTCAGAGCTTTGAAAGGCACAGCCGCAGAATGCCGGGGACTGCGGCCAGCACAGCAGGGCGCTCGACGATAAAAATAAAACTGGGTCTGCACACACACCACTGGCTGTTTACGGGATTTCATGTGTGCTCTCGGCCTGGGTCTGCACACACACCACTGGCTGTTTACGGGATTTCATGTGTGTTCTCGGCCTGGGTCTGCACACACACCACTGGCTGTTTACAGGGATTTCATGTGTGTTCTCGGCCTGGGTCTGCACACACACCACTGGCTGTTTACGGGATTTCATGTGTGTTCTCGGCCTGGGTCTGCACACACACCACTGGCTGTTTACGGGATTTCATGTGTGTTCTCGGCCTGGGTCTGCACACACACCACTGGCTGTTTACGGGATTTCATGTGTGCTCTCGGCCTGGGTCTGCACACACACCACTGGCTGTTTACGGGATTTCATGTGTGCTCTCGGCCTGGGTCTGCACACACACCACTGGCTGTTTACGGGATTTCATGTGTGCTCTCGGCCTGGGTCTGCACACACACCACTGGCTGTTTACGGGATTTCATGTGTGCTCTCGGCCTGGGTCTGCACACACACCACTGGCTGTTTACGGGATTTCATGTGTGCTCTCAGCCTGGGTCTGCACACACACCACTGGCTGTTTACGGGATTTCATGTGTGCTCTCGGCCTGGGTCTGCACACACACCACTGGCTGTTTACGGGATTTCATGTGTGCTCTCGGCCTGGGTCTGCACACACACCACTGGCTGTTTACGGGATTTCATGTGTGCTCTCGGCCTGGGTCTGCACACACACCACTGGCTGTTTACAGGGATTTCATGTGTGTTCTCGGCCTGGGTCTGCACACACACCACTGGCTGTTTACGGGATTTCATGTGTGTTCTCGGCCTGGGTCTGCACACACACCACTGGCTGTTTACAGGGATTTCATGTGTGCTCTCGGCCTGGGTCTGCACACACACCACTGGCTGTTTACGGGATTTCATGTGTGCTCTCGGCCTGGGTCTGCACACACACCTCTGGCTGTTTACAGGGATTTCATGTGTGCTCTCGGCCTGGGTCTGCACACACACCACTGGCTGTTTACAGGATTTCATGTGTGTTCTCGGCTTCATCCCGCCTCACGGATTCACTAGCCCGCCTGCTTGGCAGACTCCGATGGGCCAGCCTGGCCGTGTCCCCGGCGGGCACCTCTTTCCTCCTGGTTCCGCCAAAGTCCCAGGGAGGACGCGCATTGGCTGGTGTTGGGCCAGAGAGGCTGCGTGTGTGTCCGGCTCTCTCGGGAGAGGGCTGCCAGCCAGGTCCACCTGGCCACTCATCTTCCAGTCCTCGGTGTCCTGTGGGTCCAGGGTCACTGGTTTAGGCTACTTAATGTGTTGGCTGTGACTTTCTAATACCTGGCGGTCTTTCTGCTGCTCCCAGTGGAGTGCGGCTGGGTTTGAGGGAGTGGGGGATCCCTGGGCGGGGGTTCAGGGAGGGGCGTGGGGACTCGGGGACACTCGGTATTGGCCCCAGTGGCCCTTTGGCTTGGCCTCTGGCCCTCTCCCCTCGTCGGCGAGAAATCCATCCCAGCCGTCTCCTGGGGCTGCTGCGGGACCTTGTGCTCCAGGGTCATCCAGGGACCCCAGGCCCTGAGCAGAGAGTCCAGCCTATTTCCCCCAGCCTCCCCTCCCCCAAGCCTGACCGTGGCTGAGGGATCCCGAACACTGCTGCCCAGAGCCTCCCTCTCCTGCCATTGGCCTGAGCCTCCTGAGGTGGAGGAGCAGGGCAGGGCCCAGCACCTGGCCGGCGCTCAGCTCTGCACCTGGAAGGCAGGTGCCTCCCAGGGATGGGGGGGTAGCAGAAGCCCCGCCTCAGGGAATGTGTGGGGACAAACTGCTCTGCACGCTGAGCGGGTGGCACGAGCAGGACCTGCCCTCAGTGTGAAGCACCCAGACACATGCAGTGGGCACATCCTCGCCCCTCCTGTACATCCCAACACCCCAATTTCCGTGGGGCCCCCTCTCACTCTCACCTGATGCAGTTCTCTTGGGCTGACCCCACCTCCTCTGCTCAAGAGGTGGGCAGTGACCTGGCCTAGCCATTCAGTGCACTCCACCCCTGGCCTCACCACTGTGATTGGCTCAAGGTGTGTGACTCAATCCTGGCCAACGAGAGTCTTCCCTGGGACTTTAGCCAAAACTAGGAGAAAATAGGCACTCTCCCCTGAGGTTTTTCCACCTGGGGGAAAGGATCCCAGGGCTAAACGGGGCCACAGAGAGTGAAGCCAATGAGAAATCACCAGAGCCAAGGGGAGAGGTGCAGAGATGACCCCTGGCTGAAGACACAGCTACCTCTGCAGAGAGTAGCCCCCACGCGGGATTAGCTGGTTAGGGCAGCCTGCCTCGGGCCTACGCGTGGGGCTCCTGTGCTCCTGCCGTGACAGGTCAAAGTGGTGGTGTGGTTTGGGGAGCACGAACACCAGCGAATGTGGTCCGCACGGCCGTAAACTGTGCAGCACTCTGCAACGTGCACGGGAGCTCCGTGCCAGAAGCAAGTGCCAGGCTTTTCAAATCACAAAACGAATGCATATGAATTACAGAAAGTGAGAAAACATAGGCAGGCACAACGAAATAATGAAGGCCATCCACCATTCCAAAGAGGCCAGTCAGGAGTTTGCTCTAGCCTGTCCAGACATTTTCCTGCATAAAAACTACACCTGTCAGCGTCCATGTTATCTGTAGACATGAGATACTGCTCTGCATACTGGGTTATAATCCCACTCTTTTCATCCAGTGTGACCATCTTTCTGCGACAGCAGGTACATAATGTAGTCATCACTTCTGATGGCTAAGTGGCATTTCGCTATAGAAACCAACGATAATTTACACACACAATCCCTTCTTATGGGGCCTTTGAGCTTTGCTGCTTTAGTGTGTGGACATCTCGTCCATGCCTGGATCTCTTTGCATGTTTATGCGTTATTCCTTAAGTAAACGGTAGACGTGGAATTGCTCCAGGAAAGCACGTGTGTGGGGACTGATCACCGTGTAAGTCACCCAGACGGTGTCCCGGGCTGCTGTGGGGATGGCAGGCTCACAGACTCCAGGGTCCGGTGCCACTTTGTCACGTTATTAAGACTCCACCCGTCTCGCAGGTGAAATATGGTTTCCCATTGGAATTTGCACTTCTTAGATTCCTCATCATTTTTTATATAGTTGCTGGCTATTTGCATTTCTCTTTTTGTGGCCATTTTGCCACAGTTAAAATGGACACATCTGCTACCTCCCCTACCTCCACCCCTTCCTACTCACAGCAAGCTTTCTGGGCAGCATCACCGGGACCTGGTTAGAAACACTGCCTCCTGGCCACCCCGGTCCAGGACACCTGCGCCACACTGCTGCCTTCCTGACATGAAGTGTCACCTGCATTGTTGAGAAGCACTCAGGTGACCTGATATAGGCTGGTGAGGACCCTCCCCCCAGAAGATCAGGTGCGGCCATCTGAACCCTGGTTAAGGCCCCGCCTTGCCCATCACGCTGGGGCCCAGGGGTTGGGTCATGGCCTCTTCCAATGACCAGCATTGTCTACCAGGCCCCAGGGCCGGCAAGCCTGGCTGAGTCCCAGGGCAGCGCCAGGGTACCTGCAGGGTCTTGACGAAGGTCAAGGTCCTACTCCTTGGGACCTAGGACCCTGTCAGGTGACATGGCAAGGGGAGTGAGGGTTGCCATCGGCTGACCTTGGGTGGGCCTGGTGATTGCACTGAGTGTGGAGGAGGAGAGCAGGGGAGGAAGGTGATGTGAGGCGAGCGGGACTCAGCCCCACGTGCCCCGTGGCTGGCCTTGAGACAGAGGGGAGGTCACGCACCAAGGAGCCTCTGGCAGCTGGAGGAGGCAGGGCCAGGGCTGTGCGCGGAGCCGCCCGAAGGAGCCAGCCCAGCGAGGCCGCCTGGACTGCTGGCCCCCCACACCGCAGGGGCCCTCGCCTGCTCCGGCTGCGGCAGCGAGCTCAGAGGAGCCAGGCCTGACCCGTGGGGGGCCCCCAGCAGACCTTGGGGACGCCTTTCTTGCCCAAGACTCCCTCCTTGAGCCCAGAGCCACTCTCTGCATCTCCCTCCGACCTCCCCCTCCCCGCAGCCCAACACACCTCCTGGAGCTGTGGCACGGGGCAGCCCCAACCCTTGGCCCGGACCCCCGAGGTCTTGTCAGTGGCCCACAAATAAGGCCATGGGCAGGACCAGCTCTGAGGGTGGGGACTGGCAGGGTGGCATTTAAGCCCTGGGGGCCCCCAGCCGCCCCGCACCAGCCGTCCACAGTCTTCGGGAAAGGGCTACCTGCTAAAAACGCTTTGTGACCCAAGCCCCGTGCCGAGGGACAGCCCAGCACATTTGCAACACTGTCCCTCAACTCAGCCCCACAGCCGGCACCAACGTCCCAGGCCAAGTGTCCCGGGCTGGTCCAGACCGTCGCTGCCGGCCACATGGGCGCAAGGCTGGAGGCCGTGGCGACATGGAGTGCCTGATGCAGACTTCCCTCGGGCTCGTCCGGTGGAGCGGGGTGAGGACCAGCCAGCCAGATGAACTGCTGCCATCTGGGGAGAGCTTACTCTGTTCTACTGTCATCCCATCCAGAGCGCGTCAGGTGGCCGTTTTCCCCGTCATCCTATGTCTCACTAAGACCTCAGACTCCTTCTCTTACAGGCTCCATGGAATGCATGAGGCCACCGGCCACAGCCTCCCGCCCACCCCGGCAGCCTCAGCCTCTCACCTTCGGGGGATCAGAGCACTGAAGGGTCGGCCATGTGCCCAGCTGCCTGAGAGCTGGTGCTAGGCAAACCGTACCCTTGAGGTCTGCAGGAGCCGCCCCAGAGGCCCTCCACCTGCCCAGGCACCTGGGCCCCCTCAGAGAGCTGCTTCCCCTTTGGAGCCCATCCCCTGCCTGTCCACGGTGGCAGTGGCCCACTCCCGTCGGGTCAGCCTGATGGCCGGGGCGTGGAGTGGGAACAGAGCCCCGGGTATGCTGCCCACAAAAACAGAGCAGTGACCGATGGCATCAGTGGCGACAGAACTGGGAGTGTGGGAGCCGGCGCCGGCGCTTCCCAGGGCGGCCCGCCAGGACGCCAGGGGCCCAAGAATGTTTGGGAAGGTCTCACTGTCGCTGCCACCGCGGTGAGCTCCAGCCAGCTGGGGCACGGCCCATCCAGGAAAACAGCGCCGCAGAGAAGCCCGCCTGCTCACCTCTGGGTCCTCTGCTGCCTTTGGCACTGCCAGCGCTGCACACAGGGACCCGCCGGGGGCAGGCGGGGACTCGGGGCTGGGGGGCTCGAACCTCCCGGCCAGCGCATGGGGGCGGGAGGGCGGGGGCCCAGTGGGGGCTGGCCCTGGCCTGGAGCTCACCCTGGGTCCCGCTGCTCCCACCCACATCACGCAGGGTCACCGGCCCTTGTGTGCGGTGAAGGCTCTGCTGACGCTGTGGCCGGCACGCTGGCCTGGGTCCAGGAGTCTCAGCCTGGGTGCCGCCCCTGGTACCGGCCCTTCTGTGGTTTTCGCTTCGGCAGCATTTTGTCAAAGCCTCACTGGCACGTGGCGCAGGCACCCGAGCAGTGCTGAGGAGCGCGCCGCGCGGTCCCTGCCTGGCCCTGCCGCATCCGCCTGCGCCCGTCCTCACCCTGGTCCCTTGTCCTCCTGGCTGGCCAGCTCAGGCTTAGGTGTGGGAGGCGTCGGGGGCTTGTCCCAGGCACAGGTGTGCTGTCTGCACAAGGTGGTCCCCCACCCCACTCAGTGCAGGCCCTGGCGACCTCACCCCAAGGGCACTCAGCATGGAGCCATGCAGGCCCGGCGTGCACTACTGGGCCAGGAAGCAACGGCCGTGGCCGAGAAGGGGTCGGGCCCACAGGCGGCTAGGAGCTGCAGACCGCCCGGCTGGGTGGTCAGAGGGGCCCACATTCTGCCGCATGATCTCAGGGGCCACAGTGGAGCGGGGGCGGGCAGCGCGTTAGCTGTCCACTTCCCACAATGGGGGCGGGGGGCGGGGGAACCGCCACGGCTGGGCAACCGCAGGCTTATGGTCTTTGGTGGCAGGGCTTGGGGTTCCTGTGGTTGACTGTCGGGGTGCGGGTGGGGACCCATTAACCAAGAAAGAAAATGGTATTTGCCCTCTGACCAAGACCCCGCGTGGGGCTCCCACCTCAGGTGGCCCTGAGGCCCTGCCCACCCTCCACTCCTGCCCGGGCACAGGGCACAGGCTTGACAAACAGTAAGGGACTGCGGTGGGGGTTGGGTGCACAAGGGCTGGATGTGCAGGGGGGAGGTGTGCAGGAAGTGGGTGCGGCTTCACCCCCAGCCTCATCCTCAGCTGGGGCTTCCCGCCCCGGCCTTATTTTGGGGACCATCTGTGTTCCCATCTCGGGGGTACACAGCCCTCACCAGGTGGGATCCCCCCGTCCTCTGAAGGGGCTTCTGCTCGGCTGTGCCTTCCCCATCCGTAGTCACCAGAGAGCAGCTGGGGTCCACGTGGGCGGGAGGCTGCAGCAAGAGGCCAAGCAACAGCCCTGACCTTGGGAAGCCCCTGGGTCCACTCCAAGCTCCGGCAACATGGCAGGGGGTGCGCTCTGCCCCCATGTGACGGGGCCGCCTGACGGAGCTGACAGGGCCCAGCCGTGCTCGCCAGGCCCCCAGGGCGGCCACGTGCAGCACCCCGCTCCAGGCAGCACCGTACACGTGACCGCATTTCCCATTGCAAACCCAGGTCATCTCTGGGGGTGTCTCCCACCAGCTGAGACAAACAATCACCCGTGGCTGGTGCCACAGAGACACAAGAGGGCTCTGATTTGGGCCCTGCCAAGCCACCAGGTCCTGTCCCTCTCACCTCCATGGTGGCCCAGAGGTATCCCCATGGCTGGCACGCTCCAGGAACACAGGTTCTGATGGCTGGACTTGGGCCGCATGACCCCTCCTGACCCCATCTCTGACCCAGAGGGCTGCTCAAGCCTGGCTCACACGCCCACGTTGGAAAATGGGGTCCCCAGTTACATGTCACACAGATCGAAGGCCACCGCAGTAGTCGGCACGATTCAGAGTGAAATCCGGGAGTAACTGAGTGGGTGGCCACAGGGCGGGTTACACAGACTCGGGGACACATGCTCATACCATGAAGTGAAAAAACAGTGCCCAGTGACATAAAGTGTGGTCAGAAACACCACACGATAAAAGTAAATACCCAGCGCTTCCGAGGGGCTGGAATAGCAGCGAGTTTTACTGGCTTCCTTTGGCTCATCTGCACTCTCCCGAGTTTCTAAAAGGAACGCACACACATTTTGTAATAAGAAGGGGAAGCACTGATGACACGTCAGGGGCGTCCTTTCTCAGGAGCTGTGGGGATGGGGCACCCCCAGGGGAAGCCCGGGCTCCGCTGTCAGCCCGTGGCATGGGCTGCAGTGGATGGCCGGCCTGCTGACCGAGCAGTTGTCCTCCCGGGTGGACGAGAGCCCATCCCCGCCAGTGGTGGGGTGCCTGCCTCCCCACGATCCCCCGTCAGCCGCTGAGGTGTGGCAGCAGGGCCAGGCCATCCCCGACCTGACAGCCCCCAACAGCGCAAGGTCTGGTTGTGTAACCAGAAATGCGCCCCACTGCACACATGGCCTCCCGAGGCCCCACAATTCCAGGGGCGCGGCACCCCAAAGCCCAGGCCATGGGCTCCTGCTCACAGCCTGTCCCCCAGGCCACCTCAGAGGCTCCTCGCTGCCCCTGCCTGCCAGCACTTAGCAATCCTTTCAGGAATATCAAAACTCAGAATCCAAGTTTTGATCTCCTGGGATACTCAGTCTGCCTTCTGATGAGTAATTCACTGTAAAGCAGACCCACTGCTTATGTTTAAGATTTGAACTCCTCTGGGCAGACATCCATCAAGAAAATGGATGCAGATACTTCATCTGACAGAGGCCTGCTGGCACTGGCGACGGCTGCTCCGCTCCTGCCGAGGCCGCTCTCGTCTCCTGGCCAGCGGCTCGTGGGGAGCTGCCAGCCTGAGCCCCAGCTGGGCTTCAGGACGGCTGTGGGTGACAGGGGCCTCGTCTGCGTCAGGTGCTTCAACGTTTGGCGTCGCGGGGTAACGTCTGGGGTATCCTGACCCCTGCAAAATGGGCTGAGTTCACGCAGCCTGCCAGCAAAAGACACAGAAAGGTGCCCTTTGCCTCGGACCTCTCAGGCGACGTGTCACTGCTGTGCTGCGGGGACACCCTTTCGAGGGGACGCTGCCAGCTCCTTCCACAGCTTCTGCAGGTGGCAGCTCCCAGCCCAGCTCCACAAACACACTCCTTAGACGGCACCCAGGTCCAGATGGAACACCACCAGCCCCCAGCCCACACCTGCCCGCGACGCTGTGACCTGTGTGAGCGAGTGCACCTGTGCCCACGCGTGCCAGGTCACCCCACCCTGGCGTCGCAGCTGTGTATACAGCATTAATTATGAACACAGAATGGATGCTGATAATTCCAATAGCTGTGTCAGTTCCAAAGTGGCAGTCACGCCAGAGCATCCCGTGAAAGGCGTAACTCCCTACCCAGATAACTCCAGACGCAGGGTGGAGTGTGAACATCTAACAGCTTTATCAGACTGCAGAAGGGGGCACCGCACCCAGTCTTGTGCATAAATCAGAGTTCTCTGACGGCTCATCATTCAGGCCTCACCTGATAAGCAGACAGCCACACCTGCACTCATCCCAGAAGCCTCACCTCCTGACTGTCTCACCAGCCCGGCGTGATGCCCGATGCTACACACCCCAGGGCTGAAGGGACTCTCGCCAAAAGCCAAACACCGGACTCTCTCTCACCTTTCATAAGCCTCTCTGTTCACCTGGCCTGACCCTATTGCTGGCAAACCTGTGACCCTCTTGTGCGAAACCACTCTCCCTCGACTACTGGAGACTGGCCTCTGGCCAGAGCCTGGGTGAACGCCGTGGGAAAGCGAGTCAGCAGGCCTGGAGCCACGGCTTTATTCTAACACAGGCTGACACTGCGGAGAGATACACACGTGTAAGAATGCAGCTTGGACAGCCACGCCCCACTCACGACAGACTCCATTACGTGGGACTGAACTCGGGCCCCTCCCCCAGTGCTTGAATCTACGTCAGAGGTTACTGAGCTAGAGCAGGCCGGCCACCGCCACAGGCAGGAGGCTGGGTCCTCGGGGCCCCCTCGGGAGGGCGAGCCTCGGGGTCCTGTGGTGGCACCCCTCCCCCTGCCTTTCTTTTTTTCGTGCCAGTGGCACCGACCTGGCTGCCACCATTGACGCTCCAGGTGTAACTAACAGAAGACGCTTCCAGACAGGCCGCCTGCCCAGGGCATTTACTTAACACGGTCAGAAGTGGGCCGCTCGGGTGGGCTGCAGGCACCGCAACCCAGGACAGCGGGCAGCGTTTCATCCCTCTTCTTGAGTTGCCCCCACCTGGGGTGGGGCATAGGCAGGAAGTGGGGCTTTCTGCTGATTGGACCTCCCAGGCCAATCCCTAAAGCCAACTGCCCTGCTCTGATTGGCTCACATCGCCAGGTATCAGGAAAATCTGTGAAACATGGAACCGAGCAGGAGGAGATTCCTGGGCTCTCTACCCAGACTTGGGAGGGGCCTTTCCATCCAGCAGTGCACACAGTGTGACTAACAGCGGGCCAGCCCTGCCCTCTGGGCCCCACCCTGACCGCAGGACCCTGGCCGAGCTGCCAGGCCCTGCAGCCTCCCTCTTGCTGCCCGTAAAGTGGGAGTGAGAGCAGGTAACACATCCAGACTGTTACGCCAGCTCAGACCTGCCCCTCCCTGCTAGAACCTTCCTGGTGCATCCCGAGTTCAACCCAAACCTCCTGTGGCCCAGGGACCCTGGTCCCCTCCCTGGCCCCCTGGCTTCTCCCTGTCGTCAAGGTCCATGAAGAGGAGATGCCCTCAGCTAAGTTCAGCCTGGACAACCTCCACCCAAGCCGGGGGTTGGAGGTGGAGGGGTGTCACAGTGCCCTGGGTCGGGGTGGGGACAAAGTGTCCTTCTTGGGGGGCGGTCCATGACGGGTCCACCTCCTGAGCCCCATGTCAGGCTGCTTCACGCTGGGGGGGCCCCGCCCCTCAGCCATTCTGGAGGGAGACAGGGTGGATCGTCACAGCCTGCAGTGCTCACTCACTTTGACCCACAAATTCCAGTTTAAGGGTCTGTGCCACAGTGACAGTCCTTTACACACAGTGGAAGGGGCCGAACATCCATCCCCCGAGATTCAGTCAAGGCCCCTGCTGTCCCAGGGTTCGCGGGCCGGAGGGTGGCAGCGGCCCAGCCGTCACTGCTGCTCTCCCACACCCTGGCCCCGGGCCCTGGGCAGGAGCAAGGCCTTGGGACAGCCCTGGAGGGGGAGCCCCTCTCCTGGGCGGGCACAGCTGGGCCAGGAAATATTGTCTAGTAAGAACACCAAACACGTGGGCTACCACTGAGATTAGCTGTGACTCCTACTTTTCTCTTCACACATCTCTGCATTTTCTAGATTTCCTACAGTGAACATGTATCACTTTCCAGTAAAAGGAAAAAAGATGGTGGACTTCCGCTTCCAGCCAAGATGGGTGACAGGAACTGGACTCACTTTCCTGCCTGAACAACCAAAAGCCTACAGACAAAACGTATGAAACCAGGGGTTTCAAGGCACTGGACATCGGGTGACAAAGAACCACGAAACCTGACAGGGGGACAGACGAGGTGCGCGCCCCCACTGGCTGCCTGGAGTTTCTGGGCCTCCACGTAGGGAGGGGGCCCAGGTGGGCCCCGATGGACATCCTGAGATGAGGACGCTGAGAATCCGGGGAGACCAAGGGAGATAGTTTGCAGGAGGGAGAAGCAGGGAGAAGCGAGCAGCACTCTGGGGGATACAGGGTTTCCCTGAGTATGCAGCAGAGGGCCGGGCAGCATATTCAATTTCTAATTAAAAACCTTCCCACAAAGAAAACTCCGGGCCTAGGTCGCTGCACTGGGGGATTCTACCAGACAATTAAGGAAGAACTAGCAGAAATTCCACAGAAACGCGTTCACAGACTTGAAAAGAATTATTCCCAAGTTATTCTAGGGGACCAGCATTATCCTGACACAAAAATCAGACAAGATAGTACAAGAAAAAATGCAAACAAATATCTCTCATATCTTTCATCTCGTAGATGAAAAATTCTAAACAAACGTTTATTAAATTGAATTCAACAATATGAGGAAAAGACAATACATCACCAAGTAGCATTTAGCCCAAGAATTCAGGGTTGATTTAACACTCAAAATTCAATCAATATAATTCACATAATTCACCATATTAACAAACTAAAGGAAAAATAATAATCTTGGTAGACACAGAGAAAGCACGTGACAAAACCCAACATCCATTCTGATAAAAACTCTCAGCAAACCAGAAAGAAAAGGGAACTTCCTCCACTTGATAAAGGACATTTAAAAAATATCTACAGCTGGGCCGGCCGAGTGGGGCACTCGTTAAGAGCTGGCTTTGGGATGCCAGCGGCCCCGGTTCGGATCCCACATATGAGGGCCAGTGACACTGCCCTCTACAGCTAAGATGGTGAACAACAGCTCCACCTGGAGCTGGGTTGTGCGAGCCCCAGCGACGGTGTAGGCTGCAGCCAAGCCGAGCTGCCAATAGCCGCAGTGAGCAACCATCCAGAGGCCGGCGACCAATCTGACTCATCCAGGAAGAGCGCAATGACGATACCAACATGGGCCAGTGAAGCAACATCCTCCGCAACTAGACTGAAGAACAAAAGGACAGCAACTTGTCTGTTCCCTTCCCCGATTCCCCAACGCTGTTCCAACGCTGTTCCCCTCTCCCAATTCCCCAATTAAAAAAAAATCTTTAAAAAAAAATATCTATAGCTGACATCATACTTACTGGTGAGACTGAGCGCTTCCCGCCCAAGGTCAGGAATAAGAATAGGCTGTCGGCTCTCACCACTTCCATTCTGAGTTGTAGGCAGGGCAGTAGGAACGAAAAAAGACAAGGAAAGGCACCATGATTGGAAAGGAAGAGGTAAACTACCTCTATTTGCAGATGACAAGTTCACCTATGCCAAAAATTTAATGGAACCTACAAAAAAACTACTAGCTATTGGGTTTAACTGGTTGCAGGGCCAATTCCTCTACATTAACAATGAACAACTGAAAATTGAAATGAAAAGAATAATGTCATTTATAATTAAATTAAAAACAAAATATTTAAGGATAAATCAGACAAAAGATGTGAAACTCTTGTATACATAAAACAATAAAACTGCTGAAAAAATTAAAGAGAACCTAAAGAAATGAAAAGCTTTTTCCACCTTCATGGTTTGGAAGACTCAACATTGTTAAGATATAAATTCTCCCCAAATTGATCTATAAATTCAACAAAATGCCAATCCAAGTCCCAGAAGCTACCCACCCCCTTTCCGGGGAGGATCTGATCAGCTTATTCCAGAGTCCGTAGGAAGTGCAGAGGTCCTGTACTAACCAGAGCACGCTTGAAAGGGCAGAGCAAAGTCAGAAGACTCACACCACCTGACTTTAAGACTTTATAAAAATAGTAACCAAAAAAGGGTGATTATATAATAAAGTCCAGAAATAGACCCACACACATATGGACAACTGAGTTTTGACAAAAATGCAAAGTCAGTTCAGTGGAGAGTCTTTTTAACAAATGGTATAGGAACAATTGGCTAGCCATATGGGGAAAAATAAACATCTATACTCTGCACCATACACAAAAATTAACTGAAAATAGATCGCAGATCTAAATGTAAAACTAAAACTATAAAGCTTCTAGAAGAAAACATAGGAGGAAATATTTGTGACTTTGGATTAGGCAACATTTCTTCGATTCAACACCAAAAGCATGATCCATAAAAGAACAATTGATAAACTAGATTTCATCGAAATTTAAAACTTCCGCTCTTCAAAAGTCACTATTAAGAGAATGAAAAGACACAACACAAACTGGAAGAAAATACAGTGAGTGGCTGCCAAGAGCCGCAGTGAGCAACCATCCAGAGGCCAGCGAGCAATCTGCCTCATCTGGGAAGAACTCAATGATGATACTAACATGGGCCAGTGAAGCAATGTCCTCCGCAACTAGACTGAAGAACAAAAGGACAGCAACTTGTCTGTTCCCCTTCCCCGATTTCCCAACGCTGTTCCCCTCCCCCAATTCCCAATAAAATCTTTAAAAAAAAAAAAGAAAAACAGCAGAATCTTGATAAGCAGTGAGCTTTGTGGCTTGAAACATGCCCCACTCTCATCTGCCAAGTCCAGCTACACAGCACTCTGGAAGCCTGACAGCCACTGAAGGGGCAGTGGCACTGATGCCCCCTCAAAGCCCCGCCCCCAGAGAGCTGCCATTATCTGACTTGTGTGGCAGTCCCTGAGGCCCCCCACCTGTAAGCCTGTCTTCATCTGCCTTGACTCAGCTCACCTAGTAGGAATCTCCACTTCCCCAGGAGCCTTTGTTTTTAAAAAATCAAAGGCAACAGTTCAATAGTGCAGCTGCCTGAAGCAGTGGATAACACCTGGTGCAAAAAATAGGCTAACAAACAAGCTTTAAAGGAAAAGCAAGGGACTGAGATATCTAGAGAGAGACAGGAAAGCTCCTACATCTTTCAGGAATCTTTTTTTTTATGCCCCCTTTTTTTTTTTTTTTGAGGGCAGTGTCACTGGTCCTCATATGTGGGACCTGAACCGGGGCCACTGGCCTCCCAAGCCAGCGCTTAACCACCGCGCCACTCGGCCGGCCCTCCAGGAATCTTTACTGCACATGCTCAGTAAAGACCTGAGCGGACCCAGAGCTCTCACCTCTGGCGAATCTCTAGGCAAGAAAGTGAAAGCTAAAGCAGGGCTGTCAATTGTCAATGCCCCGCTGAGTGTTGAAGGTGCAAAGACTGAGAGCCTTATTGGTTCCAGGAATTTAAGGAAATCTCTGTTCAACCATTAGCTGACCACTAAGCTAACTGAGGAAAGCCTTCAGTGGTCACTCATGACAAAGAATACATGACAAATAATTATAGCATTAGTTCAAAAAATCACTAAAACAACAAAACAACAAATAGCAATAACAACAAACCTTGAAGAGGGGAGAGAATCTGATTTCCAAGAGTTGCCACATTATAACACTCACAGTGTCCAGTTTTTAAAAAACAGAGATATGCAAAGAAACAAGGAAGTATGTCCCATATACACAAAAAAGTTAATCAATGGAAACTGTCCCTGGGGCAGCCCCAGGCTTTAAAGTCGCTACACGATGGCTTTAATCAGCTACTTTAAGTATGTTCAAAGGCATGAAGGAAACTATGTGTAAAGAACTAAAAGAAAGTATAACAACTACGCATCATCAAATAGAGAATATCAACAAAGAGTTAAAAATTATAAAAAGAACCAAAAAGAAATTCTAAAGTTAAAAAGTACAATAACTGATGTAAAAAAATTCACTGGGGCTCACTAGCAGATCTGAGCATGCAGAAGAAAGAATCACAAACTTGAAGATCGCTCGGCCAATCCAGTTTAAGGAAGAGAAGAAAAACAGAATGAAGAAAAGTGAGCAGAGCTGTGGAATAAAATTAAGTATACCAAAATACACAAAGTGGGGGTCCCAGAAATAGAAAAAAGAGCAGAGAGAATATTTGAAAAAATAATGACCAAAAAGTCCCCAAATTTGATGAAAAATACGAATCTACACATTGTAGAAGCTCAACAAACTCCAAGGATAAACTCAAATTGATCCACACCTGGACACATTGTAATCAAACTGTAAAAAGTCAAAGACAGACAGAGGTCTTAAAATGGCAAGAAGGGCTCCTGAATATCAAAGCCGACTTTTCATCAGAAACGGTGGAGGCGGTGGAAAGTGCTGAAGGATAAAGACTGTCAACCAATAAATTGATTTTTTTTCTTTTTCCTAGCTGAGCCATCCTGCCACCGTTGGCAGCTCAGCAGCAGCTCAGCTCAGGCTGGAAATCGAACTGCTGTTGCTCAGAGCTCAGCTCACTCTCTTGAGAGAGCTCTTAACCAACTGAGCCACTCGGCCGGCCCAACCAAGAAGTCTACACATAAAACTGTCCTTCAAAAATGGAAAAGAAATTAAGAAAAATAAACAAATTACAAAATAAAATAATAGCCATTATTCTATTTATATTTTAAATATCTAAAGATATAAACTTTAACAAAATGAACAAAAATGAACAAAATCTGAGAACTCATCACTAGCAAACCTTTGCAAGAAATACTAGAGAGGCCGTTATACTGAAAGGACGCTGCATAGAAACTGGGATCAACATGAGAAAATGAAAGGCACTGGGAAAGGTAACTCCAGACGGAAACATAAAAAACAGGATGAATGTCCTTTTCTGTTTGTGACCTCAATAGTTTCACACAGTTACATGACCCAGCGATTCTGCTCCAAGGCCTACTACACCCAAGGGAATGAAACCATGCGTCCACACGAAACCTTGTATATGCATGTTTGTTGAAGAATTATTCATAAGACTTGAAAGTGAAAACCACACCAACGTCCACCGTGAAGACAGTCAGGTGCTGGTAGGTGCCGCAGGGGGAGCCCTCACGCCCTGCCACTCCTCCCCACTGTCCCAACAGGAAGAGGCCCGCCCTCCATCTCCAACCGGAAGTTTTCCCGGTCTATGACTCACTCCATCGGGAAGGAGGGTCTTCTCCTTGCCCGGCAACCACTCGGCCAATGAGAGACTGCTACAACTCAGCCAATGAAAAGCCACCACGCTTCAGATGAACTCTGTTTCCTCCAATGGACTCTTGGGTTACAACAGCCCCTCTGACGCCCGCTTTCTGCAGTCACAAAGCTCCTCTCCGGGCCTTTTGAGCTCGTTTTTCGGCTGGGCCCGCTCCAAACGCTTTGGAGTGAACTTTTCTCTTCTAATAATGGGCCCTTGAGCCACTGCCTTCTGCTCAGGCCCGCTTCTGTTTCTTTGAAGTGTACCTTTTCTTCTAATAAACTGCTCTTTCACCATTTAAGAAAAAAAGTTCCTCCCCTTTGTTCTTGGGACTTGGCATGGTTCATCATTAGATCACATGTTTTAAGTTGCAATTCTTTATTGTTCCCCCCAAAAAACCATTTTGCTGGAGAAATATCTATTTGTTTACAATCGATACCATCCATTGATAAATGGATAAACAAAGTGTGATCTATTCATACAGTGGAATATTAACCAGCCATGAAAAGGAATGTGTTGACACATGCTATTAATACAACACTGACAAGCCTGAAAACTGGATGCTAAGGGGAAGAAGCTACACACAAAGATCATACACTGCGTGACTCCAGCCATGAGACACGTCCAGAAGTGAGCAGCGCAGGGACAGAAGGTAAGTTGTCAGCTGAGGGGCTCAGAGGATGGGCGAGGTTGCTAAGGGCGGGGTTGTTTGAGGAGACAAAAAAGTTCTGGAGCGAGATAATGGTGACACAACTATGTGAAGGAACTAAATGACACTGAACTGTACACTTTAAGGTGAATTTTAAGATTGGTAAATTAATTTTAAAAATTCTCACAGAGGTGTTTTTTTAAAAAACCAGTAAGAATAATGCACAGAGTGCAGCAGTGCCAGCCCGTGTCCCGTGCTCCGTGGTCCCAGGGGCTGGGCGCTGCCTGACGTCTGGGGGACACAGAGGGGCCCACAGGGCCGGTCTCCCACTGGCCCTCAAGAAGGGGCCTGGCTCTGTCCTAACCCTGGACGCCCTTGTGCCAAGAGTGCCCTGGCATCCTGGCTGGGGCTTCGGCCAGAGGCCAGCGCCTGCACCTGTCCTTCCCCGAGTGGGGCTCAAGGGCCAAGAGCAGGAGGGACGGGCTGACGCCCGGGGCCCCTGCGCCACACAGCGCAGCCCCTCGCTCCCTCCCTCCCCCGCCAGGGGGTTCCTGCAGCCAGCCCTGTGCTCACTGCCCCTTTGGAGACCCTGCCAGGACCCCTCGCGCCCCGACCCATCGCTCCACCTGGGCCCACAGGGAAGGTCCCAGGAGGCCGGGGCCGGGCTCCAGGTCCACAGCCAGCTTCCAGCTGCCCAGGGCAAGCGCGTCCAACCACGTGGGGGCAGATCCTCCTCAGGATGTCTTCAACAGGGTCCGGGGTTAGAAGAGCCAGGCTTTTGTACAGAATGTCCCAGACGAGTCCTGACAGGGCTCAGGCCAGGACCCTCCTGCTGCCTGCAAGCCATCATCCTCTGGGAGGCCCAGGGCGGAGGCTGCAGCCCGCCTGAGGGGATGGGCTTCGAGGGACCACCAGGCCAAGTCCCCTCTACTGAGCTGGCTCAGGGGCGGGGCTAGAGGTGGAGGCTGTGGCCGCCAGGCCGAGGGGCAAGCGGGGAAATGTCCCATCAGAGCCTGCAGGGCCTCTGGGCGCTGCATGTGGCCCCAGCCCTGTCCAGGCCCTGCCCCTGGCCACCTATCTCCACATGTCGTCTCAGGCCCCTGCCCTTCCTTCCTCTGGCCCCAGGGGACAGGCTGGTGGAGCCGAGCCGAGCCAGGCGCCGGCCCACCTGTTTCTGGGCCTGGCCGGGGGTTAGGCCCAGGTCTGCAGGCTGCCCTCCCGTGTGCCAGCTGCCAAGCCCCGGCCTGTCACCCAGGTGGCTGCCAGCGGCTTTCTGTTTTCCTCTCTCTCCTGGGAGACGGGTTTTTCCTGCTGCTTCCCGGAAAGCGTGTTAACGGGCTCCTGGAAACACCATCCCATCAAACAGGCTGTGCCCCAGCCTGCCCAGTAGGGGCGGCGGGCGCCCGGGCTGAGGCAGAGGGAGACGCCACTGCACTCTGTCCTCCAGGAAGAGGCCTGGCTCTGAACGGGGAGATGGGGGAACCGGGGTCCTCTCAGAGAAGTACGCGCCGGCCTTCCCTCCATCAACCTGCCCCAGACGTTCACGGCGCAGGTTGTCACCCCTCAAGCAAGTGGGCGCCTTGGGCCAGGAGTCCAAGTTCAGGAAGGTGAGCGCCCCGCCTGTGCATACGGGCACACAGGCACACACGTGCGTACCCGCACAGGCACGTGCCCCAGTCAGTACCACGCGGCACTTGTGGAAACAGTGGCTAACTAATAAATTGGGGAGAAATGTTAAGTGGGTAAGGAAGCCTCATAAACAAATTCAAATGGGAGTTGCTTCCAACGTGTAGGAATGCAGGATACACCGGCAAACATCTCCGTCACCCACCCGCCACGTGTGACAGCAGATCCCAAACATCCTTTCCTCCTGTTCCCAGGTGCCCCGAGCCCTCCCGCACCACAGCCCAGAGCCTTGGGGACACAGGCCAAGACCAGGGGCAATGGGGCGGCTTGGGGCTGGCTCTCGTGAGCTGGTGACCTGGGCCCCAGACTGCAGTAGCTAAGTGCCTCAGTTTCCTCATCTGTGACACAGCAGGAATGGCACCTCCTCTGTGGGCTGAGGGTTCCAGGAGGTAACATGTGAACAGCCCTCAGCCCCAGAGCCCGTATTGACACTGCGACCGTGGATAACGGCTCTTTTGGCCCTACATAGCGGTGACTCTGCAGCAGCCTTTGGAATGGAGTCATGTCTTGAATGACAGCACAAACACTCGCAAGGCTGGTGGAATGTGACATCACCGGGCTGAGGTCACACTCACGCTTCCCAGGTGCGTGTGGCGGAGGCGGGCCCAGTGTTGTTACAAGGCTAAGCTCTCCCAGCTGCTAAACGGAAGACAATCTGTTTAAGTTTCATCTAAACAACTTTCCCTTCGCCCCGGGCAGCTGTTTGTCTTTCTGCTCAAGGCCCTTGAGCTGAATGAGGCCATCTGTCCAGCTAGGAGAGGAGCCCTGGGTGTGACGTGGGCCCGCAGCCATGTGGCCAGAGCCCCTGCTTTCTCCCGGGAAGGGTGTGCTTAGCCGAGCAAGTGCCGTTCTTGGGGTTGGAAGGGAGGAGAGGGCACTTTCCTTCAGGGCTGGAGGCCGTGTCTCAGAGGCTGCCGTGTGGCCCGTGCACTCCTGACGCCCCTGGACAAGTGAGGCCTGTGGTCAGCTCTCTTGGACAGCACAGAGGAAGGGGGTCCCAGGACTCCCCTGGCATGGCTGCGGCGGGCACTCTCGGGACCCCACCCCAGCTGGCCTGGACGAGGCGGCACGCTCCACGTTCCTGGCCTGCAGCCCGCTGTGCCTCCTGGGGCACGCAGCCGGCAGCAACGCCATGCTGTGTGGCTAGGAACTTCCGCAGAGCTTGTCACTGTGCCCGTCTACAGGGGGGCTGGCCGAGGCACAGCGGGACTGCCAGGCTGGGAGCATGCGGTCACCTGGCAGGGCAAGGAGGAGGCACTTCCCGCACAGCCTCCTGGGTCACAAAGACCAGGTCACCAGATTCCTGCACAATCAGCTCCGAGGGGGCGCAAGGTCGAAACCGCATCACGCTGCTGTACGCCAAGCCTGCCGCTCCCTTCATCTTTTTCTCACCCAATGCTCCTGCTTCCTCGAGCTTCAGGCTTCATCTCATTTTTCTTCTCTGCGGTCTGGAACCGAATCCTTGGCTCATGCACTATTTATTCTGTTATGTATAATGAAAACATTTAAGATGTACGTTCCCTCCAAGTGCGTGTCTGGCCGCCACCCAAGCCTCACTGGGTAGTGTCTTCGCCACTCGCCTCTTCCAGCTCAGCTGTCGAACGGTGTCACTTCCTCTGGGCCCAAGTCACGGGGGAGCACCTGTGTCTCCCAAGTTGTCCGTTGGACTTATGTGCCTGAGGGGTCACCTCTGGCTGAGGCCTATCACCCATGCAGCAGTGTTTGGTGTCTGCCCTGTGCCCATGCACATGGCAGCTGCATGCAGGCGTCTGTCCCATGAGCTGCCTTCTTGGGGGACAACAGGGGACAGCGTGGGCTGTGTCAGGACGGACACCGTGGTGGCAGGCTCCTTTGCGGTTACGCGCTGGAGGCAAGCCTGACTCGCCATTTCTTGTAGAAAGTCCGTGTTTCTCAATCATTCTGGTCTGACTTGCTGATCGCACTTCTGACTTGTTGCTATTCCGTCTTCTCGGTGGGGCCCAAGGAAGTGCGTCCATCAGTACGGGCTCGGCTGGGCTGCTGTCACAGGCCTCCTGGTCTGTGACACCCGCAGCCCACTGTGAGTGGGCAGGGGCTCTGCCCCATGGGGTCCTCACACCAACACCAGGCTGATGGCACCATGCAAGCACGGGACATCATGTGCTGACTCTTCCCCGAAGTGTCACGTGTCACGTACATGCACATTTGTGGGCAGATCAAGTCCATGGTTGTGCCTGACCCAGAGGGCGTAGGGAGTGCAGCCCACCTCGAGTCCAGGAATGCCAAGCCTCATGGCACATGGAAAATTAATCACGTTTGCCCCCCGGCAGGAAAAATAACAGAACACAAGGCTTTCTCAACAGGAGCCAAGAGGAATTCCACAAAATTCAACATCCTTCCTTGATGGACGTGCTCCAGGGTTAGGAATGACGGTCTCCTCTCATTCTGACAGGGCCCCGCTGAGTGCAAACGCCGCCTTGTACCGAGACGGGCTGTGTGGGCCGGCCCTGAAAGCACATGTGCACACACGCATAGGCACACACACATGCACGGGCACCGTAAACACGTGCACACACGGAGTGAAGATGACCATGTGCATGGGAACCTATGTGTGTGCAGACATACATGTGCACGCACACACCACGGCTGACATGTTCCCCAGGACGCGGGTCAGCGTCACGGACCACAGCCCTCGTCTGAGCCGGGGTCTCTGAGCGCAGCAGCAGGAGCGGGCGGCCATGTGGCCACCTCGGGCCCCCTGGCCCACTCAGGGCAGCCTGGGCGTCGCCCCACAGGAGCCACCCCTCCCAGGGGTGTCCCCCTCCCTCTCCCCTGCCACATTCACCCACATTCAATCCCAGGAGCACTCTCTCCGATCTATCCCGCTGGGGTTCAGGCTGCGCAGCGCCCAGGGCTCCAGGATCCCCACGGGGCTGGTGTAAGCGTGCGAGGGTGCCCTGGGCACCAGGAGGGCGGGGAACGTCGCCCACGCGGGTCTCATCTACACAAATTGGGGACCCAGGGCCATGTGACTGGCCAGGACCCCCCAGGCGGGGGGTGGGGGCCCCGGTTTCTCCAGCGCCCCCAGTGCTGGGGCAAAGCCAGACATCCCCTACAGGCACAACACAGGCGCTGGGCTGAAACGCAAACTCCTGGAACAGGCAACCCTTCCCCCGCCCCAGGTGTCCAGCGTAGTTATTAACAGGTTCACAGGTTATTTGGCAGGCCTGACACTTTGGTGCCACATCACCCTTTACATCGCTACAGGGCAAAATTAAGCGTTTAGGAAGCAACTCCTAAATCTCCAATGAGGCGCGTGAGGTCGCTGTGCATCTGACCATGGTGGGCAGCGGCAGCAGGGGCCCCACGTGACAACATGGTGAAGTGACAACATGGTGAAGGGACGCCAACAAGCCAAGCAAATGGGACGCCGACGAGCCACGGAGGAGGAAGGCAGGGGCGGCTAACGACTCGGACACTGCTGCTCACTGTCTGCCCTGGGGCCAGGTCTGCGGTCGCCCTGCTGAGTGCCCGTGGGAAAGTGGCAGGTGACGCGGCACCAACCCTGTGTCCTGGGCGGGGCTGGGGTGGCAGCGGGCGGCTGTGCACACGGGGGAGTGCCTCACTCACTTCCACGTGCTACACTCATGTAATAAAGAGCTAAAAAATACCACTGAGGCTGTACTGTGAATTTGAAGAGTAAAGGACTATTTTTTGTAAAAGGAAGGTGTCCTTATGGGCAAAGGCTCTGCTTTCTGGGGGGACCGTGGCCCGGAGCAGCCCTGGCTGACACGCGGACTCGGCCGAGGCTGCCAAGGCGACAGAGCTGAGTCCCCATGTGAGCCCTCCCCAGGCCGGGGAGGGCTCTGGGAGCGGGGACTGGGGAACAAGTCATCCCTTTTGGCCATAAAATGTCTCTTATCAGGCAAAAGACACAAGCAGAAACAGCATGTGACCCCGGTGCCACAGAGGCCAAGTCAGGAGGCCCGCTCCCTGCTGCCCCCAGCCCGGGATGCAACGGATGAGATGGAGCTGGAGGTGGGTCCTGCCAGGCGACAGGCCAGAGGACGAGGGCACACTAGCTGGTGGGGTGGGGGCACCAGTGTGCCAGGCCTGGGGCACCCGCAGGAGGCACAGAGAGGGCTGACGGGTGCGCGTTCCCTAATTAAACGGTGTTCTGTAATTAGAATCTGCTCCCCAGCCCAGACGCCAAAGGCAGGCAGGCAGGACACCAGCTGTCGGGGAGGGGGGTGACGTCCAGGGCACCCAGCCGTGCGCTGGGCCTCGCCGGGGCTGACCTAACTCAGGGCGAAGGTCACGGGGGCAGCAGGCAGCTGAGGATGTCCTCAGGAAAAGCACCTGGCAGCCCTGAGCGCCTGGCAGCCGCTCAGCCTCTCTCGGGGCCATGGTCCGGCCAGGGCCTCCGTCAGGCACAGGGAGGGGCAGGTTCCAGGCCCGTGGAGAGGCCCCATGCTCCAGGTGCCTCTGTGGCCGCAGACGACACATTTGGATTCAGAAACACAAGTAATCACTGATTCTGTACCAACGGTCTTACAATTAGAATTTCTCTAGGCCCCCCTTTTCTTTTTTAAAGATAGAATGTTTCTGAACACTCTTTAGTAGTAGTAGTATTACTACTGCCGTAACTGGATTTTTTTAAGATTATTTTTATTGGGGAATTGGGGAAGGGGAACATTGTTTTCCTAGGACCCGTCAGCTCCAAGTCCAGTCGTCAGCTCCAAGTCCAGCCGCCGCTTTTAATCTAGTTGCAGGGGGTGTAGCCCACCATCCCATGTGGGAGTCGAACCGGCGACCTTGTTGTTAAGAGCATGTGCTCTTACCAGCTGAGCCATCCAGGCATCAAGGTGACAAGTTCAGTCTTAAATGCGGGTGGGCGCAGCCCACCATTGAACAGGCAATCTTGTTACACCAGCTGAGCCATCCTGCCACCTGTTGGCAGCTCAGTGACAGCTCAGCTTGGGCACAGCGTTCACTGGCCCATATGGGAATCGAACCGGCGACCCTTTTGCTCAGAGCTTGCACTCTAACCAACTGTGCCACCCAGCCAATTTCTCCAGTCTTAAGGAAGATGTAATTATCATTTTCACCTACATTCTTTGAACATCTTTAGAAGAAAAATGCAGTTTAGTTAAGTCTCTTTCACTTGAAAAGAAGTTCTTTCTCCACACAGACCTGCAATCTCAGGTCCAGGAGACGGACCAGCTGCCCCAGGAACGTGGCCTCCTGCTGTGCCCTCTCCCCCCGCCCCTCACAGCCAGCTGTCCCACATCCTGGAAGCAAGCACCCTGGAAATCCGGTCACAGCCACTAAGAACCATAGAGGCGTGGAGGAATCGGGCCCTCACATCTCAGAACAATGGCCTCAGCCCAGGCTGCCTGCATGAGGAACATTCTAGAAGCACACGGCTGTTGGCTACATAATGACGTCTAGTCAGGGAACCCGGCACCTGGCAACACCTGGCTTCAAGCAGCACACGCCCTGCCGGGCGCCGCCCACCCTCCATCGACACAAACCTTGGTCTGAGTCCCTGGGAGGGCGGGGCGTGGTGGCCTCAGGGCCTGGATGGGAAGGATCCTGACGCAGAATCTCCAGAGGACAGGGACGCAGCCATCCCTGGGTCACCCAGCGGCCTGAGGGCAGGACCCACACCAGCCAAGGCTACGCCTCCAGTAGCCAGTGACTAGGGCCCTAGCAGAGGACCCTGGGGCCCCTGCTCCCCTGAACTCTGCCCTGAACCCCACCTCCAGGGAGGGCTGCGGACCAGCAGGGAAAGGGGGTGGGGGTTGCTGGGGCTTCCGCCCCTCACACTGTGTGCCCAGGAGGCCGGCTCTCCCGGCCGGCTCATCCGTCCGTCCTTCACCCCACCACCTGCTGGCCAAGCCCTGGTACAGCCAAGTGGACACAGCAACATGAAGCCAACCACCCGTGGGAGCGCCCACCCTCACGGGAAAGGGAGGAGCAGAACGGGACCCAGGAACGCGGCGCAGGCCACGTGCAGACCTGCTGGGCCCTGGGGACGCACGCCGGCAGCGCGCTCAGGCGGGGGGCTGAGGTTTGGGGAGGGGCACCGCGTGTGCTGCCTCACAGGAGCCACCCGCCACCCACAGCTCCAGCTCCGACGCCCCCCCAAACCCTGTGTGTCCACGCCTTCCGGGTCTCCTGTTCCTGACACCCCACTCGGCCACAGACCAGCCTTGCCTCTTCCTGGCACTGGGCTCCCAGCCCCCTGCCCCGTCTCTCAGTGCTGGTCGGCTCTGCCTGCACACGCCTTCCACTCACCTGGAAGCATCTGAAACTGGTGCCGGCCCACCCAGCTGGAGTGCATCTATGCAGTACGAAGGGACCCTGGGGCCTGAGCGTGTGACCATCCTGGAAATGGGTCTTTGCAGTTGGAATTTGTTAAGATTGGAGGAGAGTGGCCCAAATCCAACAACTGGTGTCCTCATGTGATGACGGCAGCAGGGACAGGAGTGCTGCAGGGACACAGGGTTCCTGGCAAACTGCAGAAGCTGAAGAGGCAAGACTCGCGTTCCGGCGGGGGGGGGCGCCAACGCTGACCTCGGATCCCCAGGTTTTGTCTCCTTTGCCCTTAACCCCGTCTCGATGCGTTACCCAGGAAACAGTCAGCGGGCCTGGCCCAGGTGTGGGGGCTGCCCAGCCACGAGCGTGTGGGGTGTTCGTTATGTAGCAGTGTCACAGCTGCTGGTAGCGGTACGCATGCCACCAGGAGACGAGGCTGTGGACACAGCACCAGGGCTCCGCCGGGGGCAGATCCCGGCGGGCTGCTGCACACGGCAGCGTCTTCAGGAAGTTTGGTGAGGTGCTGGGGAGGTCATGATCCCTCGGCCTCCCCCCAGGGAACCTCCGGAGGTGAGCCTGAGGGCAGAGCAGGAGCCCCGTCCTGCTCAGGGACAAGGACCAGGCCTGCGGTCGGCCCGCCAAGGCCCCCGGGGTAGAGCGTAACTTCCGGCCCAGGCCCGCGCTCAGGCGAGCTGACAGCACACGTGCCGGGCGGAGCCGTCCCGCGGCACCCCCCTCCCCACTCACACGGCGTCTCCGACGTGCCTGCGGGCTGTGGCCTCACCAGGACACCCCATAACTCCGGGGGAAGGCTCCGGGGCGGGCCGCCTGCCTCAGCCCCACGTGCGCCGGGAGGAACCCCAGCTCTCTGAGCAGCAGCCTCCACTGGGCCCAGGCTCTCTGCTCTGGGGTGAGGTCCCCAGGTTTGCAGTTTCTCAGGCCATTTTCTTGGGGTGGGCTCAGGTCCCCATCAGTGAGGTGCCTCCCCGTGACAAGGCCCTTCAGTCCTTCGTACTCCCATGGCCCCCGTCTCTCCTCCTGTAGGGCCGCCCTCTGCAATGCAGTGCGTGGTGACCAGGCCCCGAGGGGGAGGTCCTGGCTCCCGGGCAGAAGTGACAGCCCCGAAGGAGTGGCCACGCCCAGCCACAGCCAGACTGGTCACTGGAGAACCTGAAGCGGTTTTCCTCTTAAAACGCAGCTGAGGTGCAGCCAGTACCATCAACGCGGCCGCTACGGGAGAGCGGAGGCACATCCCGCCATCTCTCGGGCTGCTCTTACTGCAGCAATGGCTTGTCACAAGCACTTCTTCGTAAACGGCTTCTCTTACGGAGACTCCCGTGCTGAGGACGACGGCCTGCATCACGCAGGGGCTGGCTGTGCTAGCTGGACCACCGAGCCGACCTCTGGCCATGGGGCCTGGGCTCTATCTGCAGCCTCCGTCGCCCACGTGTCCCTTCCCAGTTCCTGTGATGTGTCCGTGTGCAGACACGGCGTCTGTGCCTGTCCTGGGAAGGGGCACGGGGTGCCCAGTGAGGGCAGTGGACGTGGGCTCCGAGTCTGCTCAGCACCCCACCCCTAGACAGTCTCGGGGGGAACGGGGGGAAGCTCGTGCCACTACAGCCAGGAGGGCCCTGCGCCCGGATGCCTGACGCGACGCCCGTGAACACGTGCCGGGTGCCCAGGCCCATCCCCGGCCCTGACTGAGTGGCGCCGTGTGGAGCCCTCGACAGGCCCAGAGCTGCTGGGACGAGGGCAGCAGTGCCCATGCACTGCCACTCCCAGGGGCCTGCGGAGGGTACCCACACCCCCACATCCGCAGACCGAGGGTTTAAATTCACGTTCCTGCAGCCCGGGGCTCCTAACAGCCGCCCTGCCCCACAGACAGCCGGGCACAAGGAAGCGCTCAGCCCCGCAAGCTCACACGGCGTTTATTTACCCTCAAGGGGCTCTGTGTCCCTCGCCAGCCAACAAGTGGGCGTCCAGGCGCGGGGCCAATGGCAGGCAGCCGGCGCTCTGGCACCGTGTGCATCCTCGGCGCTCACGGCACGTTTGGGCCAGCTCAGAGCAGGCCGCCACCATCCGGCCGCATCCGCTGGGCCAGCTGCTGCCCGATGGCCAGCAGGGGGCTGGCTCTGTAGGCCGGGCTGGCCAGCAGCTCCCGAAAGCGGGTCCTTTCTTCTTCCCTGAAAGTCAAGGTTAAAAGTCAACAGACCCCACACGTCTGGCGGGGAGCATTCAGCACCCAGCACCCACCTTGACTGGGCCACCCCACCCCGAGCACCTCAGCTGGACCCTGGGGTGGACAGGATAGGCCAGGGGTCACCCCAGGAGGGGCAGAGGCAAAGGGCTAGACGAGGGGTAGGGACTGAGGAAGGCTGTCCGGCCTGTGAAACTGCCCCGTTTCCGGAGTGGAGACGGGCACGCAGCCTTGCTGGGTCAGGCCAGGGGGCCTGAGAGGGCTGAGGGCAGGAGGGAAGAGGCTTCCCTGGGCTCTCCTCGTGGGCGCAGTGACCCTGGGGCTACTGTGCCACCCGTGCGGTTGAGGGGTGCTGGCGCCCCCGCCCCTACCCCAGGACCATCAAAGGCAAGAGCCTTCCAAATGTGGGGAGGCAGCAGCCTGCATGCGCCCCACAGACGCGCGGCCTCGGGGAAGAGGCGCCCTCCCCGCAGCGAGGCCAAAACAGCCTGGACGGAGGGGCCACGCCCAGGCCAGGAGCTCTGCTCCCACAGGGGCGCCATGGGGACCCGGCGGCAGTGGGGCCGCCCCCAGTGGAGACGGCGGTGCGCCCTTCCTCCTGCTGGAGCCCTGAGCCCCGAGTCGCCATGAGGGCCGCTGCTCTCTGCCTGCTTTTGTCCACAGCCAGCAGGCCAGTCAGGAGTGGCCACGGTCCAGCACTGGGGCCGGCTAGAGCTCAGCGGGCCGTGAGCCCAGCCATGGCCACTGATGCCCCTGCCAGGGGCTCCTCGGGACTCTGCCTCTGAAACCTGCCACAGCTCCAGAACAGGCCCACGTGGGCCCACGTGGCAGGGAGGGCACCATGAAGGACAGCCTGGCCTGGGGGTGGGCGGGCTGGGGGCCCAGCGCAGGCTCTGCCTGTGTGCATGTGGCCATGCGCGAGACCAGGCCACGCTGGGCCCCCACTTCCCTGTTAAAGGGGACAACTTGAACCCCACTGGAGTGACTGTCCAAGTCAGGCGACACACCCAAGTGGTGGGACCCCGACGAGGACCTGGGCCTGAGGGCAGTCCCGGAGAGCTGGGAGCAGCTGCTCCCTCACGGCCCAGGGGAAGGGGCGTCCTGACCCCACGGGACGCAGGCTGCCTCATGCCAACCAGGCTGCGCCCCAGAGCTGGCCAAGGGGACAGGCTGCGGTGGGAGGCGGGAGCCCCGAGCCTCACTGGTGCTGGGGTCGTACTCACAGGAGCTGCAGTCTCTGTGCCGCGCTCATCCGGCTCAGCTCGGCCGGCCGGGGCCTGCTGCTCGGCCTGCTGTGGACAGAGAGGGCGTCAGGCCGCTCACGCGTCCCCTGGAGCGTCCGGGGGCGTGCTGAGGGCCCTCGGGGGGCGCAGGGCCGGCGTGGCTCTGGGAGGGTGAGTGGCTCCCCGGGACAGGGGCCCATGAGGCCAGAGAGGGCCTCATCTTGCACTCATTCTTCTTTCAGACGAAGCAGGCCCGGCCCCCGCTTCACCCCGGCTCTGCCGGACGTGGTCCCGACTGCCCCTCCCACACTGACCCCGCCCCTGTGCCCACCACCCACAGCCCTCACCCCATTCTTCAGAGACACCGTTGCTGGGCACTCTAGGCCCACAGAAGAGCGACTTCCAGACGGTCTCATTGTTGACTGACACATGGCCCACTGGCGGCCGTTTACTGATACACTCGGCCTGCTGGCGGTGTCACTGCCTCGGAGCCCAGTGAGTGTCCAGCCGGCCTCAGAGCCGGCTATGCAGAGCGACGCTGCCTATGAAGCGTGGGGAATGCCCGGGAGGGCTGCTCGCCAGCATAAGGCGCAGGCTTTCCCGCCACCACCCTGCACAGCCTCGTCCCGATCTGAACTGACTTGGGGTGGCCCCGGGCCTGGCAGCTGGGGTCTGGGCACCCAGGGCCACGAGGCTGTCCGCACACCACATCCATCCAACCGATTTCAGGACACCCCTGGAGAGGCAGTGGTGACAGACATGCTAGTGAGCCGCGCCACGTGTCCGATGTGCGTGCTCTAAAAGCCCCCCGTGGTGTGAACCATCCTGAACGGCACAACTTCCTCCCTGGATCCAAGAAGTGCTGCCCTAGAGAAGGCCGGAAAGAGGGCCAAACACCCCCTGTGAAAAACAGGGGGGCTGGGCCCGCGCCAGGGGTTCCCAGGGGTGGGCACACGGGGACTCTCGCCTTGTGAAATGGGGTAGGGCTCCACTGGGCGTCAGTCAGCCAGGGTGCTCAGAGGGCACGACAGTGGACTGAAGGGACCAAGGCGAAGCCTGCCTGTCCACCCATCGCCAGCTCGCTGAGTGTCCCTGCACGCTGTCACACGTGGGTGCTGACTCCGTGGGGAAAGGGCAGCTGGAAGCTCCAAGCCTAGAACCCCCCGGGCCCTGCCCTGTGCGTCTGTCCCCCCGGCCGACTTTAATCTGTATCCTTCCGCTATAATAAACTGGAACCCTGAGTGTAGCAGCCTTCTAGAAATTATCAAACCTAAGAGTGGTTTGGGGCCCCCCAGACTTGCAGCTGGTGTTAGAGGTGAGGATGGCCTTGCAACCTGTCCCCTAACTTGGCGGACACACACTTGGGTCAGTGTGCACACGTGCATGCACTCGTATCTTCTTGACCTGTCAGCGGAGAGCGCCCCGAAACGCCGCCCCGCCTGCAGCCCCAGCATACCACACTATGTCGTGGCTTCTTGCACCGCTTCCAACTCGAGGAGCCCGGTCTCCCTGGAGAAACGCTGAGTCCAAGACTCAGGAAATGCCCACGATGAGCCCCGAGCACCTGGCGCTGCCAGCGAGGAAGCAAGCGCTCCAAACCCAAACGCGGCGCCCACACCGAGGGCACGTCGGAGCCAAGAGCCAGCGGAGCGGCCCCAGTGGCCAGAGCCGAGCAGGATCCCGGCCCCGAGTCTGGAACCCACGCCCACGCGTCACACAGACGTGCATGAACGACGGGCGCGGCGGCGGGGAGGAGAGGAACCTCTGCGCGGATGCCCCACGTGCTCCTGGGGCTGCCCCGCCGCGTCCTCGGGGGCGCGCTGCCCCCAGGTGTGGGCTGTGCACGGCGGCCTCCGGCCACAGAGGACAGAGGCGGGGGAGTGGTGTGGAGTGGAGGAGCCGGACAGACACAGCTCCGCCAGGGGCCGGTGACGAGACGGCACCTGACCCCTGTGGCCTCGCTCCCGACCACCCGTGTCCCTAGTCCAATCACGAGAAGCCGCCATGCGGACCCCAGCTTAGGGACATCCTCCAAAATGCCTGACCAGCCCTCCTCACCTCGGTCAAGGTCACCAAGGTCATCAAGAAAAGTCTGAGACACTGTCACAGCCCAGAGGAGCCCTGAGGGGACACGGTGACCAAATGTCACGTGTGGTGTCCTGGATGGGACCTGACAGGACAAGGACAGTGAGTAAAAACTAATAACATCTGAATACGGCAGGAGGGCCACGTATCAGTACTGGGCCCCTGACTGAGACAAAGGCACCACAGTGACGGAGGCGTTACTCGGGGAAACCGGGACTGGGGGCCGCGGGGACACACGGTGCTGTCTCCGCCTCTTCTCCGGGAATCGAGGAGTGTTCTAAAAGAACGTTTAATCAAACCAACCGCTCCCCAGTGCCGACGCACTGAGTGGGGCGCTGGCCCTGCTGGACGGGGGCTCCCCGGCTGCGGCCGGCTGGGAACCTTCCCACGCCAGAGCATCCAGCTGCGCCCCAACGAGCTCAGCAGCTGGGCGGCCACCCCCTCGGGCCCAGCACGTCCTCAGGTGAGGAACTGGAAGCAGGGAAGACACCTCATCAGGATCACATTTTTGTTCCAGAACCGGATGGAAGCTGCATCTCAGGCTTGGCTCCCGTGCTCCCCCCACCATCTGGCCCCGGTGTCCTGGGTGTCCCCACCCTGGAAGCCAGTTTCGGACCATCTGCCTCTGCAGTGGTGTCCTGAGCAAGTCCCCACCACCCCCGGCTGGGAACGGGTGGGGCCCGGACCCTCTCTCCTGGAGGGAGAGCCGGTGAGAGAGAACCACTTTAACCGGCAAAAAGTGCCCCCAGTCGAGGATGCAGGGCGGGCAACGCCGCCACACAGCAAGGTCCCCGCGTCTGTCCCGATCCCCTGCCGACCCGCTGCCTCCTGAGACCGGGCCGGGCTTCCTACAGCAGCACGTCACAGCGGGCAGCGAAGGCCCTGAGAAACATGTCGTTGTGGGAGGGAGGCAGCAGGGGTGGGAGGGGACGGCGCCCAGTGCTGGGGCAGCGGCCACTTGGCAGCGCCCTCCCAGCAGGCTGCTGGTCTGACACCTCCGTGCGGCCAGGCCACTCGCCGGGAGGCCCCAGGTCCTCGCCTCCTGGAGAGCCACCGCCTGGTCTCCTGTGGCCCAGGCCAGGGGGCCCCGACCTCTCCTGTGTGAGGACCGCACGCCGGCCTGGCCCGCTGCCCCTCGTCCGCTCTGGACACAGGCAGGGGCTGCGGAGCCAGCAGCCAGCGCTGGCCTGGCCCGGCCGCGGAGCCCCGCCTCTCCGGGCAGCTGACGACGGACACTCACCTCGCGGCGTGCGGCCGCCGGGCGCCAGCCTCCAGCTCCAGCAGCTCAGGGAGCGCGTCCCGCAGGGGCTGCAGATCCCCCACCACCACGGTGGCCCGCCGCCTCCGCTCCGCCTGGCGCTTCTGCTCGGCCAGCTTTATGGCTTCGATTTCTGAGGAGGGGCACGGGGTTAGGGGCAGCCGCGCGGACAGGCAGGCTGCTCTTCCCTGGCCTGCCGACCCCTTCACGCCGCCTGGAGCCCGGGACGCGGCGGCTCCAGCTGTGTGCTCCCTGATCGTAACGGCGGGTGTTCAGGCTTGAGGAGACCGGGGCCCACCGGCCTGGGCACGTGGCTCCGGGGGTCGGGGTCGGGACAGTCCCCGCAGGAGGACGTGACAGCGCAGGGAGGGGGCAGGAGCCCGATTCCTAACCCTGAACCGGGTCAGAGGCTTTCGCAGAGCTGCCGGGAGGCGGACGGGGTTGGCGGTGGCCTGCACGAGCCGGAGGGGGAGGCGGTGCTCGGGGCAGCGGCCTGTGCCCTGGAAAAGGGGTTCAGGCAGGGCCTGGACAGGGCACAGCTTATGATTTGATTTCCATTTTAAAAGATGTTTATTTCAAAATTGCTGATAAAACACGTATGTGAATGCGTGACTTCCACAGTGGGGCTCGTAGAAAATGTGTGGATCTTGGACAAAGGCCCTCCCTCCCCCGGGGAGCCACGCGGCCAGGCCAGGGGCTGCAACACCCCAGGGCGACGCCACAGGCGGCCGACCAGACACAGGCATGGCCAGAAGCTGCTGCACGAACTCAACGGTGCTCACAATTAACCTGCTCTGCAACAAGGTCCTTTACATAGAAAGGCTCAGCACTAAGACTGCTCCGAAATGAGGGCAGTGCTGGACGTGGGGTGAGGCCTGAGTGGAGCCGCCATCTCGCCCCCAAACCCTGCGCGGTCTGTTGGGCTATAAATAACGGGGTGCAGACTCTGAATCACATCTAAACAGGGAACTAAAGCCGCCTTCCTGACAAACGGCCGGGTGGACTCACAGGTGGTCTCTCCCAGAGCGGACGATGCCACGAAGGGCCAATGGGCGTTCCCTTGTGCGGGGTGGTCCCTCTGCTGCCAGGCCCCTCAGAGCGCCATGGAAGCCCATCGGCCCTGCAGGAGGAGGTGATGATGGCGGGGTATCCAGAGGGCAGCGGTGGCCCAGGTACCGAGCCGGACGAGAGGAACCGGGGTCCTAGATGGGAAGCCCCACCACGAGCCAGACTCAGGACAGCCCCCAATTAATGCAGAGCGCGTGTGTGCGGCCTGCGGCCCTAGGAAGTATGTGAAAGGTGAAAGCCAGTGAGGAGCCTGACAGGCAGTTTCAGAAGAGAATTTCCAGACTGACACTACTCATCAACTCCAGGGAGACGCGCCTGGCGGGCTTCCCAGAGGCCAGCGGGGGCCAGCCCCTCTCCTCTCCCAGCCCGCAGCCGGGGCACCGCGGCCCCAGCAAGCTCGGAAAGGCCCACCCTGACGGAGCCCAGAGACGGACACATGCCTGGCCCCCACCACGGTCCCGGCTAGGCGCGGCCTGGAGGGCCCTGTGGAACAAGGTTGCTCACCTGGCCCGAAAGAGCTGAGTCCCGGGGATGGCAGGTCCTTCCTCCCGAGCCCCACGCCATCCCTCAGAGCCCAGGGCTGAGCAGGGTTTGCAAGGTGAAAAACCAGGACTGTCCGTCCTGCTAGGGCGGGGTAACCAATCTGCTCAGCACCTCATCACAACAGGCACCTCTTCCTCGACAGTTCAAGCACCCCAGAAGGGCAGGGCCAAGGCCTGGGCAGGGGGTCTGGGCAGGGGGCCGGGCTGGGGAGGAACCGGGGGGCAAGCTCCAACGCCTCAGCCCCTTCACAGGCGGTCTGACCCGGGACCACCGCCACACGGGTCAAAGGACAGCAAGGCAGAGGCCCGTGGCCCCCAGGAAGACCAGCAAACACTAAACAAGTCAAAGCCAGAGCATTTTAAATTAACACATGGTGTGCAGCAGGGAGTATCCGAGGCATGCAAGGACGGTTCACACGGGGATGTCTGCCAGGCGGCCGCTGCAGCGGCCGCTTCAGAGGGAAAACCCAGTCACCAGAAGTGCCAGGAAGAACCCGACAGAACTCACTGTCTGCTCGCAATAAAAACAAACAGCAGGAACATCCCCGATCTGACACAGATGACCGACCAGAAGCCTGCAGGATGTCACACATGTGCTGAAACACCAGCCACACGCTGTTAAGAGGAAAAATGGGAAAGGACTACGGCCTATGCTGTCACAGCCGGCGGCCCAGCCCAGGGAGGTGGTGGTGGGAGAGCAGGCCTCGGCCTGGTGAGAACCAGCTGTCGTGACAGCCCACTGGAGCCAGCTCGGCCTCCCCAACCCACAAGCGTGACGCAGCCTCAGTCAAACCTCAACAGGACTTTTCACCAAACCCGCAGAGCTGTTCCAAATCTTATTTTTAAGACAAAATGCGTAAGAACAGCCAAAACATTTTTGGAAAGAAACAAGCAAGAGAGGTGGCCTACTGGATATTAAAAGCAAATTATCAAAGGACAGAAATGCAAACAGAGCCACGTGCGAGCGGGCTTCGGGGGAGGCAGAGACTGGAGGAGGCACGTTCACCCGACCGCAGACAGGCCCACCTGGGAGAAGGGTGGACCCTCCCTCTCCTGGCCCTAAAAATTAATCACCCCAGAATTAAACATGACAAGTCAAACATGAAGAGGAACCAAAGGCCAAAAACACAAGGAGAGCAGCTCAACTCCACTGCAATCAAGGGACGTGACAACGCTAGACGCCATCTGTCACCTCTCAGACTGGCAGGCACCACGTGTGGGCAGTGTGGGGACTGCAGAGGGCAAGTGCCGACACTGGGGACACCTGGGGGAAGGCAGCCAGGCAGGGGCGCCGGCCCCGCCGGTGTCTGATGGCCCTGCCTCCCGGATAAGTCCACACACACCATGCATTATAAAGCCCGCCCAGCGCACATACACGAGTGAAGAGAAAGGTCTACCCGTCTAGGGTCACCCCACCAGCCAGTGCTCCCCGCAAGCAGAAAGCCAGATGGGAGCCTGCTAGTGAGTGTGTCTGTGTGATAATTTATGATTTATTTGCAATTAAAACACTACTCGGTCCTCAGAGTTGGATCCCAGCCCGGCGGGCGGAATGCCAACAATGCCGAGAATGGTGCATTTCAGGGGTGTGGCGTGCGTGCCACTGGGCTTGGCCCGGCTCCGCCCCCTCCTACCCTGTGCCCACAGAGCCCAAGCCCTCCCCGGCTAGCCGGAGACAGCCGTGGAGGGAGGAGGGAGGGAGAGCTCAGGCCCTGACCGCCCAGCCCGCGCCCTCCTGGCTGTCCTGAGGCCCAGGCCCTGCCAAGCCCTCTTCTGGGAAGGGGACTCCTCACTCTGCCCCGGCAGGCCGGGCTGGTACTGGTTTCCCCGGGCACCCCCACTAGCCCCCTCCATGTCTCTGGACTTCATCTGGGCACAGTCCCTTCATTAACTTCTCTGCATTTAAGGGTGCCGGACTGGGCTGACCCACAGGCTGCCGTCTGTCCCATGAGGAGCAGGTTTTCATGGCCAGCCCTCCAGTGAGCAAACAGGGACAAGCAAAAGTCCCTTCAACAAGAGTCTAGTCAACTCTAGTCTAGAGCAGCAAGTCTGAAACAATGATGGTGGGGGGGCATCGCCAGGGGCCTGGCAGGGGGCTCCTTCACCCTAAGTGATTTCATTTAAAACTAGCTTGAGGTGCAGCCAGAGAGCATTTCCTATGCAAATCTGGCCGCCAAAACCAACCACTGGCTATGCTGCACACGGGACACACTTTTGGGCTGAAACGTGCGTGTCTATATGGCGCCCTGAAAGCCCACTGGGGTCCCATAACAATTCAGAAGACAGGCGAGTGGAGCAGCGCCCCGCCACTGCCCTTACCCCCAGCCCACGCCGGCTAGTGGTCAAACAACTGACGGCGAGTTCCCTCCCAGCCGGGCCCACACGTGAGGCCCGCTTGTGGGGTCCCCGCCTGAACAAGGCGGCTCGCAGCACACGAACACAACCCCAGCCCTGGTCCCCAAGGCCAGGAACAACGCTCATGTCTTCTCTCAACACCCCTGGCCCCCAAGGCCGGAGCCACTGTGGAGAGATGAGAAGACTTGAAAATGTAAGTTTGGGCGGAAGATATAAAACGGTCTCTATTTTAAGTGGTGTGAGAATTTATGTAAAAACTTCTAAGGAAGCTACAGAATAACTGCCACAGCTAACACACGATTTTAGCAAGGTCAGAGATAGCAAGGTCAGAGATACAAGGTCAGAGATAGCAAGGTCAGAGATACAAAATTCGTCTTTAAAAAAATACTTTTATGTTGTAGTGGAAAACTGGAAAATGAAGCTTCTGAGGATTCCACTTGTAATAGATTAAAAACTTTAAAACAAGTTAATAATGAGCTTATCAAAAAAACCCATGTCAGGCTCTACTTACACAACAGATGGCAGAAGCTAAAGAAAATCTCAACTGGAGAGGCACACCTTGTCCATGGCCTCGAGGAGTCAACACTGTGAAAATGGCAATTCTCCCAAAACTGATGTACAGATTTAAAGCCATCCCAACCATCATCCCAACTAGGTTTTTGGTGGTGGTGGTGGCTTGTAAGAAATTGACAGGCTGGTGGTCAATTTTACACGGACCTGGACTACCCAAAGCAATCTTAAAACACAAGAACTGAGACGCAGGCCTTCACTGTCTGAGCCAAGACTCACTCGGAAGCGAGCGCCAAGCAGACCGCCCTGTACTTGCCAAGGCCCAACAAGCAGGGAGGGAGGCCATCTGATTCGGCACGAAGCCACCAAAGCAACGGAATGAGGAGACAAGGCTTTGGAAGAGTGCTGGCGCAACTGAGCACCCACACTGAAAAAAACCCCAAAGAACCTTAACCAGCACCTCACGCCACAGACCAACACCAATTCCAGGGGGATCAGAAACTCCAAAATAAGAGCCAAAACTATAGTTTTTGGAAGACTATGATGGCATCTTCATAACTTGCCAAAGTTATGACTGGCCAAAGTCATGACTGGCCAAAGATTTCTTAAACAAGACACAGACAGACAGACAGACACACACACACCAGTTTTTAAAAAAAAGATAAATTAGACTCAACATTTAACGTTCTGTCCTCCAAAAAAAAAAAAATCGTTAAGAAAATGGATAGGCATACTCCTGAAACTAATAAAAAAACAATAATAAAAAAGCATTAAAAATATAAAACATTGTGGGCCGGCCGAGTGGCTCAGTTGGTTAAGAGCTCGCTCAAGAGTGCGAGCTGAGCTCTGAGCAATGGCGGTTCGATGCCAGCCCGAGCTAGGCTGCCGCTGAGCTGCCAACAGGTGGCTCAGCCAAAAAAAAAAATGATATAAAACATTGATAAATAAATAAGAAAATGGGTAAGTCACATGGGGAAAATCATCTGCAACTCACACCTGCCCAGGGACTGCCGTGCAGCATGAGGCTCCACAGAGCTCAGCAGCGAGAAGGGAACGGGCCTCTCGGCAAACAGGGCCGTAGAAGGCTGCGTGAGTGGGCAGCGGCGTGAAGACGGCAGCCGCGGCCACAGCAGCGCTCCCACGGCGCCACCCCCACACACCATAATGCCAGGCTGCGGCCAAAGCTCCCGAAGGTGTGGGGTGCAAATGTACAACCACTTTAGAGAAACGTCTGGTAGCTGCTTGTAAAACTAAACATACAACTACCCTATGACCCAGCATTCCATTCCCAAGTAGTTACCCACAAGAAATGAAAACATACGTCCACAAACAGACTTGTAAAGAATGTTCACTGCAGCCTTAGTCAGAGCAGCTAGAAAAGGCCAGGTGACCATCAGCAGGGAGGCGGGCACCACATGCTATGTCCATATAAAGAAGCACTTCTCGGGCCAGCCGAGGGGCGTGGTGGTTAGGCGCTGGCTTGGGAAGCCAGCGGCCCAGGTTCGGGTCCCACATATGAGGACCAGTGACGCTGCCCTCGAGAGGAAAAAAAAAAAAGAAGCACTTCTCAGCAACACAAGGGCACGCCACGGCCACAGGCAGCATGACGGATTCCAAAAGCACAAGCGAGCATGTCCTACACGACTGCATTTCCACGACGTCCAGAGCAGCGAGCCCCAATGGTGACCCACGAAGACCAGGCAGTGGCTACCTCTGGGCAGTCATGGGGACTTCTGGGGACAGTGAGGTTCTGTACCTTCAAAAGGATTTTGATTGCACAGGTGTATGCATTCGTCACACTTACGATTTGCATTTCATTGCATGTAAATTTTACCTCAAAATAAAAACTAAAAAGGACCATTAACAAACACTGAGCTGGAGCAGAGCTCTCTGGGAGACAGTGTCCTGATGCCCGCACTTCCTCTGGAGACAGCACGTGTGTTACTGGGCGGAGAGAAGGACGGGACAGGCAGATGGACAGTGTGTGACAAGGAAGTGTCCGCTGTCAGACCCAGGCGGTGGGGAGAAGGGTGTTCACTGTGACATCCCTACTTTCCGGTACAAAATTTTTCATAATAAAATATTAAGTAAAATCAACTTGGGAGACGGTAGTTAAGATATATTCAGAGGATGATTTACAGCCCTTCACTCCTAAACACAATATATAAAAATAAACAGCTAAGCAATTCAGACAAACTTCAAGAAAGCAAGAACAGGGTACTAAAATAACAGAAACAAATAATTTTAGGAAAGAAAACAATAGAATTGACAAGTAAATACAAGAATTCATTCTTGGAATGGAAGAGACATAAACTAATCCGAAATTAAAGAAGGGGAAGCCAGTAAAGAATGATAAACAGGATGTTGAATAAGGGGAAACCACCAGCCCTTCCTGAAAAGGGTGAGACTAAATTAGATTAGATGATTTTGTGGGAAAATATGAGTGACCAAGTCTGACTCCAGTAGTAAAAACAAGGACCAACCACCACGGAAGAAAACTTAAAGGTCGCCGAAGAACTGTCGCCCACTCTACAAGGGCTACCTGAACAACTCCGTGGCAGGCACTGTGACCAAGAAGATGAGGAATGAATCACTTCCCTTAAGAAATAGCCAAAAATGTGACAGAAAAAAAAAAATCGTAGAAGAAATTAACAAATTAAAAATGTATATTTTCTTTAAAGCCTTTAAGGAAACAATAATGCAGACCATACTTTAACCGTGAGAAAACATAAACAAGAAAGCGCAGGCATCCCTCGGTATCCGGGGGGCACGGCTCCAGGGCCCGCCCGTGAGGGGACCGAAGTCCGACACTCACGTCCTTCTGTGAAACGGGGCGGTGCTGGCGGGTCACCCACGCACACCTCCCCAGGTACCTGAAATCTCCTCCAGGTTACTGATAACCCCTGACACGCGATAAATGCTGTGTCAGTAGTTGTTACCCTGGGCTGTTCAGGGCAGAACGGCAGACTTGGTCAATGGTGGACCGCACACACCACAGTGGTCCCCTCCATGACAACGGAGCAGAAAGAGTCCCCTCGCCTGGTGACGCTGTAGCGCCACATAAACCTACCGCACTGCCAGTCGCATGGCACATACCCTGCGGGGTCACGGGCGACGTGTCACTGGCTTACGCAGTCACTCCACTGCACTGTTTGAGGCTGCCCTCTTTCCACTCCACGCTGAAGTCTGTTACGTGGGGGCCTCACGTAGCCGCAGCCTCACCATCTCGGGTTCCCATCCCCGTGCCTGACTGAACCAGGTTTTGGGCATCAACGGGCGGCCCGGACTGTCCTGCCCAGCGTGCTCGGTGCCTGTGATGCCCCTAAGAAAGCCGTCTCTAGGGATAGAGAACGTGTCCCATCCTAAGTGGCACGTGACTGTATTTCCCATCAAGGTTGCTGACCTTGGATGTGGAATCCATGGATAGAGTGCCAACTGTGTTCTGAGTTAATTTAAAACGTCAGCAGTATCACACTAAAAACATGACAGTAAGAAAAAAAATCACAAAACAATCTTCACAAGAAAATCTTCAGAAAAACATTAGTAAATTTCAGCATCATAAAAAAATAACTGTTTTCCGGGGCCGGCTGAGTGCCGCGGTGGTTAAGCGCTGGCTTGGGAAGTCAGCGGCCCTGGTTCGGTCCCACATATGAGGGCCAGTGACACTGCCCTCAAAAAAAATAAAATAATAAAATAAAATAAAATAAAAATAAAAATAAATTTAAAAAAAATAAAAAAATAAAAATACAATACAATACAATAAAAAATAACTGTTTTCCGAAAGAAAACCAGTGGGAGTGGCCCCAGGCCTGCTGCGAGGCATGTGACGGGCAGCACAGCAACAAACCCACCCGCACAGCGGTGCGGGGAGAAGGCCGCAAACCCATAGCCCCGCGCCCTCGCACTCACGGCGCTGTCGCCCGGACCCGTGTGGGACACACACCCTTCACATAGCTCCGTGTCTCTAAGTGCTCACAACCAGCACGGGGCTCTTGTAACTACAAATTCATCGCGCAGCCCCAAAACAATCCTTTTACACACAAGGAGCTGAGTGTGGCGGCTTCTGGAGACTGTTTTCTTAGGGAAGAGTCAGTCAGGGCTTCGCAGGAGCTCATACAGGGTGACAGGGCCACCCCCTCTGGGGCCACATCACAGGCCATCTCCGGCATGCTGCCAGGTCCTCCACAGCCCCAGACCCCCCACCAGCTACTGCGGCGGCCTCGGAAGGGGCTCCCCAGGCCCCAACAAGGAGCGGGCTGGGCAGGGGCCCCCGGGAGACACTCACTCTGCAGCCACCTCTCGCGTCTCAGCTTCCGTTTCTCCTTCTTGGGCAAAACAGCCTTCACCTCCGCACCTGAGGACAGAGCACACAACATGGCACATGTGGGTGGCTGACGGGTCTCCATCCCCGCAGACAACAGTCTGAAGCTCCCCACCCACGGAGCAGGGAATAGAGCTGGGCGGTCCTGGCGAGCTCCTGCAGCGCCGGGGACCCGTGGTGCGTGTCACACGTCGGGAGGGTGTCCTCTGAGGCCAGCCCGGTCCTCACCCGGGCTCCCTCCCCACTGCGATCCCAGGGAGACCTTCAGGAGCGCTGCCACGAGACCGCCACACAACTCAGAGGAGACGGCGAGGACTGCGCGGGGCCACGACACCAAGGGCCCCTTCTGCGGGGCCCAGGACCTGGCCTCACCGTCCCCGACTGCTTGGAACATCTCTGCAGAGGCACTGCCGGAAGCCAAGGGGACTCAGGTGAGCCTCGTGTGAGCAACGCGTGGTCCCACACCTGTTACCAATCTATCAGGTAATAAGAAAAGCCACTCTCCACACGTGCCTTCTCCCCGAGCCCTGTCCACCCTTGGCTGCCGGCGTGGGGACATGTCCCCAGCCTCACCTGCCAGCATGAGGGCGTGGAGTATAACACACACCTTCTCCTTTGTCTCTGGAACAAAGGCCACGCAGCTGACCCTCCCACTGCCCACTCTGCTCCCCGTTGGCCCCTGTTCTGTCCGACCAGCACTGGCCAGTCTTACATCCCGGTGACTTCATCGGCCCAGGTCTGCGGCCTTCTCCCTCATGAGCCTGCCCTCACCTCCCCACTAGGGGGGGCTCAAGTCTGTCCCCCAAGTTCATGCATTGGCGCCCTAATCCCAGCACCTCAGAATGTGGCAGTAATGGGAGAGTGTCTTTCATGAGGTCATTAAGTTGAAATGAGGTCACTGGGGTGGCCCTGATCTAATACAACTGGTGTCCTTGTGAGAGGAGATAGGACACACACACACAGAGGGACGAACACGTGAGGACACGGGGGAGACGGCGTGTGCCCGCCCAGGAGAGGCCGCGGGGGACCAGCCCCGGGACGCCTGGGTCTCGGCCTCCGGCCTCCAGGCCTGACAGAACCCTGGTCTGTGGTATTTGCTCCGGCCGCTTGAGCCACAACACACCCACTGCTCTTGAGGAACACAGGGCACTGTGCTTCCCGCCATCAGCCAGGCCCAGGCCCCCTCCCCGTAAGCAGGCCACATGCGACCGTCACCTGCCCAGTCCCCATGAGATGAAGCGACACAAATGACCACGCCTGCAACACTCACTCGCCAGACAGGGGCCTGGAGGGGCACTGGGCACATTTCTGTCACTGAGCCCGTGGCGAGTCCCACTCCACACGAGAAAAGGGAGGCTCAGTGGCCAGGTTGAGGGGAACCAGGTCCGGAACGAAGAACGACAAGCGGGCCCGAGCCAAGGGCCTCGGCAGCAGGCAGAGGCGGGGCAAGGCCCGGACCCCTGGCCCCAAAGGCACACTGGGGGGGCCGCGGGGGGCCGCACCTGGGCGTGAGCCACCGCGCTGCTTGGCCATCACTGCAGCCTGCCCTACGCCGGCCAGACCCGACTCCCAGCCCGACCAGGGGCCACCCTGTGTCGGCAGACACCGTCGTGCAGCCGAGGCGGCTCGGGCAGTGCTGGCACATCAGGCGTGGGGCGTGGGTGGGAGGCGGGGCTGCCCGCCGCATGTCTGCCTCCAGCCCGCTCTAAGGCCAGCGTGGGCTCCAGGCAGCCCCCCTTCCTTGGCCTCGGCGGTCCCCAGGGCTAAGGTGGCTGCGGCCCAGGGCACCACACAGTGCGCACACCTGACTCACCTTTACTTCTCACACCTTCCCCTGGTGCTGCAGCAAAGCCACGCGTCTGAGGACACAACGCAGAAACAAGCCCTTCGACCACGTGGCGATGCTGGGTGCCAGGAACTCGTGTAAACCCCGGAGCCCGTGACTTCTCCAAGATGGAGGTCCTCCGTGCTGGGCCTCCTGGTCACACCTCCAGATGCCCTGTAGCTGACCTCCCTGCCCCCACCAGGAGGGGGCAGCTCTCTGCTCGTCGGCCACTGAGAATGGGAGTGGGAATGAGACCGTGAACAGGCCCAGTGCTCAGCGCAGGTGGGGGTCAGATGCTCCCCCAGCTGGCCTGAGCGACACCCCCCCCACAGCCCGCACTGCGCCCCACCCCAGGCACCGGGCAGGAGGGCATCTGTGCAGCCTGTGTCGGTGTCAGAGGCCTGGATGTCGGCGTGACCCCACACGGTGTCAAACTACAAATGGGTTGATGATGGTGCCCAGTACGGCAGTGAGGGGGCATCTGTTTAGGACGTGAGCCCCAACAGTGGGGGCAGTGACAGGGCCAACCCACACGTCCACCAGGAGAAGGCGGGAGGGTGGCCTCAAAGGGGCACTTTGATGAGACATGTGTGGGGAGCAGGAGGGTTTCTCCACACTGCCCCGCACTGTCTATAATTCTGAGTTAACTTCAAAAGAACACGTCTCAGGCCAGGGCTCAGTTGGTTAAGAGTTGGCTTTGAGGGCCCAGGGACAGGCACGGAGCTCACAGCCAGCAGCCCGTGACCTCTAACAGCGGGCGGCACACACAGCAAAGACACGGGCTCCAAACGCGGTCCATGCCAAGCACTCACGGCCCCGGGAGGCCCCTCTGCTGTCCTTGGGGGGGGGGGCCCTCCCTGTGCGCGCCCCCCTCTTCCTTGGTCCCTCTTTCACAGCTGGGGGTAAGGAAAGCGGGCTGGTGCAGTGCGTCTCCCCAACTTCAAGGCTGAGGACGAGCAATCCCCAAAGCCCGCGGCTGTCTGACCCCGGGGACAGGACGGCCTCCCCGCGGGCCTGGCCCGCACGGGGCGCAGGTTGCCTGCCCTCTGCTGGGCAGCGCCGCACCTGCGCCTGCTCGAAGCTGCGTCAGAGGGAACCGCTGGGGTGAGGGGTCGGTCAGAGCAGAGGGACTCAAGTAGGGAAACGGAGCCACGGCACCGAGGTCTCTCTGTGGGGGCGGGGAGGACACGGGGTCTAGCTCAGTCCCAGAGAGGGGAGGGCAGCGCACACGCTCTGGGCTTCCCTGCAGCAAGGCCCCTCTCCACCGCCACTTCCCCAACCTCTCCTACCAGGGCCGCTGCCCCTTGGTGGCTGCAGGCCTCCGAGCCGTGCTGACACCCCCCTCCTGCTCCTGCCTCCCTAACCAGGCCTGTGCTCCTCCACGTAAGCCCCGCCCTGCCCACGAGTCTGGGGCCAAAGGACCGAGTACTAACCCCCCCCAGCCCACATGCACGTATGGAACACACTGGTTTTCTGCAACTTGTCAGCATAAAGGAATATAAAACTAGAACTAGGATGGGCAGAGAGGCCACCTGTGCAGGGAGGAGCACCTGCCACAAGCCCCCAATCCCCACCCAGGACAGGACACAGAGGAACTGGGCAGCTGCTTTGCGGGGTGGGGGTGTCTGCAGGAGGGGCTCTAGCACTGCACCTCAGCCCATCGCTGCAGGGCCAGTGGTTCCCCCACAGGAAGCTCGGGCCCCTGCCTAGACTCAGAGGGCAGCAGGGAAACGGGGCCGACTGCACCCTAGGCCAGGGCTCCAAAGGCTCCGTGCCAAAACCCAGGCAAGGGGCCAGCAGCAAAGCACTCACCGGGTCACACAGGCCCCATGACATCTAGGGACCCAGGGCCGTGTGTGAGCACATCTGTGTGGGGGAGGGGAGCGCAACTGGCATGTGGCGGGCGCACAGCGGACATCTGTCCACCTGGGTGAGGGGCCCACAACCAGGCCAGGCCCCCCGACCAGGCAGGGGAGCAGTTCTATTTGTGCCTCAGCCCAGGGCGAGCACTGGGGGAGGGCCGAGCATCCACGCTAATCCAGGCAGACAGGTGCCCCGGCCTTCACGCCCAGCAGGTCACTGAGCCGTGATGAGTCATCAAGTCATCTCATGTCACTTTCCGGCCTCTGGTCCCCTCGGGTCACCCGCAGGGCTGGGCCAAGAGACCAGGAAGGCCTTGGAGGAGCGGAGCTCAGAACCCAGGGCTCACACGGGCTCCTCAGTCTTTGCAGAGACAAGGAGGTGAGGCTTCTGTGCTCCCATGGCCGCCAGACAGGACCCATCGGGCTCTGGCCAGGGTCCTGTGCTTGGCAGCATCAGACGGCCCTAGAGGGTGGTGACAACAGGCCAGAAGGTCTGCAGTGGGCCCAGTGGCGCTGGTGCTGGCCCGGGCCACGCCAAGGTGGGTGCACAGCCTCAGCACCTATGTGCAGGTGGGTCACGGAACAGGGAGCTGTGACGATGCCCCACAGGGACCCATCCAACGGCGCCAGTGGGGGGCCCTGATGTCCCTCCCATTTCCAGGTGGGGCCTCACTGCTCTGAGCTCAGTTGGGGGGGGGCGGGGGACAGAGCCTGCAATGGGACCCATACCACGTCCTTGTCAGTGACAGGAACAAAGTGAGCCAACCCTCACTGACAGGGGAATGTCGCTGGCACATACCTGCCCAGCAGATGGCACACTCACCTGACACACGAGGAATTAAGGGTCCTGGGAGGTTAAACAGATGCCCAGGAGCTGGCAGCCAACAAAACACAACACCAGAGCTCCAATACAAGTCCCGTGACTACCAACCAATGCACTGTCCCCTGGGGGACACTGGCTGTAGCACAGATGGCTGCTCCCCAATGGGTGGACGCACCACAGGCAGGCAGGGCAGCATGCCGACCTGAACCATGGCATAGCCCGTCCCACGTCCACGGGCACAGGGTGACTCAGCCCCACAACAGCAGGGGAGGCTGAAAGGAGAGGGAGGCCTGGGTGACAGGCAGGAGGGGCGGGAAGGGCCGCCATGGGAAACTGTTGGAAGGCAGCATGTGTCAGCTCCCTGCAGGAATAACGTCCTCGGCAATTTGAAAAATCCCAGAGACCTTTTGTATGAAATGACAAAGAGCTAACCTCTAGGACATGTAAAGCACTCGTTCAAGGTTGAGGAAGGCGGTCGAAACTGCCCCACATGGACAAACCGTACGAGAATCACTGGACATACAGACAGCCCTTTGATTGCGCTGGTCGCCAACGAAACTTCTGAGAAGTGAGAACTCCCAGGAGTCCCCTCTCGCGGGGAGGCTGGCGCCAATGCCTTCCTCCATCCGTCCCCGCTGCCCACCTGCCCAGGGTGTGCGCCCTGGGAGCCTCCAGGCATACTGTCCTTCGCTAAGACGCCAGAAGCTCTCACCACCCCGTCTCCCCGGTGCCGTGCACTGCACGCACTCATAAGCCGCTTTTCTCTGGCTGATTTGTCTTTTGTGGGTCTAAATTGCAGGGGCCTAGCCAAGAGCCTCAGAGGGTGCGGGGGACGGATTGCTCTTTGCTGTTTCAATGCACAAAAATGGCAAGGGGATTCGGTTCCATCTCCTCAGTGACGTAACAAAGATACACAGCACGGGTGTAAATGACACAACCCCACAGCAAGACACTTGATGTAGGTGGTGCCTGTGAAATCATCACGTCTCACAACACTAAGAGCTGTTTACAAACTGGAGATGGGAACCTGGAAAAATGGTGCTAAAAGCCTGGGTGCTGCTTAATTATCCAATAACAAAATAATTTTAAAAAGTGTGGACATCAATTCACTCGAGAACCCTGGGAACAAAGGCAGTAAGCCCAAAAGGACAGCTGCTCACAACTTTAAAGGTGAAAACGGGAGCCGGCCAGTGGCTCAGGTGGTTAAGAGCTGGCTCTGAGCAACAGGGCCGCCGGTTCAATTCCCACATGGGCCAGTGAATGCTGCTCCCGAGCTGAGCTGTTGCTGAGCTGCCAACAGGTGGCTGGATGGCTCAGCTGGTGTAACAAGACTGTTTGTTTGACGGTGGCCTACGCCCACCCACAGATAAGACTGAACTCGGCACCTTGAGCTGAGCTGCCGCCCGGATGGCTCAGTGGATAGGGCGTGCGCTCTTAACAACAAGGCTGCCGGGTTTGACTCCCGCATGGGATGGTGGCTACGCCCACCCACAACTAAGATTGAACACAGTACCTTGAGCTTAAAGGCCACGAGCTGCTGATGGGAAGCCAGATGGTGACTGGCGCCCTCCACAATGAAGACTGAAGAACAACTTGGCCGGTCCCCTCCCCAATTCCCCATTTAAAAAAAAAAAAAAAAAAAAAAAGTGAAAATATACAGTAGCATTAAACCAATGCAACCATGTGCAGGTAAACCTGCACAGGAAGACAAAGAGCCTGGCACCAACAGCCCTGCCCAGAGGACTGTGCGCTCCCAACGGGGTGGCACAGCCCTTTTTTAAAGATTTTATTGGGGAGCTGGGGGAGGGGAACAGCGCTGGGGAATTGGGGGAGGGGAACACACAAGTTGTTGTCCTTTTGTTCTTCAGTCTAGTTGCGGAGCGCGTTGCTTCGTTGGCCCATGTTGGTATCGTCATTGCACTCTTCCCAGGTGAGGCAGATTGGTCGCCGGCCTCTGGATGGCCGCTCACAGTGGCTATTGGCAGCTCACACCAGCTGCCTGCCCCTCACTGTAGCCTATGGCAGCCCACTGCAGCAGAGGCTACAGCCTATACTGTCACCGGGTCTCATGCAGCCCAGCTCCAGGTGGAGCTGTTGTTCACCATCTTAGCTGTAGAGGACAGGGTCACTGGCCCTCATATGTGGGATCCAAACCGGGGCCGCTGGCGTCCCAAGCCAGCTCTTAACCAATGCGCCACTCGGCCAGCCCTGGCACAGCCCTCTTTTAAATGCCCGCTCCCAGGCAGGCAGCATCAAGGTTTCTCTCCAAACAGTGGTGCCCGTGCTCCCACCCAGGCCTGGGGCTCACCCCACGTGCGGCCAGCTCTGCCAGGAAGCTCCCACCAAAAACTGAGTTGGGTCAGAGAAACCTACTGAAGACACCAGAAGGCAACCTGCAAAATCCGGAGGAGTGCAGTCGGCAAATGCCTCCTCCCGTCGTAAACACAGGACGAAACGGGTGGGGAGCAGCTGCACCGCTGTGGTGCCTTGTTCTGTGTAGGCCCTGTTCACACCCTGATTTTCACAAAGTAGCCTTTGAGGCAGCCGTGAGGAGGTGAGCCCACGTGTGTTTATTTGGTGACATGTTCCTGCTGATTTGTCTAGGAGTGACAGTGGCACTGTAGGTAAGCTGCTTCTGAAGAGCCCTCAGAAACACATACTACATACAGAATCCATGGCTGGGCCTCGAGGGGACTGTGCTGAGTGAAACAAGTCAGACAGAGAGAGACAAATGCCACGTGATCTCACTTATATGTGGAATCTAAACAAAATAAACAAAAACCCAAAATATAAACAGACTCATAGATACAGAGAGCAAACCGATGGTTACCAGATGGGAGGAGGCTGGGGGCAGGGTGAGAAAGGCGAAGGGAGTAAAAAGTACAAACCGGTAGTTACAAACCCGTCCCAGGGATGTAAAGCGAAGCACAGGGAACACAGTCAATGATACGGTCATAACTATGCACAGTGCCAGGTGGAGACTCGACTCGTCAGGGGGTCACGTCTTAAATTATATAAATGTCTAACCACTGCACTATGCACCTGAATGTGACACAAAACAACACTGACTATCAAGTGTAACTGAAATACATAAAGCGGAAAAAAGAAATCCATGAGTGAAACGCTGTTTGCTTCAAAACAATGCAGTGTGTGCGCGCGTGCGAGAGAGAGTTAAAGGGAGGTGATGGGCACACGGGAGATTTCCTATGTCAGTAAACTTTTTAATTTTCCCATTGCTGAAGCCCTCCTGAGAGCGTACGGGCTGAGTGAAACGCTCTGGGCCGTGCGCACCGACAGCCCAGGGCCAGCCTACTCCGGACCGTGAGGTCGGCCTCGCTCACTCGCCTCTCCTGGAGGAAGGGATGCTCCTCGTGTCCAGGTCCAGCCTCTGCACCAAGGCGCTGGGGTCTATCTTGGTCCTGGCAAAGAGGTCAGTGTTCACCGAAGCCCACTCCTGAAAAGGAAGAAAGCAGACCACGTAAGCTCCCTCTATGGCTTCAGGGTGAAAATGCAAGGCCCGTCACACAGCAGGGAGCCCCCTCGGCAGGGGACTGGCCGGGCCTGTCCACAGGGGAGGACCCGGGAAGCTCCCTGGGCTCCCCAGAAGGCAGCCTGAGACCACCCGGGGCTCGAACCCCAAAGCTCTAAGGGCCAGCAGGCGGCCGGCTCAGGCTTAAGGGCCCCCTGAGACCAGATTCCAGATCTCCCCCCAAACCTCACCTCTTCTTTTTCGCTCTAAGGCACTCTGCCGCCTCTCACCCCTTCTGCACCCCGGCAGTGTGTTCCCACCACACTCATCCCCACATCAAGGTTTAAAACACTCCTCGTCACTCAGCCCATCCCGCATGCTCATTCCCGGGCCAAGCCCCAGGAGGGGCCTCCCGAGGGACACAGCCTCCATCCCCCGGGGAGCCACACACCCACGGACAACACTGGGGTGATGCACGAGCGCCAAGCAGGCGCCAGGCTGTGCGCGCCCACCAGGGCGGACAGAGAAGGCCTCGCTCCTGGGACTGCCAGGCGGTCAGTCATCAACCCCAGAGAACTCACTGGGGGGTGCGGGGACAGGGCATGTCAGCTGAGACCTTCCGGCAAGGGGCCCCCCGAGTCACATGTCTGTCACACAGACCTCTCTGCAGTACTCCCTGTCTCACCACGACACATTTTGGAGCTCAATATAAAAGGTGTGGACATCACACTGAATTTCGCAGACCACATCATTACACAACTAGAAATGAGAATTCTGGGTAAGTGTCTGCTCCATGTTGAAGTTCACGACACTTTCTTTCATACGGGTCTCCCTATTGCTCTTCTCCCTCCAAACTGGCCTAGTCGGGGGAAGGTTTCCTTTTGTTCCTTTCTCTTATTTGCTCCCGGCGCGTCTTCCGTATTTTAGGCATTGGTAGTCTCTCCCCAGTCATTCTATTCTCTGACTTCACGCCGTCTAATTCTGATACTTCCTCCTCCTGCTGACTCTCATTCATGGGGAGTTGTTTCATTATAATTTTAGCTGTGGTCTTCAGTCCAGCAGGGTTTTCTCTGTTGTGGGAATTCCACCTGCCTGGCCAGCAGGGCTAATGAAGGGGGGCTTGGGAGGATCCCACGTAGAGAAGCGTAGTGAGGGGTGTGACAGGCCGTCTCCCCAACCGCCTTTGAACTGGAGAAAACGGTAAGTCTCATCAAGAACAGGAAGAATCTACGGCACCTGAGCCATGACCCCATTTACAGGAAGTGCCCCGGGAGCTTTAGCCCTTGCCCCAGCTCCCAGCCCACAACCACGGCTCCACTGTGGGGCGGGGGCCGACTGCCAGCAAGCCCCCAGCCCACCAAGCTGCACAGGCTCTCTCCCAAGGCGAGGCCCCGCTCACCCCACGTGTCGGGCAGGAGCTCCACTCCGGGCAGGGAAGGCCAAGGATGCCGGTCCTGACCGACCTTACCCAGCTCTGAGGGTGCAGCTACTCACAAGCCAAGACCACGGGCCAACTCTGCCTGCCCCCAACCTGTAGCGAGGGGTGCGACCAGGGAGATGCAGAAGTTGTCCCTAACTGTGTTATAATGAGGCTGTGGTTCAAGTTGAGGGCAGGCTCCAGCAGTCTGCACAGGCGGTGAAAACTAGATCTTTCTGGTTGGGGTTTTATCTCCTTTTTCTAAGGATGTTTTGACAGAAGAATTTATCTCTAGGGGCTGACTCTGGGCAGTCCATGGGGAGGGAGTGCAGGCCTGGGCGGTCCCAGGGGAGGGGGTGCAGGCCTGGGCGGTCCCTGGGGAGGGGGTGCAGGCCTGGGCGGTCCCAGGGGAGGGGGTGCAGGCCTGGGCGGTCCCTGGGGAGGGGGTGCAGGCCTGGGCGGTCCCTGGGGAGGGTTACAGGCCTGGGCGGTCCCAGGGGAGGGGGTGCAGGCCTGGGCGGTCCCAGGGGAGGGGGTGCAGGCCTGGGCGGCCCCTTGGGGCTCAGTGTTATTGACTTTTTCTGCCTCATCAATATTCATAGAAATAAAAACTGGAAAGTTGCCAAATTTGATGGACAACACTACTCTACACTTCCAAGCACTTCAGTGAACTCCAAGCAGAACCAAAAAGCTCCAAACAGAATAAACACAAAAAGATGTGCATCAAGATACATCATAGCCAAATGTTTCAAGGCAAAGAGAAAACCTTGAAAGCAGTCCACTCCAGGGAACCTCAGTAAGATTAACAGCTGACTCCTCCTCAGAAACAATGGGGACCAGGAGGAGTGCGATGACATGCAAAGCTGAAAGGCTAAAGTCAACCAGGAATCTTAAATCAAGAAAAAAAAGTCTTTCAAAAATGAAGGTAGGGGGCCGGCCGAGTGGCTCAGTTGGTTAAGAGCTCGCTCAAGAGTGCGAGCTGAGCTCTGAACAACAGCGGTTCGATGCCAGCCCGAGCCAAGTTGCCGTTGAGCTGCCAAGAGGTGGCAGGATGGTTCAGCTAAAAAAAAAAAAAAAAAAAAAAAAGAATGAAGGTAGGGCCAGCCGAGTGGTGCGGTGGTTAAGAGCTGGCTTGGGATGCCAGCAGCCTGGGTTCAGATCCCATATATGAGGGCCAGTGACACTGCCCTCTTAAAAAAAAAAAAAAAAAAGAAGAAGGTAAAATAAATACAGTCCCAGATAGACCAAAGCTGAGAATGCGTTGTCAACAGATCTGCCTTTTAAGAAATACTAAGGCGGGCCGCCTAGGTGGCTCAGTTGGTTAAGAGCACAAGCTCTGAGCAACAGGGTCACCAGTGTGATTCCCACATGGGCCAGTGATCTGCGCCCAAGCTGAGCTGCCAACAGGTGGCAGGATGGCTCAGCTGGTGAGAGCACGTGCTCCTAACAAGGTTGCCGGTTCGACTCCCGCATGGGATGGTGGCTACGCCCACCCGCAACTATGATTGAACACGGCACCTTGAGCTGAGCGGCAAGATGGCGAATGGACTTGGAGCTGAGCTAGCTGCGCCTCCACAACTAAGATTGAAGGACAACTTGGCTGTTCCCCTTCCCCAATTAAAAAAAAAAAAAAATTACTAAGGAAGTTTTTTAGGCTGAAAGCAAATACCAGAAAGTAATTCAAATCCACAAAAACAAAACAAGGAGCCTAGAAAAAGTAAGCATGAGGTAATTATAAAAGAATAATTATAACATCTTCATTTGGGCTATGACATATAGGCACAGCCCACATAACAATATAGCATGAGGGATGACAGGGAATGGAGCTATACAGACTCTATCTTTCACTGGAATTAAGACCCAAATACTGACGTATAGCGTAAGCCTTACATCAACCCTCAAGGACATCCACTGACAAAGACTCTCTCCACGACCAAACCCTGCTCAAGCCCCTCTGTGCTTTTCCACTAAACCTCAGCTTTCACAACACCAAAAGCACAAGCAAAGGAAAACAGGATAAATTGGACCTCATCAAAATTAAAAACTTTGTACTTCCAAGGACAGAATCAAGAAAGTAAAAAGAGGGCTGGCCAAGTGGCTCAGTTGGTTAAGAGTTCGCTCAAGAGTGCGAGCTGAGCTCTGAGCAATGGCGGTTCGATGCCCAGCCCGAGCTGAGTTGCCGTTGAGCTGCCAACAGGTAACAGGATGGCTCAGCTAAAAAAAAAAAAAAAAAAGAAAGTGGGCCAGCCGAGTGGCGCAGTGGTTAAGCGCTGGCTTTGGAAGCGGTTCAGGTCCCACATATGAGGGCCAGTGACACTGCCCTCAAAAAATAAAAAATAAAAAAAATAAATAAAAAAAAGAAAGTAAAAAGACAATCCACAGAATTCAAACAAAAATTTGCAAACCATATAGATCTGATAAGGGTTGACTATCCAGAATACATAAAGAACTGTTAAAACTCAACAATAAGACAGACAATAGTTTTCAAAAGGGCAAGGGACCTGAACAGACATTTCTCTAAAGAAGACATCCAAATAGCCAACACACTCATGAAAGGTATTCAACATTAGTAGCCCTTAGGGAAATGCAAAGCAAAACAACGAAGTACCACCTCACACACACTAGGATGGCTTAATCGAAAAGACAGACAACAAGAATTGGTGAGGACGCGGCGGAACTGGAACCCTCACACACTGCGGATGGCAATGTAAGGTGGTGCGGTGGGGAATAGGCAGGCAGTTCCTCTGGTTAAACATAGTGTTCCATACTGACCAGCAATTCCACTCCACAGGTCCACAGAAAAATGTGTACACGAATGTTCACAGCAGCATTTGTCACAGCAGCCAAAAATTAGAAAGAAACCAACCATCCATCAACTTATGAATGGATACACAAATTGTGGCGAGGTATACCCACACAGCAGAATGTTTTTCAGCCATAAAAAGAATGAAGACAACAAAGAAATTAAAGGTACAAAAATAACGCTACAAGGAGGCACCACAAAAACATGCTGAGTGAAAGAAACCAGACACAAAAGGCCACATACTGAATTATTCCATTTATACACAACGTCCAGAACAGGCAAATCCACTGAGACAGAAAGTAGATACATGGTTACCTGAATGACTGATAATAAGTATGGGGCTACTTTCTGGAGTGATGGAAATGTTCTGAAATTTGTAGTGATGGTCGCACAACTCTGTGAATATACTAAAAACAATTTTTTAAAAATCCAGTCAATTCTACTCCTGGAATGGGTGAATTTTATGACATGTTAATTGTACCTCAATCACTTTTATAAAAAGCCAGAACACTGGAGCAGACTCTGGGTTCAAACATCAGCTCATGGACCAGCAGCTGAGTATCCTTGACAATTTATGCAAACTCTCTGCTTTTTCACCTGCAAAATGACGGTTAGGGCTGCTGGGAGGCTGTAAAGTGCTCAGTCAACACAGCTGCTCTCATGAGCACCCCCAGCACTAGGCACGGTCCCCACGGGCCGGCACGGTCTTGTCTGATGTCCCTGAGCTGGCCCCTCGGTTACAGCGCCGCTAACGCTTCCAGGGCAGCTCAAGGGGCAGCCCCCGAGAAGCAAGGTGGTCTACCCAAACCGCAGAACACGACTCTGCCACAAAAACGAACGACAGGCTCCTTCACAGATGATACAACGGGGATGAACGCGAAGAGCCCACCGTCCACGCCCCGCCCACGGTCCAGGCCCACGCAACGCCGGCCAGCGGCGGCTGGGGCTGGGCGGGGTGCCCGCCACACAGACAGGGCCCCCTTTCAGCTCGCTCTTCACGTCTTCCTGGGGCAAGCCTGGGGCTCTCCTTCCTTTCCGGGGAGCTCATCTAAGACTTAAAGGGCGCTCCTGCCATAGGCAGGGGCAGTCATGGACGTCGCGGGGGAGGCGTCGGGGTCTCCCACGCGCGGGAGGCATCGGGGTCTCCCATGTGCGGGCGGCGGGCGGCGTCGGGGTCTCCCACGTGCGGGCGGCGTCTGGGTCTCCCACGGGCGGGAGGCGTCTGGGTCTCCCACGCGCGGGCGGCGTCTGGGTCTCCCACGGGCGGGAGTCTCAAGGTCTCCCACGCGTGGGCGGCGTCGGGGTCTCCCACGGGCGGGAGGCGTCGGGGTCTCCCACGCGCAGCTCAGGCCGCGCGGCAAGCCGGCCCCTCCGCGGCCGTGGCCAGCACCCCGCCGACTGAGGCCTGCAGCCGGCGCCCCACGCCGCAGCCACCCAGGCCCCACGCGGCCCCGAGCGGCGCGCACCCTCCCGGCCCGGCCGCCGGCCCCACTCCGGCCCGCCCCCTGCCGTACGGCGGGGCCGCCGACTTTACCTTTCCCCCGACTCCGCCGGCCGAGGCCTGCGGAGGGCCCGCCTCCGGGACCGGAGGCGCGGGGACGGGCGCGGCAGCCCCCGCAGGCCGCACCGCAGCCTGGTGCACGCGGGTGCGCAAGCCCCTCACTTTCCCCATCTCCGGAGTTGGGCCCCACTGCCGGCCGGAAGCCGGGGGGCGCACGCGTCGCGGCTTGCCGGAAGTTAGTCCTGCGCGCGCAGGTCCGGGTGGAAACCGGGGCCCAGGCGGCTGGGTGCCGGGATCCTCCCCTGGACGGCTGCGCAGGCGCTCCGGAGGGGCGGGGCGTCCCAGCGGAGGGACGGGCCTCAGGGGCGGAGCCGCATCACGTGCCGCCGCAGAGGGCGGGGCTGCGTCCCTGGTCCCGCCCCCGAGAGCGTCGCGCCTTCCGTGCAGGAGTGGGCTGATTGCTGGGATCGAGGCAGCCTCCTTGCACTTGGGGGACGGTGACCACGGCACTGAATGGGACCAAGCTTGCTGCAAGCACACGACACCTGAGCCTTTCATACAGGCTCTGGGGGAGAAAAGCATCAGAGGAGCGGGCGCGGAGGCGGGGGAGGGGCGGGGGCACCCGCATGTTAGGAGAGGCCCTGTCCTGTCTACACGGGGCCGTCTGACACTGATGGGGCGGGGCCTAAGGCGCTTCCCAACAACCCTTGGCTGAGCCGGTCCGTTTGTAGTATTAACTGTGATTGAACCTTTACTTTGTGTCCAGGTGTTTTTTTACAGCATTTCATATACTCCTCAAAACAATTCCTTGAAATTGGGTGTAACTCGCCCGTTTAATTGGGAAACCGTGCAATGGGATGGCTTGCCCTGCCCAGGCCACATGCTGGGAAGCTGCAAAGCCAGGACCTGGGTGAGCCTGGCTTCTCATCTCTGCAGTTTGGCCTCAGGCTCCGTGTGTCCAGCCCCGAGGGGCTCATTCGGGAAAGAAAGCTGGGCTGAGTGTGACTCCCATCCCCAAGGAGCCCATTGTTCTGTCGTGGTCACACAGGAGTCCAGGCTCAACCAGGACAGTGGGCACACCTCCCCCTCCCCTATACCTAGAAGGCCCTGGGGGCCAGCACTCAGGACTCAGCCTCATCCAGGAGCCAAGCGGAAACCCACCCACAGGAAATGGGCTTCAGAGAAGAATAGCCAGCCCCCCACCCTCCACACACACACAGAGCTGGATGCCCCCTCTCAGGAAGGATGAACAGGTGCCTGGCCTGGAGTGTGCCCCCCCCCCAACCACTATGGCACGTCAATACCCTACTTTCGTTGCTACAGGTATGTTCAGAGTTGCAAGAGCTGACCTGTCCAGTTCCAGAATGGATGCAGACATTTGTAGATGATGAAGGCCCCTGGAGACACCGGGACACATGGGCGCAACGTCAGAGCATAGATCCAGGCTGAGGCCAGAGAGAAATGTCCCTGGAAGATCTTCAGAAGCCAGCACCAGGCGGGCCCCGCCCTCCCTAGGAGCTGCCCCCTGTCAGCGCCTGCCAGACCAGATGGTTGAAGGAGAGCCAGCCTCCTGTGGCTGAACCTCTTGACAAACTGGGAGCTGGACTCACGGGACCTTTGGGCAGAGAGGGTTTCGGCCCAGCAGGTGGGCTTTCTGAAGTGTGGCGAAAGCTGTGCCCACTCCGCAGTCATGACCCCACCCATCTGGTGGCACCTAGGACTCTTAAGGCAGTGTCATCAGACGTGAAAGAAGCCTGGTCCAACCTGTGGGAGCAGCATGGGTCCCCAGCTGTGCCTGACACAACCAGAATGCAAAGGGCATTCCTGCTGATGAAAGTCTGCAGGGTGATCTCGGGCACAACACTCAGGCACAGAGACAAGCTCAGCTGGCATCCAGGACTGTCTCCATGGCAGCCCCTGCAGGAACACCAGGGGGCATCCCAGGAGCTGCTCCTTGGCCCAGCATCACCGACCTGATCTTCAACACACTGTCCTCAGTGTGCAACCAGCACCATTTCCTGAGCTGTCACCGCAGGGAGACCCCAGCTTGGCTCCTAGCCAGGGGGCACAGTCCCCTGCCTGCTCCAGCCAGTGACATTGGCACCTGAGCAGCTCCAGAGGCCTGTGGGACAGCCTCAGTTCCAGGGGTTATTTCTGCCTCTCTGTGTGGTCCATGCTGTCTCAATACAAGGAAAAGACTGTGCAACTGCTCCAAAATGGATCCGTCACAGCTTTATGAGTGTCGAGGGGCCCTGTCTGTCCTCTAGCCCCCTTGGCGTCCTGCCTATAGCCCTCCATGCCACCCTCTGCTACTCTGACTCTTCCATCTGCAGCCCCGGGCTCTCTCCTCCACCTGAAAGTTTCTGGAGAAACTTGAAAGGAATTCTTGTTCCCATCTTCCCCCAGTGCTCCAGCAAAGTAGTCCCCTTCAGGAGAAATGACTGTCACCCACGCAGCTGCCCTGGCCCTAAACCGTGGTGCCATCTTACTTAGATCCTTCACATCCACCCCAACAGCCCCCTTGGGCCCCCAAATCTCACCCCTCCCGCACACCTACACTTCCAGTCTCCCTGCCCTATCGCCCCACCCTGGGCCAGAATGGACACGCCCTCTGCTCACAGCACCCCTATCTCCCCAGAGAGCTCCCCAGGCCGTGATCTCCCTGGAGGTCCCCTCCCTCAGGCGCTCTGCCCTTCCAGGTACTCATCGCATCTCGGTCTGTCCCCGTGATGTGTGCCTCCCCGCGGGACCTCGAGGCCTTGGTGGTCCCTCGACTCCCACGCCTGGATGGGGCAGAACACGGTAATTCTTGGTTTTTTCTGATTCAATCTTTTGACGCCGGAGGGCGCTCACGGGCCAACCAGCGTTCACCGTCCGCTACTCTGCTCTGCTGGGGATGCGGCCTGCAGCGGGGGTGCCAGGAGGCCCCCAGTGCGGGGTGGTCGCCCTGGACTCGGAGTCCCTCAGCGCCTGCAGGATGTGGATCAGGCAGGAGACGCAGAAAAACCTCAGCACGCCCAGGTCTGGGTTCCCGCACAGCCGTGGAAGGATGGCTTCCGGACGTGCAAACACCTGCGCCCCACCAGGCTTGCTGCCAGGTCCTGCGGCCCTCTGCCAGGACTTCCTGATGAAGTGCCAGGCTCTGCCCTCGGGGTTCCCAAGCCCCCAGGGTGCGCGTTAGAGCTGATGGAGCCCTGTGAACAGCAGGGCTGCTCCTCCCGACTCCGCCAGCGACAACCCTGGACCCGGAGCTCCAGGACCCGTGGCCTCCCAGCCCTGCCTGGCGCTGGTTTAAGGCCCTAACCCTGCAAGTGTCCGTGTGCCCAGTGTCAGCCCTTCCTTCCTGGTCTGTCATGGGGTTGGCCACTAGACTCCCGGGTGCAGCGCCCAGCCCCCGGAACCCTGCTCCAGGTGAGGCTTCCTGGGCCCCAGGAATGCATCCTATCAGACCCTCTCCCCACGGTCTCCTCTCCCCCTGCCTGGCTTGAGTCCTACCTCACTTAGGGAGGGGAGGCCCCATTCATGGAACCCAGGGGAGGCCAACTGGCTTGGAGGTGACTTAGGCAAGGCAGGAACAACTTCTTTTCCTTTTCTGGTCAAAAACTTTCAGTGACTTCCTATTTCCTATAGCATCAGGTCATAACATTTTTTCTTGTCTTTTATGATCCTTTATATTCCTTCCCTACTCTAGCATGCCAACATTATTGCCTAATCATTTATTAATTCATTCATTTCACACACCTTTTGAATGCCATGTGCTAGGAAAGCTAAGAAATCCACAGTCTTAGGGCCGGCTGAGTGACGCGGTGGTTAAGCGCTGGCCTGGGAAGTCAGCAGCCCCGGTTCAGTCCCACATGTGAAGGCCAGTGACACTGTCCTCGAAAAAGAAAAAGAAAAAGAAAAAATAGAAATCCACAGTCTTAGTTGTCTTTTGCTTGTAAAATAGTAGCAGCTGCTGATTGGTGGCCTCGTCACTAGTCTCGCATCTCTGGCCTCTCTTACTTCCACACTGCTTTCTGGGTGAGCCGTCTGGAGTGCAGCTGTGACCGTGCCACAGCCCTGACTGCAGGCTTCAGGAGCCCCACATCGCCTCCACGGCAGGCTCTGCAGGCTACATCTCAACTTTCAGTATCGCATAGAAGGCCTTGTCTGATTGGCTCTTGCACATGTTTGTAACTCCATTTCTTTTTCGACACAACCACCTTTTACTCTGTTCTTGAGGATGGCTTGTCGTGTGTTGAAATTGTTCCCAATTTCTGTTCCTTTTGCACATACAATGCCTCTGCCTGAGGTGCCCTTCTTCCCCCGTTTCCTACAAAACGTGTCCTGTGAACCCTTCCGAGATGAGGCATGATGAGGCATGATGGTCACTTCATTGTGAGATCTCCTTCCCTCTGTGGCCGAGCCCGTCACTGCCTCCCTCGTCTGTGTCACCAGAAAGCCTGTGCTCACTTACGGAGCACTTCCGTTTCTAGTGGTTGTTGGTCCACACAGTCACTTCACCTCCACTAACACAGTGACACCTTAAACTGAAGTTTCCTGGTCATCCACCCTCCTTGCATGTTGCAGCTTTCCCTCATGCCAGATATTGATCGTAGTTGGGTTTTGTCTTTCTTTGTGGTGTTCTTTGATTGGTGTCCTCTGGTTTGGCACCACCTGACCACAGGCCAGACCGGCAGTTCTTGCTGACCGTCCCCAGTGCATAGCGAGATGCCTGCACACAGAACACGCTCCCTACTGTTGACTGAGCAAGTTCATTAATTGAGGGCAAAGGCTTAAAAGGCCTTTAATATTTACGTCTGTGTCACATAGCACAGAACTCAACACTGTCAATCACTAACGAAGCCAAGAAGAGTGCTTTTATTTTTTAATACAAAGAGACTCTTTTCTTCAAATAAATCTTATCAGAAGTCCAATATATAGAAGAGATAAAAGCAGGAGGGCATGTTTGAACACCAGGGCCCTGAGTCCCCACAGGGCTCCTGGGCCTCCTGGTTGGACAGTGGATGGGAACCATGGTTAGTAGAGGGAACGCAGCGGCTGTGAGAGCAGGAGAGTCGAGCTGTCATACGGCCTGGCTGCAGCCGTGTGACTGGCAGACGGTTTAACCACTCTGAGCTTGGTATTCTTACCTTTGAAATGAACATCATCCTGATGTTCTTGGCATTTCTTTCAGGCTCTGTAAGTATATTTAAAAGTTGCAGGTTTATCCCAGGCCTTGGTCCTCACTTAGATATCATCTCTTCTTGGAGGACCCTTGCCTCTGCCTTACCTGATGCTAAATTGCTCTCAAGTCCATGCCAACTTCCAGCTCATTTAAGAAGCCTTCTCCGGCCACTCCCTGGCTTGTTGCCTCAATCACATCGTCATCCACAGCACATTAACTGGAACCTCACATGCACTTTCCCGGTACAGTATCTCCACAGAGGAGCATGTTTTAGCAAGTACCCTGGCCAGTTACCTATTTGTTTACCTTAAATCACCTGAGAAGACCTCAGAATATTAAGGTGCATTTCTCCATATGTGTTATTTACCTTCTGGAGTTAATATGTATGCTTTATGAGAACACTGTAGAGTGTCTTTTTATCGATCAGTTAGCTTTATCTGCTGAATTGCAGACACCTCTTATATTGCTACGTACTGCCTGTCATTCATTATTGTTGATTGATCACTTGAAAATCAAACCCCCTATTTAATTGCTCGAGTTGGGAGAAACAGAAGAAAACATGCCTAGGACAATATTTGGTGACACTGCAATTCAATGAGATTGTATTTACTTACACAAAGGGGACAATCCATTAAACCCTGATTTGCCCATTTTTTAAAAAATTGGATAATAGCGAAGAGCCGGAGAGAGACCTGCTGTTGCAGTTCAATCCAATGCAGACTGGATGCGAACCATTAGTCAAATCAAAACCTCTCTGGCCTCCCATTCCATATATTTTTTTTTTTGAAGGCAGTGTCATTGGCCCTCATATGTGGGACCCGAACTGGGGCCGCTGGCTTCCCAAGCCAGCTTTTAACCACTGCGCCACTCGGCTGGCCTGCATTCCATATTTTTAAATGGTGTGATGCCTGCTTTCTCAGGCCTTCCTCTGTGAGGATTGGTTGAGCCAGCATATGTCAAAAGCTGGTCACATAATAGGCATTCCAACAAGGTTAAATGTTCATGGTATTTCTTGTCACCAGAGAAATCTGAGGTGAGCTCTATATGACCAAAGAAAAAGATCTAGGTATTCAAGAGCATTGGCCTGGGTTATGGAAGATGTTTCAAATTGAAGTGATAAGCATTTTTCCCCCCCTTCAGGCCAATTGTCCCAATGTTTAAAAAAATTGAAAGAAATTGGAGAAAATATGGGGAATTCGTAACTCTAATTAAAGCTTTTCAAATTTTGTGGGACAGATTTTTTTTCTTCTGAATTTATTTGGTGGTACACACAAAAAGTGTTCTTCCTGGCGAATATGTTTCAAAGAAAACACAGCTTGATCTAGACTGAAAGAGTAAGTTGTGTGTGTATGTGTTCTCACGCTTACACCTGTGCACAGGACTGACCTGATAATTATTCAACAGCTCTGAACGGGGTTTAAAGTAGCAGCCCCATGATGCAACAATGGGACATTTGTGTAACTGGAAACGACGAACACTGGGAAGCAAGCTCATTAGCACACAGGAGAAGCATTAGCCAGGAAAGCACTAACAACACACGCGCAACCACGCAGCGATAGGAAAAGAATTGAATCTCTCAACATGAGGTCTTGGCTTTGGACACCCTTCACATAAATATTGCCCTTTGAAATGGGATGAAAGTTGATCTACGCCATGCTGCCACATCTTTCTCACTGCAGGTTAAGTGGCGGTCAGGCAGTCCTCTTGGCTAACTAGTGCTGTGTGGCTTCTGATTTACAGCCCCGGTAATTTTTCTGTTCTGGGAATACATTCCATGAGAACACATGTTGATGCGAACATTAGCTTCAAGCTTACCTAAGTAAAAGAATCCTTCTCATACATCCGGTTTATAAACATTTAGATTTTAGCTGGGGAACTTCTGAGCCAGTTTCCCTGCCTCTACAATGGGGGTGCCTCCAGGATCTTTGAGGGTCCACAGGTGGCTCGGCAGGAGCAGCTGCGGGCAGCACGTGCTCGGCTCGGCAGAGTCCAGGCCTCCGGGCGCAGATAAGGAGCAAAAGCGGAGACTTCGGGTATCAGGATTGGGAGTCCGGGTCAGCGTAGGCACCAGGCGTGCAGCGCACAGGCCTTGGGGTGCCTGAGCTAGCCAGGCAGGAGTGAAGTCCGGACTCTGCCCCAGCTCCCGCACACGCCCTACCCCGGGGACGCTGGGGAGGGCAGCGGCACCCCTCTCTTCTTGGAGACCCTCCTGCGCTTCCTGAACGAATCGGCTGTGGAAAGGAGGTGGCAACGCCAGGGCGTGCCCCTGAGACCCGCGGGAACCTCAGCGCGCCGTGACCCCATCCCCGCTCGGGGTGGGGAGACTGAGGCAGGCTCCCAGTCTGCACCAGGCCTGGTTCCTCGAGGGGCGCCCAGATCACGCCGGAAGCCTCTCCCAGACCCAGTGCGGGGAGCAGGCGAGCGCGTTCCCTCGTGGACGCGTGGGCACCTGGGTGCTGTGCCTCTCAGTGGCACTCGGGACGGAGGCGCCTGGGTCCTGGCGGCCCGGACGCCTGCCGCGGGGACCTGACTCGCTGGGCGAGTGGTCGCCTCCGACCAATGATTGCGGCCTTTGGCTTTGGCTCAGGCGTGTCTGGGTTCTAAACAATCGGGTTGAGTGTCTACGGGGCCTTCTGTCGTCTGAGCATCTCTGTAACTGGGCGTATTTCGAGAAATCCCGCACACACGTCGCCCCCGTGCCCCTGGGGCAGCGCGGCAGGGGCGCAACCTGAGCGCCTCGCGCGGGGGGCCGGCCCCCCAGGTTCGCGCCCAGGAACGCGACGAGAATCACATGCAAACGACTGGGGACTGTGGAGTTCCCAGATTTGGAAACTCTTGGGGTGAAATGAGGTGTCGACTCGCCCCGGGATTCATGGGGGCGACTGCAGGAAGTGGTTGGGCGGATCTAGGGGCCTGGGAAGGAGGTTGTGAAAGCCGCGAGTTCCCTAAACACTGTCTGTCCGAGGCGGTGAGACGGACGCAGCGCCGGTGGGCTGTCCCCTAAGCCGGCCTGGCCGTGGCCCTCCGGGGCGGGGGCGGGGGCGGGGCACGCTGCGTGGGGGGGCGGGGCATAGGCGGGGCATGGGCGGGGCCGGCCCCAGAGGCCCCGCCCATCCTTCCGCTGCGTCTCTTTCCTGGCCTTGCAACCCTCTCCCAGGTCCCTACAGGGCGGCGTTCTGGGGCTTGGGTCCCTTTGGTGTGGTTTTGTGTCTAATTGGCTTGATTTATAGTAACATCCTTTGCTGATTATAAAATTAATATGCAGCTATGGTAGGCCTTTGGAAAGCAGAGAAAGCTATTTTCAGTGTGAGAACCCCTTCGATCCCGTGGTCCACAGATGCCTGCGGTGCCCAGGGGCTGGGCCGGGCTGGGAGGCCAGCCCCTCCCAGCGTCCGTGCGTTCTCTCCCCGGGTCAGGCAGTCTGTTCTACTTGGGGTTTTCATCGTTGCCGAAGTGTGAAAAGGATTATGTCCTCCTGGTGACCCCCTAGACAGCCCAGGGTCTCAACCCCGTGCACCCTCCTCGCCCCGGGAAGACAGCGTCTGGGCTGGACCCTCCGGAGGGGAGGCAGCAGGGAGCGCCTCAGAGCCCAGTGTTGAGTGGGGGCAACACAGGTGTGTTCGGGGATGAGGCAGGTAGCTTGGGTTTGGCTGAAGCAAGGGGTCCCAGGCAGGAGGGAGGGTGAGGTGGGTGTTCTCTGCAGACCTTGCCAAGGATGGAGGCTGGGAGCTGTGTGAGCAAATGTTGCTAAATCTCCACCTGCTGGAAACCCACCTTCTCCTGGGGTGGCGGGCCCTGCTTGCCCACGGGGAGGCCTGGCTGCCCGGCCTTTCCCTGCATCCTTCCCGCCCCTGCTCCTAAGGCTCAGAGAAGGCCAGGGTCTCGGCAGCGCCATTTCCTGAGGGAAGGGGGAAGAACTGGATTCCGATCTATGACCTGCAAAGAACCCAGAGCAGAAGAATTTGAGTGCTCCCCAGGTTCAAAGTTAAAAGGTAAAGCAGAAAATTCAATGAGACGAAATTGCTCTGTAAGTCTACATATAGACCCTCCCCTCAGGATCGCTGGGACTGTGTCTCATTTTTCTTTTTATTATTCACATTTTTCCATTGCCAGGCCCTTTGGGGGACCCTTTCGTGTGTCCTCATTTGTCCTCACAACACCGGGCAGGATGAGGGGCGAGGGAAACTGAGGTCCAGAGAAGGAAAGGGACACCTCAGGGTGTCCTCAGGGTGCCACCAGGAATGGTGCTCCCAGCACTTGGGCCCCAACTGCAAGCTCCATCTCTGCCTTCAGCCTCCCCACGGCCAGGCCCCTGGGGTGAGAGGGGCCTAGAAAGCACCTGTGGAAGCCCAGTCCCTCAGCCCAGGGTCTGAAAGGGGCCAACCTGCTCAGACTTCAGCGGGCTCTCATCCCCAAAGATGGCCCACAGTCAGCATTGGTGGAGACCAAAGGTTGAGCAGGGCAAGGCAATTGGATAAGTTCCACGAGAGAGAGGAGTGACCCGGACCTGGGAGAGGGCTAGGTGGCCCCTCTGACCTACCTGGGCCCCCCAGCTCAGCCTGGCCTTTGCGGGCCGTGGGGGGTGTGGACTGGAGGGGTGGGAAGGCAGGCCACGCCCTGTTCCGGAGGCTAAGGCACAGCCCCTCACACCCCACGCACCCCTTTCCTCTCCGCAGAGCTGTGTGGCTGGATTTTAGTCCCTGCTCCGGTTTCTCCTTATTCACTGGGTGAGCTTCTGCATCGCTAAGCAGGGAACACATACTCTGAGTACATCTTCCTTCTACAACTTTCTGATTTTCCCCCAGAGTTGATATTTGCTTAAGATTTTGCTCACTAATCTCTTTTGAACTTGAAGCCAAGTCTTCCGACCCCTGAAAGTCTGTAGTACACTTTCCACATGGTCAAGCCTGTCAGTTAACCTCTGCATTCTGATGAGGGTGGGGTCCCCTGCTGGGGCCAAGGGCCAACCCCCACACCCACCCCTGTCCCTGGCCTCCCCTCCCAGGGGACCATCAGGGAAGCAGGAATGCCACCTCTTCAGCTCCCTCCCATGGAGGAGGAAGCCGCAAAGAGGAAGGCAAAAGAGAAGCTGTGTGAAGTGGGGCTGGGGGCTGGGTAGGAGCTGGGCCTGGGGCGCCCAGGCCAGGGTTCAGGACAGTAGGCGGCTGGAATCCCCTGGCCTCTGGCACCTCCTCTCTCCTTTCCAGGTCACCTGGCTGCCCCCTGTGGCTGCATGGCCTGGGTCCCACTTAGGGACCCCATCACACAGGTGGGAGGCTCTCCGCCTGTTTGTTTCTGTGGACAGGGTGAGAAAGAACCTACCACCCGCAGGCCCTGTCTACTGCTGTGTTCCCCCACCCCCGGGACAGTGTGAGAGTGAGGCTGCTCCCTTGGCCACCCCACAGCCGCCTCTGACAGCTCCTCCCAGCCCCTGCCTCCTGTCAAGGGAGCAACAGCAGAAGTAACACTGCAGGAGGAAGTTACTGGTGGAAGAAATTTGTTTAAAAAGTAAAGATGGGGGAGGCTCGGAGGAAGATAGATTGTTGGGTTGCTGGGGGAGTTTGCCGGCAGCTGGAGGGCAGCTGGCAGAGGCCAGACAGTGACGATGTGAGAGTGGGGAGCTGGAAGCTGGGAAGTGCCCCCAGCAGCCTGGCCTGCACCCCAGCACCCTCAAATTCCATGGGGTGAGGTTGCTTCTGCCTTTCTCCCTCTCCTCCCCTCCCCCTCCCCCCTTCCTCCCTGTATAACTTTCTTGCTATCCTTTATGTTCTGTGACAGCATCAGAATGAACCTAGCTACAGGACCTTCGCCCCATGCCGAGGCTCCATCTGGTCAGTGGTCTGGGATCTGACACTCCTCTACTGTTGTCCCTGTGTCCTCTCCTCTCCGGTCCCTCTTCTCTCCCCTGGACACCTGTGGTCACACAGATGCTGGGCATCCATGCATCTGGACGCATTGCCCTCTCCCCACCGCTGTGCCCTGTGCCCTGGCTGACCCCTCGTCCCGCCCTGACCGGTTCTCCAGCCTTTGTCCTGCTCCTTTTTATCTCCATGGATGAGTTCAGCCCCTATGCCCCTGTTTGCTTCTTCTGTGGTGGGTGCACTCTGTCCTCTGGGAGCTGGGTCTGCAGGCCAGGGCCTCTGTCCTGTGGTTCCCTGTCCCCTGCAGGGCACGGCCACCTCCTGGCATGTGTGTGAGTGGCCTGTGCTGCCATGGGCCCCACTTCCCCGCAGCTGTGTCTCCTTTTATGTTGCTCCATGTCGCGCAGTTACGTGCTCAGAGAATGGCGTCCCCCATCTGCCCCATGCAGGTGTTCCTCTGACCCACAACTGGGGGCCTCTGTAGAGAAGGGGGCTGGGCTGATGGGCCACACGTGGTGCAGTCACCCACACGGAACAGCTCCCTCCCAGTTGCACCTCAGAACAGGAAGCATTGCGCCTTCACTGTCTTCACCACCCAGCTCTTGGCTGGCCAGTGTCATCCCAGGTGGGCTGCGGAACCAGCCTGGGAAAGAGCAGGCAGAAGCCTCTGCCAGCCCAGCCAGACGTCCCTGCCTTGGTCACCAGGCCATCAAGCGCAGTGAGTCCAGGCTGGTCTTTCTAACAGGGACCAGTTCAGCCCTGTGGCTTTTCTCTGGGTGTGGCTGCAGCCTTTCCCAAGGGAAGCAGCTCTAGGTGGCCCAGCCCTGCAGGGGCCCTGGTGGCCCTGGTCCATGTCACCTGCCCTGGAATCGTCCACCGCAGGCCTCCTTTTACTGAGATCAGTGAGGGGCAGAGCTGTGTGGAGCCATGGGGGTGTCTGTAACTGAGGGGATGGGACCCAGCATGGGGGGAGGATGTGGCCCAGACCCAGGCCCCCGCTTCCAAGCTGGGGTCTCCCAATAGTCGCAGACACTTGCTGGGCCCCCTACATGGGGGCTCTGAGGCCTGGCAGAGGCCGGAGGAGATTGGGGTCGGGCAGGCCCCCAGCTGATGGGTCCGGAGCTGGGGGAGGCCGGGCTGTGCAAGAGGGCAGTGGGGCCTCACCAGCTGCTCCTCCTCTTCCTGGCTGCGCGAGCCCCGCTCCTGCTTCACGCCTCCGGAGCTGCCTGGGCTGGTCTGTCTCCTGACAGAGCCTGTGTTCATGTGTCTGAGTATGAGTTGTGTGTATGTGAGGGGTGTGTGTTGTGAGTGTGTACGTGGTGTGTGCGTTTTCTCGGTGGCATGTCCATTGCTTCTCTTGGATTCTCAGCGGTTTCACATCTCAGGCCTGAATACTTGAAAGCACTGGGTGACAGTTGAGATTTAGGGGGACAGGCATTAGGTGCGTGACAGAAACCTGCCACAACCAGGATCCTGAAGGCCTTTCCCTCTGTCTCCTTTGTGTGGGGCGGAGATTGGAGCCCGGTTTACACTGGGACCCAACCGCACACTGCTGTCCCCTCCTTCAGCGCCCCCCAAGCCCTGTCCTCGTCCCCTGACCAGTGACTCTGTGCGTGCCTGCTGCCCCCTGCTGGTCTCGCTGCGCCTGCTGGTGGGAGGCGGTGCCCACAGCTCCCCTCCTCTGAGGGCCCCTGGAACCACAGGTCGAGGAGGACCGGCAGCCAGTGGTGTGATGGGCAGGGCAGGGGAGAGTGAGTCCTCCCCTGGCCCAGGGCACAGGGCCTGTGTGCACAGTGAGATGGTCAGAAGCCGGGGAATTGCTGAGAAGAGCTGCTGAGAAGCTTCGGGGGTCCACCTGTGACCCAGCGGCTCTGTAATGCAGGGGCCCCCACTCCACGCAGGGCTGCACTTGGTGACTACTGAGTTGGGACCTATGCCAGATGTGCCCCCCACAACATCAGGGGCGTCCCTATCCCCAGGAGGTCCTGGCATGGCAGAGGCTGAGCCCATCTGGAGTGGGGCCACAGGGCCTTACCCTGTGGATGTCTGACCTTTGGGGCACGGGGCGGGGCTGGCTGAGGCTGGCCCAGCCCAGGCCACGGGGGTCTCATTGCAGCTCAGCATGTGCCAATGAGCAAATAGATGAGACAGGAGTTGGCAGAAGGGACTCAGGGCTGCCCCAATGGTCCCCACCAGTGAGAAATCGAGGCATTTCCTGAGAGGCTGGCGGGGCAGCCAAACACCTCTCCAGCGGCCTCATGTCTCTGCTGAAACCTGGGTGGGTGCCCTGCCCAACCACGCATGGTCAGCTTGTGCCGTGTACAGCAGGTGTGCACTAAGGCAGTTATTACCTGGGGGTTTCATGGTGTGGAAGAGACCATCGAGTGGCTTGCAGAGGCTCTGCCAAGGAGGCATGCACTGTCCAGGGGATGGGAGGGCAGGCCTGCGTCCTGTCTCACCCTGGAAGTGTGTGACAAGAACAGTCCACTTGGCTTCCCATCTGTGAAGTGGGAGGGTTGGGCTGGGCCAGCCCATAGCTTAACTTCTCCAGCTGGTTCTATAATCAAATGTAGAATTCAAAACTCACGGGGAGGGCCGGCCGAGTGGCGCATTGGTTAAGCGCTGGTTTTGGGATGCCAGCGGCCCCGGTTCGGACCCCACATGAGGGCCAGTGACACTGCCCTCTACAGCTAACAACAGCTCCCCCTGGAGCTGGGCTGTGCGAGCCCCGGTGATGGTGTAGGCTGCAGCCCCTGCTGCAGTGGGCTGCCATAGGCTAGAGTGAGTGGCCCGCAGCCAGCGTGAGCGGCTGGCAGCCAAGAGTGAGCTGCCAATAGCCGCGGTGAGCGACATCCAGAGGCCAGCGACCGATCTGCCTCATCCGGGAAGAGCGCAATGACGATACCAACAGTGAAGCAACATCCTCCGCAACTAAAAACTGAAGAACAAAAAGACAGCAGCTTGTCTGTTCCCCTTCCCCGATTCCCCATCGCTGTTCCCCTCCGCCAATTCCCCAATAAAATCTTAAAAAAAAAAAAAAACTCACGGGGAATGGACGTGTGGGGGACGTGTGGGCGAGGGGGACATGTGTGCAGAGGGTTCCCGCAGCCCAGGCTGAGTTCCAAGGGCTTGGGATGGGTGCTTGCCCATGAACAGGGCAGCAATGAGCCTTTGAGGACACCAGCTCTGCAGAACCCGTCTGGAGGTCTCACCTTTGTGCACACCTGTCACTTTGTGAGTGTCCACAGTTCTGTCTGAGGTGATATCATGGGGCGGCTAGCTATATTTCACAGATGAGGACACTGCCTGCAAGGGTTTAATGCCACTTGTGTTCACCCAGTGGGTAAGGGGCCTGGCCATGCTGAGAACCCCCAATTCTGGGGCTCTCGGTCTCTTGGTGACAGTCACCAGGCAGGCCAGGTCAGGGTGCTAGCTGTGATCAGTGTCTGTGTTCCTCTGCACAAACTGGACCTAAAATAAGGATGTTGGCTGTCATCATCACACCTCACACCCTGCCTGTGACTGTGGGGTGGGGCCCCAGTGAGGGCATCTGCCCAGTGCGCGCTATGGGAGACAAGCAGGCAACTGGGTGGGGCCAGGGTGCCCGAGCCGCAGAGGGCCCTGTGATCTTGGGACCCCACTTGTCTCAGACGGCTCAGGCACCACCTCTCTATGCTCGGGCTTCCCACCAAGTGGGCTAGCAGGGGTCTGCATTGGGCTACAGCCGCTGCACTCGGGGCGGGGTCTGAAGTGAGGGCGGTGCTGCTCAGAGCTCCTGGGGGCAGGACAGAGCTCTCTAGCCCCTTTTCTCCCCGCAGAGCGGGCTGCAGACAGAATGGGGGCCCTAGACTGGGCTGGTGATTTCCAGTCGCTTCCACTGTTGGTGTGGGCGCCTTGGTGATGGGATGTCGCAGTAGGTGTGAGGCGTGGCAGACACAGCCAGCTCCTGGAGCTGCCCCGCCTGTGACCTGGGCAGGCCTTTGTGCTTTGGCCCAGGGCTCCCACCTCTGAAGCTGAGGGTGTCCAGGCCACTCATCTTCCCAGCAGCCAAGTAGCAGGGTCCGGTAGTTAGGGAGCAGGCGGACCCCGGTTTCTGCGTGAGCCCCTTGCACGGGCCCCTGCTCACAACCTGGGTTTGAGAACAGCTTCATGTATGGTCATCTGGGCTCTGTGGGAGGTGTGGTGCCATCGCCTATGGCTCTGATGGGGGAGGAATGTGCCCTTGCGGTCTCCAGAAACTTCAGAGCAGGAAGCCCATCCACCTCAGCTCTCGGGTTGTGAAACACACCCCTAGCAAGTTTCCCTGAACCTGAGATCTGCGAAGTCAGGGTTTCCAGATAACAGAACCAATAGGAAGTGTGGTATGAGTGTGTGTGTGTGAGTGTGTGTGTGTGTATGCATGCGAGCACATCCATGCATATATGAGTGTTTGCGTGAATGTGAGTGTGTGTGCATACATGCATGTGTGAGTGTGACTGTGTGTGTGTGCTCGTGTGTGGGGGAGAGTGTATGTGTGCATGTGAGTGTGTGTATTCACGAGTGTGTGCGTGCATGAGTGTGTATGTATGTGTGCATGTGTGTGTGCAGAGACAGATTTATTTTGAGGCGCTGGCTCATGGGATTGTGGGGCCTGGCGAGCCCAAACTCTGCAGGGCAGGCCTGAGATGCAGGGACACATCCAGGTGCAGCTGGAGCTGGAATGCCTTGTGAAAGCAGAAGTCCCCTTCCCCAGGGACCTCAGTCTTCTTAAGGCCTTCAACCGATTAAGCGAGGCCCACCCACACTGTGCAGGGCCGTCTGCTTTACTCCAGGTTCAATGTTAATCTCATCTAAGAAATGCCTTCTCAGCAGCATCTAGACCAGAGTTTGAGCAAATACTCGGGTACTGTGGCCCAGCTAAGTTGGTACGTGACACCATCATAGCATCCTTGGTTCTCTGTAACGAGAGGAAACTGAGGCTCTGGGGTTGAAGCGGCCTGTCCGCAGTCACTCAGCTGCTGGGCGTAGGTTTGAGAGTGTCAATCCTGGCGTCGGGCCGACGCGGGCTCCAGTCCCGGCGTCTGTCCTGTCTACATGGCTTGGGGAAGGGGCTGACCCTCTCCAAGCCGTCCTGTTGGGCAGGGAGCAGGCACGGCCCACGCCGGGAGGCTGCGAGTGAATGGAGGCCGTGAGTGCAGCCTGTAGCCAGGCCAGCAGGGCGAGTGCTGTGGGCAATACCCAGGCTTCTTAGTGTGGGACCCACAGTCCTAAGTGGCTGTCCAGGCAGGGACCACGGCCCACTGGTGGAAACTCCCTGTGAAGACTGGCCGTGTCTGCCGTGACCCCATATCCGTCCACATTGGACCTCCACAGCTACCGCCCGCCACCCAGGAGGTGTCACAGAGCCCCAGCTTCTCCCTTGGGCAGGGGCTCTAAGGTTGGGGTGGGGGTCGGGCCTCTGGGATGCTCAGATCCGACCAGCCTGAGACACAGAGACCTGTGTGCCCACGTGGCGTGGTTGCACTGAACTGGAAGCTTCCAGGGAGAGGGTCACCTGGGGGCCTGCACCCTGGGCTACAGCTAGAAGTAGTCTGAGGGGCTTCCTGGTGGCTGAGGCCAGCCGGCCCTGTGGACAGTGAGACCTCACCAAGCAGTGGCCGCTGCCTGGGAGGGGCCTCTCTGAGCAGCAGGCCACCTGAGTGCACCCCAGTATGGGGCTGCGTTTTCTCCCAGTGCTTCAGGGGCTGGGGGCACTCACATAGTCAGCCCACAGGAACCCGCTTCCCCCAATCCATTTTACATAGTATGGATGTGGTTGTGTGGGCTTTTGGGTGTGAGGGAAATTCAGGGAGGGGGTGGGGGTGGGGTGCTGCGAGGTCTCTGCAAAGGTCAGAATCCCAGTGCCAGGAGGAGAGGCAGGCAGCCACCTGCTCACGAATGGATGAGAGAGAGAGAGAGTGGGTCACCTATGAGCTGGGGCTGCAGCAGGGAGGTCAGCTGCAGCAGCTGTCTCAGTGCTTCCCAGCACCATGGAGTAGCTGGCCTCACAAATGCTGCCAGTAGGGACAGAAAACTGACAGCATCTGGCACCTGGAGAACAACCTTCAGGGCAATTCATCAACCACCATGAAATTCAGACTTTTTTTAGATGTATGATTTTTTTAAAAAAAACACACCCATTCCATATGCTTATTGTGGAATGTTTGGAAAACGCAAACAGAAATAATGAAGAAAGTGGAAAATACGTACAGTGGCACCACCCAGATGGAAGCCTGGATGGCTCAGCACACTTACCTTTCCCAGGTTTGCACAGTCACTTTTTTACGGTGAAAACTGGGCTGTTTGCACATCTCGTCGCTGTGCAGCCTCCCCTGGGTGGGCACCAGAAATGTTCAAAACATTTTCCATTCCATAGCTAGGCGAGAAATGTGGTCACTTTGTTACTCCCGACCACTCTCCAGGGTGGCTTTGTCCTAAGTTTATTAACCAGTTGCGTGTCCTCCTTCGTGAATTGTCTGTTCCGGCCCACAGCCTTTCTCTGGGCTGCTTGCCTTTGTTAATCCATTTCTCAGATCTCCTGGGAGGTAAGGGTTACCACTCACCTTTTGCATTAGATAGTAATTAAATATTTTCATCAGTTCAATTGTTTTATGTACCAATGTGTTGTTTCAGAGTCATCTATCTTCTTGACCTTTTTTCCCTTAGGTTTCATGTTTAGGTTTCCTTACTCTGAGATACACAGTCATCTATTTTTGTAAAGTCACCTGAATTTACATGCCCATGGTGGGTAGGGCTGCCATGCTGGTGTGTCCCCGACAGCCACCGGGCACCAGGGCGTGTGGTGTGCTGGGAGAGCAGACTCACCTTCCCTGAGGGTGTGTTTCTGCTCAGCCCCGCCGAGGCCGCTGTCCAGGCCTCTCTTCCCTCGCTGGGCTGTGGGCTGGGCCGTGGGTCCGGAGCTTCTCAGCACATTCACAGCCTTATAAATAATACATGCCTGTGGCTCCTCGGCGATTGTTGCCCGTTTTCTCTTCCAGACGACCGAGGAAACAGGTTCCAATGCAATTACCAATTTTTGCTTTTTGGTTTATTTCTGATTTACCGACTTCTGCCCTACCTGTGTTTCGGGCCTCTGCTACCAAAGCTTTGCTGCCCTTTCTCTCACTCCCGGATCCCCTGTGCCTGGATGTGGACTGCCATCCCTTTTCACCCATAACTAAAGCATTTAAGATTGGCCCCATGTCCCCCAGGGGAGAGAGAGTGCCATCACACTGCATACAGGACATTTGTGTCACCTTTTCTAAAGTCCATAAGTATAAGTTTGATTTCCTCTTTAACTTAAGAGATATGCGGCAGTGTTTTAAAATTTCTAATAATGTGTGTGCTGGGAGGTCTGGTTTTATTCCATTTGGCCAGAAACTGCGGCCCTTCAGATTTCTGCGCTGTCCTCCCCGACGGTGAATTAACAGCCACGACCATGTCCACAGGTGCTTGGACAAGGTCTTCGTGGTGCTGGCGGTTTGGAGAGCTGTAGGCTGTGTCTTTCTCGGTCCGCGTCTGCACCCCCTGGGTCAGTCTGGACCCCTGAGGTCTGAGGCCATGTGAGGCCATGTGAGCCCTGTCCAGTTCTCTTGGGTGTTGACATAAAGCAGATAAAATAGATTCTGACACTTTTTGGTTTCAAAAGGCTGAGGCCACTTTTAGACCCGTTGTAGGCGTTTGCTTTTTCCCTCCGTGAGACAGCCTGAGTCATCCAGTGCCCCAGGGCAAGGGGGACCCTGCCTTCTCTTTCTTTTCACTTTCCCACAGGACATGCCATCTATGCTTGCTGCTCTCTGTCGCTTGGTTTGGCGCCTCTTGTAAGCATGGTGGGTTTATTCTCTGACCCCGACAACATTGGTCAAGGGCAAGTTCCCACGTGACGAGCTGATGGTCAGTGAGGCCGGGAACTCGAATGGCCTCATCTGAGGGTTTGCACTTTGACCAAAGCTGCACCTGTGGCATGAAGCCCGATCTGATACCAGCTTCTTTTTTAAAAAAAGATTTTATTGGGGAATTGGGGGAGGGGAACAACGTTGGGGAACCGGGGAAGGGGAACAGACAAGTTGCTGTCCTTTTGTTCTTCAGTCTAGTTGCGGAGGACGTTGCTTCACTGGCCCATGTTGGTATCATCATTGCGCTCTTCCCGGGTGAGGCAGATCGGTCGCCGGCCTCTGGACAGCTGTTCACAGTGGCTCTTGGCAGCTCATGCCGGCTGCCAGCCGCTCACGCTGGCTGCCGGCCACTCACTGTAGCCTATGGCAGCCCACTGCAGCAGGGGCTGCAGCTATGCCGTCCCGGGACTCACAGCAGCCCAGCTCCAGGTGGAGCTGTTGTTCACCATTTCAGCTGACACCAGCTTCTTGTCCTGACTCAGGCGCTGTGCCTCCCTCTGATTCTTACTCAAGTTTCTTTTCTAACATTTCCTCTTTTGCTTGTCTTTTACCAAATATGGATATTTTTTCATATGAGGGTGTGTGATTTGGAAGGAATACTCTATTTTTCTTCTAATGCTCCTTCCGAGTCTCAGAACCTGACTTTGGTGCTTTGTCCCTGGTGAGGTGGGACCCCCCTTAGCTGCATTCCCTGGGTGCGGACAGCGGGGCGCCTGGCGCGCGGCCTCAGGAAGGCTGCTGGTGCAGGGGACTTGGGGATGCCACTTGCTGAGTTGCTCTCGGTTTTGCCGTATCTCCCCTGGTGGGCAGGTCGAGGCTCTCACTGGCCACTGGGGCCTGGGGTTTCTCAAGCTGCCTGAGTTGGGGTTTTGCACCTTGAGTCTTGGTGAGGGGCCATTCTAGATCCGGGAAGGTTGTGGCCTGGCTGGTGGGGAGGGCGCCCAGGCCTCTGAGGGCAGGGGAGGGGCGACAGCGGGACATCGGAGGACTGCCTGGGCCTAGGTGGCCTGGCTGGAAACTTGCCCCTCTGCCCTCCTCGCCCTGCCCCTCTTCTCGGCTCAGCCCCCGCCCGCTTGCCTGCTCCCTCTCGCGTCATCTGTCCTTGCTGAGTCCAGGGCCTGTGGGTGCCAGGTGCTAAGATCCCTGTACATACGATGCCATCCAAGCCTGTCTTCCCAGAGTGGGGCCCAGGGCCATAAACACCCGTCACACAGAGGGAACCCACGAAACCTACGCAGAGAGAGCCCTGAGGCAGGCCTGTCTCCCAGGCTCAGTCACTGCCCGGTGCTGACCGGGGACCAGCCTCCAGGGCAACGCCCAGATGGGCCTTGGTCTGTGAGGGTCCATGAGCTGGATCCAGGCAAGGCCCTGGACGCCTGAGGGCCAGTGGGGCTGCCGGGCACTTCCACTGTGGCCCCGCCCCAGGCCCAGTGAGAAGGGGTTTGCTCCTGCCTTGCTTGATGGAGGCAGGGAGCAGGCCTGATGGGCAGGCTCTGTGCTCTGCCTCTTTCTGCCTGTCCACCCTCTGAGTCCCCAGAGCTACCCAGAGCCACCACGTGTGCAGGCGTTCTGACCCCACGCAGCTGTGTGGGACATGGGGTTAGGGTAGGGCCGTCTGTCCAGTGCTGGAGCAAGTGAGAAATAACCCAGGGGGAGCAGGCAGCCCCTCCTGCCCCGCCTGGCTTCCTGCGGCCAAGGTCAGGCCCCTGCAATCTGCAGGTCTTGCCCTGACCATGGCGCACTCCCCTCTCTGTGTGAGGAAGTGCACGGTCTCATTGTCCCAGATCCACATTCTGCTGCTGCTTGGGCCTCAGTTTCCCTATGCAAGGCCCTGAGGAGTTTACAAGCTGGTTGTTGTGAATATAGGGGGTCTGGTCTGTGGCCACAGGAGAGCGGGCAGTGCTACGTTTGCAGGCCCTGACCCAGAACAGGCACGTGCTCACCCTGCCAGACCAGAGGCACGGCTGGGGCCTGTGAGCACAGGGCTCTCCCACCTCTACTGGAGCAGCCTCAGGCCCAGAAGTGGGGGTGCTATCCTGAGGCCGACTGGGTCTTGCACCCTGGGGCAGTGCAGGTCAGCTGGGGGTTCGGCGGCGGGCACACCTGGAGCACAAGTCGAGCTGTCAAACTTAGAGGGGCCCCGTTGGAGAGCTGAGGCCAGCCAGCCTTGGCCTGAGCCCCATGGCCCACAGAGGGGCGACATGGCGGGGGCTTTCACAAATCGGGGGCGGAGTGAACTGAAACTGCTGCTCTGGCTGGCGGCTGCTGGGATCTGGAAGCCAGAGCAGGCAGGAGTTCTGCTTTTGACCAAAACAGGAAGGACTGAGGGCTTTGTTTTGACATTTCTGGGTCCTGAGTATAGTATTGTAGGGAGCAGGGAGCAGGGTTACCTCTGAAGAGATAGGAACTGGGAGCTGGGCAGGAAAGCAGAGAAGAGGGCAGGACCCACAAGTGGGTGCTCTCGGGGTGCACCCAGAGCCCCACGGGCCGCGGCAGAGACCACCTGGACCTCAGGATAAGCAGGTCCCAGGCGGAGCCCGCCTTAGACTCTCTGCCGGCCTAGCAGACCGACCCGATTAGGGCCCCACGGCCCTCCTGCTGGCTCAGGGACATGGAGCGGTGCGCGGGGGGCAGGGCAGCCCAGGAGCCTGAGAGGCCCGCCCTGGGGAGCGCGCTAGCATTCGCATCACACGCAGGGCGAGCTGTGTCGATCTTTGTTCTGATAAAACGCGGCCCCTTCCTGCGCACTGCCTCCTGCCTACCGCTTCCTTGGTGTCAGATGAAAGGTCACAGTCAGCTCTGGAGTTCCCAGATCTGGGGGCCTGCCCCCCAGGAAGCCAGTATCGTGTGCACGTGTGTATGATGGAGTGCACATGTGTGTGATTGTGTGTGCATGTTTGTGCATGTGTGTCACTGGCAGGAGGTCTGGGGGGCTCAGGGCCGTGGCAGCCCAGCCACCCGCCCAAGCCCCTTTCCTGCTGCCATGCAACCCCTTGCAGGGCACTCAGGGAGACCCCTGTGCTGGCCTCACGACACTAACGTCTCCAGCAGCAGGCACAGGGCCTCTGGGCACTGCTTCTCCAGGCTGGCATGGAGGGGCTCCATGGGCACTTTGCCCCAGAGTTGTCACCAAGCCCCTCCCTCCACAGGACATGCTGTGCCAGCGCACCCTGCTGCTTGCCCTGGTGGGCCTGCTCTCCCTCCGGTCCGGTGAGTTCTGCGGAACCTTCCAGGCTGGGAAGGACCCGCTCCTCCCCGCATCCTCCCGGAGGCCGCTCCCTGGAGCCTACCGAACACGTGCCCCAGGCTTGTCCAGTCCTCCTCTGGGTCTCCCTGCTGACCTCCCCTGCCCGTCCACCCCTGCGTGCGGGTTTGGTCATCCACTCACCCATGCGTCACTGCAGTCCCTTGTGCTGCCAGCTCTCCGCTCTGCGGGAGCCCCGCTCACAGAGCTTGTCTCTCGCCCCCAGCCCTCTCCCAGGAGTGCACCAAGTACAAAGTCAGCACCTGCGGGGACTGCATCCAGTCGGGGCCTGGCTGTGCCTGGTGCCAGCAGCTGGTAAGAGCCTCACGCCTGGCCGGCCTGACCTGCCCTCCCACTCCTTTCTCTGCCTCTGAAACTGCGGCACCCAGGACCCTCAGCAGGCCCTTTTCCCAGGGCACAGGGCTGTCTGAGAGGCAGACAGACAGGCCCTGGCCCAGGGCATCCTGGAGGCCGACTAGTAAGGCTGTGCTAGGTCCAGCCAGCACTGCAGTGCTGTGCCCTGAGGCAGGAGGCAGGAGGCAGGAAAGGCCAGCTGCGTGTCCTGTCCCCTGAGAGGTGACAGGTGGTCCAGCCCTCAGAGTATGGACGGGAAGTGCAGAAGTTCCCTTCCAGGGTCTTAACTCCCTCTTCAGTCTTCTTATGTTTTAGGGTGAGACCCCTGAGGAGAAAGGCAAAGGCTCAGCACAGCCAAAGCACAGAGTAACTCCTTGTCCCTGAGTCACAGCCCCTGTCCCAGGGCACCCTCCTCCTGGAAGGCACCCTCCTTGGGGACCCCAAGTCCCTGACCACGCCCTTCTCCCCTGGGATTGACCACACCCTCCTCTCCTAGGAGATCCCAGATCCTGCCCACACTCTGCCCCCCCCCTGGGAACGCCCCCCTCAGACACTGACCACGCCCCTCCCCTGGGGGGCCCTGAGGCTCTGAGGCTAAGTTGCTGTGGAAACACAGGTGCACACACACATTATTAATTTTTCTCAACCATTCAAGAGTACGTTGCAGACATGAATCCATTTTTGTCCCTTAATATTCCAAAGGCCTTTCTTACGAACAAGGTATTCACTTAAAACCAAAATACAAATGTGCCAATTGTTACAATAATGTTTTGATAGCAATTTGATCCCTGGTCGATGTTGTAACCTAGGACCATGCACTGCATTGAAACGTCAGGTCTCTGGTGCTCTTGACTCTGAAACATTCCCCACGTCTGGGAAGTTTCTGGACCTTCAGGTCAGCAGTGTCATGGACTGCCTGTCAGTGTGGGTCTGTCTGCCGTGCCCCCCAGTTCTGTCCAGCCGAACCTCGGCGGGCGCCCCGCACAGGGCCTCGTGCTGTCACTGCCCCAGCACTGGTGACCTTAGCTTGGACCACTGCTGAGGTGGCGCCTGTGAGGCTTGTGCACGGTGAAGTCACTGGTTCCCTTTGCAACTGCTAAGCAACCGTGGGGGGAGGGGGTGCCTGAGGCCAGGAAGCATTCCCCCCCGCCCCCGCGAGCCTTAGCCTCCCTCCATGATTTGTGCCCCATCAGTCATCACTGGGGTGGCTCACTGACTCTGTCTCATGGCCTCTGATGTCAGGAGAGTTTTTCCTTCCCCCAGTCTGTCTGTCTGTCTGCCTCTCCCTCCCTCTCTCTCTCTCACCGGTAGGGACCCATGGATTTTTATAGTATTTGGTAGCTTATAGTCCATCACTGCCATTTTGTCGTTGTCATGCCCAGATTGTTCCAGAGGTGACCACGGGCCACCCCTCTAGGCTGGCTCTGAGACCGTGGTGTCCGCAGCCTCCCTTTCAAGCCCTTTCTTTCTCTGTAGAAATAAGATGCTGCCGACCGGTCCTCACTGTGGCCCAGCAGCAGAATCAGGCCATTCTCAGAGTCTCCCTGGTTCCCTCCCATGGGCTCCGCAAACGTTTCCCCATTTCCTCAATCCTATGACACAGAAGGTGGTCTCAGCCTGGCCAGCCCACACCACCACCCCGAGCAACCCACGGGAGACGTCGGTGTGGCCGCTGTTCCTCTTTCCGTCAGGCATGGTCACTTCGTGGAATGGAGATGTCCCTCTCAGGGTGGACCGCCCACCCCCATGGAGAGCTTATCGCAGTCATCTGAAATGCTTCAGGGCCAACTGTTCTGTGCGATCACGTCTTGGGGTTTTCCTTCTCCTTTCCTGTTAATTTTATTTCTCAAGGACCTAAAGCATTCAGAGGGTTCCAGCAGGGAGACAGTGCAGCGGCAGCTCAGGAAGCACGGCCCTCCCCTGTCCCCACCGTGTCCCCAGGCCCCTGTGCCCAGGCAGCCTCTGCCTGTCTGGCAACTCCCCCGAGTCTCCGTTGGGAAAGGAAGCAGCGATGTGACTATGCTTTCAGCAGCTCCTAGGGTCGGCACGCCCTCCCTGGGGTGCAGCTCGCTCTGGGCCAGCATCGGGGCCCAGCCAGGGTGGCCCCTTCTCTGTCCTGCCACGTCAGAGCCCAGGGGGCCTTGATGGGGGCAGAGTGGTCACGAGGAGAGCACCCTGGGCCCAGGGCCCCCTGCTTCCCTCGGCCCCCCATTTCCTCTGGACTGTGAGGGGCTTGGCCCAGAGCCCTGGCCAGTGTCCTGGGTGTCCTGAGGCGCTCTCAGGCGCCCCCATGCTGCCACACAGGCTGGGAGGGGGTACCACGTTTCCCCCCACAAAGGTTCTGCTGATGGAGAGCAGAGCCCCCGGCCGGGCGCTCGATGAGCCTGCCCCTGGCTCTGGGGGGCTGGGGGGGTTTGCCCAACGGTCAGTCGGGGCTGGACACGTTGGTTCTCAAGTGCTTTCTGTCGCTGGAGACAGTGGGAGCACTGCCCGCGCCCACCTCTGGTGTGGTCCCAAGCCGCATGGAGAGGCCGCCTGGGGGCAGGTGCCTCCTGTCCAGGCCTTTCCCCGTTTCCTCACCACAGGCACATCGGGGTCCCAGAGCAAATGAGGAGGGTCAGGCCCGTATTCCTCCTGCCTCCCCCTGACATCTGACTCCCCGCCCACCCCCAGAACTTCACCGGGCCAGGGCAGCCTGACTCCGTTCGCTGTGACACCCGGGAGCAGCTGCTGTCCATGAAATGTGAAGCCGATAACATCATAGACCCCAGGAGCATTGTGGAGAGCCGGGAGGAGCCAAAGGGGGCTCAGAAGCAGCTCTCCCCACAGAGAGTGACGCTCTACCTGAGACCAGGCAAGCTTGGCCCCAGCTGGGGGGGCTTCCGGTGGGGACTGGCTCTCTTTTAATCCTGTGTTCTCTGTTCTTTGTAAAAGGGGGAGAGAAACATCTGGAGAAAACTGTTCTCCCCCCTCTCGGACAGCCTGTTACTCTGGTGGAGTCAAGGCTCTGAGAAGTCCTGTCGCCAACGACCTGACTCACTGTTTAGACCAGTGGTGGCCAGGCCGACCGGCCCCTCACCCTCCCCGTCTCTGCCGCAGGTCAGGCAGCTGCGTTCAACGTGACCTTCAGGCGTGCCAAGGGCTACCCTATCGACCTGTACTACCTCATGGACCTGTCCTACTCCATGCTCGATGACCTCATCAACGTCAAGAAGCTAGGGGGCGACCTGCTCCGGGCCCTCAATGAGATCACGGAGTCCGGCCGCGTCGGTGAGGCCCCGAACCCCGGCCGGCCCTGCTGCCCACACGCCTGCCCTGCGCCGGGAAGGGGGTGGGGGCGGGGGCCGCAGCCTGTGCCCCAGGCCCCGGCCCCGCCCCCCGCCGCCCGAGGCTTCCTGCGCCGCCCTCCCCACTCACTCCCCCCGCCCCTCAGGCTTCGGGTCCTTCGTGGACAAGACAGTGCTCCCCTTTGTCAACACGCACCCCGAGAAGCTGAGGAACCCGTGCCCCAACAAGGAGAAGCAATGCCAGGCCCCGTTCGCCTTCAGACACGTGTTGAGTCTCACTGACAACTCCAACCAGTTCCAGACGGAGGTGGGGAAGCAGCTGATTTCTGGGAACCTGGACGCCCCCGAGGGCGGGCTGGACGCCATGATGCAGGTCGCTGCCTGTCCGGTAAGGCCCTGCCACAGATCTCCCAACCTGAGGGCCACCGTCACCTTGGGTCCTCTTAGGGACCTAACCAGCCCCAGGCCCTGCTGGTCACCCACAGATACCACTGTCATCTGACGGGAAGTCAGACAAATCATCTGAAACCTATTGTAAATGTGAGCAGAGGATCTTGCAGAGGGAGGCCACTGAGCGGCTGGATTCTGGAGGTTCCTGGGGCAGAACCACCCCTGACCTCCGGGCCCCTCGGGACACAGGTGTCCTCGCCAGGCTGTCCCATGTTGTGTGGCCTAGGTGGCCATGTCCAGCCTGCCCCTTGCCCAGCCGCCCTGTCCTGTCGGTCCACCCACTGCATCGAAATGACGCAGCGGCACCATCAGCCTGCATTTGAAATCACCTGGTCCTGGCCTCGCACAGCAGCTCCCAGCCCTCCAGCTGCTCTGCAGGTCGCTGGCGTGTCACATTCACGTGATGACATGCAGGCTGTGAACGTGCCCGCCTCTCCCATCTGTTTCGGTGATGCAGTGATAAACATTTCTATGAGCATTTTCTTTCCTTCTTTCGGAATAGTTCTTTAGGACTTAATCCCACATCTGCACTGATTGGGCCTGAGAAGACGGATGTCTTTACTATAAACACACACTTCGATTCTGTTCAGCATTCCACACGTGTACGTGGGCATTGGGAAGTTGTCGTCAAGCCGACCGCCCCAACCCCACCAGCACTGGAATCTGGACCAGACACAGGGACCCCAAGTTGAGAAGCTGCTCCCAGCCTGGGTCCTGTCTGTGGGTCCTTCCACCCCAGAAAACCCAGGAATGGGGTGTGGGCACGACACCTCGTCTCTTCTCCTCGGTGAGGGCCCCACGGGGAAACTGAGGCAGGTAACCCTGCCATCCCCTTCTCAGGAGGAAATCGGCTGGCGCAATGTCACGCGGCTGCTGGTGTTTGCCACGGATGATGGCTTCCACATTGCGGGCGACGGGAAGCTGGGCGCCATCCTGACCCCCAACGATGGCCGCTGTCACCTGGAGGACAACTTGTACAAAAGAAGCAATGAGTTCGTGAGTGCCCTTCCCTGGAGTCCTTGGAGGGAGGGGCACATACCGGGAACTGGGGAGGAAACACTGGGCCAAAGGGAGGGGCCCGGTGTCTGTGGCTCTGCCCTGGAGGCCCAGAGGCCAGAGTCACTCCAGGCCCGCTGACAGAGCACAGCTGGGGCGCAGAGCACAGACTCCTGGGGAGGGTGTTGGTGGATAGATTTCAGGGATGCATGACTTGGACCAAAGTGACATCAGAGGTTCAGGGGAACCTCTGCCTGCTATTGATAGTGTCCTGGTGCCCATGCTGGGGCAGTGTCTGAGACTCTGCCCTGATAGAAGTCAGAGGACTCCTCAGCACCCCGTAATGTGGGCACCTCAAATTCATCCTTATTCTCATCTCTACTTCGAATGTCTGGGGGTGGTGACCAGGCTTCCTCAGTGCCCAGATCAAAAGCACATCGCAACTTCAATGTTCCTGTAAACTTGCCTCCATTTAACTGGTTTCCTTCACAATCCTACTATTTTATGTACTTGTCAGCATCGTTTGGCAGGGCTCACTGATGGCATGTGGAAGGGCTCAGCCTCTGGGCTCTGGACGGTGGCTTCGGCCGGGCGGTAGAGGCGGGAGGCATGCATGGCCAGTCCCGGCCTCGGGGTGACTGATCGACCATCTCCTGTCTAGGACTACCCATCGGTGGGCCAGCTGGCGCACAAACTGGCCGAAAACAACATCCAGCCCATCTTTGCTGTGACCAGCAGAATGGTGAAAACCTACGAGGTACGCGGACCCGCGGCCTTGAATGACAGGGTGGGGTGCGGCCATTTCAGCTGGATGATGACAAAGTCTAGTGTCACCAGAGGCTGATTCCGCTTCCCTTTGCTGGGCATGTGGGCAGGTGGCCATGCAGGGGCCACAGGTTTGGGGGCGTGAACGCTGCCGTTGGGGAGCCTAGGACCTCTTTCTGCCACGTGACATTTGTGTGGATGAATGAAGATCAATCCCTAATCCGTGAAATACTGGAAGAAATCGGGTGTGATTGTCTGCGCCATTGCACCAGCGAGGAGGAGCCCTCTGGGGTGCTATGAACCAGTGGTCACGGAGGTTCCCGTGGCCCCAGAGTTCCAGCCGTGACCCTCCGGTCTTCTTGCCTGACAGAAGCTCAGTGACATCATCCCCAAGTCGGCCGTCGGGGAGCTGTCGGACGACTCCAGCAACGTGGTCCAGCTCATTAAGAACGCCTACAACGTGAGTCCCCACGGGGCTTGCGGGGGCACGGGCAGACGGGCGGTCTGGGAGGAGAGCCTCCTAGGGGCAGCCCTCGGGCCTGGACTTCTGAAAGGGCAGCTGTGTCCTCTCTAGTTGATGGCGTGGTGGGTGCCACTCTGGACCCTCACCAGTCTCTTCTCTGAAACACAAGTGCCGGGCCCTCTTTCTGGCAGCCTCACAGCTTGCTGGGAGCACCCCATAAACACTGATGCCACAGAATTAAGTTAAAGCCCCATTAAGGAGGTTCTGATGGCTTCTCAGACCCTCTTGGAGCCCTCAACCCCCAAAACAGGCCGCCTGAACCTCAGACGCTGCCTGTGGGTGTTTCCTGTCTGCATGGAAGGTGCTACTGTCATTGGCTCATTCACCAATCTCTCCCTCTCTCTCTGTCCATCTCTCGCTCTGTGTCTTTCTTTTTCTCTGTCTCTCCCTTTTCTTCGTCTCTCTATCTCTCCCTGTCTCTCACTCGCTCACTCAGTTTTCCAGCCCCTCTCTGTGCCAGTCTCTGGGGATGCAGTGGTGAGTGGGGCTGTGGTCTGCCTTCATGTCAGTCCTCTCACTGGCCCGTCTCCAGGACAAGGCCGTGGCATGGGTAGCCCCACCAGCCCCGGCACAGGGCCGAGGACCAGACACTTAGCCCTCTCTCTGTGTGCGTGTGGGCAGAGAGAGGGGATGAGAAACAGGAGGCGTGCAGAAGCCATCGCCAGGCGAGGCCTGGGGACTGCAGGAAAGTGCTCCTTAACCCGCAGCTGCGCTTTGTCCACAGAAACTGTCTTCCAGGGTCTTTCTGGACCACAGCACCCTCCCCAGCACCCTGAGAGTCACCTATGACTCCTTCTGCAGTAACGGAGTATCGCAGGTGAACCAGCCCAGAGGGGACTGCGACGGCGTCCAGATCAACGTCCCGGTGAGCTTCCAACCCAACATTCTGGAAGGTTCTCTCCCAGTGACAGCTAGAAGGAAGTGCACCCAGGCAAACGGGGTAGCTCAGGAAGCAGCCAGGGGCAGGAGCCAAGGTCCACCCATGTCCAGTTCCTCCCTTTAAAATCCTCTCTGAGGCCAAACAGTACTCGTGTACGTTTACGGCTTACAGGTTAAGGACAGAAGCAGGCGGTGCACTCCGCAGGCCTTGGCACACGGCCCATCCTGCTAGCGCCCGAAGGCTCCCCGGTGTGGGCGCGATGCCTGCAGGGCGACGCGCCCCCTGGCAGCAGACGCTGGGACAGCGAGTCCCAGAGAGGAAGGGCCTTCCTTCCAACACTACACGTCTGGGTGGCTCTGGGGTTCCTGATTTTTTTTTTTGTGGGTTTTTTTTTTTTTTTTGAGGGCAGTGTCACTGGCCCTCACATGTGGGACCGAACCTGGGCCGCTGGCTTCCCAGGCCAGCGCTTAACCACCGCGCCACTCAGTCGGCCCTTTTTTGTTTTTTCTTGCTTTTACTTTTTGAGAGACATTAAAGCATGGGCCAGCAGATACTTAGTAATAAACACTGAGTTATTTTCCTAATATTTTAAATGTATTGTGACCATAACAATTACATTTTCCCTTTCATAGGATGTGAACTAATAATGTTCAGCAAGATACTTGCTTTGATTGCATTTTTAAATATGACATTGGAATCCCCTCAAACATGTTACTAAGTGTTGTCTGTGAACTTTTACCGAACCATTTCCCCCTCATGCAGGGTGATCCACAGGGAATTGATTCAATCTTGTGGTTGGCCGACTGCCTCTTATACATACATTTTTCCCCATTTTCTGCCTGTGTTAATGTACCATGTGGAAATTCATTTAAATTGACTTGGGGAGCACCTTGCTGTTGACAAGCCAGCCCAGCCCTCCTCGGGGCTCAGCGCTGACGTGTCCCCGTCAGGTGCGCCTGTGGCTGGTGGGGACTCTGCTCCGTCCCACTGGGTCCTCTTGGGCATGACCTTGACTCTTTATTCAGGGTCATAGCATGACTCTGCACTCAGAACCGAAGGCTTCCTGTGAGATTCGGGCACCTTATCACCCCAGGTGTAGGGACAAAATATACATCCTTTACAAGGTCACTTTAAGATCCTTTTTTAATGCACGTATCCCGGGAAGTATTCTAAGACCAGGCCAGAGATGGTGGGTGAGGGAGCACGGCGGGCCTGCTGCCACCATGTTCCCTGTCTCATTCTGCCTTCTCTCATCTCAATCCCACGTCCCGGGGAAACCTGGAGTGTTCCGTGTTCCCGCCCCCCCCCCCAGAGGCTTGCAGCCTCCCTGCCTGGGAGCTGGGGTGTTGGCCCTGGTGTCCCGGCCTTGCTGAGCCCTGCTGGTCCCTCCCAGGTCACCTTCCAGGTGAAGGTCACAGCCTTGGAGTGCATCCAGGAGCAGTCCTTTGTCATCCGGGCGCTGGGCTTCACAGACACAGTGACTGTGCAGGTCCTTCCGAAATGCGAGTGCCAGTGCCACGATGCAGGGCGGGACCGCAGCCTCTGCGGCAACAGAGGCTCCACGGAGTGTGGCATCTGCAGGTGAGATGGCTGCTCCCCGCCCCCCTGCAGGCACCCCACACAGCTGGTGTCTTCACCAGTAGGAAGGTGCTGGGGGCGGGGTCGGTTCCACATCGGGAGGGCCCTGACCGGTGGCCCTCTGGCCCAGGTGTGATGCCGGCTACATCGGGAAGAACTGTGAGTGCCGGACACAGGGCCGCACCAGCCAGGAGCTGGAAGGCAGCTGCCGCAAAGACAACAACTCCATTATCTGCTCGGGGCTGGGGGACTGCATCTGCGGGCAGTGCCTGTGCCACACGAGTGACGTGCCCAATAAGAAGATCTTCGGGCAGTTCTGCGAGTGTGACAATGTCAACTGCGAGCGCTATGATGGGAAAGTCTGCGGGGGTGATGGTGAGTGCCCGGTGGGGCGGAGTGGGCAGTGGGGACAGATCGTCAGACCCGTAGCAGCATGTCTGGGCCTGGGCCCTGGTGAGCAGAGGGCCAGGTCAGAGGGTCTGGGGGCGGATGAGAGTGACTCTGTGGTGGCCTTGCTGTCTTCCAGATCGGGGGGACTGCTTCTGCGGCAAGTGCCTCTGCAAACCAGGCTTCGAGGGCTCGGCCTGCCAGTGCGAGCAGTCCACGAACGGCTGCCGGAACCCTCGGGGAGCTGTGTGCAGTGGCCGGGGCCAGTGCCTCTGCAATGTGTGTGAGTGCGACAGGGGCTACCAGCCGCCCTTTTGCGAGGAGTGCCAGGGCTGCCCATCGCCCTGTGACAAGCACATGTGAGTGAGTGCTCCCTTGGCAGGACCCGTCCTAGCACCCTCAGGAGCCCCCAGTGCGAACCCTCTGCCTGCCCAAGGCCCCGGGAGGGCATGGGGACTCCTGCGGGCCACCCTCCTCCAGCTCTGGGGGTCACATGCTGCCCTGGGCCCCGTCTATCAAGCTTCCAGGTCCCTGCCCACCTCACAGCCCAAGGGCTCCCCCTCCTGCCTCGGCCACACAGGCCCCAGGGCTCAGCCCCAGAGTCCCAGGACCAGCCGCCTTGAGCTGCCCCGGGCCCAGACACCAGCACGCCCCCCACCCTCCCACCCCGTGTCTCTTGGCCGCCCTGAGCTGCCCCGGGCCCAGACACCAGCACGCCCCCCACCCTCCCACCCCGTGTCTCACGCCCCCCCACGCCCTCTCTTGCACTATTTCACGCCCTCTTGCACATGTGCTCACACTGTGGCTTCTGCACAGCTCCTGCGCTGAGTGCCTGAAATTCGACAAGGGCCCCTTTGGGAAGAACTGCAGTGTGGCGTGTCAGAACCTGAGACTGCTGAGTGAGCCCCACAAGGCGGGTCGGCTCAGCACCCCCAAGCAGACCCGGAGGTGTAAGGAGCGTGACTCAGAAGGCTGCTGGGTGACCTACACCCTGTGGCAGCAGGATACCAAGGTCACATATGACATCCATGTGGATGAGACACGAGGTGAGGCCCCAGTGTGCAGGACGTGGCAGCCGGGCCTCTGGTCCTGGGGCCTCTGGTGATGGTGAGGCTGCTGTGCAGGGCGGGGCCCGCTCCCCAGGGAAGGCAGGCTGCTGCAGTCAGGCGAGCATCCAGGACTATGGTCCTCCTGCCCCAGGCCCTCTCTTCCAGCCCCTGACCTCACCTCGCCACAGGTAACAGGTAGTGGATGGATTGTGCCCTGGCTCAAGGGGACGGGATACCACTGGAGGGACCACATAGCCCAGGGGATCACTGGTGGATGCTGGCCGAGGCCTGGGTTCCCCCATATCAGCACTGGTCCAGGGGTAACTGTGTGGGCAGTGGACAGTGCGCGTGCTCAGAGCTCGGCCCTGGCGGAGGGGTCCAGGCACTGCTCGCTGTCGGTTCGCTTGGCTCTGGGTACATCCCGGGCCCAGTAACGGTCCGGACATGGAGACACCAACCCTGTCTTCACGGGTTATGTGCCAAGGGGGTGGGACCCCCTCCACCAACACGTCAGGACACCAGCCCCGAGATGGGGGTGCTGCAGCCGGGGACATGCGGTGCAGAGACGATGGCAGGAGATGCTTCTGGAGGTTGGAGGTCAGAAGGTGTCTGGGAGGAGGACGTGTCTCAGTTCAGACCAGAGAAAGGGAGCGTCCGGACACGGGGGACGAGGGTGTGCGGTCAGAGGCACTGGGCGCTGTGAGTCCTGGGAGGCTTTCAGGCCTCTTTCCAAACACAGCAGGACGCCCTTAGCAGGATTTCAGGAGAGCCAACGACACACCTCAAGTGTGTTTTCAAAACCTGGCCAAAGACCCAGGAGGGGCCGGGTGGACGTACCTGGGAGGGCTGCTTGAAGTCCAGGCACTGAAACGCAGAGGTGGACGGGGTGGGCTGAGCTGGGCCTTGGGGACAGCAAGGACAGAGGAGGGCTCTGCCCTTGGATGGAGCACAGGGAAGGTATTAGGGGGAACAGGGCTCAGGGGCAGTGTCCACAGACCACAGCAGGTGGGGGGTTAGGGAAGTTTTGAGGAGGTACATTGAGTGACGACGCAGCGTGTGTGGGACACTGGGACTCAGGGTAAACAGACCCTCATGGGATGACTAACGAACGGCTTTAGACAACAAGCACAGGGAGCCCACAACTCTCAGAATGCCACCCCAATCCCCACTCAGAGAGGCTTGGGACACAGCACAGGGCTGAGAGGCCCGACCACTTGGGTGACCACACCACGTGTGGGCCAGCCATCCACCAGGGCCCTTGCAGGACTGAGACGTGCTCCCAGCTCCCCTCCCCACGAGAGGAGCCCTCCGTGTGGCCTGGAGAGCACAGCCTGTCCACAGCCAGGTCCCGTCCATGCCCTGGTTGGCTGGCAATCTGGGCCCCTCTTTCTCTTTAAACAAGAGTCCTCACAATTTCAGTGGGAACTGCAGGACCTGGAAGCGTCCCCAGCCCTGGCCCCTCCCTGGCGGGGGGTCCGGCCAGCTGGTTGGCTCACACCTGTGTGGGTGAGCCTGGCAGTGGGAATCTTCCACCTGGGCACCATGCAGCGACCTGGGCTGCGGGCACACCTGGGGCCTGGAGGTCGGGGAGGGCCTGACACTTGGTGTCATTGCTTCCTCCTCACCTTAGAGTGTCCAGTGGGCCCCAACATTGCCGCCATCGTGGGAGGCACTGTGGGGGGAGTCGTGCTGATCGGTATTTTCCTGCTGGCCGTCTGGAAAGCCTTGACCCACTTCAGTGACCTCAGGGAGTACAAGCGCTTCGAGAAAGAGAAGCTCAAATCTCAGTGGAACAATGTGAGTGGCTGTCCCCGGTCCCCGGGGAGCCAGGCAGCCGGTCCCACTGCCCGCCCGCCCATGTGTAACCTCCACACAGCAGCCCCCCCCTGCCCCCACCTCAGAGTGGCCCCTGCTGTGCCCTGTCACATTGGCTGGAACTGAGGGAGGGTCACCCCGCTCCTCCCTCCCCCCTCCCTGCACTCACAGGTCCCACTGGCTTTTCTCACCAGGATAACCCCCTTTTCAAGAGCGCCACCACGACAGTCATGAACCCTAAGTTTGCTGAGAGTTAAGGGCACTCTGTGAGGACAAAGCTGTCTAAACCGGCCAGATGGAAGCACCCCCAAACCACACCTCCTCCATCAGGCCAACCCTACCCCACCTGCAGACATGGCTTCCAATGCCTGGCAATTTCAGCCATTAACAGAAAATGCGGTTTCCTCTGCCCTCAAAATGACAAATGCCGCCAGGTGACTCCGTGGACTCAGAAGCAGCCTTCCTTCCTCATGTACGACCTTTGATGGAGACTTGAAAAAGGGATTGCTGGAGCCTGATGAGGTTACATATGTGTTTTCCTCTGTAAAAATGAAGATGGCGGTCTGATTAAAGGTGATAAAAACATATTTATATTTGCACTTCTCAGGGTATAAAATCATTTCCATTGATTATGGTCCCCATTGAGTGTGTAGAAACAGTAATAAAAAAAAGTAACAAACGTCCATAGAGGCTGTCCATGGAAGCTGAGCTCTGCACACTGCGCCCTCCCTCCCACTCCCCGCTTTTGTCACCTTAGAGGGTCCCGGTGGCTGGAGGGGCCTGGGCTCCTCTTTCGGGTCTCTTTCCTCACCTGCTGGCTGTGCAGGCAAGACCCCGCTGGGTCCTAGTTCCTGCCCCATACCTACGCAGCTTTCAGAAGATGTGGGAGCCCTACCAATGGGGGGGCCCTGAGGAGCCTGATCACTGAGAGCGAGCCTGGAGATGGGCATCCCTCACCTCCTCACCAGTGTCTACACCTGCTCTTGGGGGGTGGGGCAGTGGGAGGCAGGCCGAGAGTTTAAAGTGAGTGATCTCTCACAGACCCCTCATGGGAGGGTCTGGAAGTCATCACTGAGCCGGCGCCACTCAGCCAAGTGAAGCAGCCGAGTCTTGTGTAATTACCGTTCGTGGTTCTCCACATGTGAGGACCAGACATGTGCATGCTGGGCAATCTGCATCGTGTCAGCAGGCTTGGTGTATGGGGCTGGTGAGGCTGTGAGGGTGGGAGTGCTGCGGTCCCAGGGGAAAGGACCAGGGTCCAAGACCCTGGCACCCTCTGCACCCATGGCAGTGCCTGCTGTGTCATCTCCATGTTGCACAGATACGAGAGGTGACGGGTGTGGGCAGGGTATTGTGAATCTGCGTTCTTGTATGTAAACACACTTCAGGTGACGCTCGCCCTAATTTTCCCCTGGAAACACATAGTTCTCTATTACAATCCCAGCATAACATTTTTTTTTTTTAAGATTTTATTGGGAAATTGGGGGAGGGGAACAGACAAGTTGCTGTCCTTTTGTTCTTCAGTCTAGTTGTGGAGGACATTGCTTCACTGACCCATGTTGGTATGATCATTGCACTCTTCCCGGGTGAGGCAGTCATTCGCCGGCCATTGGACAGCCACTCACGGCGGCTCACGGCAGCTCACGAAAGCTCACACCCGCTGCCGGCCAGCCCCATTGTAGCCTATGCTGTCGTTGGCGACTCACGGGAGCCCAGCTCTGGGTTGAGCTGTTGTTCACCATCCTAGCTGTAGAGGGTGCAGCATCACTGGCCCTCATGTGGGGTCCAAACCGGGGCCCCACTGCTCAGAGCTGGCATCCCAAGCCAACTCCTAACCAACGCACTCAGCCGGCCCTCCCAGCATAACTATTGATTCAAAAATTCCCATTCATTCAAAAAACCCGAATGGGGCACGGCTACATGCCAGTCACCATGAAGAAAAAGTGGGCAAACACCATACATTCCTTGTCCTCGTCCACATGCATGTAAGCACACAGCCAATTAGGTTACAAATGACATGGCTGGGAAGGGAAGCACACGGCACAGACTCAGAGCAGGTTTGCGGAAACCAAACCGGGTCCCTAGCCCAGCAAACTTCAGCTGCTCAGAGCTCCCACTACAGGTTGTCCTGCTGCCTGCCCACCTCCTGGGGAGGAAGCTCTTTCTTTCCACTAGGCTTGACCACTGTGCGTGTGTGCGTGTGCGTGTGTGCGTGTGCGTGTGTGTGTGTGTGTGTGTGTGTGTCAGGGGAGGAGCGGGCTCCGGCCTGCCCAGCTCAGGGCTGCTTTCACATCAACATCCTTTCTTGCCTGTTGTGTCTCCGAGACCTCAGTGTGTCTCCTCATCCGACCTAGTGGTCCTCTCCTGGGCCTCAGGCAGTGTGACACAGCCTGCCCAGGCCACCACCTTGGTCCCCATCACCATAGCAGTCACCTAGCATCCCTCATTCCCCACTCTGATGACTAGCCTGTTCAGAAAAAGCGTATTTGAAACAGACTAGCCCAAGACTCACCCTTCCCCCCATTAGTGGTGCCATGTCCTCCCAAGCCTAGGAGAAGAATCAGGCTTTATTCTATCCACCCAAAATGTTCAAACGCAGCTCAACACGATGGAATCGCTTTCCGACAACGGTGGACTGCAGGTCATCCTTGCCTCCCCCCGGAAATGTGGTGGCCCGACACGATCTGGTCTTGACCCCCGCCTTGAAGATCCCCTTGCAGGTGAGCCCATCCTCACGTGTGGTCTGCAGGAGGACAGTCCCCACCCGCTCTGGACCCAGGTCCCAAACCCCTGCGGATGCCCCCACCTGAGGCGGCACAGGCATGTTTCCCCTATTGCTCTCCTTCCCCTGGTCCCCTCGGCGGGGCGGGGGGTCTTGCGGGGGTCTATGGAACGATGTGCAAAGCTGCGGAGAACTTTTACTGAGTTTATTTAAGCCACATGACCACTTGCTGGGAAGCAAGATCTCAGACGCTCTGGTGAACGGCAGTCCCGCCTTCGGCTTTGAGGGCAGCGTCCCCGGCCCTCACCTGCGGGCCGGCCCCGCCGTTCCCTCCCCACGTGTGGAAGCGGGGGAGGCCGCGTGCGTGAAGGCGGGGTCCCGAAGGCGCCGGCTCGGGGGCGCCGCCAGGCCCGCTCTGGCACTGCGGAGGCGCCGGGCCGGCCAAGGCGGCCGCTTCCCGCGGGGCCCCTTCCCGGGCGGGGCTGCGGGCCGGAGCCGCGGGGCGGGCTCCTCTCGGTCCGGGCGGGACGCCGAGCCCGTACCGCCTGCAAGGGGCCGGGGCGGGGGGCGGCCCGGGCGTCGGGGGCCGCGGCGCGGCCCGCCCCTGGGGCCGCCGGTCAGGGCCGCCACCGCAGGCCGAAGACCGCGGCCCCTAACCCGCCACACCCCGCGCCGCCGCGCAGGCCGATTGGAAGGCGGCGGGCCCAGCACGGCTCGGGCCCCGCAGCCGCACTCGGCACGGGGGGGGGGAGGGGGGACCGCGCAGGCGCACTCGGGCACCGGAGGGGGGGGGGACGCAGCCGCGCCGGCGCACTCAGTCACGGGGCGGGGCCGCCGCAGCCGCGCAGGCGCACGCGGGCACGGGGGGGGCGGGGTCGCCGCAGCCGCGCAGGCGCACCGAGCCGCGCCCACGTCGCGCCGGGGGGCGGGGCGCGGGGCCCCGCAGGGGCGGCGCGAGGCGGGGCGCGGCTGCCCACTTCCGGCGCGCGGCTGTTCCGGGCGGAGGCTGCCCGGCCGAGGAGGAGACCGACTGCCCAGCCACCATGGGGTCCGGCCCGGCCCGCGGGCCCGCGGCGCGCTGGGGGCTGCGCCTCGGCGGCGCCGCGCTGCTCCTGCTGCTGCTCCCGGGCGCCGCGGGGCAGAAGCCGCCGGGCGCGGGTGAGGACGGCGCGGGGCGGGGGCGGGGCGCGCGGGTGTCCGTCCCGCTCCCGGGGCCCGGCCTGGCCTCGCCGCGGCCCCGCGCGGGGCGCCGGGAAGCGGGGCCTGGGCGGCGGGGCGGGGGTCTGTGGCCCCTGCGCCCCGGCCTCCGCGGCTCCCACGGCGGCGCCCCGCGAACTCGGCCCGTGCGCCCCAGCCGCCTGCGCCGCGGCCCGGCCGTGACGGTCGTGTCCGCCCCGCAGAGGCCGAGCTCCTGGGGCACCGACCGAGACACGGGCCGCCGGGGGGCGGGCGGGCGGGCGGGGCCGTGGGGGCGCGGGGCGCAGCCGGGGCTCCTGCCGGAGGCGGCGACGGGCACGGCCGGCCCGGGCGCCGTGGGCGCTGCGTCTGCCGTGGGGCCGTTGCTCGGCGCGCGGGGCCCCGGGTGATGAGCGGCGGGGAGACGGCCCCGGGCAGGCCTCGCGGCTGCAGCCTCAGGACCTTGAGGGGCGCCCCGGGCCCAGCGGGAGGGGGGCCGGTGTTTTGTCGCTTGTTCAGCGCAGACGTCGCTTTCCCCTTTGTGACCCCATGGAATGCTTGTTCCCGAGTGTCCGAGCCGCTCCCAGATGCGCTCAGCCCTTGTTCACGAAGCCGTTTGCCCTGTGAAGGGAACTTGGGGTCCAAACGGAGTTCTCAGCAGAAATGAGGAATAAGTACTTTTGACCAAACCGAGTGGCTGTCTGCCAATAGATTTGGGAGCGCCGAGAACCTCTGCATGGCCGAGGGGTGTGAGCAAACGCCGTGAAGTGTGTGGCTCCTCTGCTCTCCTGCTGCCCCCGACACCGAAGCCCCAGAGACCCTGTGTGCAGTGTGTGGCCGTGTCCTTCCCTGGCCTGGGAACTGTCAGTTCAGTGTTTCGGGAGGAAAACGGCTGCTTCTCCAGCCCCATGGCACCCACTGACTGTCAGGCCCCTTGGAAGCTGCTCTTGTTGGCTTAGCTCATACTGATGCCTCTTTTTGTCTCCTGGATGCACCCCACGTCCTGCGTGGGTGGTGGTTTTCTCGTCATGGACACCTTAAAAGGGAGGAATGGTGTCAGGCTGTGATGGTGTCCACTGCCCAGGTGCCCTTGCGGTCTGCATTCTCCTTTCATGGAGAGGGGCACTGTCACGGCACTGAGGGCCCCCTTCCCACAGAGGAAGTGCATAGTGTGAGGTTTTCACTGCTGGTCGTACTACAAAGATGTGGCTACACTCTGGAAGACACTGTCTTCCTTGTAAGGAATTTAGCCAGGGTTCTGCAGAGACCCAGAGCCAGTATAACTAGAGAGAGAGTTATTATGAAGGATTGGCTCACATGACTGGAGGCTGAGGGGGCCCAGAAACCGCCGTCTGCCAGTGAGACCCAGGACGGTGGTGGGGGAGGCTGGGATGTAGGAGCAGGGAGCCGATGGCATAAGTCCCAGCCCAGTCCAGGGGCCCAGGAACCAGGAATGCCACTGTCCCAGGGCCGACGATGGAAGTTCCCTCTCAAGCAGGGGGAGCAAGTCCATCCCTCTCTGCTTGTTGGTTCTGTTGGGCCCCTCAACGGACTGGGCAGTGCCCATGGCGTCGGGAAGGCTGGTCTGCTGAACTCAGTCGCCCCATCCACAGGCCAGTCTCTTCCAGAAACACCCTCACAGACACACCCAGAATAATGTTTTACCAGCTATCGGGCGTCCCTTAGCCCAGCCAAGGTGACACATAAAGTCAACCCATACAGGTATGTGAGTTCTAAGAATACATCACACCGTCCAAAGCCAACAATTCCTAATGTCTGCTCGTGTGCTTTGGTGGCGGGGACACGTGGTGAGCCCATGAGGAGCTTGAGAACAGTATTCATTACGCTGAAGAAGCCTGGGTGGGCTTTTGGGCCCCACTTACACTGTGGGGGGGGGTGTCCAACTCAGCCCGAGTCTCCTGTTTACATCTGGGGAACACAACCCCTCCAAGGACCTCGGCCTGGGCCCGGTGTCCTGTGGGAGGGGCCAAAGGAGCTTCGCGGGGGCTGCGTTTGGAGGGCTCTGCGGTCCTTGCTCCTGCTACCCCCGCGATGGTGGTGCGGGTGTCACTGTGTGTGCCCTGGTGTGTGCTTTTAATACACTCTCCAGGCACCTTGAGATAGGAAGGTGAGCCGGGGGGCCTCTGTGTAAGTGAGTTTTCCACCCTTGCCTCTCTCGGGAAGTGGACAGTGTGAGCAGAGCGCTCTCTGCCTCTGTCGTGTGCGGTGTGGGCACAGTGTCCAAATAGGGGCTTGTCCTGCCCCCGAGGGGCTTGGCCCCCTGCAGCCCTTGGCCTGCTGTGTGACAATGCACCAGGAACAATATTCTTATTCGTTTCCTTGTTTACGAAACATATCTCTTTCCACATGCTGGTGTGTGTCCTTTTGTACTTAATCAACTGACTCACCTGAAACTTTAGGAAAGAACTTGAAAGTGGGTCATGGGTTAGTGTGTCCTACAGCAGAACCTCTCTTTCTCTCCCTCCCTCCCTTCCTTCCTTCCTTCCTTCCTTCCTTCCTTCCATTTCTAAAGTGAGTGAGACTTAAAGTTCTCTAATCGTTGATAAGTAGAATCTTAGTTGAAGATTTTCTGTCACCGGACTTCAGAAGTCAGGACATTCCTGTTCAGCATCAGCCGTAAGACACGGCGGTTTTGTGCTTTGGCCTTGCGCACTTGGTTTTCTGCACCCCGTGCTGAGATGAGGTTTTCTGCACCCTGTCTCGGAAGCCATAGCAGAAGGTGAATGCCTTGTCCCTCCCTGCCGCGCGAGCAGAAGGCCCTTCCCGGCTCGGATCTTGCTTTTGCCTGTGCTGGAAACCTGCCCCGTCCCGGCCCCGTGCGTGCATGCAGGGCACAGGAGGGCGGCTGGGCAGCGTCAGGGCTGTCACCTCCCATGCCTCTTCATTGACTCACACTGGCCGGTAGTCAGAGGCCCTGGGGGTGGACGAGGCTTATGGGATGTACTTCGGAGCTTAGTTCTTTGGGCTTATGGAAGGAAGGCAGTTATCAAGAAGGCTTTAAGAACCAAAATTCCTGTGGAAAAGCCCCGGCACCTCATCAGCCCCGCTCGCTGCGGCCCCCTTAGGACCAATGGGAAGGTGTCCGAGGGCCCTGTGAGTGGGTGCTGGGCAGCGGGGCAGGTGTCCCCAGGCCCTGCGGCCGTGAAGGTGAAGGGACGACCAGTGGCCCCACGGGTCAGCTACGTTGGCTTTGCCCTGTCTGCTTGTTACTGGTGTGACCAGACTGTTTGAAAGCAGGTTGTGATGCTGCCCTTCACCCTGAAATTCTTCAGGGTTCTCTCCTGAGAACGAGGTCTTTCACGTGACAGGCACATGACAACCCGGATCTGAACAGTTACCAGTGACGGGTGAGACCTGAACACTCGGCCTAACAGACCGTCTTGTGCACAGTTTACCAGCCACCCCAGCAGGCCCTCTGTCCCCCGTCCTGTCCCCATGCGGGTGCCCGCGGAGCCTGCGGGAAGGTGTCTTTAATCTGCAGTCCTCTGACTAGCTCCTCAGCCGCCTGTGTTTTCAGAGAGCCGCTTTGTGGAAGGACCCTCAGTTGGGTCTCGTCTGGTTTCCTCTGATTCCATCAACCGCTCAGTGACTGTCCTCATCCCAGGAGGCACCTGCTATCGTTTTGTCATGTGGTGATATTTGATCCCTTTTCAGGTGCCGTTTTCTTGTCCTAAGTGACAGTTAAACTGGGCACAGTGGTCTTGGCCGGGGTGTTTACTGTAATGTTTGCAAAGTGAAAACTACCGCCTCTGCTAGATGCCTTCTTTGTCTGTGTCATGTCAGTGTGAAATCATATGGACTAGTCAGGAGGCAGTGTCCGTTACTGTCATTCACTTTGGTGTTTGAACGGTCCCCGTTTGACAGGGAGGACCCCCTCCAAGCTGGCTTCCGGGTCCTTTTACCATTTACCCCTCGGTCTGTGCCCTTCAGTCTGTGCACAGCAAGCTGCCCAGGGCTGGTCTTGTCCTTTCTCCCCCCCCAGCTCTGGAACCCGCTGCCTGCCTTGGTTCCTTTCAGTGGGGAACAGTGTCTAGAAGCCAGGCCCGGCCTTACGTACCCCTGCCACCGGGTGTTGTCCTTTCTGGGACCATGGCAGACAGATGTCATCACCTAACACCACGGGGGCTTCTCCGCTCCTCCCCCGTTGCCTGTCCTGTCCCCCAGAGTGCCAGGGCACAAGGGCCTCTGAAATCGCACAGTGCCACCGTCACCCTCCCCTCAGCAGTGCTTTGAGAAACCGAGGCATTTCAGGGCTTGTCAGTTTTCTTTTCCTTCTGGGGCTGAATAAAATCTGTTGTCCTGAGTACTTAAAATAGTTTAAAATAAGCTTCAACATAAACCTAGCAGCACACTATTGGAGATGCCGAAGAGTATTACTCAATAACACAGCTGTACGGCATAATATACGACAGAATGAGCTTTCTTATTTCATCACAAATAAAGTGGGATTTTATTTGGAGGAGTGGAATTTAGAAGAAGTAGACTCTGAATAGAAGAAACAGCCCCTTCAGAGCGAGCCCCACTTGGCAAACACAGGAAGGGCTGTAACCTGAAGCCCAGGCTCTTCACCTGTGTTTTATTACGGAAGTCACCAAACACACAGAGGAGTTCGGAGAGTGGTGTAGTGAACACCCGTGTATCCGACACGCGCGTCCCACCCTCCGCACTTGGCCGGAGCTCACCGTCCAGGAGTCCGCCGGTCCGACCCCTCCTGAGTGCGCTTTGAACGCACGCTCGCCGCGCTCTATCCCCAGCACTTCCCTGCACGTGTCGCTAACTGCAGGGCCACCTTTGTCTTTTCCTGAGAGAAGCTGTACATGCAGTGACGTGCAGGAATCCGAGTGGGCCCGACGAGACCCGCTCCCCTGAAAGGCCAAAGCCAAGGCCTTCCAAAGTGGGAGGCATCAGCCTTTACTGAGCCCAGGAAGGAGAGCTGTTCGGCAGCGTGATGCAGGCAGAGTCCACGGCGTCCCGAGGAGGAGACAGAGCCGGGGTGTTGACGAGAAGGGGCAGGGAACACTTCTCTCCGTAGGAAGGCCGCTCAGGTGACAGCACGGTGGCTCTGGTTCTAAGAGCGTCTTTAATGGCCAGTCCTGGAGCCATCATGGCGGCTTTCCTGTTCCCCTTGCAAACAGCTCTTGGGGACACAGGCTGCCCGAGGCCCAGGGCAAAGGTGGTTTTGCTCTGTTTTAACTTCCCATGGTTTGAGGAGTGAGGTGAGCCAGGCGGCTGCGGTGGGACGGCAGCCCTCTCCGTTTTCAGGGGCTCCGTTGATGTTGTTTACAGATTGTTCCACGTCTTACGTATGTAGTGCTCTGCCTTTTTTTTTTTTTTTTTTGAGGGCAGTGTCACTGGCCTTCACATGTGGGACCCGAACCAGGGCTGCTGGCTTCCCAAGCCAGTGCTTAACCACCGCGCCACTCGGCCGGCCCTGTAGTGCTCTGCTTTTGATGGCTGAAGTGTCCCATCATATGACGTACCAGTTTCTCCATCCTTCTGTACATGGACAGAAGCCTGGGCTGTTGGTGGCTTTTGGCATTATTATAAATAAAGCGGCGATGAACACCTGTATGAGCCTTCCTGTGGACATATGTTCTAGTTTTTCTGGGGTAAGTTCTTAAGAGTGCAGTTGCTGAGTGCCAGGCCTCTTCTCAAGGGGCGGGACCTTTAGGCACTCCCCCGACACCGTCCGAGGGCTCCGGCCGCCCCACAGCCTCCAGGACTGTCCAGGCAGCATCCAGGGCTGTCACCCCTCACTGGCAGCTGTTCTTTCTGGTGAGCGTGGAGTGCACCTCACTAGGGTTTTAACCTGCAGTTCCCGGTGACCACCGAGTCTGTGCACAGAGAATGTGTGTGTCTTACGGGGTGGGCCGGGGAGCAGCTGCCTGGCGGCGTGCTGGCAATGCTTTATTTGGCCCCGCATTCTGCCTGCTGATCGGCTTCTCAGGGCGGCCGTCGGTGTGGGCTTGACCGCCTGCCGGAGGCCTCGGGCTCTGCAGGGTTGGAGCTGGCTTCTCCCGTGGCTGCCGGGAGCATATGCCTGTTTGCCGGGGGCTGCCAGGGCGCTGGAGCCTGGCTTTGCTCACCGGGGCCTGGCATTGCCGTGGCCTTAGTTCCAAAGGCAGTGTCCACTGCTGAGCCGGTGGCCTCAGTCGGCTAGTGGGCTGCAGTCCCGACCCCATGGCTCACCTCTTCTGAGGGTGTGCTGAGCCCCTTTCCGGGAAGACCTCGTGGGCAGGACCGAGTGAGCTGCGCCCGGCCCCTCGGTGCCCTGCTGTGCTGGGTGCCCCTCGGAGGCTGGGCGCCCACAGGGCATCCCCGCCCTCTGGCTGAGTCTCGTGCACCACGCTCAGTGACTCTTTGCTTCTTTTCCCCACAGCTTGTTCTCAGAACACAAACAGAACCTGTGAAGAGTGCCTGAAAAACGTCTCTGTGAGTAGCACGTGGGCCAGTACCCGGCCGGGAGGCAGACGCAGTTCTGTGACCTGCGGGCTCTGCTGCGGGGGTCCGTGGTGGGACGGGGAGCTGTTCTAGCCTCTGAGGAAGGCTGCAGGTACCCCCTGAGCACTGGTAGCACGCACACTCACTCCTGAGACAGGTGTAGGCCTATAAAGGTGATCGCCGGGCTCCCTGAGGTGTGGGCGGGGCGCTGGTGAGCAGTACAGCCCAGGGGTGCAGGGGCGCCAGAGCGCCTCTAGTCGCTGACTCAACCTGTGCCCAGGGCCTTATGTTGGTGTCATTAGAACTTAGAGGCCTGCGGGGGATGGGCTGTGACCCTGACTTGCAGGCGGCCGGGAGGCCCAGCGGGCGTACCGAGCACCCCCGCCCCGCTGTGCCCAGTGCTGAGGGTTCAGCTGTCCTCCCCAGCTGCCAGGAAGCGGGGTGTCCTGGGATCTAACGTGTGGGCGTGTGCAGCTGGCCACCAGGGAGAGGCAGAGAGTGATGCTGGGAAACTTGCCACCATGTCGGGCGCGTCACAGGACCCGGCACAGCGCTGTTTGCTAGGGTCCTGCTTCCGCGCCTCTTGGCAGCGCCAGCTTCCCGAGCAGCCCCACCCAGCACCCCCGCAGCTGTGAGTGTTACCTGTGTCAGCACAGTGCTGCCCCGAGACCCGAGGCAAGGTGGCCTGGGCTGGGGATGGCCGGGAGAAAAACTCCGCAGGGCCTCGGCCCGGGCTTCTCGGGCAGGCCCCCACTCCAGCCGGGTCTCCTGGGCTTCACGCCTCGAGGCACGTCAGGAAAGATGTATCAGAAGGCTTCTGCCGTAAGACTCTGCCACGTTTTTAAAAAGCGTTCGTACCCATGTGGTGGCGGCGTGGGTCATGCTTCTGCTTCTGCCGATGAAACTGGAAAGGAGCCCTTCCTGTCATTTCGTGTATTGCCATGGCAACGCTGATGTGGCTCAGGTGGTCCAGGTCTCCATGTGGCTCTGGTCCTGGTCCCCACATGCCTTGGGTCCCCTGGTGGCCCTGGTTCCTATGTGGCCCTGGTCCTGTCATGACCCTGGTCCCCGGGTGGCCCAGGTCCTCACAGCAGCATTTTCTCGATGGTGCTTTTTTTCAGTGTGTGGGGTTTCCTGTTGGAAGTCATTTCAGCCATAAAAGTGGCCCAGGGTCCACGTGACTTTGCAGTTCCCAGAGCCTCATGGACATTGTCCTGTTTAAGCCTCGCCTCTTGGGGGGGGGAGGGAGGGCGCGGGTGAGGTACGTGTCCAGGTCACAGCTGGGTGGGCACTGCCCCTGAAGGCCTGACCCCCGGCTCTGAACCCAGACAGGTCCGGTCAGACATTCAGGGCGCACGGGACACACATGCAGGTGGATGAAAGTGAGGGTAGGCCTGCGCCTGCGAATCCGGGTGCACAGAAGTTTCCGGAAGGGTGTGCGGAGCCGGGAGGCCTGACGGGAGCCCGAGCAGGCGGGGGGCAGGCCGTGTGCCCTGTTGGTGTCGCTTGAATTGCTCAGTGTGTGCAAATGATTTCATTAGTCTTACAAACACAGCACCCACGACACCAGCACAGAGGAGCACTCGGCCTCCTCATGAACTCTGTGGCTTTGGGTAAAACTGTTGCAGAAAAGCAGAACGTCAGACATTTAAAACTTGAACTGTTTGAAAATGGAGGGTTTACCAGGAATTGTTAAGCCAGGACAAAACCACTAAAATGCACGAAGTCTCCAACAGCCAGACTGAAGGGTTTATTGCTGTTGGTTAAGTGCGCACTGTAAACACCGCATGCTAACGCGGACGTTATGTAAAGAGGCCTGGGGAAGCCCAGGCTTTATTGTCCTGTTTTGTAGTAGACATTCACTGTACCCCGTGACTTTCCAGCCCATTAAAAACTGCAAGGGAAAGTGTTCCCTCAAGGTGTAAGCTAATGAGCCCAGGCCCGACCTGCGCTGCAGGGGCTGCAGCCTGAGTGCCAGCTCCAGGCTCCCTCTCGCTGCGGTGGAGGCCACCCTGCCTTGGGCCGCCTCCCTGGCACTGCTGGGGACGCGAGCACTGCGAGGTCCCAGCTCTGAGGTCCGGCAGGCGCCTTTGAGCTTGCGTGCATCGTCTTGAGGACGGCCGGAGGTGCCGCTGCTCACCAGGAGGCCACCACCGAGTGCTTCGTGAGCTCCCACCATGGGCCAGGCTCAGTCAGGGTCACACAGACGCCTGCCCTCCTGCAGACAGGCCGATGGGCACCTGAATGTGTCGGGAGGCGGTGTTGCGGAAGGGAACGGGGTGGGGGGCAGTTCCTTTTGCTCAGGGCGGCCTCCTGGAGGGGGTTAGGGAGCCACCTGTGTCTGGGGAGGAATGTTCCAGGCTCTGAAGCAAGCGGTGCAAAGGCCCTGGGCAGGGAGCCAGCATGGAGGCTGTGTGGGTGTGCTCGGTGCCTCAAGGCCAGGTCTGAGGACCACGGGCCTTCGTGGGCCGGAGAGGGTTGAGTGCCGAGTTGAGTGGGGGCCAGGGCCATCCCCATCCCACCCCCAGGGTGCGCGGACGGGCGGCTGGCAGTAGAGATGATGTGGGGGGGTCGGGCCCTCAACAGCCTGGTTCTGTGTTTTCCTTGGAGTTCCAGCTCTCATCCAATGTCTGTGTCTTTCAGTGTCTTTGGTGCAACACCGATAACAGGTGCCTGGATTACCCTGTGGCCAAGTTCCTGCCTCCTGCCTCCCTGTGTAAGCTGAGCTCCGCACGCTGGGGCGTGTGCTGGGGTGAGTCCTCGCTTCCATGGCTTCTTGCAGAACCAGTGCTGACCTGAGAGTCCTGGCTGTGCTCGGTTAGCCTGAGCGGCCAGGAGGCGCACTCCAGTGGCGGTGCGGTGTCCCCGCGGGAAGTTGGGGGACTGGGAGAGCCACGGGGTCCTGGGGACTCTGGAGCCCAGCGGGCCGTCCGCCTTGCCTGTGCACTGCGCCCCTCCGGTCCCAGCGGTCGGGGAGGGCTGCCGATGGACATCTCCGCACTTCCCGTCTCGGTGGTGTTTGTGTGTCACCGTGACTCCTCGTGCTGTCTGTAGGGGCTCCAACTTCCCGCAGGGAGTCCCCATCAGGTTGGGCGTGTCCCTACCTTTCCTTGTGACCCTTGGTGTGGGGTTGGTGTTATAGGTATTCTGTCCTCAGGAAGGTGGCCCTTTGTGAGATCAAACTGGCTCCTACTTTACCTTTTACACTCATTTGCGGTGTGTTGCTATGTGGATTCCTTTTTTATGTAGTCGAGTTTATCAGTCTTGTCTTCTGCGGCTTCCAGTTTGGGGCTGTGCAGAGGTTGTCTTATTTTTTTAAAGATTTTATTGGGGAATTGGGGGAGGGGACCAACCAAGTTGTTGTCCCTCAGTCTTAGTTGTGGAGGGCGCAGCTAGCTCAGCTCCAAGTCCAGTCGCCATCTGGCTGCCCGTTGGCATCTCATGGCCTCTCAGCTCAAGGTGCCGAGTTCTATCTTAGTTGTGGGTCGGCGCAGCCTACTATCCCATGCGGAGTTGAACTGGCAACCTTGTTGCTAGGAGCACGTGCTCTCACCAGCTGAGCCATCCTGCCGCCTGTTGGCAGCTCAGTGGCAGCCCAGCTCAGGCACAGCTCACTGGTCCATGTGGGAATCAAACCGGCAACGCTGTTGCTCAGAGCTCGTGCTCTTAACCAACTGAGCTACTTGGCTGGTCCCAGAGGTTACCGCCTCAAGCGACTAAAGGAACTGTTGTTTTCTTGGGGTTCTTCGCTGCTTCAGCTTGTGTGTGCATCTTGGATCCGCCTGCAGCTTCCTCATCTGTTTAATTGATTTCCGTCTTAGAATCCGTCAGCCTCCATCAGAAATGCTCGCTTCTAGTGTCGAGGCTCCAGGGCCCCACAGTGTGTATGGTTGTGGGGTGCCAGCTGTGTGGGCAAAACTGTGGTGGGGTCAGTGGGGAGACCTTACCTGTATATGTGTATCTTGAGAGTAGTGAGGTCCTTGCCGTTCTGAACCTTTGTCCAGAAGCAGGTGGCACTGCCTCCATCAGGCACCCCTCCATCCTCAGCCACAGTCGTCGTGTGGGGCTGACTGGGAAAGGAGCCCAGCTTTGTTGGCTGTTATGACGGGATTTCTGTTATTTATAACTGCTTTAAGCTGCTAATCAGGAAAGCTATTTGGGCGGGAGAAAGATTTTAGAGCCAGCTGTCTTACTGATCTCATTAGTTTTTTGTTTTTGTTTTTTAAATTAAAGTTTATTGGGGTGATAATGGTTAGTAAAGTTACATGGGTTTTGGCTGTACAATTCTGTAATCCATCATCTATATATCACATTGTGTGTTCACCACCCAGAGTCAGTTCTCCTTCCATCTCGTTGTTTTTTAAAGTTGATTTTTCTAGAGTTCTCTAGTCAAAAGTTACGCCATCTGCTAGTGACAGTCCCTTTTGTAACTATATTAGTACGATTTCTTGCAGTTCATCTGAGTAAAACTCAAGGCATTTGACCTGTATCAGTCTTCTTCCTGATTTTAAAAGTAATTAATAAACAGTGTGCTGGCGCGGTTGTGAGCAGCCACCCGGAAGTGTGTCTCAGGTCCACGGAGGCCCGAGGAGGGGCGTGAGGGCGCCACAGGAGTCTGCCTCGCTGCCCCACGGCGGACGCTGCCCTCCAGGCCCCACTGCTGCCTGAGGGGATGGGGAGGGGTCAGTGCGGGCGGGCTTAGCCTCGCGTTCGGAAACGGAGGGGACTGCCGCGGGGTCCGCAGAGCTTGGCGACACCGCTGTCGGCCGAGCGGCTCTTGAAGCCCGCTCAGTGGCTCTTCTGACGGATGATTGAATTGAACAGAAAGATAGTGACGGGTTTTAATTTACAAATCCTTAACAAAACCTGAGAAGAACTGGAAAACCTGTCTGAAGTTTGTACTTGTCTGCGGAGCTTGGTCCAGACAGGAAGCTGTTCTCTCGTTTGATGCGGATTGGGCTGCCGTGCGGCCACGGTGGCCTGCCGTGGTCAGTCCGTTCCTGTGGGAGGCACACGCAGCGCTCTCGGCTTTGACTGAAATAACTGGATAAGCCGCGTCAGGCGCAACTGCCGTTTCCACGGGCTCCACAAAGCTGACGCTTAAAATGCTCTAGGAGACCCTTCCTGGTTTGGTCACTTCTCTCGGGCTCAGCACATCTTTCCGGTACCTGGCGGTGGGAGGAGCTAGCTCCCCGTAACCTCGCCCGCCGGGGTTAACTGGCACTGTCGGGATGCCAGGCGCGGTGAGCACACTGCTCCCCGGCCCTGGGCTCTCAGATGGCGCACCGGCCGGGGGTGCGGGGGGACTGCTCCCGGCCGGCGGCTCCTGACTCGGCTTTGACCCTTGGCGTCTGCAGTGAACTTCGAGGCGCTGATTATCGCCATGTCGGTGATCGGGGGCACCCTCCTCCTGGCGGTCATCACCTGCTGCTGCTGCTGCTGCAGGAGGAAGCGGAGGAGCCGGAAGCCGGACAGAAGCGAGGAGAAGGCCATGAGGGAGCAAGAAGAGAGGCGGGTGCGGCAGGAGGAGAGGTGAGGCCACGGCGCCCCACGGGGCTCCCTTCCGGGGCACGGCTCTGCGGGCAGTGGACGGTGCAGAGGGGCCCTGGCCAGGGGCCACAGGCCTGCCGCCTCCGTGTTTGTTTCCTCCAGCCAGTGAAGCCAGGGTTGTGGCCAGAGGTGCTGGCGGGCTTGTGGCTGTGGGTTCTCTATGCTGCGGTGGCAGTTTGTCCAACCTTCATTTATGATGAGCAAACTGGCTCAGAGAGGGAGGAAAGCATTTGCTTGGGCCACTTGTCTGCCTGTGGCTAAATTAGATCTCTTATGCCATCAAAGCTGATAAACAGCACTTGCTGGTCACAGAGCACTTAGGTGGGTGTGTGACGTGGCCATAGGCTGGCTCTTGGCCACTGTCCCTCCCTGAGAAGGGACAGGGTTGTGGCTCAGGGAGCTGCTGACCTGTCAGGACAGCAGCTGGTGACTCCTGAGGCTTACGGGTCACCATGCTGCCAACCCTGAAACCGTGTGCACCTAAATAACAGCTAGCGTTTTCAGGTCCCTAACCTTCTGTGCAGCCCAGCACAAGAGTTTCACATTTTCTTTATGTGAGAAATTGCCATTTCAATTGCTGTTTTTGAAATAAAGAATTGAATGACATGATGTTGGGCAGCTGAAAAACCGTGCTCAGCGTCACCCTGTCTGTCCCGGCGCCAGTGTGGCCCTGTGGCGGAGCTCGTCCCCACCATGGCTGTCCCCACACCAGTGTGGCCTGGTGGCCGAGCTCGTCCCCACCATGGCTGTCCCCACACCAGTGTGGCCTGGTGGCCGAGCTCGTCCCCACCATGGCTGTCCCCACACCAGTGTGGCCTGGTGGCCGAGCTCGTCCCCACCATGGCTGTCCCCACACCAGTGTGGCCTGGTGGCCGAGCTCGTCCCCACCATGGCTGTCCCCACACCAGTGTGGCCTGGTGGCCGAGCTCATCCCCACCACCCTGGCTGTCCCAGGGAATCAGAACAAACCCACAACTTCTCTAAAAGAAACAAAAGGTGCTGCTTTTAAAATTACACTGTATTTTGGTGCTAAACGACATTTCTTGGTTTTTTAGGAGAGCAGAGATGAAGTCAAGACATGATGAAATCAGGAAAAAATACGGTAAGAACCATTTGACTCTCCCTTTGGGTTGGTGAGGAGCTGATGCCAGGTCGCCTTGCTCATGGTCACGCCCGGAGGTCGGGTGTGGCATGGGGGCTCGTCGGGACAGAAGCACGTCGCTCTGGGAGCAGCTTATCTCAAGAGGGGCCATGTGAACTAACTCCTCTGGAGGCCTTGGCGACAAGCTTCTCAACCAGGCCCCTCCAGGGACACGTGTTATTTACGAAGTACGGGGCGTCACAGCGGTCCCCTGTAGGCCTTTCCCGTTGTCACCCTGTCTGCCTTACAGTGGGCTGTGCCCGCGGAGCTGCGGGGCGAGGTCTGTGGTCTCCGCCCCGGGGTAGGTCACTGTCACCTAGACCACGGGGTTGTAGCTGTGCCCTTTTAAGGAGCCGGCCAAAACTGAGGCCGTTCTGTCACTTTTCCTGTTTGCTGGGTGTTTTGCCCTGGTTTTGTTTGGGGTTTGTTTGGAGGTCTAGGGAGTGACTATATTTTTGAGTGTTGGGAGCACCAAGCCTGCGCCTGTGTTTAGCTGCCTCTGTACCGGGATTCAAACCCGGGAACGACAGTGGCGTGTTCCGCTCCTGCTCAGTGACCGCTCAGCATTGTGGGAAACGATCGCCATGTACTCCTTTGTCCTGCCCGCCGGCAGCCCTGGGGCCTCCAGCCCTGAGCTGACCAGGAACACTTGGGAGCCTTCTCCGACCGGGCACCTGAAGTCCACCGTGTGCAGAAAGAACCCCTGGGCTCTAGTGCTGGTGTAGGGTCCTCCCCACTGAAATAGCACATCCAGAGGCTCGGCTCCCTGACGGGCTGCTGGTGCCCTGGGCTGCGCACGGCCCGCCGGCGACCCTCCTTCTCACTGCCTGTACAGGCCTCTGCGGGTCACGAGTGTGTGCTTGTGCCCCGCGAGGCCTCAGTGGGGTTAACCCTGGCAGCCTGGGCCCGGGGCTGCTGCTGCTGCCTGCCGCTGGGCCTGGTGGAGGCCTGTGCGTCCCAGCTGCCGCTCCTGTGCTCAGCCCCGGCCTCGATGCTCTTCCCGCCCACAGCACCTCCCTGGTATCGGGCCCTGCTCCCGCGTGGGGGGGGGGGCTCACCTGTGGGGCAGCCTTCTGTCCCGTAGCCTCCCCGGGTGCCCTCCTGTGCCCCGCTTGGCTGGAGCAGCTTGGTTTTCCACGAAAGGGAGAAGCCTCCAGAGGAGCTTTTTGGCATCTGATTAACACGAATGCAAATATAAGACGAGGTAAATGCGTGCGTGCCCACTTAGCAAAGTGCTTTCCAGTGCCAAGCACTCAGGACGCGGCTGTGCCTCTGCTCATGTGGGCAGGGCCTGAGGGCGCATTTGCTGGGAGGGGCACCGATGTCCCTACCATTTCCATGGTCAACTGGCCTTTCATTACACTGATGAAATTAACCTGTGTGCCGCCAGTTTGCGTGAAGCCCATCGAATGGCCTGGACGTCGGAAAGCCCTACTGCAGGGAGGAAGCCCCGGGGGTTCCCAGGGACGGGGGTGGCACATGAGTGCTGTGGGCCAGCCAGCACACCACCAGCGCGAAAGCTTTCTCTTGGCTTTACCAGGGCCTGCTTTCCTCATCACAGAGCATTTCACCCCTTTCCCCCCTGAACTGGAGTAGAGCTGGGAGCTCTTGGGTTTTCTCAACACGACCTTGATTGCTGCTACTTGGGTTCAACGTGAACTGTCTTCACAGAGTGCGTGTGCTCTCCCCAAGTCGGAGGCACCCATCTTCCTGCTGCACCCTCACCTCCTCGCTCCCTTTCCTGCCTTCTCCCCACCCCCACCCTTAAAAAAACCCAAACAAACCCCGAAACGCTGCAGTAGGCAGATAGGCTGCTGCAGGTTCTTGGGGGGCGGGGAGTGTGTGTCCCTGTGAAGAGAACTCGCCTAGCCTCTGGGTCCTTATTTTTATGGTTCAATACACATTTTACTGTGGTTATGTCCTAATACTTGACAGTTAAATTGATGGTGGCCTTAGTTCTTTTTGTAGACTTATTCTAAAAGTTAATCAACATTTATAAATAAGAACATTTAAAGTAAGATGATTTTGTTTTGTTTTGTTTTCTGTGTAATATTAGCCAACCACTGAGGGAAGCGATACCGGCTTTGAATGTCCTAATTTCTCTTTGAGAGAATCAACAAATAAGTCTTTACTTCTTAGGACCTATTTTTCTTAAAATTCTTGTTTTTGGTAAATTTTATTTCAATTTTAAAGTAACCTGTGGTGTGATTTTCAGAAAATGTTTAGCGGAGTATTTGAACCCGTTTTTCTTATGGCCTCAGTGAATCTTTATATAAAACTCAATTGTATTGCTTTCTGGGATTTTTTTGTTTCCTGCCAGATATGTACATTTGTAACCAAATCCATTTTGTTTTCAGGTTTGTTTAAAGAAGAAAACCCATATGCCAGATTTGAGAACAACTAAGCCGCTCTCCGCCTGGCAAGCAGCCCTAGGCCACCTCCTCTGACGGGCTGCCCTGGGGGCAGGCCTGCCTCCTCCTGTGAGCTCTGTCCCTGTTTCAGTTTCTGTGTTTCATCACTTGAGATGTTAAGCCTATTGGGGTTTGCTTTTTGTTTTTATTGTGGCTTTGAGGCGGAAACTGCACAGCTCCACTGGCCTGTGAGCTAATGGTAGCCGCCCCGCCCTGCCCCCAGCCGCCCGGCCTCCACCTCCCCCGTGGGTCTGCTCCTGTGCCCACCCTCAGCTTCACGCAGCAAAGGGACAGTTGTCTTTACTTGTGACGCTGGGATTGAGCAGTCCCTCGTCATTCCCCTAAAACCACAGGCGGGCGCTTCTGGGCATCAGTTCAGGCGGCTTTGTGTGTCCAGAGTGCATCTCAGCGGCCGTACTTCCTGACCTCAGCTGCCGTGCAGAGCATAGACGAGTAAACTCACCTGAAACCATTTTTTTTTAAAAAAATAATTCTTGAATTGTATTTCCCCACGTAAAAGATTTTACCAAAAACTTTACCGTCAAATTCAGAGCATTCATAAGATTTTTTTTTTTTTTAAGCTGAGCCATCCTGCCACCTGTTGGCAGCTCAGCTCGGGCTGGGACATTGGATGATTTTTAAATTTGTATATTTACTAGACCATGAAGACTGTTTTCCAGTGAGAACCTGAATTATAAATGCAGTTCTGAAACAACCCTCCTGTGCCCCCATGACAGTGTCAGTCCCGTGTGCAGTTGCCTGTCCTCAGAGACGCCCTGCGGGATCTTGGAGAGCCTCCCTGCCGGCAGGCGGTGTGCGAGCCCAGGCCCGGTGCTCTGGGCAGCCCCTCGGGGAGGCTGTGTGCACTGGGCGGTGGGCGGTCTGCACAGCACTCAGAGCCACCACTGATTGTCCTGCCCTGAGCCACGCCCCTTTGACCTGGTGTGACGTCAGACTCAGAGGTGCCCTCTGTAAGGCCGTCCTCATCGGTGGCCTCCAGGGGCCCAGTGGCACCATATGTGGTGGTTCGTTTCTGATCGAGAGGCGTGGCTTCAGTAGGTGGACTAGCACAGGGCAGGGCAGCAGCAGACGAGGAAGCACCAGGAAGCAGCCTGTCTTAGACCTGGAAATAGTCCCTGTGCCAGTGGCTGAATTTGGCAAACACTGAGCTTCGGGAAAGCAGGTTGGCACACACGTAGCACAAGCCACGCGCCCGTGTTCACACTCCTCCCCACGCATCCGACACAGTCACGTGCAGACCGTGCGCGTGAGATACCAGCCAGCAGCCTGAGGAGCTCTTAACTGCAGAAGTCTCTGCAGTGAATCAACATTTCTACACACACTACGAAACTAACCTTTAAGAAGCCTTTAGTCTTATTTCTTTGACTTCTTGGGCATTTGACAGCAATTTCAAGTGCTGTGAAGCATTCCTAAGTGTTTTATAGCAGCCTGCGAATTTTCCCTTTCTGCTGTTTATTCATAGAAGAAACTTTGTAACAATAGATTTAATGACCTTGATGTCGGTGTAGTAGTGACACTCTGTGGATCTGGCTCGCTCAGTGTGGGCTGCTGTGCGGAGAGCAGAGCTGGGCAGTGCAGTGTGTGTAACTCTGTCATGGAGCCCAGAGCCCGCCGGGCCATGGGGCCAGGCTGGTCCGTGTGCCGCTGTCTGATGGGGCACTCAGAGCAGCCCGTGCTTCACAGCCTCGAGGAAGCGAGCGTTTGGAGTGCCTTAATTTTTAACCAGTGTCCAGTAACTGTTTTAATACATGCTTTTGCTGAATATACTTTGTTCCTTCTGTTTCATTTCTCAGTGGTGTCAATATGATTATAGATGATCCTTCCCTGCTGATGGGGTTACTTCCTGATAAACCCATCATACGTCAAAAATGCAGTTCCTCCATCGAACCTGCCAGCATCGTGGCTCAGCCTTGCCCACTGTATCCACGCTCAGGACACTTACATTAGCCTAAGACACTGCCGAAACCCGTTGTCACCCTCGTGATCAGGGCTGACGTGGGGCTGCGGTTCGCCCACTGCCCAGCTTCATGAGACAGGATCATATCGCATACCCCAGCCTGGGAAGGGACCAGAATTCAAAACTCACGCTATGGTTCCTGCTGAGTTTATGCCACTTTCGCACCATAGTTGAAGTCGAAAAATTGTAAGCTGAACCATCGTGAGTCAGGGGCCATTGGCACTTGGAGAGCGGAAAGGTGGACCCTCTAGCCCAGGGGTCGGCAAATTGCGGCTCACGAGCCACATGCGGCTCCTTGTGTACGTTCCGTCTCAAAAGTTTGCTGACTCCTGGAAGAGCCAATCCTGTCCCTCACAGCAATTTAAAAATTATTCAAGAGCCATAGATATATTTTTATATAATCACCATTATGTGACTAATATCCTTTAAAAATTTTATAAATGAAACTATGATAGTTTTATTTTCATTTTCACTTCAGAGCCTGCAGCTCGACCCCTGGCTGCTCAGTTTGCTGACCCCTGGCTGCTCTTCTGTCTCAAAAGTGTGCCGACCCTGCTCTAGACGAAGGCAGTCTTACATGTCCTGACGTAAGCGGCCTCCCAGACTCACTCCCCAGGCCCCGAGGCTGCCCCTGCCGTGCTTTCCTTCTGCTCGGCTGGCAGCAAGCTCCAAGAGCCTAGCAGAAAGCACTTCTGTCTCTGAGCTTTGCACCCTTGGCTTCCCTGTTTGAAACTCGTGACTGTTGTCAGACACCCTTCCTCCCACCCTCCCTCCTCCCTCCTGGGGGGTCCTGGGGAGTGGCCCATCCCTCCTCTGAGTTGCTGCTGAGCCAGTGTTAGTCAGGCATTGGGACCTCGGGACTCGCTCCGCTGTTAGTGTCTGTAGGCGCTTGTCAGCCTGCTGACCCCATGGGCCCCGTGGGAAGTGTGCCCCCCCCCCGCACAACCCAGCTGCACCCCACCCACTTCCAGATGAAAGCACAGCGACAGGTCCATTTCCCTTCTAGAACGTCTCTAGGTTACAGGCCTGCGTCTAGAAAGGGGGAGGCAGGAGGTGGTGTCCCCGCCCCGGACGCAGTGGTGGCCCTGGGCCTAGCATGCCCTTGAAGAGTGTCCAGTCCACATGGGAAATGCACACCAGCTGTGGACTCATTTTAGGAAGTTGGATGGTGACACCCCTGCTTTGAGGGGTGGGACGGTGAATGAAATACTTCGCTACAATGTCTGCTCTTTGGGAAAACTACTTGGTGCTGGGTTAAAACGGTGCAAAATCGGATGGGCAAAGACAGCGGCCGTGTCCCCATGAATGCTCAGCGTCCTTCCAGAGCTTGTCTGTGTCACGGTTCCATCAGCATTCCCGCATACGCACATGTGGTCGGCGTCCGCGAGTGGCCTTGCGGCGCCCGTCCTGCCATCCTGTGGGGAAGCGCTGTGGTGTCCAGCCCGCCTGCTCGTGTTGCTTTGATGTGACCCATGGGGTCAGTTCCTGGAAGTAGAATTCTGGATCAGAGTGTCCATGGCGCTTGAAGTGTTGGTAGAATCTGCCAAATTTCCCCGCACAGGGACCCCTCACTAGCAGGGATCTGTGACACTGCAAGATGGATGGAGGGGAGTGGCCTCATGCAATTTGGCCAAAACCTCATCTGGAAGCCAGTCTCCCTGAGACCACGGTTCTCAGGCACCCCGAGGGGAAGCGTGTGTTGGGTGTGGGGATGGCGGGCGGACGCCGGCATGGGGACATGGTTGACAGCGTCGGGATTACCACGGCTGAGGAGCGGTGTGTCTAGGGAGCTGAGTGTGAGGCGTGGGCGCTCCATCCTGTGTGTGCTTCTGCGAGGCTGCGGTAGTCCCAGTTCCTAAGAAATGTTGGGAGGACAGCGAGCGGAGCTGCCGCTGAGCTGCCCACAGGTGGCGGGAGGGCTCAGCTTTAAAAAAAAAAAAAGAAAAGAAATGGGAGGAGGTGGGACCAGCCCTGGACCTGCCACGTGGGTGATCCTTAGGCTCCCCATCCCGCGCCCGCCCTGTCTAGGCCCCCTCTCCTCTCCACAGCACCCCTGCTGATCCCTCTGCTCCCCGCAGGCCCTGAGGACTGTGCCCTGGCCAAGCAGGGGCTGATTCGGTGGCCGTGCTTCGCGCTCCCTACCAGGAGGCACGCCATAGGCCCCTTGAGTGCTTGGAGTGCTAGATGTGACCCGATACTTAGCAGAAACCCATGTGCCTCCTGGCCCACGCTGCCATTTCAGAGCTTTCTTTGGCCACCTGTCCACTTTGAGGAGCCCAGGGCCCAGCAGCAGCCCCCTCTGGGGAATAGAGGCCACACTGTGCCCCCTGCTACAGGCATCCGGGCAAGCCTGGCAGGGCACAGGAGGTACTGATGCCCAGAGTGGGTTGCTGGTGGGGGGTGAGCCGGTAGCCTGTTGCCACCCCTTGTCCCTGGTCCCCTGCCTTCTGCTGGGGACACAGCTTCCCAAAGGGCCTTTGAGTCAGAGGATTCACATGTGTAGACGGGCAGAAGTGGCTGGTGTGCTGTGTTCCCCTCAGCTGGACTGACCGCAGCACTCTGGTGGCTCAGCTCAGGGACATTCCCAGTTGGTGGCAGCTTTGCTCCCTATGGTCTTGTGGCTGGGTGTCCCCTGGGTTTTTGGAGTCCTGTGCCTCCAATGGGGAAGTGACACTGTCGCCTCCACTAGGTTCCAGAGGCAGGAGTTGGTCACTGCATGGGGCCTGGGGTGCATTCCTGGCTGAGCCGCCACCTGCCTCACTAGGGCCACATCTGGGGCACGTCCAGCAGGTGGGGAACTGCGTTCACTCGAGGTGGTTCCATCTAACTACACCCCACTTCGTAAAGCAGGTCCCTCCCTGCACAGCGTACCCCGACCTGGCCAAGAACTCCCAGCGGCGCCAGCTCAGCGGCCCCTGACTTGACTTTTTCTCCCCAGAGCTAAGCAGTGCCATTCAACCCGCAGTCATGGGCACACTTCTAATTGTTCTAAAGCCTGAATACCAAACAATTGCTAACGACAAATAAATCATCAACTATGATCAACATAACGTGCTTGAGTCAGTTTTACAAATTCATTCTAGTTCGTTACACTTAGGGACAGGGGCACTGAGTTCACAAAATAAAGTGAATTTTCTTCAATAGCGGGGGTTGTGATGGGGTTTTTGCAGTGACTTGGAGTGAGGTTGGGGATCGCCAAGGAATCACTGTGAGCCCCGTGTCAGTCCATGGCTCCCTGCCTCTGGCTGGCCGTTCTTGACGCTAATAAGCCCCTCTCGGGACTTAACCTCATGTTCCCGTGTTTTGCATGTGTCCCCTTGTCTACTTTCCAGGTGGTCACATTTGGCCAAATTAAGTTGAGTATCTCAGACTGAGGGCGAAGATGTGGCATTTTCTTTGTGCCTCCTGATTTCCGACTTTGTATCCCAATTAACAGTGTTGCCATGTTTGTTTTTTCAGCATTTTTACAAAATCACGAGGGCCATCTCCAGTTACTCAAAGGGTCTTGGAGACTCATGTTCAGAGGGCAGTCGGCAGCGTGCTGCCGTGTGTCTGCTCAGGAGCCTAAAGAAGAGTTAACTGTCAGTATAAAGGGGGGCTAACCCACATGAAGAACTGTTAGCCAGACGTAAAGAGAGTTAGCCGGGCATAACGAGAGTTAGCCAGGGATAAAGGTAGTTAGCCAGGCATAACGGGAGTTAGCCAGACATAAAGAGTTGGCGAGGCATAAAGAGGGGTGCTGTGGGGTGACTGACAGGAGGCAGGTTTCAGGAGCGCCAGCTGCCACCAGGAGGGCGTTGGGCGATTGACACGCAGAGCCTGGGGCAGCAGGCGCGCTGTCATGAGCGGGCTAGGAAGCCTTGGGAGGGTTTCCTAGGAGCCGAAACCGGAGACCCGGGCCCGCTTCCCACGTGAGCTGTCCGGGCGTGCCCTCCCCAAGTGGACTGCCCCTGGCCCCTGGTCTGGAGAGGTGGGGCCAGTGTGGAGAGGCTGCGTGCCCGGCCACTGGGCCGGGACTGGTGACTGAGTTCCAGGGGCCCCGACACCAGGATTAGGAGACGTTGTTCAGAGGACACGGGGAGCTCAGGGCTGTGCTCAGAGAGCACTGGGTTCTAGAATCAGCCCCCCGTCCAGGACGGGGGGCAGGGACGGCTGGCAGCACCCCCCACCCCCCCACCCCCCTCCCCTCCCTGGACAGTCTCCCCAGGCCCCAGGTGACCAAGTCCGTGCTCCTCGGCCACCCCTCTCCCTGACCCCATGTCTCAGGCCTCTCACCACAGCCAGCACAAGCCAGGCCCTGTCACCCAGGCCCCACAGCGTGCAGAGTGCGGCAGTGTTCCCGTGCTGCCTCCCCCACCCCCACCCCGCCCAGGGCCGTGCTGCCACCCTCTGCCTGCCCCCAGACACCCAGCACGGCTGGCCCCACTGCTGCCTGCCCCACTCCTGCCCGGCAGCCCCTCCCCCTCCCTGGTCTGAGCGACCCCTTTAAACTGCATGTCTCATTGTGGGAACCCACACAACCCCCACAGCTCCCACTGCCCTTAGAAATAGGCCCTAGTTCTCATGATGGCCTAAGTTTCAGAAGAGGGTTGTGTAGCAAAGTGGTCCCCAAATGGCCAAGGAGCCGAGAGGACAGAGTGGGGCAGACACGCCCAGCTTGTGGGTGGGTCAGTTTAACAGAGAGAGGGTTAAGACAGTATTGAGAGCCACTCGCCGGAGACAACTAAGGGAAATCCTGTGACCAGCCCAGAGCTGTGTGTGCATAGCCAGGAGACAGGTCAAGGGTCCGGGCTTACCCAGACGGCAAGATGGCAGGTTAGTTTTAAGATGGAGTCGCTCATGTCCTGCACACCCTAGAAGGCCCCTTGGTCGCCACCTGCATCTCCCTCTCAGCCCCTTCGCTGCTGTGCTTGCTCCCTAGAGCACCTTCTCAGGCATCCTGGCAGCTCCAGCCCTCTCCCTCCCTCTGCTCAGGTGTGTGCATTTTCCCTGGCCAACTATCTGAAGATCCCTCCTTTGCTAGGATCTGCTCCCTAACTTAGAGCTATTGTTCAGTTCTTCTGGCCACCTAATGTAGCAGGGTTTACCTACAGAAATAGAACCAATAAGGTATCTGTCTATCCATCCATCCACCTACTACCACCATCTATCCATCCATCCATTACACATCCATCCATCCATCCATCCACCCACCATCACCATCCATCCATCCATCCATCCATCCATCCATCCATCCATCCACCCACCCATCCACTATCACCATCCATCCATCCATCCATCCATCCATCCATCCATCCATCCACCCATCCATCCATCCACCCACCCATCCACTATCACCATCCATCCATCCATCCATCCACCCACCCACCCACTATCACCATCCATCCATCCATCCATCCATCCATCCATCCATCCACCCACCCACCCATCCACTATCACCATCCATCCATCCATCCATCCATCCACCCACCCACCCACTATCACCATCCATCCATCCATCCATCCATCCATCCATCCACCCACCCACTATCACCATCCATCCATCCATCCATCCATCCATCCACCCACCCACCCGTCCACTATCACCATCCATCCATCCATCCATCCATCCATCCATCCACCCACCCACCCACTATCACCATCCATCCATCCATCCATCCATTACCCATCCATCCACTACCCATCCATCCATCCGTTTATCCATCCATCCACCCACCCATTCATCCACTTCACAAATCCTTGCTGAGCTCATAGCAGGTGCTGGTGCTGTTCTGGGGCACAAGACAGATAATGAATAGATGGGCATAAGCCATCTGAGGTGGTGAGCGGGCTTCCCAACGTATCAAGGTGGCGGGTAGGAAATACCTCAGGATTCCCTTTCTTGTGTGTTTCCAGTGGGGTGGGCCACAGGCAGGTTCCTGGGAGATTCTGGAGCACAGAAAGGAGGCAGCAGCCGTTCTGCCTACCTACCTGGGTGAACAGCAGGCCAGGAGTGAGGAGTGAGCTCCATGATGAAGGGACTGCTTCTGCAGGACCGCCTTGTGGAAGAGGGCAGAGGCAACAAAGTGCAGACGGGGCTCAGCCTCTGCTTGAGAGGCCCTGCAGCTCGTGATCCTCCCTGCCTGCCTGGCTGCCCTGTAGATGGGAGAGAGCCTTACAGGGACTCCATGGGACTTACAGTCACATGATCATGGCAGCCAATTCCCTGTAATAGATGCATAGAAGATGGGTGGGTGGGTGGGGTGGATTCCAGTCCAGAAGATGTTGTTGTTGTTTTACAGAGTCATTATGCATTTAGATTTACCTACATATGTATGCTTTTCATTTTATTTCCATGTTTCCTTCCCTCCTCATTCCCTATTGTATTTCCATGCTTCCATCTGGGATCAATTACCCTCTGCTGGAAGACATTCCCATAGCATTTCCCTTAGCATATGCTTTCTGGCAATCCTAGATGATTTGCTTTTTCTGAATTATATTTTACCTCTATTTTTATACAAAATTTTAATTGATATAGAACTCTATGTAGGGTTATTTTCTCTCAGCATTTGGTAGATATCATTCCATTGTCACCTGGCTTCCATGTCTCTGTTGCAAAGTCAGATGTGAATCTGTTTCTCCTTTAAATATCTGGCTGATAGTCTCTGGTTTTCAGCAGGCTTACTATCATACACTTAGGTGTGGTTTCCTTTTTATTTCTCATTTGGGCTGGTAGTTTCTCTTTAATCTGTGGTATGTTCTCTTTGGTGAATTTTGAAACATCCTCTTTTATTATCTTTCAAATATTGCTTCTGCGCTATTCTTTTTTCTCCTTTTGGAATTCCATTTTATGAATATGTTAGACATTTCCACTATATTGCATATGTCTTTTAGGTCTTTTACTATATTTTCCATACTTTTTTCTCTCTCCGCTTCTGTTTGACTGTTTTCTTTTTTTGTTTTTTCTTTTTGAGGGCAGTGTCACTGGCCCTCATATGTGGGACCCAAACCAAGCCAGCGTTTAACCACCGCACCACTCGACCTTCCCTTGACTATTTTCTTTTGACTTATCTTCCAGTTCATAATCATCTCTCCCACTGTGTCTAATCTGTTGTTAAACCCATCTACCTAATTCATAATTTCAGTGATTGTACTTTTGTTTTCAAATTTGTATTTGATTTTTTTTTATAGATTCCACTTCTCTGCCGAAAAATTTCATCTCATAATATCTTTCCTTGAACATATTATTTAAAGTTACTTTAAAGCCATGTTTGATAATATCAATATCCTGTTTTCCTGTGGGTTTATTACAAATATAAATACTTTTCTTGGTGTTGGATCATTTGTCTTCTGGTCTCCTTTATAAACTTTTATTCAATTCTGTATATTGTGTGTGAAGCTATTTTAGTTAATGTGAGGCCTGGGATGATGTTGTTTTCCTCCAGAGAGTTTTGTTTGCTTCAGGCTGGCAGTGGGAAGGAGAGAGATCAGCTTAGTCTAGCTTGGGAGGGAGCTGCCTGGATGCTGGTTTTCAGTCTCTGTGAGGACATCAGCCCCACTCCTTTGTTGCAGAGCTCAGAGCTGCAGCTCAAGGTCGAGGTTATTTATCAGAACACCCCTACCAGTTTATCGTGCTGTTGGCCATGCCCAATTATTGTCTCCCCACCTATCTCAGCTTCTTGTCCACTGCATATATTATGGACTGTTGTGTATGTGTCTCCACTCACGCCCCATGCACACATAGAGGAAAGACCATGTGAGGACACAGGGAGACGGTGACCACCTACAAGCCAAGGAGAGAGGCCTCAGCTGAAACCAACCCTGCTGGCACCTTGATCTTGGACTTCCAGTCTCCAGGATTGTGAAAAAAATGTTCTTCAAGCCACTCAGTCTCTGGTATGTTGTTACGATGGCCCAAGCAGACTGGTAACGTTATAGTAATCACCAAATATCTCAGAGGGAAAAAAAACCTTTCTGGGATCTTTGCCCCTTAGAGAAAGTCTTCTCTGTTTTGGTAGCTATCTGATGTCTTCGAACGTATTTTCAAAATATTTCATACAGATTTTCTGGTTGTTTAAAACCACAATAGTTTTATAATTTGTTTTTACAAACTTATCATATGAGCAACTTTTCCTGTTATCAACTAATCTTTTATTTACACATTTAATAGTGACATAGCCTTTCATTATGAATGGACCATAGTTTAACCAACTTTTTTTAAAAAAGATTTTATTGGGGAATTGGGGAGAGGGGAACAGTGTGGGGAATGGGGGAGGGGACAATGTTTGCTGTGGAGGGCGCCAGTCGCCATCTGACTTCCCCTCAGCAGCTCGTGGCCTCTAAGCTCAAGGTGCTGAGTTCAGTCTTAGTTGCGGGTGGGCGTAGCCACCATCCCATGCGGGAGTCGAACCCGGCAGCCTTGTTAAGAGCGCGTACCCTATCCACTGAGCCATCTGGGCGGCAGCTCAGTTCAAGGTGCCGAGTTCAGTCTTAGTTGTGGGTGGGTGTAGCCCACCATTGAACAGGCAATCTTGTTTCACCAGCTGAGCCATCCTGCTACCTGTTGGCAGCTCAGTGACAGCTCAGCTAGGGCGTAGCATTCACTGATCCATGTGGGAATCGAACCAGCAGCCCTGTTGCTCAGAGCATACACTTTAAGCCAACTCTTAACCAACTGAGCCACTTGGCTGGCCCCCTAACCAATTTCATATTAACACATTCAGATAGTGTTTCATCAATTTTAAGTTATATATTTTTTACACTTTAAGTCTGAAACCGGGATGTGTCTTCCATCCATAGCCTGGCATAGTTTAGTATGTATGTGGCACATACAATGTTATGTTTTATAATTGGTGTCTTAGAGTTGATGATGGATCTGAACACTGCCTACCTGAAGTCACACACCACAGCCATCGATCTGGGGGGGGGTGGAGTGGGGGCGCAGCTGTCTGAGCCCCATTGTGCATCTCTATCCTGGAAGGGACTGGTGCCTGCAGGCCCCTCTTGCCCGAAAGCGCAGTTTGAGTGGGCCATTCTACCTAGGGATCCTCTGGCAGAGGTGGGACATGGTCCAGAATGAAAGGGAGCAAACGCTTGGTCCTGGCTCTGCCCAGACCTTTCATGGAGAGACCCCGCCAATCTGTGGGATGCCCCTTTCCGCTTTCCTAAGTGGTGCCTCTGGCCAAGAAAGTGGGTTTTTAAGAGTCAAAGAAGGTTTGTGAAATTAAAGTCCATGTAAACTTGGATCTATGGCTTTGTGATCTTAACAGGAAATGAGAGGAACCCAGTTGGCCGGGCCTTACTCAGGCAGGATGGAAGTGGTTCTGTCACTTAGGTTCAAATCCAGACCCTGCTATTTCCTAGCTGCATGATCCTGTGCAGTCCACCCTCCCCCTAAATCTTCATTTCCTAATTGGCAAAATAGGGATCACGAGAGTCCCTGCTTCAAGGTGTTGTGAGGCTTGAGTGGGATGATGCAAGCTTGGCACCAGGCTTGGCACACCCTGAGTGGAAGATTCATGCCAGCCATCCTTGGTCCATTTCATCTGAGGACATTAGGGTCACAGACAGAGGGGACAGAGGAGCCAGGGCCTTCTAAGAATGTGTGGTCAGAGCACTCAGAGGACGTCCTTGCCGTGGCCCCCAATCTCCCTGTTTCCAGTGGCCGCCTGGGTGCCCGTTGTGGCCCATCTTGGTGGGGTCTAACCCTGGGGTCACCCCAAGAGGCGGCAGAGCACACTAGTCCAGCTCACTGACCGACTGCCAGCATTCAAATCCCAGTTGCGCTGCTTACCAACTCGGGGGCCTCAGGTGTGCAAGCTGACGCTCAGCATCTCAGTTTCCTCGTCTGTGAAATGGGTCGCTGTGAGGACAAGGTGCACAGCGCTAGCATCTGGCACAGGCCGTGCCCTCCAGAAACGTTAGCAAAATGGTCACAAGAGGGCCTCCCGCACGCATGCCGGCATCTCCCCCAGGGGGTCAGCTTCCGCTGGCCAGGGGCAGAAGCCCCGAGTGGGGGCTGGGCAACGGGGGCAGAGGGCGCCCCAGAGGGCAGCCTCCCTAAGCTCAGAGCGAGAGCTGGTGGGATCAAGGCGCCCGTGTCCCTGTGTGTGCGTCTGTCCACCCGCAGCTCCGGGTGGAGGGCAGCCTTCGCCATGCGCAATGCAGCGTGTCCTTGGTGGAGGGCGCCCAGGGCAGGGGCGCCGTGGCCCGGCGTGGGGCTGCTGCGTGCGGGCAGCGGAGCCTCTCCAGCAGGGCGCCTCCGGGCCCCGGGCCCGCCCCGTCTGCGGGCGTCGGGGGCGGCTCACCGGACGGTCTTCTTGGCCCCGGTCTTCGGAAGGCAGCAAACGAGGGGGCGCACCCGGGCTTCGCTGCTGCGCTCAGCGGGCGCCGGGCCGGGCTGCGGACCCGGGCGCGAGGGGACGCGCAGCCCGCTCCCCGGCCCCCGCCCCCGCCGCCCCGGGTGCGGGGGCCGCTGGGATCGCGCAAGGCCCCGCCCCGTGACGCGTGCCTAACCGCCGGGAACCTCGGCCCCGCGGGCGCGCGCTCGACGCGGCGGGCGCGCGCGTCGTGCACGCGCGTCCGCCACGTGACCTCGCGCCGGCCAACCGGCGCTCCGGGATTTGGGGGGCCAAGCGCGGCCCCGCGAGCATTTGCGGCGGGAGAGCGGCGGGCCGAGAGCGTGACTTGCCGGCTCCGGCGCTGCCTGGTTCCCCGTCGCCGCCCCGCCGCCGCGCGCAGCCATGTCCGAGGAGAAGCCCAAGGTAAGAGCCGGGGGGCGCCGGCCGGTCCCCGGGGTCGCCCCCGCCCGCGCCGCCCGCGGCCGCCCCCGCCGCGCTCCGGGCCCCCTCCGCGGCCTGGCGCCGCCTCGGGCCGGGGACTGCGGGGCCGGCGGGGCCCCCCGGCGTCGGGCCTCCCGCCCCTCCCCCGCTCTGGCCGCCCCTCCCCCCGCCGCCGGGCTGCTGTGCTCCCCTCCCCCTCCCCTGGCCCCGCCTCCTCGGCCCAGGCCGCGCCCCGCCCTCCGCCCAGGCCCCGCCCCGCGCGCCAGCCCCGCCCCCACGGCCCCTCCCCTGGCCAAGCTCCGCCCTGCGCCCGCAGACCCTGCCCCGGGCTCCCCGCCGGAGCGCACTGTCTCCGGGACCCCTGCTGCCCCCGGACCCCGTCTTCCGCGCAGCCCCCCGCGGGGTGCCCTCCACCGACACACCCCCTGGAGGCCCACCTTCCCGGTGCGGGGATCCTGGGTGCGGGAGAAACGCTCGCCTCTGCTACCCGCGGCCGCACCTCCCCGGGCCGCCCTCACCCAGGACCCCCTTCCTCGTGGAGGCTCCCCTAACACGCCGCTCGCCCGGACCCCCGTCCTCGGCCCGGCGCTGCCTGCTGAGGCCCGGGCCTCACTGCAGACCGCCCCCGAGAGGCCTGGCCTGTCGCGCGTGTGCGGTCCTTAACCGGACAGCCGCGCCCCCTGCCGCGCCCTCCCCCGGTGTGCGCCCCCCTCCCCTGTGCGCCCCCCTCCCCGACGCCGTCCTCCGGGGTGCGCTCCCCTCCCCTATGCGCCCCCCTCCCCCCGTGCGCCCCCTCCCCTGTGCGCCCCCTCCCCCCTCCCCTGTGCGCCCCCCCCCCTCCCCTGTGCGCCCCTCTCCCCGACGCCGTCGTCCGGGGTGCGCCCACCGGTCCCTAGGGCGCCCTCTGGTGTGCGCACCTCCCGGGCGTTGGTCCCAGTCCTTCCGAAGGTAAGAGGGCCCTTGTGTTTAACTACTCTTACAAAAACAGGTTTCCGAAGCGTTTCCTCTGCACTGTTAGGGTCTGTTTTTGTTTTGTTTTTGACTAAGAGGAAGATCTGTTGAGTGGAATGCCTTGCACACAGGCTTCCGCTGGTACCAGCCTGGAACTGAAGATGGCACCCTCTGCAGCCCAGACTGGAGCCCATTGTGTGCCCAGCACACAGGGGGCTGTGGAACCTGTATTCTCCTGCCCTGCTTTGAGAAAAAGTTACATTCCACGCAAACCTCTGTGCAAATGCGGTTGGAGCCACCTTCGCTTCATACATTTTGGTTCTAACTCAGCCTTTTTTACCACTCCTCCAGCCCAAGTCATTTGTTCTACCAAATAGAAATAAATGCCTTGATGTTTTCCTGGGCGGCTTCCTCGTGATACTCATTTCTTCAGTGTGTTTAAACTTAGTTCTACCATGTGGTCCACTTCCATGGTCTTTTGAGTTGAATAAACATGCTTTAACTGTGTCCAAGACAACTAAACAGTGTGCCATGCCCTGGGTGCATGCTGGAAGCCCTCTGCTCTGTGCCTGGCGAAGATGGTAGACGGTGTACTCCCAGGCCATCGTGCTGGCGGAAGGAAAACCATGGGGGTCAGTTGGAAAAGCAGCTTCTCTCCCCCGATGGCAGAGGTTGGGCTCAGACCGCAGTGAATTGTGGTCGTTGTCTGTAGGGTTTTGGTTTTTCTTTTTTTTTAGATTTTATTGGGGAATCGGGGGAGGGGAACAGACAAGTTGCTGTCTTTTTGTTCTTCAGTCTAGTTGCGGTGGACGTTGCTTCACTGGCCCATGTTGGTATCGTCATTGCGCTCTTCCTGGATGAGGCAGATTGGTCACCGTCCTCTGGATGTCGCTCACCGCAGCTATTGGCAGCTCACGCTGGCTGCGGGCCACTCACTGTAGCCTATGGCAACCCACTGCAGCAGGGGCTGCAGTCTACACCGTCTCCGGGGCTCGCACAGCCCAGCTCCAGGTGGAGCTGCTGTTAGCTGTAGAGGGCAGTGTCACTGGCCCTCATATGGGGGATCCGAACCGGGGCCGCTGGCATCCCCAAACCAGCTCTTAACCAATGTGCCACTCGGCCGGCCCTGCTTTTTCTTTTACCTCTTGTTTATTAGTAATTCACTAGGGTGTGGGTCAGGCTCTTTGTTCTGGATGCCCCTCCGTTGGGGGGGAAGGTGCCCGGGGCCTTTCTGGCTGCACTGTTTCCCCGAGGGAGCTGGCACTGCCATCTTCCCTGGGGGCCTCCTGCCCTGTGTTTCTGTTTGTTTTGTGTTCTGTTCCCTGCACCTATTTGTTTGAATATTTCTGTGTCTTTTCATTATAAAAACAAATGCATCCTCTGTCCACATGAGAAAGAATGAAATTGGATCCTTCTTAAAACCTGTCAAAAATTAACTCAAAAGGGATCAAGGACCTAAATGTAAGCCCTAAACCAATAACACTCTGAGGAGAAAGCAGGACAAAAGCTTCATGACTTTGGACTCGGGAATTATTTCTTGGAAGTGATGCCAAAGACACAGGTAATACAAGAAAAAATAGACAAACTGGACTTCATGAAAATTAAAAAGTTTTGTGCATCAACGGACACTAGCAGCAGATTAAAAAGACAACTTACAGAAGGGGAGAAGATATTTGCAAATCATGTACCTAATAAGGGATTAATATCTGGAATATATAAAGAACTCTTAAAACTCAACAACTGAAAAAGAAACAACCCCATTCAAAAACTGGCAAACGGGCCAGCTGACTGGTGCATTGGTTAAGAGCTGGCTTGGGAAGCCAGCTCCGAGCAGCAGGGCCCCGGCTCGGATCCCACATATGAGGGCAGTGACACTGCCCTTTACAGCTAAGATGGTGAACAACAGCTCAACCTGGAGCTGGGCTGCCATGGGTCGCTGGCAACCACGTAGGCTGCAGCCCCTGCTGCAGTGGGCTGCCATAGGCTACAGTGAGTGGCCTCGTAGCCAGTGTGAGCAGCCGGCCAAAGGTCGGCGACCGATCTGCCTCACCCAGGAAGAGCGCAATGATAATACCAACGTGGGCCAGTGAAGCGACGTCCTCCACAACTAGACTGAAGAACAAAAGGACAGCAACTTGTCTGTTCCCCTTCCCTGATTTCCCAATGCTGTTGCCCTCCCTCAATTCCCCAATAAAATCTTGAAGAAAAAAAAATGGGCGAAGGACTTAAGTAGACATTTCTCAAAAGCAGACACACAAATGGCCAATAAGGACATGAGAAGACACTCACCATCACCGTCACTGAGGAAATGCAAATCAAGACCTCACACCCCTCAGGATGGCTACTATCAAAAAACAGAAAAGAACCAGTGTTGGCCAGGATGTAGGGAAAAGGGGACCCTTGTACACTATTGGTGGGAATGTAAAATGGTGCAGCAGCTGTGGAAAACAGTATGGCAGTTCCTCAAAAAGAATTAAAAAGATTTACTACCTGACTCAGCATTCCCAGTTCTGGCTATATACCCAAAATAATTGAAAACAGGCTCTCAAGATATTTGCACAGCCATGTTCACTGCAGCATTATTCACAAGAGCTAAAATGTGGGAGCCACCCAGGTGACCATCAGTGGATGGTCCATCCATACAATGGAGCATGACTGAGCCTTAGAAAGGGAGGCCTTCTGACAGCGGCTGTGACATGGATACCATGGAAGGCACTGCTACGCGAAATAAGCTAGGCACAGAGAGACCAATACTGTATAATCCACTTATGTGAGATCCCAGAATAGTCAAAACGAGAGAGACAAGAGGTGAGATGGTGGTACTGGGCCTGGAGAAGGGGAAGTAGTGTTCAATGGCGACAGGTTCAGTTTTATAAGATGAAAAGACTTCCAGAGATGGATGCCACGGTGACGGTTGCACAACATTGTAAATATTCTTAATGCCAGTAAAAACGGTTAAAATAGTAAATTTTACGTTATGTGTATTTTAACAAAAATTGGAAGAAAAAAAAAAGCCTATCTAAGTGCAGCGTGGTCCCCTGGAACAGAAAAAGGAAAATGGAAAACCGGGTGAAATAGCAGAAAAGCTTGACATTTTGTTGGTAGTGATATGGCAGTGGTGGTCTCTTAGATGTGACATCCCGCAGGGCTGTGTGAGCAGCTGTCTCCGCCTCTGTTGTGCAGCTTTTCCGTAAATGTAAAATTCTAAAATAAAAGTTGTATTGGAAAAAACAGCAAATGCATCCTTAGTCTCTAGGGAATGAAGAGGGCTCCTAGAGGGAACCCCCAGCCCATTTGGCCTCAGGCCACTGAGCACCCCCCCACTTGCACCGCTGGGCTGCCCCACACTGCAGTACACCTTGCGGAGAGGGAGGGTGTGAGTGGTGCCTGTGCCCAGCGGCCAGGCGGGCTGCGCTGTGGCCATACATGCCACCCCAGGATGCCCTCCTCCAGGCTCCTTGCGGGGGTCTCGCCTCCTGGGGCCTCTTCTGGGGCCACTGTGAGCTCCCTGGACAGAGCTGCGCCCCCACTTGCGATCTCCTGAAGCCAGCACATAGGATGTGGCTGCCTGTCTCCCCTGTCCTCTTCTGTTAGGACGGCTGGGGACACGGGGTACGAAGGGCCCCAGCCACCCCTTCAGGAAGGGCAGGGGAGCAGGTATGGGATCCTGCGGAGCCCCTCGTTAGCCCTGGCCCTGAACCCCCGATGTGGGGTCAGGCCCTCCGGTGCTGCACCGACAAGTGACACGTCAGGGAAAAGATGAGCATGTGCCAACTGGAGAAAGTGCAGAGTTTACTCTGATACCTGTTGGAACTCCATTAGCAAATTGTCTCGGGGTCAGCTTCTTCATTTTATTAAAAAACAACTCCTTCATTCCCAAACAGCCAGATAGATGAGGCAGCCCTGTGCCTGCAGGACACTCAGGGCTGCGTCACACGCGTGCGTGTCCTGGAAATGCCTCAGACTGAGCTGCTGCTCCAGGAGACAGGAAACCCATGTGCGATTGTTCAGGTGTGAGCATGTGTCAGGGATCACGGAAAGATAAAATGTCCCCGCTCAGCTCAGATGGGACTGATGGGACGCGAACCTGCGGGGGCGAGGCGGCAGGAAGGTGGGAGCCGGCATACAAAACCGGACTGGGCAAGACCTTCTGGGCAGTGTAGTGGCCTTCTGGTTACACAGGCGTCATCTTATGACACACATGGGCTTTCAGCTTTTTCCTAGATTTATTAAGCAGGTTTTTTTCCTTTGCGTTAACCTTGAACTCTGTAGATTGCATTCCTTACACGTGGGTGCCTGATAAATAGAAGTTGGAAGTAAATTCTGTGTAACAATCACATGAGTGACTGGATTGCTGGAGAATTTTAAGAATTAGGTTGCTTTGAATGGCTTGACAAAAGCCCAGTAGTCACCTAAAGACTTGTGGTTATTTGAGACGCGGTGTTGAGAGCCGTTTTGCGTCTTTTGCAGGAAGGCGTGAAGACGGAGAATGACCACATCAACCTGAAGGTGGCTGGGCAGGACGGCTCCGTGGTCCAGTTCAAAATCAAGAGGCACACCCCGCTGAGCAAGCTGATGAAGGCATACTGCGAGAGGCAGGTGCGCGTGCCGGCCGGGCGCCGCCCGGGGTCCAGGTCCCGAGAGTGCGCGGGGGGGTCGGGGGGGCGCGTGTCCTCAGCCCCCGTGTCTCCCTCAGCTCTCGCTTCAGCAGCCCATGCACTGTCCTCGGGAGGCGGTGGGGCCGGTGCGTGAAGGCTCCCCTCCTCGGGGCTGGGGGGCGGTCACTCCATGGTGGCGCCATTCCTCCTCTGCACGGCAGCCTGAACACGGCTATGGGATGCGGCCTTCGTCACAGTTTGGTCTCCAGGAAATGCCTGATTCTTTTCCTTTGTTCACTGGTTTTCATTGGCGTCCTCCCACAGTGACCACTGGATCGAACCTTTTGAGTTGTTATTGTTAGTAGTGTCTTTTTTTTTATTTTTTTTATTTTTAGGAGCAGGATTAGGGGTAGTTTTAGGATTAGGGTTAGGGTTAGGGATAGGGTTAGGGTTACGGTTAGGGCTACGGCTAGGGCTATGTCTACGGCTAGGGTTACAGTTAGGGCTAGGGCTACGCAATTGTTAGAGCTAGGGCTAGGGTTTTGGTTAGGGTTAGGGCTAGGGCTAAGGCTAGGGTTAGGGCTAAGGCTAGGGTTAGGGTTAGGACTAGGGCTAAGGCTAGGTGTAAGGCTAAGGCTAGGTGTAGGGCTAGGGCTAAGGCTAGGTGTAGGGCTAGGGCTTGTTCGTAGTGTCTTTATGAGCTGTGGCTCCAGCACATTTCTGCCCCGTCCCGGGGGGCTGCTTTGGTTTTGTTCTCATCGTGCTCCCCTGGACTCACCTCTGGTCCTGGGGCCCCTGCAGTCTCCCCGGGCCCTGCACTCGCTGGCTCTGCCCGTACCGTGCTCTGGGTGATGGGGCTCCTGTGCCGGCCAGCCCGGCCTCTTCCCCTTGGAGAGGGGGCCCGCCCTGCTGAGCCTGACCCTGGCTTGGTGGTTTGGTGAAGCCCCGCCCCCTTGGCCCTGCTGCTCCCCGCACTTCTTCCACTTTTTCTTGGTAAGTGTGTTTACCGTTTTCTGATTTCAGAGGTGATTTTCACCTTTGAAAGGTGGGGTTCAGCTCTGACGCTGCCCCGTGACGCTGCGCCCCTCGCCCTTGCAGCAGATTGCTCTGGGACTCGCTGACCGCACCGTGGGCTGTGCTCACACCTGCCTCTCGCCGAGCCTTGTTTTTCCTGGTCTGGTGGTGGGCGTGAGTCCTCCATTATTAAGGCATGGCCCCAGCCCCCACTCGGCGGCACCGGCTTCTCCCATCATCCTTCCTGGTGCCCCTCCCTTCCGGCCCCACCTGACAGGTGCTTTGGAGGCCGGCTCCAAGGTTGTCATTCCAGAACCTCTTTACAGTCACTCTGGAAGCTTCTTTCGCTAACTCCTGTGTATTTTCTGGATGAATGTTTTCACCCTGTTTTGATGAAGTGTATCTTCAGGCTCTTGTTCAGAAAGGGTGTATAAAATGCTTATCTCTGAGACACTGCAGTCTGAAAATGACTTCATGTATTTATTTGTTTATTTTATTAGTTTCAGGGGTACAAAACAAGGTACCAGACATTTCACCCCGCACAAAGTGATAGCCCCCTCCTCCCATCTACCGGCCCTCTGACATCCTATGTAGCGGTTACAATTCCACCGACTCTATTCCCTATGCCGTACTCCACATCCTGTGACTATGTATATATCCAATTATAGTTGGGGGCTGGCCAAGTGGCGCGATGGTTAAGTGCTGGCTTGGGAAGCCAGCGGCCCCAGTTTGGTCCCATATATGAGGGCGAGTGACACTGCCTTCAAAAAAAAAAAAAAAAATTTATAGTTGGCATTCAGTATTATTCAGCTTCAGGTGTACAGTGCAGTGGTCAGGCATCTACACCGTCCATGAAGTGGCCTCCCTAACAAGACATATACCCATCTGACACCCTACAAAATCTTTACATTATTATGTTCTCCAAACTGTCATATCCCCATGGCAATATTGTGAAGACCAATTTATGCTTTCTAATTGACTTTTTTTTTTTTTTTTTAAATATTTTCTCTGTGCCAAGCATTGTTCTGAGTGCTGGGACACAGTTGAATGGTTTTGGCTCTTTTTTTTTTTTTAAAGATTTTATTGGGGAATTGGTGGAGGGGAACAGCGTTGGGGAATCGGGGAAGGGGAACAGACAAGTTGCCGTCTTTTTGTTCTTCAGTTTAGTTGCGGAGGATGTTGCTTCACTGTTGGTATCGTCATTGCGCTCTTCCCAGATGAGGCAGATCGGTCGCTGGCCTCTGGATGTCGCTCACTGCGGCTATTGGCAGCTCACGCTTGGCTGCCAGCCGCTCACGCTGGCTGCCGGCCACTCACTGTCGCCTATGGCAGGCCACTGCAGCAGGGGCTGCAGCCTACACCGTCCCGGGGGCTCGCACAGCCCAGCTCCAGGTGGAGCTGTTGTTAGCTGTAGAGGGCAGTGTCACTGGCCCTCATGTGGGATCTGAACCGGGGCCGCTGGCGTCCCAAAACCAGCGCTTAACCAATGCGCCACTCGGCCGGCCCTCTAATTGACTTTTTATAAACCTTTACACTTGAATATTTGAGTGCACGTAAATTTCTGGGTTGAAATTCATTTTCCTTTTTTGGAGTTATTACGTCAGTTTTTTCTGGCTTCCAATGTTGGTGTGAAAAGTGTAGCGGTCTTTCTCAAGGCCCCAGCCATCGGAACTGCTTCCTGGTGTCATTCAGTCTTGTCCTGTGCCTCCTTGCCACCTGACCTGCTCCTGTCTGGAAGATGCAGCAGTACAGAGTCCCTGTGCGGCCTCTGGAGGGAAGTGAGAGGGAGGAGTGAGGGCGGGTGCCCGGCCAGAAGTCGCTGCAGCAATGGCTCTTGCAGGTTTGTTGTCAGTGAAATTGAATACAGGCCACAGGAGGTTTATAATCAACTGGACCATCAATCTGCATAGTCAGAACGCAGCATTTGGTGTGAATATTTGATTTTTTTGCTTTAATGTGTTACCTGGAAATATTTAATGATATTTGCCTTTTCTTCTCAGGGCTTGTCGATGAGACAGATTAGATTCCGGTTTGATGGGCAGCCAATTAATGAAGCGGACACCCCAGCCCAGGTATGACTCGCCAAGGCCTGGGAGTGATTAGAGAGCTACCGACGGCTCCCTCACATGCTCTTAATGGTCTCACTAGATTATTTCTGTTTTAACAATTCGGAAGCTCAGTGTTTCTCACGAGAACGATGCCCTTTGTCAGATGTGACCTCCCTGTCGGGCGACATGGCAGGCGGGCTGGGTAGACACACCGACACCCACCTGTGGACGTGGCATTTGCATTAGTCACTCTGTCCCCACCCCAGCTTGTCCCTCATGCCCTAAGTTTTTGCGCACAAGGGGTGTGGGCGGAAGGCCATGTGCACAACATCATCGGGGCGCGCCTCGCTTTTGTGAGCCCCGTCTGTAAGTGTTGCTGCAGCGTGTTGCCGCAGCGTGTTGCCGCAGCGTGTTGCCGGCTTCTGTCGCAGATAGAGGCGGAGGTTCAGGCTGTGCTCTTGTCCTTTGGACAGCCTCGTGGCCCAGGGCCAGACTCTGTTGGAGTCTGTCTTCTGAGTCTGCATCCGTCGGAGGGGCTACGGCCAGGCGACGTGTTCCCGCCCCCTTGAGGGGCCGCTGCTGCTAAGACGGTGATGGGTTCTGTGAGGATTCCGGGGGCGGGCTAGAAAGCGCCCCTCCTGCCCGTCACTGGCTCCGCCCACGTGGCGTGGGGCAGGCCCACCTGCCAGCGCAGACGGTGCTTGTCTGCATCTCTGAGTGTTTCTGGGAGACGGCACTGCCTGCAGCCCTGCTCGGTCTCCGCGATCGGGCAGCAGCTTCCTTCAGCCCTGCGAATGGACAGGCATCAGGTAGATGTCTTTCCGGTGGTGTCAGAAAGTGGAGACGGGGAGCCTACTCCCATGTCTGGCCTGGTCAGGCAGGGGAAGGTCCGGGGTGGGGCAGCGGCGGCCCCCCGCCAGCAGGTTTTTCCTGAGTGGCTTGGCTTGGAGACCCGCAGGCACCCACTGCGCTGGTCATGAAGTGTGGGGTCGCTCGCTGGGTGTCCTTATTGGACTTGGTCCAATTTTCAGGATTCATTTGAGATAGTTGTTCATTTTCTAGTGAGGCTTAGTTTCCCTCCCTATCAGTCAGCTTTGAATACTATTCTTTGTGAGTTTTGTTAGGGGAAGCTTGGTGAGTAAGCTTATTGGAAATCCTAGGTGAAGCAAGCCTCTTCTCCCTACACGTGACCCAGTGGGGACCACAGAGCATAGGTGTGACCGGGCGGTGTGCACTAGTGAGGGGACTGTGCAGCAGGCACGGTGCTCACCGAGCAGTTTCCGTACCTCTGATGGCGCGACAACTAACAGCTTCCCTCCCTCTTGCTGTGCCTGCCCCACCTACCCTGCCAGCTGGAGATGGAGGATGAAGACACCATCGACGTGTTCCAGCAGCAGACAGGAGGCTCCGGGGAGGCCGGCTGCCGCACAGCATGTGGCCTCTAGTGGGACCCATCTCCCCGCCATCACCGTCCTTGTTTGCTGTTGACTAGTGAATACGTGACCATGCCAATCACAAAGGAGTCTGCGGAAACTGAGGACATCCACCAAAATTCCTTTCCTCTGTGATGTCCTGCAGGTGCAACTCAGAACTGTCTGCAGGGACAAATCCTCGCCTAATTCCCGGCCAGGCAGTTGTCATTTTGTTTAGGAAAATGAGTGTGAGCTTTTTGGGTTTCTTTTTGCTCTCGTTTTTGTTTCCCCTCCACCTCCTATGACATTTCCCCCAAACTTGTGGCCTGAATGCCCACTGTTAGTCTAGGTGGGGGTCTGATCCCAGATAGTGACCGCCCCACCCTGCCACTGCGTATTCCAGTCTCGTAGAGGGCTCACGTCACCACAGTGGGGGTGCTTCTGTGGACAAGTTTTGAGGGCATGGTGGGGATGGGAGACGAACTTCCACGTACTATTTCTTGTAGGTACAGGTTTTTTAAATGCCAAATGTTGCAAACTTAAGTTTTGTGAGACTATGGTAGAGTTGAAGGGAGAAGACTGGAATGCTATCTAAAAGGTGAAAAGGAAAATAAGTGAGTCCTTCAGTGACATGGCCCTGGTGCTCTGTTCTGCAAGTACCCCCTTGGGCGGGCTGGGCGCAGTGCCCTTGACGCCGCCTGGGTGAAGCCTGGGGCAGCGAAATGGGCTTTCCTCCCTTTTCTTACTACAGAGGAAAGCAGTTTCCACATTTCTCACTTGGTGATAGTACTATGGCTTCAGATTTCTTCTGGTATTTGCTTCTGATGAGTAATTACGGTCTCAATATAAAGTATGATTAAGTATTGCTGAATTTGCAGTGACGTTTTGTGTAAAAGCTGCTTCAAAGTGTGGTCACGAAGGGTGGCCTGCGCAGAGATGACTTCCTGTCCCACTCGCAGGCTGTGCTCTGCTGCTTCCCAAACCTTAGCTGGGACTTAAGTCTGTGAAACGTTTGGGGATCTGTACCTGTTAAAATTTAGTTCTCCTACTACCCTTCTGTACGGACCCAATGCTGCCTGGTGGTCCTGCTCTGCCTTGTCCTGTCACCTGAACAGTGCGACCACGACCGTCATCTCTTGCTTGCCCGGAATCTTGCCTTTCCTTTGTTTTGCTGTTGGGGCGTGGGTGTCTGCCCGCCATGTTAATTCACCAGTTTGTACATTCTTTGTTGTCCTTTACTACTGTAAACAGTAAATATAGTTTGGTATTCTGTCTCTTGTATTAAATACTGCATTTGGAGGTTGGGACTGACTCACAATTCAGCATTTGTAGTGACCATTCAGCGAGGCCACTCAGACTTCGATTTAAAGGCTAGTTGCTGAAAAGTAAGTATTCATCTGCTGTCCCCCCACTACCTCGTGCTCGGCTAGTGCGTTCCCACTGAGGGGTCCAACCCTCTCAGGCCCCCAGAGCTCTGCAGCCGTAGGTTGAGCCCAGCTGGCATTGTGATGCCACCTCTCCTGGGTGGCTCTTACAGAGAGGGCATGTTTTGGAGGCAGTGGATCTGGGCAGTTCAAGTTTCATGCTTGACTGTCAGCCTTCTGCTTCACTCTGTGCGGTTGACAACCTGCTCACTCTCTGAAGCTGAGTGAGCTGACAGAGCTTCCCAGTGGACTGGGCCCCGACCAAACCAGGGCTGCCAAGGACTGAGCGGTTTCAGTCCATCAGGTGAGGCGAGCACAGGCGGAGGGGTCAGGCAGCTGGGAGAAAGCATGTGCACTCGAGCCCCGGGCTTACACCAGCTAAGGCAGGTGTGCTGACGCACGTTACAGGGGTGAGTTATCTGCATGTGCCCTGGAGAGGGGCCCCTGAGCGGGGTGAGGTGTGGGGGGGCGTACGTCCTGCAGAGGGGCCCCTGGGCGGTGGGGGGGGCGTGCATCCCGCAGAGGGGCCCCTGGGCGGTGGGGGGGGGCGTGCATCCCGCAGAGGGGTCCCTGGGCGTTGGGGGGGGAGTGCATCCCGCAGAGGGGCCCCTGGGCAGTGTGGGGGGCGTACATCCCGCAGAGGGGCCCCTGGGCGGTGTGGGGGCGTACATCCCGCAGAGGGGCCCCTGGGCGGTGTGGGGGCGTACGTCCTGCAGAGGGGCCCCTGGGCGGTGTGGGGGGGGCGTGCATCCCGCAGAGGGGCCCCTGGGCGGTGTGGGGGGGGCGTGCATCCCGCAGAGGGGCCCCTGGGCGGTGGGGGGGCGTGCATCCCGCAGAGGGGCCCCTGGGCGGTGGGGGGGCGTGCATCCCGCAGAGGGGCCCCTGGGCGGGGGGGGGCGTGCATCCCGCAGAGGGGCCCCTGGGCGGTGGGGGGGCGTGCATCCCGCAGAGGGGCCCCTGGGCGGGGGGGGGGCGTGCATCCCGCAGAGGGGCCCCTGGGCGGGGGGGGGGCGTGCATCCCGCAGAGGGGCACCTGCACTTGTGCCTTCATCAGGAGAGCAAAGCTGAGCGTGTGGGCGCAGTAGTGCAGTGGTCCCTGAACTCCCTACAACTGACGGGAAGAAAACTGTCCTTGAGGTTGTCTTTTCTCTTGAAACGTGCAAATTGCGCATCTGGAATAACAGCTCTCGATATTATTAAAAAATGTTAAATTACCCAAATCTAAATCCCAGGATCTTGGGGTTAAATTCATCTTCAGGAGGAGACAAGCCCTGTGCGCCTAGTTGCTGGCACTTAGCCGCGTCCCTGGAAGCCGCGTCCTGCGCACACTCGGCTGGGAAACGTGTCCGCTCCGCCGTGAGGGGCTCCAGCCGTGGCCCACCTGCTGCCTGGCCCCGCCGCGCGGCGCGTGTGCCCCGCCACGGAGGACCGCGGGCGGCGGGCGGCCGCCATTGGTGCCAGCGGTGTCACCGCCCTCCTGTGGGACCCGAACCGGCGCCCCTCGGCCGGCCCAGATCCCTTGTTTTTCTCTTTTAGCTGAGCCCCCGCCAGCTGCTGGCAGCTCCGCTCGGCCGGCACCGAACCGCCGTCGCTCCGAGCTCAGCCCGCGCCCCTCGGCCCCGCGGGCGGCCCTCCTCCTGCAGCCGTTAGAAGCGCCCCGTGGGAATGGCGTCCGCGCAGCCGCCCGCCCGGCCCGGCCCCCGTCGGGCCCCTGCGCCCGGCCGAGCGCCTGCCGCCCACACCCCCCGGAGGACCGGGCCCCGCGGGCACGGGGGCGGCCGGAAGCGGCGTCAGCCCCCGGGGCGCCCCGCTCCGCCTTCGGGCCGCAGCCCCGCCCCCGGGCCGCAGCCCCGCCCCACCCTCGGGCCGCAGCCCCGCCCCCGGGGCGCCCCGCCCCGCCCTCGGGCCGCAGCCCCCGCCCCGCGCTGCGCACGCGCGCCGCCCCGGAAGGGCTTCTGGGCCCCAGCGGCGACCCGGAAGCAGCCCCGGCTTCGGGCGGGAGCCTCCGAGCGCTTTGGAGGCGAGGCCCGGCGGCGCCGCTGTTCCCGGACCATGGCGGGGACGGCGCTCAAGCGGCTGATGGCCGAGTACAAGCGTGAGTGCGCGGCGCGCGGCTCCGGGGGCCCTGGGCGCGGGGCCCGGGGCGCGGGGGCGGGCGGTGCGGGGGCGCCGGGCCTGCGCTCCCCTCCCCCGGGCCCGGCAGTGCCCCGGGGCCCGCGAGTCCGCCCGCCGTGCGGGGCCGGGGAAGGCGCCCCGGGCCGCCGAGCAGGGACGCGCGCGACGCGAAGGGCGGCGGGCCGGAGCCCCGTGTTCTCCTCCCGAGGCGCCCTGGGCCCGGAGCCCGCTCCGCGCGGCCCGCGGGGTTAGAGTCCCACTGCGGGCGCCTTGGGAGACGGTCGGGAACGCTGACGAGTCAGTGGGAACGGCAGCCAGACGTGCGTGCAGCTCGGAGCCCGGCACCACGGCGGGGCGCCCAGCTCCGGAAACTCGCGTGTGCGGCCTGCCCCGGGGTGGGAGGGGACACGGGGACGGGGGACACGGGGACGGGGGACACGGGGCGGCGGGGACGGGGGACACGGGGACGGGGGACACGGGAGACGCGGGGCTGCGGGGGCGGGGGACACGGGGGACGGGGGACACGGGGACTGGGGACATGGGGCTGCGGGGACAGGGGACACGGGGACGGGGGACACGGGAGACGCGGGGACGGGGGACACGGGGACGGGGGACACGGGGGACACGGGGACGGGGGACACGGGAGACGCAGGGCCGCGGGGACGGGGGACACGGGCGACGCAGGGCTGCGGGGACGGGGGCCACGGGGACGGGGGACATGGGGGCCGCGGGGACGGGGGACACGGGGACGGGGGACGCGGGGCTGCGGGGACGGGGGACACGGGGACAGGGGACACGGAGACGCGGGGCTGCGGGGACGGGGGACACGGGGACGCGGGGCTGCGGGGACGGGGGACACGGGGACGGGGGACACGGGAGACGCGGGGACGGGGGACACGGGGGACACGGGGACGGGGGACACGGGGACGAGGGACACGGGGCCGGGTGACACGGGAGACGCGGGGCGGCGGGGACGAGGGACACGGGGACGGGGGACACGGGAGACGCGGGGACGGGGGACGCGGGAGACGCGGGGCTGCGGGGACGGGGGACACGGGGCCCGCGGGGCCCGGGGCCCCGGGAGCCGCGGGGCTGCGGGGACAGGGGACACGGGGCTCAGGGGACAGGGGGACGGGGGACATGGGGCTGAGGGCACGGGACGCGGGGCTCAGGGGATGGGGGGCAAGGGGCCGCGGGCTGAGGGCACGGGGGACACGGGGCTGAGGGCACGGGGGACACGGGGCTGAGGGCACGGGGGGACGAGGGACGCGGGGCCGCGGGCTGAGGGGACAGGGGACACGGGGCTGAGGGCACGGGGGACATGGGGCTGCGGGGACGGGGACACGGGGCCGCGGGGACGGGGACAGGGGGCCGAGGGCTGAGGGCACGGGGGACACGGGGCTGCGGCCTGGCCCCCGCTGCCCCGCTCCCGGCTTCTCTGCCTTGGGCCTCTTTGTAGACCACGAGCCGGTACCACTGTCTCGTTTCCGTGGCAAAGGGACCCATGAAGCCCCTTCACGGGAGTGCCGTCCAGGCCGCTGCTTCGCTCCAGCCTTGGCATTGTTGAACTTATGGTTCCCAGATTTGCATTAGCAAGGGTGATTTTTCTCTTCACCTAAAGCTTCATCCATTATTTCAGCCATGTTGTCAGTTTGCAGTAATGGGACGTGTCTAATGGTTGACGTCCGAGCCTGTATCGCAGAAGTATATTATACGTGTCAGTGTGTTAGCCTGTGACACTTGGGAGTACGTGTGCCGGCAGAAGCGTCCCGATATCCCCTGAGGCCTCTGTTCCTGCTTCCTCAGTGGGACACTAGCCTAGGCGCTGCTGAGAAGGGACTTTGCAGATGTCATCGGCTGACCAACTAGCTGACTTTAAGGCAGAGAGTATCCTGGGTTATCGGGGTGCAGCCCAGTAATCGCATGAGGCCCCAAAACAGGAGGGGAAGGCAGGAGAGGTGAGGCGAGAGGCGAGGTGTTGAGGAGGGGGAGCTGGCAGAGGGTCCGGGAACTGGGGACGTGGGTGACCTCAAGAACCTGAGAAGGGTCCCCGGCCCACAGCAGCAAGGGACCTGGACCTCATCCTACAGCCGCGGGGACCGAATTCTGCCAACACCCCAAATGGACTTGGGGTGGCAGCCCTGCCAGCACCTTCACTGCTGCCTTGTGAGACTAAGCAGAGAACTAACTGAGCGTGTGCTGCCCAGCCCCCGACACAGGAAACTGAGGTCATGAGGGGTGTTGCTGTGAGCCACTGAGTTTGTGGTGACCTGTCACATCAGCGATAGGAAGCGAAGTGTTGAGGGAGGTTGTTGTTGTTGCTGTATCTTAGGAACGTGATATAAAGTTGTAGTTAGTGAGTCTTGTCTTTGTGTCTGAGCATCTACTTAGTCCTCCTACCACACAGGTGGCACCCCTCACACAAACCGCTGGCCTGTGGCGTGGCCTTGGACAGGCTTGGACAGCGGTCAGGCGCGCTGTACCACATTTGGGAACAGTCACAGAAGTGCAGTAGGACTTCGGCTACGATTTTGTTCAGGCCCCTGATTTTATAGAAATTGAATAATGAAGAGGCAAATGATTTGCCTAGGTTCTTAACCCGAGAAAAGGAGAACCAGGAAAAGAACCCAGGGTTTTAAACTGATACCTTATTTTTTTTGTTTTTTGAGGGCAGTGTCACTGGCCCTCATATGTGGGACCGAACCGGGGAAGCCAGCGCTTAACCACCGCGCCACTCTGCCGGCGACTGATACCTTATTTTGACGTTTGTCTTCACTCAGCATAGCTTTTTCTAGGGATGTCAGAGCCCGACTTAGGTGTGAGTCTCCCGGGGCTGCCGTAACAAAGGAGCGCACGCTGGGCGTTGTAACACAACAGAAGCGCATTCTCATAGTTTGGAGGCCACGCCCCCTCGGAGGCTCTGGGAAACCCCTTCTCGCCTCTTCGGGTTGCTGTCATTGCCACAGTCCTTGGCGTTCCTTGGCTTGTGGTAGTGTCATTGCAGCCTCTGCCTCTGTCTTCACATGGCGCCTTCCCTCCTATAAAGTACTGGTCATTGGATTAGGGCCACCGTAGTCCAGTATGACCCCATTGTAACTCAAGTACATCATCCGGCCCCCATTTCCAGAAAAGGTCACTGTCACAGAGTCTGGGGGGCGTCAGTGAACCCAGCACAGTAGGAGCCTCAACCTTATGTGCGTAAAACTGAGCCCTACTCTTGCTGCAGCGTTGTTGCTCCCCCTCACGCCCGTCTAAGTTGGTGGCAGCCTCAGTCTCTAGTTGTTTGGGCTCAAAACCATAGGTCCATCCCTCTGCCACTCTCATATCCACAAGTAACCTGCTGTCCTACCTTCAGACTTGGTCCCGAGTCCCACGCTGGCCCACGCCAGTCCTCTGGCCTGGGGGGCGCAGCCCAGTCCCTGCGGGCCTCCGGCTGCTTCTCTTCCCCACTTGGTGCCAGTCTTAACACAGCACGGGTCGCTCTGCCCAGCACCCTGGGTTGCAGTAAAATCCAAAGTCGTGGCAGTAGCCTGCCAGGCCCTAGCCCTCCTCTGCCCCCCTGACCTCCTCTAGTCTTCTGCCTGGCACCCCCTCTCCAGCCGCCTGGCTTCGTCGTTGGCACACTCCCGCCTGCGCCTGGGCACTTCCTTTCCTTGGCGGTCTTCATCACTGTGCCCTGCTGCCCTGGAGAAGCCACCCCAGAACCCCCAAACTCAAGCTGGCCTTCCTGTCACTGTCATCTTTCCCTGTCGTTCACCTTTTTTAGCTTTTTAAACCATTTTTATTGTGAAGTGTGTTGTATGTGTAAACGTGTGTAAAATGTGTAGTTCAGATGAAATAGTAAAAGGAACCTCTGCACTCGAGACACCCAGCTTACACAAGAACACTAAGCGACTTAGAATTCTTGGGGTGTCTTCCCACTGCCACCAGAATTTATGGCCGCTGAATTCTGTGTAAGTCTCTCTTTTCCTTTTTGTCATAGCATGGAAATGTACTGTGTGTGTTCTGGGAGTGGACTTGTTTGCTCAACATTGTTTCTGAGATTCATTTGTGTTGAAGCGTACTCTTATGTCTGGAGTTCATTTTTACTCTGAGTAGTATTTCATTTTATGAATAAGCCAAAATGTATCCTTACATTATTGATGGGAACTTGGGTTACTTCCAGTTTTGGATTGTTATACAGATAATGCTGCTCGGAACATTTTGCTGCGTCATCTCTCCTGGTTCTGTGTGGCTGCTCCCATGTTACATTGAATGTTCTCGAACACCTTGGTTGTGCAGGGTCTGTTTTTACCAGCCTGATGGGTGTGACATAGTTCCCTGTGTTTTAATTTGTACAGCATGAGTGTGAATGAAGTTCGGCTCCTGTCATGTTTGTAGGCCATTTGTGGTTTTTCCTTTGTGAAATGTCTAGTCACGTCTTGGACCAAATTTCCATAGGGCGGTCAGTCTTTTTCTTATTAATTTGTGGGAGTCCTTCATATACCCCCTGCCCTTTCATATACCCCTGATCCTTTATTGGTTACATGTGCTCCTTATGTTTTCCCTCTTTGTGATAGGTTTTTTCAGCCTTGGCGGTGTTGGTTTTTTTTCAGCCACCTTTTTGCAGAAAAGCACTTACTTTTACTGAGATGTAACTGACATACAATGAGCTGTATATTTAAAGTATCCATCTGAGGAGTTTTGAGGTACGCACATACCCGTGAAACCATCACCACAGTGAGGAGGACCCTAACCACACCCCCTTTCCCTCCTGCGCCCCCATGTCCCAGGCAGCAGCTGCCTGTTTTCACTGGAGATGTTTTGTATTTTCTGTCGGCAGACGCCTTTCAGTCAGCACCACTATATCGCTGTCCATCCCAGTTGTCAGCATATAACTGATCACAGTTGTCTCTTATGACCCATTGTATTTCTCTGGTATCAGGTATGACATCTCTTTCGTTTCTGATTTTGAGTCTTTTTTTTTTTTTTTTAAACTGGGGAAGGGGACCAGCCAAGTTGTTGTTCTTCAATCTTTGTTGTTGAGGGCGCCAATTGCCATCTGGTAGCTCGTGGCCTCTAAGCTCAAGGTGCTGAGTTCAGTCTTAGTTGCAGGTGGGTGTAGCCACCGTCCCATGCGGGAGTCGAACCAGCAGCCTTAAGAGCGAACGCCCTATCCACTGAGCCATCCAGATGGCAGCTCAGCTTGCCGAGTTCAATCTTTTTTTTTAAAGATTTTATTGGGGAATTGGTGGAGGGAAACAGCGTTGGGGAATCGGGGAAGGGGAACAGAAAGTTGCTGTCTTTTTGTTCTTCAGTTTTTAGTTGTGGAGGATGTTGCTTCACTGTTGGTATCGTCATTGCGCTCTTCCCGGATAAGGCAGATCGGTCGCTGGCCTCTGGATGTCGCTCACTGCGGCTCTTGGCAGCTCACGCTGGCTGTGGGCCACTCACTGTAGCCTATGGCAGCCCACTGCAGCAGGGGCTGCAGCTATGCTGTCCCAGGGACTCACAGCAGCCCAGCTCCAGGTGGAGCTATTGTTCACCATCTTAGCTGTAGAGGGCAGTGTCACTGGCCCACATCCAAACCCGGCCGCTGGCATCCCAAGCCAGCTCCCAACCAACGCGCCACTTAGCTGGCCCTACTCCAGCTTTCTTTTGGTTTTCATTGCATGGAATATATTTTTCCATCTTTTCACTTCCAGTCTGTGTATGTGCTTACATCTAAAATTTGTCTGTTGTAGGCAGCATAGAGATGAGTGTTGATTTTTTTTATGCATTCAGCCACTCTGTCTTTTTTTTTTTTTTTTTTTTGAGGGCGGTGTCACTGGCCCTCATATGTGGGACCCGAACCGGGACCGCTGGCTTACTTAACCACCACGCCACTCGGCCGGCCCCACTCTGTCTTTTGATTGGTGAATTTAGCCCATTTTCATTTAAGGTAATTATTGATAGCCATGTGCTTATTGCCATTTTGTTAAATTGTTTTATTTTTGGCTGTTTTTGTAGTTCCTCTCTGTTCCTTTCTTCTCTTGCTGTCTTCTTTTGTGGTTTGATGACTTTATTTTTATTTTACTATTATGATTTTTTTAAAGATTTTATTGGGGAATCAGACAAGTTGCTGTCCTTTTGTTCTTCAGTCTAGTTGTGGAGGACGTTGCTTCACTGGCTCGTGTTGAATTATTGTTGTGCTCTTCCCGGGTGAGGCAGTCGCTCGCCTGCCATTGGATGGCCACTCACAGTGGCTCACAGCAGCTCATGAAAGTGCATGCCAGCTGCCGGCCAGCCCCACTGCAGCCTACGCCGTGGCCGGCGACTCACAGCAGCCCAGCTCCAGGTGGAGCTGTTGTTCACCATCTTAGCTGTAAAGGGCAGTGTCACTGACCCTCATATGTGGGATCCAAACCAGGGCCCTGCTGCTCAGAGCTCGTGTCACAAGCTAACTCTTAACCAACGCACCAGCTGGCCCTTGTTGACTTTCTTTAGTGAACCTTTTGTGTATTTACTACAGGTTTTTGCTTTGTGGTTCCCATGAGGCTCATACGAGTATAATAACTTACATCTGTAACAGTCTATTTAAACTTGAGAACTATGTTTGATCCCATTGTAAAGCTCAACACTATTACTCTCCTCACCCCCACATTTTATGTTTTTTGTCACATTTTACATCTTTTTATCTGTGTATCCCTTAACTAATTATTGTAATCATGGTTATTTTTACTACTTCTGAGTTTTAGCCTTCATGCTAGTTTTGTAAGTGGTTAATCCAATGCCATCACTATATATTTCCTTTTCCAGTGAGATTTATTCTTTCATTGTGTTGCTACTAATTAGCGCCCTTTCTTTTCATCACCTTTAATATATCTTATAAGGCAGGTTTAGTGGTGATGAACTCCTTTAACTTTTGTTTTTCTGGTAAACTATTCTTCATTTCTAAATAACTTTGCTGGGTATTCTTAATTGGCAGTTTTATTTTTCTTTCAGCACTTTGAACATGTTGTGACACTCCTTTCTGGCCTGCAGAGTTTATGCTGAGAAATCTGACAGTCTTATGGGGGTCCCCCCTTGTACATAACAAGTTGTTATTCTCTCGCTGCTTTAAAGATTCTCTCCTTGTCTTCTGCTTTTGGCTCTTTGATTGTAATGTGTCTTGGTGTGGTTCTCTTCGGGTTCGTTTTATTTGGAACTCTCTGGGCTTCCTGGATCTGGATGTCTGTTCCCCGGGTTAGGGAGGTTTTCTTCAAGTAAGAGCTCCACCCCTTTCTCTTCTCCTCTGGGAGCCATATCATGCGAATGTTAGTCTGTTTGGTGTTGTCCTAAAAGCCCCTTAAATTTGCTTCGCTTCCTTTCATTCTCCCATAAGTCCCTTAAACTTTCTTCACTTTTCTCTTCTTTTTCCTTTTTGCTGCTCTCACCAGGTGAGTTCCACGGCTCTGTCTTCAAGTTCACTGGTTCTATCTTATCTTCCCCATCCAGCCTGCTACTGAAACCCTTTGTGTATTTTTCGGTTACCGCGGGGTTTGTGTTTGGCTGTGCCTTCTGTTGGGTCTTTCTCACAGCGCTCACGGCGTGGCTGGCGCTCTCACCGGGCGCCTCCATTCTCCTCCCGCTTGCTGAGTAGCCTTTTGACCGTTACTTTGAACTCACTATCAGGTGGGTTGCTTATCTGTTTCATTGAGGTTTTTCTCCTTCCTTCTTCTGCAATACGTTCCTGTTTCTTCACTGCTTGACCCTTTGTGTTGGTTTCTATGCAGTAGATGAGAGAACCGCCTCTCCCGTCTGGGAGCGGCCTGTGTAGGAGGTGAACCTGTCGTCAGCGCTGCCTCCACTCTTGGTTGTCTCTCAAACCTCTGCGCCTGTCCAAGCACCTGTTCTATTTTTAATAGCTCCCAGTGACTGGAGGTGTGCCAAGACCTGTCAGTGTCCCCAAGGGAAGGATCTCACCACATGGATTTGGGCTGACAATGCCAGGCCCCCAGGCAGCAGCTTTCAAATGGGCGCCCATATACCCCAGTCCTGGGGGACAGCGGGTGTAAGCCCCACTGGCCACCAGAGCCAGGCGACCTAGAGGTGTCCCCTGGGTCGCAGTCATGGAGATTGGGGCTCCCGATGAGTCTCCAAGCTCTTTTCTGGGTGATATGGTGAGCTGGAGCAAAGCAGAGGGAGCGTGCCGGGATGGCGCCCACAGCCTGTGTTCCCTGAGGGCATGTCTGCAGGCCGCGTGGTGTGTGCCAGACCCAAGCCTGCCCCTCAGGCCGGAGCTCCAGACAAGCAGAGGCCGCCTTCACAGAAAGACTGAGCTGTGCCTCCGTCCGCTGTCTGTGCAGTGGCCTGCCAAGAATCATCTCCAATTACCACAGTTCTGTGGGACCCAGAAATGCAAGATAACACTCCCCATCCCCCTCCCCACTCCCGGCAAACACAGCAAAGCAGTCAAGTAGCTGCCCTTCGCGGCCACAAAACCCAGGGCCCCTGATGTGTGTGCAGCTCCCCTCTAGAAATCGCTGGCCCTCTGGAGCTCGGCAGAGGGCGAGCGGGGAGCCGGCGCCTGCCTTCTCAGGTCTAGGAAGGGCTGCAGTCCTCCCTGGTCAGGAGCCCACCCTGGGCTGCAGCCGGGTGATGAGCCAGCACGCTCCTGGGTCTGTGCCTCTTGCTGTGCTCTGGGGGCGGGAGCTGCTTAAGAGCTCTTTCCCCGTTAGTTACAGGCCTGTGGGACCCACAGCATCATCCCGCCGGCCCAGAGCCAGGCGATGGTGTGTCACCTGGCAGCAGTCACAAAAGGGGATGCCCGACCATGGTATGAACTCTTCTGGGTGACAGGCTCCCTTGGCCTCCAGAGCCAGGTGAACAAGAGGCATCCTCTAGGCGGCTGCTTCAGAAACCAGGCCCCCCGCCGTGTGTAAGGCCCCCTCCAGGAGACCCTGGAGTTCGAGGGGTGAAGGTGGCGCCCGCTGCTCCCCGTCCGGGACGTCCCTGTGGACTCCTGGGTGTGTGTGCAGATCGAATGCCTGCCCCTCGCCCGCGCTCAGTGCACGCAGGTGAGCTAGGCCTGCGTGGCTGAGCCCCAGGCAGTGGTTTCTCAGGTGGCTAGTCATGTGGCTGTTGGGATGCAACCCCCCGGGTTTCAAAGTTAGATGTTTTGGGGCTTGTTTCCCAAGTGTAGGTCTTAAAAGTTGGGGAGCCCAATGTGGGGTTCAAACCCTCACTCTCAGGGAGTAGCTCAGGGTGCTGAGTTCCATACCAGCAGTGGTCAGAGTGGGGCGGGGTTATGACGAGATGGGTCCCAGCTCTTCTGGGCATTTTCCTCCTGCTTGCCCGATGTGTAGTCATTGCTCAGCCAGCCTTCCGGTTTTTTTAAAGAGAAAATTGTTCCACATGTAGCTGTAAACTCTGTGTGTCTGTTCTAGGCAGTGAGCTCAGGATCTTCCTGTGTCACCATCTTCTCATTGTGGTTTCAAGTCTCATTTCCCTAATGACCGGTGACATTGAGTATCATTTCACGTGCTTATATGCCATCCGTATGTCTTTTCTTTTTTTTTTAAAGATTTTATTGGGGAATTGGGGGCAGGGAACAGCATTGGGGAATTGGGGAAGGGGAACAGACAAGTTGCTGTCCGTTTGTTCTTCAGTCTAGTTGCGGAGGACGTTGCGTCACTGGCCCATGTTGGTATCATCATTGCGCTCTTCCCGGATGAGGCAGATCGGTCGCCGGCCTCTGGATGGTCGCTCACCACGGCTATTGGCAGCTTACGCTGGCTGCGGGCCACTCACTGTAGCCCATGGCAGCCCACTGCGCAGGGGTTGCAGCCTACACACCGTCGCCGGGGCTCGCACAGCCCAGCTCCAGGTGGAGCTGTTGTTAGCTGTAGAGGGCAGTGTCACTGGCCCTCACATGTGGGATCCGAACCGCGGCCGCTGGAGTCCTAAAACCAGCTCTTAACCAATGCGCCACTCGGCCGGCCCAGAGCTCGCACTCTTGAGCCAGCTCTTAACCAACTAAGCCACTCGGCCAGCCCTCTGCTCGTTTTTTTTTTTTGAGGGCAGTGTCATTGCCCCTCACATGTGGGATCTGAACCAGGGCCGCTGGCATCCCCGAGCCAGCTCCTAACCACCGTGCCACTCGGCCGGCCCATGCTCATTTTTTAATTGTGTGTTTTTTTATTAAGTTGTAAAAGTTCTTCATACAGTGTGGCCTCTCCTGCAGCCTCTCTCCTGGGCCATCTCCTCCCCGTGTCCTCACATGTCGTCCCCCTGTGTGTCTGTCCTGCTCTCCTCATAGTGACACAGTCAGACTGTAGTAGGGCCACCCCGCTGACCTCGTTTAACCTGAACCACCTCGTTAGAGACCCTCGTTAACTTGTGTCTCCACTTTGCGTTTTCATTTGACACGTCCTGCAGCTCATTGTCTACAGCGCACAGAGGCCACTTCGTCCTTTTCCCAGCACACAGTGTTCTGTTGACAGGCGCACCATAATTCGACCGGTCCTCTATGGATAGCATTTGGGTCATTTCCAGTTTTTTGCTCTTACAAAGTTCTGAAACAAATAGGCTTATGCATGTGTCTTTTCTTAGTTTTACCAGTGTGTCTGTGGGATAGATGTCTGAGACATGGGATTGCTGGGTCAAAGAAACGTGTAGTTCATTTTGTGTGCCAGCTATTTTTTTAAGCCACTATTTTAAAAAATATGTTTTAACAAATTAGTATTCTCAAGGAATCAGTGGCATGGTCTTTGCAAATTTCTCTGATAGTGTTACGATTTCGTTTCTCTTTTTGAAGTTGTTTTTCTCGTAGTCTGAAACTGTGAATGTGTGTGTGCACGTGCGCACGCAGGCCGGCCAGCTTCCCGTCCGTCTGGAGGACTGGTCACTGCCATTCCGCACTGACCACTAGGTGCCGCTGTTGGATAGGACGCTGAGGGGACCGCTGCTGGCTGGGGCGGCCCCGCCCTGTGCCTCCCCCCCCAGGCGGTGGCACAGAGGGGAGTTCCGAGGGGGAACTCCACAGGGAAGAAGAAAGCCAGCTCTTTTTGGAGTGATCTCCTCCCAGAGTCCGTGAAACTCACGAGTGCAGTTATTTCTCTGTGTTGCTCTTAGACACCATACTGCCTTTCCCACTAACGTCATACCCCCCTACCTGCTACCCCCAGCAGTTTATAACTCATCTGCTTTAATATGTTTATTTTTCTGTTTTTATAGAAAGGCGATCTGGCTTTAGACCCAGAAGCCAGACTAGATTTCAGATGATCGGGTGTATAAAGCCTGATGGGCTGGGTCCTGGGGTTCCTTCTCCCTGTGTACTGCCGTGAAGAGATGCGGAGAAGGGCTGAGGCAGCCAGACCCGCGGGGCTCAGCCTTCCTGGTACTTGACCTCATTCGCACTTGACCCTCTGTCCTTGAAGTATTTAACGCACGGGAGCCTTGGGGACCAAACTGGTTTGCCCTCCCTCACTGGCCTCCCCTGATGTCCCTGCTGTTTCTTTGCTCCCCCTTCTCAGTGCTGGCGTGCCCTTGGGAACAGACTTGGCCCTCCTGCCCCTCCTTGTTCCCCGGGTCAGGGTCTCCCAGGGCTTGGTGGCGTTTAGAGTGAGGTCATTTTCCCTAGTGTAGGACTTGTTCACGGCAGAAAGTTACGTATTCCTGGTCCCTTCCTACTAAATGGCAGTAGCATTCCCCAGACACTGTGAAACCTGAAAACGACACCCTGTCTTTCCAAATGTCCCCTGGGAAACGGCGCTAGAGAGGCCCATCCGGCCCGGGGCTTCAGACCCTGAGCCTCAGTCCCCTGCCCGTCGTCGCTGCTTCCTGCGTGCTGCCGTGGCCTTCCCATGTTCGTATCAGAACGGCCCTTCCAGCCCAGCAAGGGCGCCACCACCCATTCAGCTGGGTGGGCCCTGTGGCGTGTCCTCACGCTCGCCTGCACCGCATCAGCAAGCTGCCGTCTGCCTGCAGGACGGAGCCCGTCTCCCCACACGTCCCCACGCCACAGGGCCCACTCTGGTCCGAGGTTTCGTCCTCCCTGCCTGGACTGTCTCAGTAACAACTTGTAAAACTGTTTCTTAGATTGAAATAGAACCGGTAAAGTGCAAGGAAAGACATGTTCAGCTCAGGGAGTTCTCAGAGCGTCACCACCCTGGGCATTGGGAGGCTGCCAGCCCCCAGAACCCACCCCCCCAAGGCGGCCCTACCTCCCAGGAGAGCCTCCTCGTTCTGCTTTGCCCCCCACTACAGCATGCGTTCCCCATCCCTGCAGTTCAGCTTCGCCTGTTTACTGACAGAGGTAACCTGTCAGTGTGGTTATGTATTCTGTGCTGTATGTGTACAGTGTGGTACGTATTGTTTAGATCTGGGTTTTTTGTACACGTCGTGTGTGTGGTTGTGCATCTTTTTTTTTTCATGTTTGTTCCATTGTGTCAATATACAATTTATACCATCTCTTTTACTATTGATAGATATTTGCGTTGTTTCCCTTTTTTGTCCATTATGAATAATGCTGCTATAACTATACAGCATATACACAATGGAATATTATTCAGTTTGCTGCATGTCACTGTCGTGGTGCTTTTTCTAGAGTGTCACCTGAATAGGCTACTTGCACTTAGCACAGGGCTTTGAGAGGCGTCCACGTTCCTTTCCTGGGAGTGGTCTTCATTGTGTGCACAGGTCACCCCTGTTCCCTGACCGGCGGGTGGACACTTGGGTCGGTCCCAGTGTGGGGCTGTCATGAATAAAGTTGCAAATGTGGAACATAAGTTTTCATTTCTCTTGGGTAGATATCCACCAGTAGAATTGTTGGGTCCAGGGTAAGTACAAGGTGTGATCAAAAGATACTGTGAATGTTTAAATAAAAAAAGTATATTACAGTAAAAAACACATTGCCATTAATCCCCCCAGAATAGCCCCCTCACTTCAAACCCACTCATCCCATGGTCCTTGCCACCTTCTGAAGCAGCTCTGGGAGTCCTCTGTAGTGAGTGTCATCCTCCATCAAGACAGTGCTCCTTGTCACACGTCGCTTCTGGTACGGCAGCTTCTGTCCAATAAAAACATTACGGTGTGTCCTCACCCACCTTATTCACCGGGTCTGGCACCGTGCGGCTTCTGACTCTTCCCCAAAGTCAAAATGACCATGAAAGGTAAACGTTTTGAGTCGATTCAGGACATCGAGGCAGCCATGACAATGCAACTAAAGACACTCACGAGAGAGGGCCTCCAGAGCTGCTTCAGAAAGTGGCAACAGTGATGGGATACGTGTGTTTGAAGTGAGGGCGGTATTTTGAGGGGGATTAGTGGCCATGTGTCTTTTGCCGTAATAATTTTTTTTTTAACTTAAACATTCACTGTATCTTTTGATCACACCTTGTTTGTGTTTAAACTGTTTTGGGTAGGAATGGTCACACGGCGAACAAAGGGCCCCCAGACCGTTTTGCACTTCTCCCAGTGTGACACATGGGGAGGTCCAGCTGCTGAGTCGCCATCACTTGGTATTGTCGGTCTTCTTAAGTTTAGCTATTCTGCTCTGACTAAATACAGGTATTTTTACTGTAAAGATGTATGGCCATATCTTTGTGGTTCTAAAATCTAGTTCCCTTATGACTCCCAATGTTGAGCATCTTTTCATTTGTTCATTTGCCAGCCAGGCCTTTTGCGGTGATGGGTCTGTTCACATCTTCTGCCCTGTTTAGAAACCTATACGTCTGTGTGTCTGCTTTACTCTCGCAGGACTACCCCACTCTCACCACTTCCGACACCAGGTGTGTGGGCGTTTGCCCCACTGGGCAGGGCTCTGACCCCACCTACCCGGAGAGCGTGTCTGATCCCACAGGCTAAGGGCTCGGCCCCACTGGACTGCTCCTCCCCTGCCAGAGGCCAGGGGCAAGTCCGGGTGGTCCCCTGGGCTTCTGGCTGACGGGGTAGGATCAGAGGTTCCCATGGTACTCGCCTTGGTTCGGGTAACTTCCAGAGCTGTGCAGAAACATTTGCCAATTTAGTATGACAGGCTGAAGGGTGCGGATGAGCGTGCAGATGGAAGAGACGTGTGAGTGAGGGCTGGGGGAAAGGGGCAGCGCTGTCCGGCCCTCTCCTGGCGTGAGCTCCCGAGCCCCCCACTCCTGGGGTTTTAGGGGGGCCTCCTCTCCTGGGCACGATGGGTCACCTCCATCTCCGGCCCCTCCCCTCTCTGCAGGGTGGAGGCGGGGCTGGAAGCTCCCAGCTGCCATTCAGTGACTGGTCTTTCTGGTGACAGCCCGCATCCAGGAGCCACCCAGAGTCCCCTCTTTCGAATAAAAGAGGCACCTAGTGATCTTATGACTTAAGAATTTACAAGGGTTTTAGGAGCTGTGTGCCCGGAGTTGGGGACAGAGGCCCACATATACTGGGGGTGCCCAAAAAATGTATGCACAGGATTTGTGTTCATTTTTTGTTATTGGTATATATTATTATAATTTTAATACAGAGCCAGCCAAGTGGCTCGGTGGTTAAGAGCTGGCTTGGGAAGCCAGCGGCCCCGGTTCAGGTCCCACATATGAGGGCCAGTGACACTGCTCTCAAAAAAAAAAATAATAATTTTAATACAGTTTTTTCCTTTCTTAAAATGTGTACACATGTTTTTGGCACCCTCTGTATTTTTTCTGTTATGTCACATGTCCCTTCTTTCCTTTTTCTTACAAATTTTGATTTTTGTATGTAGTGTGAAATAAGGCAAAAGTCTCCTTTTTCTGGTCTAAAGATGAGCGTCGCTTGTGGAAAAGGCTGCCCGGTGGCCCGTAGCAGCAGCAGTGCCTTCCTGGTGACTGCTTTCCTGGGTCGTTGCTGGGTGCGCTGTTCTGCTGGCCTAGGTGACTGCCAGGCCACACAGCGCACTGGGGCTTCGGAGGGCGTCTCCGTGGCCCTTAGAGCTCTCACCCGACTCTGGCAGGATTAGTGTCATTTGCATTGTCATTTATCTGTTGAAGTGTTGTATCAAATTCAGCCAAGCAGACCTGTTGGGATCTTGGCTGAGGTTGCATTGAATCTACAGGTTGGGTCTGTGAAGCAGTGAGAACCATAATGCTGAGTTTTTACCCTTGAACGTGGCCCATTCTCACAGCAGTTACAGGTCTTGTACAATTCTAAAATACTTACTTCTATGTATTTCCTATTATAATTGGTATCTTCTTTAGATTTTCCTTTTCTAACTTGCTGGTACATAGAAATACAACTCAGTTATACTTGTATATACACCGGCCTATTCAGCATTGTCAAACTGACTTTTCCTAATAATTTACCTTTCGGCTCTTTAGATTTTCTGTGTACATTGGCTCAGCATCTTTGCGTAATGACAGTTCCCTCTCTTCCAGTCCTGTGCCTTGTGTTTCTGTGGCAGGGATTTGGGAACTTGGTCTCTTTCGAGAACCAGCTTTTGGCCTTGGCCATCTGTGTCTGTCTCTTCTCTCGGCGACTCCCTGCACAAGCCTAGCAGGCCGAGCGTCTGCGCCCTGTCCCCGCCCCCCCGCAACCCTCTGCAGACCGGCTCACAGGGTGGGTTTCGTTGTGGAGTCTGCCCCATAGGAAAACTAGGAGGCCGGACGATATTTCCTGGTGGCGGCTTCTAAGTGGCAGAGCCGGCCTCTAGTCTTTCGACAGCTGCTCATCTTGAATTGCTGAGAAATGCTGCCTGCTGACTGAGTCTTCCTACTTTTACTCTCAGTGCTGGAGTTTGATGGTGTCGGAGGGGTGCTTGGTGCAGAGTCCGGCTGTAGGAGCCTCAGCGTTCGCTGGCCTTGTCTCTAGTTTGCCTCAAAGTGACACGAGACACCTTTAAGTTGGAAAAAAATACGCTGTGTTTGATTTATGAGCTTTATAACCAGGAGGAGTATTTTGGAAAGACGGTTAACCCCTTTTGTTTGTCTTTTCATTTGTAAATGGGAAGGGTTTCCACCTTTTTTTGCTGGTCCAGAGAACTGATCACGTAGTTTTTGTCAGAAATGTAACTGGACAGGAGGGGATCGAGGGGAAGGTGTAGGGATTAGAGTAAATTAGTAGACACAGTATAGTCACGGATATGAAATACAGAATGGAGAATATTATCAACAATGTTGTAAAGACTGTAGGATGCCAGATGGGCACCGGGCGTATCGGGGAATCACTTCATCGACTGTAGAGGCCTGACCACTGCGCTGCACACCTGAGGCTGAAGCCGAATAATACTGCATGTCAACTATAAGAACAAAAAATATGTATTCGTTCATGGGATGTGGAGTACGGCATAGGGAATAGAGTCAGTGGTATTGTGACAGCTGTGTAGGATGTGAGAGCGGCAGTAGCTTGGGGGAAGGGGTTATCGCTCTGCGAGGGCTGTAAATATTTAACTATTACATTGCTTTGTACACCTGAAACTAATAAAAAAAATGTAACTGAAGCAGGCATTCACTTTGCACAAAGAATTTTAATCTGTTAATATGTGTATCATGTAATTTATAGTCCTGTACACTCTCTACAACTATTTTCTTTTTTTCTCTTTTTTGAGAGCAGTGTCCCTGGCCCTCCTATGTGGGATCCGAACCGGGGCCGCTGGGGTCCCAAGCCAGCGCTTAACCACCGCGCCACTCGGCTGGCCCTACAGCTATTTTCTTAAAATGCCAATATAATGTTCATTCTGTTTCATAATTGTTTTACTTTTTTGTAGAATTAACACTGAATCCCCCAGAAGGAATTGTGGCAGGTGAGGCACTAAAGTCGATACCTTTTATAATTCTAATTGCCAAAGTTGCCTTCAGAGTTACAATGTGGACGTTTTTCTTTTCCTGCAGGACCCATGAATGAAGAGAATTTTTTTGAATGGGAGGCATTGATCATGTAAGTTAATCATACGTGTTATTAGTTTCTCAGAATTTACTGGAAATTAGACATATGCATTGTATTCGGCAGCCAGTGCTCGAAGGTTCGATTAGAAAATAAAAGCTAAGTGCATCACTTAAATTTAGTTCTTCTCTAGTCTTTTAATCTGAAGGCAGAAAACAACACGAACATTTATCCAAAAGAAATGAAAATGCTTCCTTAGATTCAGTAAAAGGTTTAGTGAGTATTATATATTTGTAGAGTTTCAAAAGGACAAATTTTGAATCGTGTGGCTGTGCTGGGCTACCCTCACACAGTATGGGTGGCCTTGGCTTCAGGGCGTCCGTGCATCCCTGAGAGTCTGAGGCTTTGATGTGGGAGAGGATGGGGAAGGGGGTTGGGGGGCCGCCCCACCTGTGCCTCAGGACCCACCTCCTCCTCCCCTCTGCTTCTGCGTTTCCTGTGTGCCCTGTGGCCCTCCATCGTCCCTGACCCCGGGACAGGCTCACTTCCTCTAAGATGAACAGTGTGGTTTCTGGCCCCATTCTAGAAAGATTGTGACTGGGTTTCATGACATTTCACTTGCAGTGATGTTGCTTGGAAAGAAACAAGTGGACCTCTGATTCTAGAGTATTCTAAGGCCCTAAGACCCAGGCTCTTCGTCTGGCTTCTTTTTGGCTGCTCTTACAGCAAAACATGGTTAGGTGACAGTAAGGGAGTTGGTTTATCATCAGTCCGTCAGTTTTCTTGTTAGTGAAGTGAAATCTGGAATTAGCTAGAAAGTTTTCACGTTGCAGGAGGCTCTCTAGTGGGGAGGGACTGGAAGGGGTGTGAAGTTCTTTGCGGCAAATGTGAATTCTGGTTTCGGGGTAATTTTAAACTATCCCGGACTTGCTGAATTTGCCCAGTGCTTCCATCACATGGTCCGAATATTTATGTTAGTCTGAGAAACAGATTGCTCCCCAGTTGTCTGTGGAGGTTAGATTAGTACATCAAAAGTGATGTGAAGAAGATGAGCTTCTTTGGTGAGCGGAATACTTTAGCAGTCCCAGCACACACTGCCCAGAGGGAAGCACAGGACACCTGCCGCTCGCGGAGGCCGGCAGCCCCCGCCTGCCGCGTCTGTGTGCCCGCTGGGCTTCGTGTCCCTGGGTCCCTGGCATGGGGATGCCTTTGCAGCCTGCATTTGTGTCAGATACGGTCTTTCTTGTGTCTTTCGCCCCTGACACAATTCTCTGGACGGTGAGCTGACCCGCGGTGTCCTGCTTTAAAGGAGCACAGCTCTGTCACCTGTGTTAGCTAGAGCTCTTTTCATTTTGAAAGAGACGGGACCATAGCACGTGAACTTGACTTGTAAGCTGCCTTGTTGCATTTATTTGTCGCTGACTCGGACAGGCGCACAGCAGGCCTGGTCGTAGGAGGGTTATCAGATGGCCTTTCTGAGTGCAGAGGCTGGCAGGGCACCTGGCAGGCCGTTTCCCTGGGAGATGGTGGCTGGTGGGCAGCCACGGCTGACTTACGGAGAAGCCCTTCAAGGGGCACACGAGCCTTCCACAGTGGTTTTTAAAGTGTGTATTGTTAATAATCTGTTAGGGGAACTATTACTAATTTTAGATAGACAGTATAAAATGAAACCAGTATTTTGAAAACCTGTCTTAAAAAGTCATTAGTACTCTTTTTTAGTAGAGCACTTCTGTGTGTGAATAGGCTTTTGCTTTCGTGTGGAATTCCCCTGCTTCAGGACCTGGGTTTGGGTCCTGTCACAAACAAGAGGCCACTCACCGGCGCCCTGCCAACGCCAAGTAAGGCGCTCGCTTCCCCCATTGTCTCGGCAGGCAGCCGGCGGGGTCCCACTCCTAGCGATGGGTTTTCTTGTCTTCCTTCTTATTCCTTGACTGTTACTGAGTTCCTTCTGTGCCCTGGTGTTTATAAAAGCCCTGTTTCCAGGGTTGGCAGCCCTGCTTTCCTCAGCTGGCCTGGGAAGAAAACACCTTTTCTCTTGTTTGAACAACAAATACCGAGTGCCTGTTCTATTAGGGCCCTTGTCCACGTGCGGGCACCTGCATGTCAGGTGACCCCCACCCTCCACCCTGAAAGTCGAGATTCGGGAACTGCGGTTGGAACTCAATAGATAAATGAGCAAGGGAGAGCCAAGGGATTGCCACATCCTGCCCTCTGATTAGAAGTGACAAAGGACTCTAATGGCTACGGGCTGAGCTTAGGAGCTGGAGCTTGTGACCCCACAGGAAAGGGCTGGGGCTTCCGTCTGACTGAGCGAGGGCCACCACGCTGTGTGGCTGGCAGGTTCAGCCTCCTTTCAGAGGTGGCTTCACATCCAGGTCTCTGGCCTGTGTGGCCTCGCTGGCCCTGGCTGTGGTATGGGGAGCTGTCCTGGTCCTTTGCTGCGGAGGGTGGGCGTGTTCTTCCCTTGGAGCCGTCACTAGGTCCCAGGGGGCCGTGTGGCGCAGGACAGCTGATTATCCTCAGTGGCCGGAAAAGGCGTGCAGCCCTGTGGGATTTTGCTGCCCATGTCTGGACTGCCCCGGCATTCTCAGAGCAGCTGGTAGTAGTGGCCTGCCTGGTCCATGGTCTGGTTGCTGTCCCCTCTGCAGACCAGGAGGGTCTGTTGGCTGTGGGAAAATGAGAAGGAGGTCCCCATCCCGAATGGTCAGGGACCCTCGACGGGCTCCACCCATGTTACTGTGGCATGTTTGGGTCCCCGCTGGGCTACGACCGTGGGCATGGGGTTCCCAGGCTGTGGCTTCTCCTAGGACTGTGCTCAGCTTACACCAGGCCCGGACGCCACAGCCACCGCAGCCAGCCTTACTTCCGACAGGTTCTCTAGGTTACGGAAGACGCACAGAACGTCTCATCGGCGCCGTGCCTACTAAAATAAACCTGAGCTATTGAAATCCATGTTTGTAGTTGGTGTCGTAGGCTCTCTGGCCCCACGACCACAAGCCCAGGAAAGCGTCCCGCAGAAGTGCCCTTGGCCTCAGCACGAGGACGCTGCAGCGTTCCCGCAGTAGTAGAGGTGGGCACGCCCTTGTCCAGTGCCACTGTGGTCCACCCTTACGTGGAGCGCCAAGGAGGCTCACGCAGAGTCTGCACGCTGGCGGAGAGGTGTGCCAGCCCTTACGGAGTGGACGACGCAGGCTACGGAGCAGTAGGTCTAGACCAGCTGTTAGCTGGGGGCGATTTTGCCCCCATGGGACATTTGGCAGTGTCTGGAGGAGACATTCCTGTCATAGTTGGGGAGTGGGGGAGCCCCGGTGCTGGCCTCTGGTGGGACACTGCTGAACACCCGCAGACAGCACAGGGCTGTGTCCAAAAGGCAGCAGTGCTGAAGGTTGGGAACCCTGGTGTGGCCCAAGACGCCGTCCCCCACTGTGGACGGTTCGTGGTTTTATTGAGATAGAAGTCACGTGCCCTGGGTTTTCCTGTGGTCCGGTGCCCGCCAGTGATCTCAGTAGGCAGAGCCTTGGCAGCCATCACCACAGTGCAGGTCAGAAGGTTTCCCTGTTGTCGCCCTCAGCTGCGGGCAGCCCGGCTCCGCTCTGTGCCTCACAGCCCGCCTTTCCCGGCCCTGCCCGCAGCTGGACTCTCCCCTCCCCGACCCCTGTGTCTGGCCTGGCCCTTAGCGCTGGGCTTGGCTCCCTCCGTTCGGTGCTGTGCGTGGCCTCATCTGGGCGTGCGCCAGGCAGTTCACGGACACTTGTCACTATCTGTGTGGACGCACAGCTCCGTTTCTCTTGGCTGGACGGAGCTGCTGGAGCGTGAAGTGTGTCTACTGCTGTAAGAATCCGCCAGCTGGTTTCCACAGTAGCTCGCTCCCCATTCCGCCTCCTCACCGACAGCGTGCGACGGTGTTTGTCCTCAACCCTGCTTGCTGGTGTCCTCGTGGGTGTGAGGTGGACCTCGTTGTGGGTCTGATCCACAGTCCCCTGAGGTCTAAATGCTGTGGAGCGTCTTCATGGGCTTGTTGGCCATTCGTACGTCGTCTTTGGTGAACTTCAGAACTTCTGCCCATTTTTTAATTGGGTGGTTCTCTTATTATTGAGTCGTAAGCATTCTTACATGTTTTGGATACAAGTCTTTCATCAGGTATTTTTTTCTAGCAGCTTTCCTTTCATTTCCTTAATGGGGTCTTTTGAAGCTCAGAAGTTTGATCAAGTGCAATGTAGCAGGTTTTTTCTTTCATGGATCACACTTTCGGTGTCCTGTAACCCAGGGTTACAAAGGTTTTCTCTTAGAAGTCTTATATCTGTAGCTGTGACATTTAGGTTTCTGATCCATTTTGAGTTAGTTTGGGGTGTGGATGTCTAGTTGTCCTGGCACCATGGATTCAAAATAGTCTTTTCGGGCCGGCTGAGTGGCTTGTTGGTTAGGAGTTGGCTTGGGACGCCAGCTCTGAGCAGCAGGGCCCCGGTTTGGATCCCACAGGAGGGCCAGTGATGCTGCGCCCTCTACACCTAAGATGGTGAACACCAGCTCCACCTGGAGCTGGGCTGCCGTGAGTCCCCAGGGACGGCGTAGCTGCAGCCCCTGCTACAGTGGACTGCCATAGGCTACAGTGAGTGGCCAGCAGCCAGCGTGAGCTGCTGTGAGCGGCTGTCCAGAGGCCGGCGACCCATCTGTCTCATCCGGGAAGAGCGCAATGACGATACCAACATGGGCCAGTGAAGCAACGTCCTCCGCAACTAGACTGAAGAACAAAAGGACAGCAACTTGTCTGTTCCCTTCCTCCAATTCCCCAATAAAATCTTTAAAAAATAAAAGAAAATAGAGTCTTTTCTGCATTGAATTGTCTTGGCATCAAAAATCCAGTGACCACAGCGCGGCACAGCTGCTGGCCTGGCCTCCCCGAGTGCCCACGCGCACGCCTGAGGGCCAGGGCGGCGGCGTGAGGCTTTATTCGAACTGGAGCAGAGATCCCGGGAAGTGGATGGCCCCTCCGGCCTGTGGGCGCTCTGGGGGGCTCTGCAGCGCCAGGCGGTGGGGACCCCTCCTGTGAAGGGGCGAGTCCTTAGGAGGTGGTGTGCCTTTCTTTCTCATGCTTCCTGTGGTTGTCTTCAGAGAATAACCGTCTCTTAGTAATCCAACTCAAGTTTAAGTGCTGATGGATGGGTTTACAATCTCCCAGTATTTAAACCCTGTCATAGGTGCGTCTGAGACATTTCGTCCGTGGGACAGATTTGAAAAAGAGAACAGCAAAAACAGCTTCTTCAACCCCTGCGTGCCTTTCGCAGCCGACTGTGCAGGCGGGCTGCGGCTCGCTCCCAGCTGGCACACGGGCTCCACAGGGCGCTCTGCCGCCGCGTCCCCTTCCATGTGTGGGCCCGTGGGCTTTGTTTGCTATCTGGACGCCTGTCAGAGTGAACAGCAGCGAGGAATGGTTTTTCACTTGCATTTCTGCAATTCCCCTCAGCTCTCAAGGGACTGGCTGTCATGGACGGTGCCGACACTGGGGGCTGTGGGCGGGGGCTGACGGGTGCTGGGCAGCGCGTCAGGGTTAGACCTCGCTGCTGCTCCCGGGACCTGGCAGCCCCCCGTGAACCAGGGACCCACTCGAAGCGTGCCCTCCATCTAGAGTGCAGCGTGGTGACTGGGCTGTGATCCTCGTCTCAGCAAGTAAATACTTTCTCAGAACTCTGAAGTAATGCAGGCCATATGTGATGGAAAGGAATTTTCAAGCTTTGAGGAATTCGTATTTGCTCAGACAACTGTGTTTTTGTTTCCTTCCTTCTTCTGTGCTTTTCTCCTGACGATCTTGAGAAGAGGCCTCCTTTAGTGAAGGAGTGAGGCTGTCACTTCTTCACTGCCTGGAGCATGCCACTGAGACTTGTCCAAAAATAACACTCATTACGCCTCCTTGTCTTGGTTCAGGAATTTACTCGATAGCGTTTTCCATCAGGTCAGCTGGCTCGCCGCCGGCGTGGGCCCTGCAGACTTGTCCCGGCCCAGGGCCTCGGGGAGAAACCCTGGTTTCACACGGTAGCTAACCAGAGTGTTCGACAGTAGCTTTGATATCTAAGATGTGGGAGCTCTTTAGGAAACGTTTGGTCATGTTTCTGAGGCTACGGGTGACCCAGTGGCCTTTTTTTTTTTAATTTTAAAGAAAGCCCTATTATGAGAAACAAAGAACTGTTATCAGCGTGTTGAGCAAATACCGTTTGGCTCATTCCAGAAACATTCCCCGGGCATTTTTTTCTCGCCTAACTCGGTGCCGGAAATATTGAGACACTGGAACACATTCCTGACATAGTAACAGTGATGCGTTTCAAGATAGTGTCTGTTTGCCAACCTTCCAGTTAGCACTTTGCGCTGTTTTCTGCTCTTAGCTGGGGGCGGAATTGATTGAGGACCTTGACCAAACCATTTCACTGAAGTCTTGCATCAGAAAGGCCTGTGGCAGGAGGCCCGTCTCCGTGGGACACTCGCCAGGGGCTTTGAGCTCCGGGGCTGGAGAAGAGGTGTGGCCTGAGGGCAGCCCCAGTGTGTGGTCCTGCTGACGGCGGGCCGACCCTGTGTGCCTGCAGCCCCGTGTCCATCGCTGGATGCCCTGCCCTCGGTGCAGCTGCGCTGCCTTCTTCCTCAGGAGCCTGCCCCACTCCTCTCCTCTTGTGGCTTTGCTGTCCTGGTCTCAGGCCCAGGCCTGGGCTGGCGGCAGCAACACCTCCAAAACAAAGGGCCTGTTCACTGCGGCTTCCCCAGAGGTAACTAGGACAGTTTTCAGAATCAGATTTGTCTCTTAAATGGAAAAAATCTGGCTCCACGGAGCACTTCTCATCTTGTTCCCGTTTTGGCCCTTTTACCACCACCCAGGCCCCACACCCGTGCCACCGTCCTGGCCTGCACTGCAGTGGTGCCATCGAAAGCCTTGAGTGTCGGCACTAAATGAAAATAAAGCGCTTTGTTCAGTTTGTTTTTTATTTTTATTTTTTTTGTCTTTTTTTCCCTTTAATTGTGGAGGTAAATACTGTTCCTAATACTTGCAAATCTCTATATTCTTAAAATTTCACTGAATCAAAATAACTTTATCAAGATTTCAAATAAACTTTTAAAAAACAAAAATACATAGATTGTTTGGAATAAATATATTTAGATTTGTTTCCCGTGTCATGTCTTGAATTCATTCAGAGCGGCAGGTCTGTGTTGAGCCGCCTCTGGTGGCCAGGCCGCCCCTGCCATGGTGCTCACTGCGCCGTAGGGTCACTGGGCAAGGGCCATTCTTGGAAACACGGGCACGCACGGAAAGGGGCTCCCCCCATTCACAGGGGTGAAGTGGGGGCTCCTTTCTTGTGTATTGACTTGCTAGCTCACCCCCAAAGTAGTTGCTGCTGTTGCTGTGTCTGCAGCTGTCATTCAGCAGTTCTAGTTCTGTTTTATAAAAATTTACATCGGAAAAGTGGTCTGACATCTGCTAAAACGACTCGAGTTCATGTTACATGTGACAAGTGGAAGGGGCAGAGGAGTTGGTCTCTGTTAGGCGGCAAGCGTCCTCTCCTGCTGGTCTGATGATGTCGCACGTCAGTCAGGATGGTGTTCACTTACACACATCGAGTTTTAAAGTGTGGCAGTACCTGTGAAGTGGTTTCGTTTCTTTCTGTCACTTTCCACATGAGTCGGTGAACCCAGGCAGACAGGCATGCGTGTGCCAGCAACGGTGAGTGCTCAGGTGACGGTGCCGGCCAGGATGTGGCACCGAGCTCAGTCAGGCCCGCAGGTAAGGGGCCTGCAAGGAGCCTGGTGGGCATTGCACGTGTGTCCCTGGGCATTTCACGTGTCCCTTGCCTTTTCTGGAAGAGTGCAAAACTCACTTCAGAGGCACATTTAAAAATGAATAGCCTTTAGAACGACTCTCAACCCCTCATTTGTATGCTGCAGTAGAATTGCGCTGTAATCTGTGCCCTAACTTACTGTGTCCTAAGTGCAGTGTACCAGGTGCACAGGAGACCACTGTCGCCGGGCCTCGCCGGGCCTGCCTCGCTGCTCTTCCCTGATCCCTGCTGCTAGGTGGGCTCTGCTGCCCCACTCTGCCCTTAGTGTAATTGCAGCTTGGGCTGACCAGGACGAGGAGCAAAAAGGACTGCTTGTCTTTAGGGTTTGGATAATCTTTTCATGTGCATTTGTGACGCAGTGAGATATCCTTAATTCATTTCTAAAGTGTTGTCGACATTGAAAAACCTCCCTTGAAGTTCTGTCTTTGTGTTTTATGTCTCCTAGGGGCCCAGAAGACACCTGTTTTGAGTTTGGTGTTTTCCCTGCAATCCTGAGTTTCCCACTCGATTACCCGTTAAGTCCCCCAAAGATGAGATTTACCTGTGAGATGTTTCATCCTAACAGTAAGTGCTTTTGGAAGTCCTTGGTGGTTCCCGGAGGGGCCTGAAGATTGTGTGCCATGGAAGCTGGTGTCAGTGGGCGACATAGGCCATTAAATGTTGTTTATGTTCTGAACTTCAGCAAATTAATCATGGTGTTATGGACACTGTGATTTTTTTTTTTCCCCCTCAAATTGGGGTATTGGGGAAGGGGACCAGCCAAGTTGTTGTTCTTCAGTCTTCGTTGTGGAGGGCGCCAGTCGCCATCTGGCTTCCCGTCGGCAGCTCGTGGCCTCTAAGCTCAAGGTGCTGTGTTCAATCTTAGTTGCGGGTGGGCGTAGCCACCATCCCATGTGAGAGTCGAACCAGCAGACTTATTGTTAGGAGCACACACTAACCACTGAGCCATCTGGGTGGCAGCTCAGCTCAAGGTGCCAAGTTCAGTCTTAGTTTCTGGTGGGCGTAGCCACCATTGAACATGCAACCTTGTTGTTAAGAGCATGTGTTCTCACCAGCTGAGCCATCCAGCCACCTGTTGGCTGCTCAGAGACAGCTCAGCTTGGGCGCAGCGTTACTGACCCATGTGGGAATCGAACCGGCGACCCTGTTGCTCAGCCCCGTGGGTTTAGTTTTGAAGGACAGTTTAATGTAAATAAGAGAAAATGTGGCCCTGAGAGTAGATGCCGTTTGAGCTGGTGGTCCTCCTGGTGGCGGGTTGTGAGAAGGAAGCCCACGTTGGTTACGCTGGTCTTCGTCATGGTGTGTTTTTAACAGTGGAAAAAAAAACGGAAAGCAGCGTAGGTTTTAACCCTAGAGAATTAGCTCAGCTGTACTAACCCATATGTTGGAATACCACGTAGCTGTTTTAAGTGGTCTAGGATAACGCACGGTGGTGTGGGGTGCTGTAGGATAACGCACGATGGTGTGGGGTGCTGTAGGATAACGCACGGTGGTGTGGGGTGCTGTAGGATAACGCACGGTGGTGTGGGGTGCTGTAGGATAACGCACGGTGGTGTGGGGTGCTGTAGGATAACACACGGTGGTGTGGGGTGCTGTACCGGATGAAAGGAGCAGGCCGCTGACCCGCTGCTAGGTTACAGCCCAAAACGTTCCAAGGGATTCTCTTTCAGAGCTGTGGATTTTTTGTGTGTGTGAATATTTTTTTAAACAAACATGTATTATTTTTTTAAAAGAGGAAAAAAACAAGGCCCTTTAAATAAATTTACTTACCTTAGTTTAAAAAGTGCCTACTAGCAGAGATCGGAATTTCTAAATGGCTAAGTTTTTTTTTTTCGTTTGTTTGTTTTTTTAGCTGAGCCGTCCTGCCACCTGTTGGCAGCTCAGCGGCAGCTCAGCTCAGGCTGGGCATCGAACTGCTGTTGCTCAGAGCTCAGCTCGCACTCTTGAGCGAGCTCTTAAGCAACTGAGCCACTCGGCCGGCCCCGAATGGCTAAGTTTTTATTTCTTCTTATACAGACAGGAGTTAATAAGGAAATTGTGGTTTCAACGGTCATGTTTAGAATAATGCTCCTTTTTGTAAATGATTATTATTGCCACTAATAATCATGATCTTAATATTGTTTTGTAGCAATGAAATACTGTTTGAAACCAATTTCTTAAACTTTTCCACGTATCAAATAGCTAAAGTCTAGCTTAATCCACGAAAGAGTTCATAGAATTTTCTGAGCCTTTGGCTTTTCTCTTGGTTTAGAAATGAGCCCACCTGCCTCCCCGCTGCCCTGACCACACTGTCTCAGCACCTGCCGAGACGTCTCTGCTCATGACGGCTCACAGGCGGGGAGGCTCTCGATGGGACTCGGGTCCCAAAGCTCACAGGAATCGGGCGTTCAGTGCTGGTGTGGGTGCATGTTGGTAGCGGCCGTCTCCCCACGGGGCCCGTGCTGTGCTCTCCTCGTGAGCTTGGCATCGGCTCAGCTCCGAGCGCTTTGGAGAGGGCTGGCCGCAAGCTGGCCATGTTGAGGCTGGCGCCGTGTGCACACGACCCTCACCATCCTGCCGTCTTCCTTGGGTGTGTGAGGGATCTTCCATAATAAAAGGGTGGGTTTTTTGAGTTTTCAAATATCTTTTTATGGTAGCAATGGAGAGTCACATTTTGCTTAAGACTCCAAGAGGCATTTTTCTTTCTTTTTGAGGGCAGTGTCACTGGCCCTCATATGTGGGCCCTCATATGTGGGCCCCAAACCGGGGCCACTGGCTTCCCAAGCCAGCGCTTAACCACCGCACCACTCAGCCGGCCGCAGAGGCATTTTTCAAAGATACAACTGGAAGGAAGGGAGGAGACACAGATGAAGGAAGACCCACCCCCAAGCGGCTCAGAGATGACTTATGCCAAAGTTGATGTCTGGGGCCAGTGGTTGATTGGAGAAGGCAACGATTTCAAAGTGATGAACCTTGAAATGCAGCTATAAAGACGACTGGATAATTAAAAATGAGTAAGACTGAAGATAAACCCAGTCTTTAGAAAAATGCCTGTGACATGGTGTCAGAAGCAGATACGACCAATCAAGTGATTAAATTATGTGACTGTGTAGTGAGAATAGTCTCATAATATTACTTTTGTTTTGGTTTTGTTTTTTTCAACTGAGCCATCCTGCCACCTGTTGGCAGCTCAGCGGCTGCTCAGCTCAGGCTGGGAATCCAACCAGCAACCCTGTTGCTCAGAGCTCACACTCTTGAGCGAGCTCTTAACCAACTGAGCCACTTGGCCAGCCCTCAGAATATTACTTTTTGTTTGTTTGTTAGTTTGATTGTTTTGAGGGCAGTGTTACCGGCCCTCGTATGTGGGACCCGAACCGGGGCCGCTGGCCCCTCAAGCCAGCTCTTAACCACCGCACTACTCAGCTGGCCCCTCATAATATTACTTTTAATATTCAGATAATTAATACAAATAGTTTCTAAATTTGGCCTTACTGTACGTAGAAATGTGCTATTTTTATTTTGTAAAAATTATTTTTGAGAAGACCTATTTGGTCTACCATTATTATTAAAATTGGGCAGCCCATAAGTACTTTTAAAAAATAATTGACTATATTTACTGAGAGTTTTTGGGATACAGTGCTGAGCAAAAAATAGAAGGTCGGGGCTGGACGTCAGGAGCTCACAGCCAAGGGCAGGGGTGGACACCAACGGAAGAATATGGGTAAACATCGAATCATGATGCAGCCCGCCGAACTGGTGGCTGAGCTCAGTGTTTGCAGGAAGAGCAGTGGGAGTTGCCAGGCAAATGTTGGGCTTGAGGGACCTGGCAGTAGAAGGCATGAGGGGCTAGGAGGGTGGGCCAGACCACTGCAGGCCTCTGGGCGTGGTGCCAATGTGGGTGTCTATTAGGTGCAGTGGCCGGCCGCTGAGGGACTGTGTGTGAGAGTGAGGGCTAGTGTGGCTGGTGTGGCCTTTGAGAGGACAGACCCAGTGCTAGCTGGGACGCGTCTGTGGGGCCAGGGGGAGCCGTGGGTGCGGAGGTTCAGGGGCGTTTTAGGAGGCGAAGCTGATGGGACTTAGGGAGGGTGGCAGGGACACAGCTGTTTCTGGGATGTGCAGTGTTGCAGCATAGTGTCATCACCTTGAAGTGACGCCGACTTTGGAAACTTCTTGACACCTGTGCTGCTTTCATGGCAGAGAAAAGTGTTCAAAGCGTCCTGGGCGCCAGGGTCCTGTGTACAGGGCCTAACGGGCCATCCTGACACCCACGACCAGTGTGCATAGTTCCCTGCCCTTCAGTGGGAAGTTGTCCAGTTTCTGGGTGGCCAGAGAGCTCAGACCACTAGGACAGGGTGAGTGGGGAAAGGAGGGACCAGGTGTAAGAGGAAGGCTACTTGAAACTATCCACGTTTCTAAGTTTTCCTGAATGAAAGTGAATTAAATGCATGTATTTCAAATTGTCTCTTGCAACTTAGTAGCCTTATCATTTTACAATTGAATCTATCCAAATGGATTCCTAGATATCTGAGCATATACGGAACCATCTGAGAATCCCCAAAAGTATGTACGAAAGAAAAATAACATGCTTTTAACTTTCTTAATAGGACTGATTGCATACTATGAATTGGAAATTCATATTTTCCTAATCAGACCTTCTGTGTCTTGTTAATGATGCCATTTGATGGGAGATGGATTAGAGTTAGACACAGTTCACTTCCAGAGAGCACAGACAATCATTTTTATACTAGAATAAGTTACCACAAGAAATCTCGATGGCATTTAAAGTCCCTATGCCTTTGTCCTTGCCCTGTGCATGTATGAGGTCTGACAATTAAGTTCGCGAACCCATCCTAGAAAAAGTTCCACATGCCTCATTGCTGAGTATCACTATGGTCACCTTCGAGGGACTCCTCTTGGGAAGCTATGTACTGACACCAGCGCCTAGCCCACCCTTCAAAGCAATTCTAGAACTCTTTCTGGAATAGCCATCAGAGCTGTCGTTATATTACCCTTGATGTCCTGAATGTCATCAAAATGTCTTCCTTTCAAAATTTCCTTTATCTTTGGGTAAAGAAAGAAGTCACTGGGGGCCAGATCAGGTGAGTAAGGAGGGTGTTCCAGTACAGTTATTTTCTTTTTTTTGAGGGCAGTGTTACTGGCCCTCACATGTGGGACCGAACCGGGGCTGCTGGCTTCCCAAACCAGCGCTTAACCACTGCACCACTCGGCCGGCCCTTACAGTGATTTGTTGACTGGCTAAAAACTCCTTCACAGACAGTGCCGTGTGAGCTGGTGCATTGTCGTGATGCGAGAGCCATGAATTGTTGGCGGAAAGTTCAGATCATCTAACTTTTTCACGCAGCCTTTTCAGCACTTCCAAACAGTAAACTTGGTTCACTGTTTGTCCAGTTGGTACAAATCATAATGAATAATCCCTCTGATATCAAAAAAGGTTAGCAACATCATTGCAACAAATCCACGAACTTGTCAGACCTCATGTATTTCAGGGGTAGAGTTAGGAATATCTAAGAAGCCAGCTCTGAAAAGTATTGCTAATCCTAATTGTACGAGATGTTTTGGTGAAATAGTTGACTGTTAGATTTTACTTCTTTTGGATATCATATTTTATAAAACCATGTGAAGGTGGAATTGTCTCAATGACTAGAACTAGATGGACCAGCCCGGAGCCTGCAGGGAGTGAGGCCGCCTAGAGTGTGTGGCCAGAGCATGTGGCCTTGAGCATGTGGCCGGGAGCTAACGTTCGCCTGTGCAGTCTGCGGCCCGAGCGCACTCAGCCACTCTGTTCTGACCCCTGCAGTCTACCCGGACGGCCGAGTGTGCATCTCCATCCTTCACGCGCCGGGCGATGACCCCATGGGCTACGAGAGCAGCGCTGAGCGGTGGAGCCCCGTGCAGAGCGTGGAGAAGATCCTCCTGTCGGTGGTGAGCATGCTGGCAGGTGAGCGCGCCCGGCAGGAGCACAGCGGCCGCCCCAGGCCCACCCCGGAGGAGACTGGGCAGCGAGCGGCTGTGCGCCTCCCTCGTCCATCCTGTCTCCGGCCTCACTTACACTCGCGTGATGAGCCCATGCATGGGCCTTTCCGTGTCATGTTCTTGGCACACACTTCTCCAGGCGCAACCGTGCTTCTCATGATTGTGATTTTTTTTTAAAGGTTTTATTGGGGAGTTGGGGGAGGGGAACAGACAAGTTGCTGTCCTTCTGTTCTTCAGTCTAGTTGTGGAGGACGTTGCTTCACTGGCCCATGTTGGTATCGTCATTGCGCTCTTCTCAGGTGAGGCACATCAGTCACCGGCCTCTGGATGGTTGCTCACGACAGCTCCTGGCAGCTCACACTGGCTGCCGGCCACTCACGGTAGCCTGTGCAGCCCACTGCAGCAGGGGCTGCAGCTATGCCGTCCCGGGGACTCACGGCAGCCCAGCTCCAGGTGGAGCTGTTGTTCACCATCTTAGCTGTAGAGGGCAGTGTCACTGGGCCTCATGTGGGACCTGAACCGGGGCCGCTGGCGTCCCAAGCCAGCTCCTAACCACCGCTCCACTCAGCTGGCCCTGATTGTGATTTTTAAAGATAGTCTCTTGTGTGTGTCATGTTAACAAGTGGCCATGCTCTGATCCATAGGCACTTCTTTCGTTCTGTAGGCATGTATTGGGGGACCTACTGTACTGCAGACACTGCATACTGGGGGTGTAAAGCCCAGTGCAACAGAGACCCCAGTGTTAAGAACCCACTTCTTAAGGGCCCTTTACAGGCCACTGTGATAAGTCCTGAAGTCACGATACACATGGGGGCTCGCAGGCCATTTCCTGAGCTCGGACTGTGTGGGATGAGTTTAGAACATTAGGATTCACGTGGCAGGGGACAGAGAGGCAGCTGACTCCGCTGGGGCACTGCCAGGGCCTCTTCTGACTGGAGCCTGCCCCCATGGGATGATGGGAGCTGAGCCTTGGGAAGATCCCTGCTGCAGCAGGGACGGCCCGGGAGACACAGGCTGTGGCCCTCTGTGCCCTGGAGTGCGAGGACACCCGCCCGCCCGTGTGTCTGACCTGAGTGCCTGAGCAGACGGATGCTGTGCTTGGGGAGGGTGGAGCGGGGAGTGAGTGTCCACACTCGCGAGCCTGTCGGGGGGCTGCCCAGCTGAGGGCGTGTCTTGGGAGTGAGGTCAGCCGTGGGAAAGACAGTAGGCGATGTAGGACAGGGTAACGGAGAAGGGGCTTGGGCAGCGTGGGGGTGAGGGCGACAAAGCCCTAAGGACATGCAGGCGTGTGAGAAGGACAGGGCTGCGGGCGGCCCCAGCGGGAGGCTGACCTCTGCGTCTGGGCCGCCCAGGCTTTGGTCAAGTCCCGGAGGAAGGAGTGTGGAGCCGAGGAGGTCAGTGCGTGCGCACGTTTCAAGGTGGAGACGCACTGCCCTGTCTCTGACTGAGCCCGCCACAGGCGTTGGGCGACCTCAGAGACGCGTGCCGTGGCGTCTGCGGCCGTCAGCTCTCCATTCCACCTGTATGGATACTTTGGCTGTTCATTCTTTTTCAAGATTTGAATGTATTCACGCGCGGGGTACACGCGTCCCGCCCTGAGCTGCTGTGGGAGGCCCCTCGGGCACTGGGGTTCCTGTCGGGGCCCTGAGTGCCATGTCCTCCCTGAGGCCTGCCAAACCCGCGGTCACTCTTCCCCCTGCTGGCCCTGGCTACCCTTTGTAGCACTGAGTTTGAAGCGAGGCCGTGAAGGTGTCCGTGGCCTGTCTGGGGGCCCAGATCACGGAGTCCGCTGCATAGCCAGGGCCCGGCACGAGGCCTCGCACAGAGGACCTGGTGAGGCAGGGTTTGCAGAGTAACTAGAAAGGGGGTCATAGTGGCCGTAGGGACAGTCGCTGTGGCAGGGAAGCGGGGCTGGGGTAGGTGGGCTGGCCTGGGGCCACTCGTGGCTTGGGCTAGCTCGCTGCCTGTCGGCCTCTCAGCAGCTTTCTCTGATCCAGTCGCTGCTCTGCTTTCTGACCACTTGCGTGGTGGTCGCTACCTGCACCTCTGTAACTGCCGGTCCTCCCGCCCCTGCATGTCTCCCGAGCCCTCCTAGAGCCTCTGCGGGTCCCAGCTGGCCCATGGACGAGCTAGCCTGGGCTCAGGTGTCCACACGGGGCCACGTGTGCCTGGCCGTGTTCTCTGAGGAGCTGGGAGGGGCGCTGCACTGATCAGGTTGGAGAAGGGGTGTGCACAGAGGCCCCCGAGGGGAATAAGCAGGTGGCTAGGGGGCTGCCTCGCTCGCCAGCGTTGTCCTGGCGTGCCCAGGGTGAGATGACTCGTGTGGCGTGTTGTCACTCGGGAGGTCGGGGTCATGAGAGTGGATCTTGCCCACTGACCTCACACTGCTCCTCAGGCGAGAAGGCTCTCGATCGTTCCTTAAAGGACGGACTTCCTCCCCAGGTTTTTCGGTCATCAGCCCCTCTTGTTAGTTTCTGGGGTGCATCTCTGGACAGACCCACTGGTGTCCTAACTGAGATGAAGACCTTGCCAGTTCACCCTTCCTCAGTCCCTTTCAAGCGGACAATGTCTGCTTCTCTTTCAGAGCCCAATGACGAAAGTGGAGCCAACGTGGACGCTTCCAAGATGTGGCGAGATGACCGGGAACAGTTTTACAGGATTGCCAAGCAGATCGTGCAGAAGTCTCTGGGGCTCTGAGGCCTCGCCGCGCGCCTGCACACACCACCACGCGTGTCCATGTCCTCCCGCAACACTTGGTGACAGTGACACTGCTGTACCAAAGGCAAGCTTGCAGAACTGCCACATCGGTCTTCTTCCCATCTTTCCCACCCCAACAGGCTTCTTTTCTGAAATTGATGGATGTAGGTGACGTCAGCTGGATGCAGCGGCCAGGTGGACTGTCAGAGCTGTCACCACTACCTCTCCCAGCTGCAGCGCCCGCGCACCCCACACTTCGGGGCTCCCCAGCCTCCCCAGGGCCTAGAACCAGCAGTGCTCCTTTGGAAGCGGCCAGCCGGGCGCCCGGGCAGAGGGCGGGCCGTCCTGGGGTCCCTCCGGCCCCGGCGCCCCACGAGGACGTGGCTTGGGCTCAGAGCTCCGTGCGCTTCACAAGCAGGTGTTTCCCGTGCAGCCCACTTACAGCTTCTCCGTTTGTTGTGTATTACAAACTGTCCCGCTCAGAACTGCTTTCAGGAAATAAACACGTTTTTAAAATGTGGATTGATGAAAAACGAGGCACATAGAGAAGACGTTTACTGTTCTCATAAAGACCTACGTGTTTCCTGCTCATTGGTCAAAGATTACATTTGTGTCTTAGTTACTAGTGCGGGAACACGAGACGGAAAGTGTGAGTGGCAGTTTCTGCTGGACGCACAGGAGTTGGCCTTCTCCAGACGCACAGCTGGGGGGCGCTAGGCTTTGCATGTGGTGGTCGCAGCAGGAGCTTCCCTGTCGGAACGAAACTGTTCTTCGCACCTTGGCGCTGGAAGGGGGCCCACCGTCCGTGCAGCGCTCAGAGCGTGCCTTACCCTGAACTTAGCCGGCGCTCGCGGAAGTGTGGCCGCGGGCTGGCTGCCGTGGGCCGGCCGCCGTGGGCCAGCGCGCTGTGGCTGGTGGTTTTCACGCGGTCTGGGTCTTCTGCTGTGTGGGCAGCTCCGTGGCACGTGCCCGGGCTCCACTACGAGCAATAACACGCCTGTTGCACACGCAGAATCACACACTTGGCCTGTTTCAGACAGGTTACATTTAAATGGGAATTTCTATTTTTGAAACATGGGGTGGTCTCCAAGACATATAGCAGGTTTTCCTGTCCTTTCCTTCCCTTTCATGGTGTGCCGGGGATGGGCGTCTGCTTTCCTGCCAGCTGACTCCAAATGCCCTGCGTCAGCAGGTTCCGGGGGAAGGGCTGCGTGTCTGCCCTCTGTGGACACCGGGGTCCGTCCCGCTCGGAAGGGCATTGTCAGGCTTTGGGGCTCAGAGCGGGGCTTGCATTTGGAAGAGGCGGGAAGGAGGCCCTGCCGTTAACTAGTGTTTGCAGGCGCGCGTGCAGGAGGCAGGGCCCTCTCCTAGAGGGAACGTGGGGGGTGTTGTGGGCCTTGCAGCCACATGAGCAGGTGGCCACAGGGCTTCCTGGAAATCTGGAAATGGGAGAGAGGCAGTCTCTTTGCAAAACAAAGTATTTTTATTCCTTTGTATTTATTAAATGGAAACAGAGAATCCCGTGGTTAAAAATAAAGGTATATATTTTCCCCCATCCAGCGCTGTGTTTCTCTTCGTCGCAGTTTTTTTTTTTAAACTTTATTGGGGAACAGTGTGTTTTTTTCCAGGACCCATCAGCTCCAAGTCAAGTTGTCCTTCAATCTTAGTTGTGGAGGGTGCAGCTCAGCTACAAGTCCAGTCGCCATTTTCATCCCATGCGGGAGTCGAACCGGCAACCTTGTTAGGAGCACGTGCTCCCCACAGCTGAGCCATCCTGCCGCCTGTTGGCAGCTCAGCTCGGGTGCAGCTCACTGGCCCATGGGGGAACCGCACTGGCGAGCCTGTTGCCCAGAGCTTGTGCTCTATGCCAACTGAGCCACCCGGCCGCCCCTCTGTGTCGTACAGTTGTAGGGAGACTGAGAGCGGGCTGCCCACTGTGGAAGGACGCACGGGCAGTGCACACGGGCAGCAGGGCCCGGCGATCCCCAAGACGCATGTGGGCGTGTCACGTACTCCCCCTCCCTCCATTCTCCATGTCTCCCGGAAGTCGGGGTTCCTGGTCGGGGTCTGTGACAGCGGTCAGGAGTGGGACCTGGGGTGCAAGAGATGTCCATGGTCACCAGCCTCCGACTGGTCACTTCCGTGGACTTTCCTGTGTCCTTGGGGTCAGTCACCGCTGGGCCTGCCTCTGGGACGCCTTAACGTGGAAATAAGTGAAGAGGCACTGATGGTGGTGTCGCTGAGCAGCAGTACTGGTTGGTGACTGTAGCTCTTGGTTGTCCCCTGTGATTTAGATGGGCCCCAGGTTCCGCAGAGCCAGGGCTGGCCCTCCTTCCCCGACCCAGGGGGGCTCTGCCGCCTTCCATCCGAGGGTTCATGTCAGACCTCTAACAGATGTCGCATTGGGTGCCGGAGACCATCCCAGGTTGCACCATTTGCCAGGCTCAGCTGTGACGGCAGCGGGAAGGTAAGTGCACAGTCAGCACGGAACTGGCGCTGGGACAGGTCGGGGACGCCAGGCACAGCCTCACCCGTGCAGCCCAGGCCACGTTCCTCTGCTGACCCCTTGGGCCCCTGCAGCTCGCGGCTTCTGCCGCTGGCCCTGGGAGACGCTCGAACCTTTGTCCCTGTCACCAGCCCACCCCCAGGGCTGGCCCCGGCCCCCCCGGAGTCTCTCCGCACCACTGTCAGCCCTGCTGTCCGCTCTCAGGCGGGCGCTGCCCCCGGGCCTGGCCACTTCCTCTCGGGCTCCCGCCGATCCTTTCCTCCAAGTGCGGGGCCCTGCCCCAGCTGCCCTCACCGGCCTGGTGACCTGGTCATTCCCACCGCCTCGCCCCGGGTTTCCTCCTCTGAACGAGGGGACCACAGTACCCGCCCTCGTGGGCTGTGCCGCCGTCCATGAGCTCTCGCCTTCTTGACACAGACACATCAGGAGTGCTCTTTGGCCCTCGCTTTCTTTTCTGACTAAATTTATGTCACGCGAAGCTAGGACAGTGGTAGCGAAAGGAACTGGTGTCTAAAATATACAGAACGTAGGATGTGTCCATTCCCCAGAGCGGGGTGGGGGTGGGGGGACGCTGCTCCGTCGCCATGGGACACGGAGTGTGGGGCTGGCACCGAGTGGCCCCTCAGAGCCAGTGTCCTGCTGCAGCCCCCCGGCCGGCCAGTTCCGCCGGCCCCGCCATGGACGCGTGTGTCCCGGAACCCTGTGCCAGCTCCAAACCGGGTGCCCGGCTGCCTTCCTGGGAGATGGTTTTGCACTTCCGTCCCCCTGGGGTCCCCCTTCCCCAAGTGCAGAGCAGGGCCCGCCACAGCTGAGGCAGCAGGGGGGCTCGGGGTGCGTGGGCCTGGAAGGGTGGGCTGTGAGCCCGTGTGCTGAGCACAGGAGCCGGTGGGCAGGTCAGGGTCTGCCCCTGCGAGCGCCCTGGGGCAGGGGCTGCTCGGCGTGGCGGTGAGGGAGTGTGCCCAGGGCTTGGGACCAGCCTGCGAGCGAGGCCGGCGGGCCCTGAGTGCTGCCAGGGCGATGCCAGGGCGGTGGGCGAGCGGGGGAGGTGGCTTGGGACAGTGGTGGCCTCGGGGTGCGGGACCGGAGCGCGAGCCCCTCGGCCCCACGGCCCACGGCCTGCCAGCGGCAGAGGCCTCGCGTGCCCGCCTGTCCCGCGGCCCGTTCGCTCCAGGGAGCGACACGTTCCTTTCAAGTTGTGTGTGCGCGTGCGGGCTTAGCCGCCTGGCAAAGGACCTGACGTTGGCAGCGACTCCGGGGCAAACCAGAGAAAGGGTTGTGTTGCTGATGGTGCTTTGAAATCCTGGATAACACACGAAACGAGTTGGAAGCACATGAAACAGCTGCAGCCTCGGGCAGAGCAGGCCGGCTTTTCACGGCTTCTCCCCCTTGGACCGCTTCCCGCCCAGGGAGCAGCTAGGCGGGGACGAGGCGTCAGCGAGGTCCCGCCCAGCAGACCTCGGGGCGCCACCGCCCCCAGCGTGTCCCCGGCCTTCATCAGGCCTGTGCACTCGCACACGTGTGTGCACACACCGCTCCACAGAAGCCCTGTGGCGCTGGGCTGGGCCGGGGCTGGACGCCTGCCTGCCGGCCCCGGCCCAGCCTCTCGGGCAGTGGGCCTGCAGGCTGTGAGCAGCGCGGGTCTGACTGCGTGGGGCGGCCTAGCGCTCGCAGCCCACCCGAGCAGGGGCAGTGGGCGCTGGGCCGGACATGGCGGCCTCGCAGACAGAGCTGTGGGCGGACGGACCGAGGCCTGTCCCAGGCCTGCCAGGCTGGAGCTGAGGAGAGGCCCGGCGGTAACAGGTGACGGCTGCAGGGGAGGGCCGTTCCCGCCAACCAGAGCCCGGGGGCTGGGGCAGGGGCGGACTCCCCACCCATAGGGACGTGCTGGGCCCCAGGAGCAGAGCGCGGGCTGGGGAGAGGGGGCGGGGTGCAGCCGGGCTCTGCCCAGCACGGGGCCTGCGGTTGGGGTTCGGGCAGCCTTCCAGGGCTGGGGCCCGTGGGCGGTCGGGACAGGTCGGGTCATGCCTGTGCCCCGCAGCTGTGGGGGTCTCTGAACAACCTCAGGAAGTGCAGTGTCTCTGTCTCTGCAGACTCCGCACTGCTCTCCCTGCCCATCATGGGCCTGGCTGCCTTTTGGGAAGCCCCGTCCTGCGCCCTGAGCCCTGACTGCTGTGGAGGCTCCCAGGGTGGGCCAGCCGAGCGGCGCCCTGGGCCTCGCCCCGCAGCCTCGCCGGTCCCGTTGCCGTGTGTGGATGGTCGAGACCGGGCCAGAGCAGGCGCCCCACGGGGGACCCCAGAGCAGCACAGTCCGGGCCCCGTGGATCGAACACATTCCTCTCCTGCTACAGGGGCTGCTGGGATGCGAGTGTGACAAGAATGCAAGCCTGAAACCAGTGAGGAGGTGGCCGCTGTGCTGGGCCTCCGCTGGCCCCCTGCAGAGCCGTGTCCCCCGTGGCCCTGCCTCCGGCCGCGGCCCGTGGGCCGCCCCACCTGTGACCCGGGGTCCTAGCCGCCTCCTGCGCCTGGCCGGCCTCGGCAACACTGCAGCCGGCTCGGACGTGGCAGCCTCATGCCCAGGGCGGGCTTGGTCAGGCCAACAGCTGGCCCCCTGGGGTCAGCACCCCAGCGCTTGTCCCTTCCAGAGGCTTCTGGTGAGAAACTGGCGAAAACATAACACCCAAATTGACATGAGTGCCACTTCGGCCCCACATTTGTGTTTGTCACATGGGGTTCTCCCCTCCGGGCAGCCTGGCCCCCAGGGGACCCTGGGCAGTGCCTGAGACAGGTCTGATTTTCGCAAAGGGGCAGGTGTGTGTTGCGGGGGGCCTCCAGCGGGCCCCGCGGGGAGCCGTGTGCCGTGTGCCGGGACGGGATGGGGGCCAGAGCGGCCCGGGAGCGGTGGGCACCAGGCTGGGGGCCTCGCACACTCACACACTGCACCCCCACCCCGTGCCCTGCTCAGCCGCATGCCTCGTGTTGGCACACGCAGACCTGGTGGCGCAACCGCTTGCGTATGGCAGTGAGTCACAGGGTGTCCCCGCGCTGCTGACAACACAGGCTGTCAGGGTCGCCAGCTCCTGGAATGAGTCCTCGGCCCTGGTCTTCGTGTCCAGGTACTGTGACTCGTGCCCGCCTTGCTGTGGTTGGTGCCGAGGGGCTACCTGGAGGCACCCGCCGGGCGCTGGGTGACACTGCTGTCCTTTGCGGAGCAGCCAGGGCTGCCCAGGGCTGAGGACACGCGGGAGCAGGGCTGCCAGCCACTGCAGGAGGTGCAGGGGCTCCCCAGCACTGCACTGAAAACAGGCCTCTGCCTCGCCCGGCCCCCTCCCCCAGAGTGCTGGGCCCCAGAGGGCTTCCCCTCACCCACCCCACCCCACCCCCGCCGGGGCCTTTTTCAGGGTGCTGCCGGGACGTGGCTCCCCAAGTGCCCTCTCCTTTCTTCTCCAAGTGACTTACATTTCTGGATTCTCATATTTAATTAAACCATTCTTGTGTTTCTGGGGTGACCCAGCTTGACTGTGGCGTATTCTTTTTTTTCAAGATTCTTATTAAAAAATAGAGCTAACATACAATATTATATCAGTTTCAGGGGTACCCACCGCAGATATTCATCATTTGTGTAGCTAAAGAAGTGATCTCCATGATAAGTCCATAACCACCTGACACCGTCGCACGCCATCACAATATTACTGACTATATTTCCCAGGCTGTACATCACATCCTCATGACTTGTTTGTTTTTATCCCTGGAAATTTGGACCTCTTACGCCCCTTCAACTTTTTCCCACCTTTTAAATTTTCAATTACAATTGACATTCAATATTATATTAATTTCAGGTGCACAGTGCAGTGGTTAGACATTTGTATAATTTAAGACGTGACCCCCTGACGAGTCTAGACCCCCACCTGGCACTGTGCATAGTTATGACCATATCATTGACTGTATTCCCTGTGCTGTGCTTTACATCCCCATGACTATTTTGTAACTACCAATTTATATTCCTTAATCCCGTCACCATTTTTAGCCTGCCTCCAACCCCCACCCATCTATCACCCCGATAGATCTGACTCCATACATGGTTATTACACTATTATTGACTATATTCCTTATGCTGCACCCTACATCCCCGTGACTACTGTGTAACAACCAGTTTGTACTTCTTAACCCCTTCCCCCTCTTTCACCCTTTCCCAACCCCCCTCCCATCTGATAACCATCAAAATGTTCTCTGTATCTATGAGCCTGTTTCTGTTGTTTGTGTATTTTGTTCTTAGATTCCACCTATAAGCGAAATCACATTGCATCTGACTTGCTGTGTCTGACTTACTCCACTCAGCACAGTACCCTCCAGGTCCATCCATGTCCCTGCAGATGGCAGGAGCCCACTCCCTTCCCTGGCCGAGCAATACTCCACTGTACACATGCACCGCCTCCTCTTTATCCATTCTTCCATCGATGGGCACCCAGGCTCCACATCGTGGCCACTGTGAACAATGCTGCAATGAACATATGGATGCACGCGTCCCCTCAAAGTAGCATTTTGGGTTTCTTCAGATAAATACCCTGAAGTGGGATTACCGGGTCTTTCTTGTTGTTTTTTTTCCATTTCCATTTTCATGAAGTATCTGTTTTCAGTCTTTTACTTTCAGTCTGTGTCTGTCTCTCAATCTGAAATGACTCTTGTAGGCAGCATAGGTAAGGGTCTTGTTTTCTTATCAATTCAGCCACCCTATGTTTTTGATCGAAGCATTTAATCCATTTACAATTAAATAATTGTTGATTGATATATAACTATTGCTATTTTAGTATTCGTATTTCTGGTTTGTTTGTTGTTGTTTTTTTCACCCTAAAGAAGTCCCGCTAACATTCCTTATAATACTGGTTTGGTGGTGATGAACTCCTTTAGCTTTTTCTTGTCTGGGAGGCTCTTTATCTGCCCTTCAATTTTATTATACTTGATAGCTTTGCTGAGTATCAGAATAATGCTTGGTTATACGTCCTTGCTTTTCATCACGTTGAATATTTCTTGCCAGCCCCATCTGGCCTGCAAAGTTTCTGTTGAGAAATTGGCTGACAGTCTCATGGGAGCTCCATTGTAGGTAACTAACTGCTTTTCTCTTGCTGCTTTTAGGATTCTCTTTATCTTTAACCTTTGGCATTTTAATTATAATCTTTCTTGGAGTGGGCCTGTTTGGGTTCCTCTTGTTTGGGACTCTTTGCTTCTCGGGCTTGTATGTCTATTTCTATCACCAGGTTAGGGAAGCTTTCTGTTATTATTTCTTAAAATAGGTTCTCAATCCCTTGCTTTCTCTCTTCTCTTTCTGGTTCCCCCATGATGCAAATGTTGTTATGCTTGATGTTGTCCCAGAGGCCCCTTAAACTCTCCTCATATTTTTTTATTCTTTTTACTTTTTGCTGTTCTGATCGGGTGTTTCCTGCTACCTTCCAAATTGCTGATTCGATCCTCTGCCTCGTCTAGTCTGCTGGTGATTCCTTCTCGCGTATTCTTCATTTCAGTTTTTGAATTCTTCACTTATGACTGGTTCTTTTTTATGGTTTCTGTGTCCTTTTTATGCTTGCTATCTCTTTGTTGAAGTTCTCACTAAGTGCCCTGAGTATCCTTATAAACATTGTTTTGAAGTCTGTATCTGCTTGCCTCTATTTTGTTTAGTTCTTTTTCTGGATTTTTCTCCTGTTCTTTTATTTGGGACATATTTCTGTTTCCTCATTTGGGCTGCCTCTCTGCTTCTGTGTATTAGACAGATCAGCTATATCTTCCAGTCTTGACCAGGTGGCCTTATGTAGTAAGTGTCCTGTGGGGCCCTAGCACAGTCTCTCTGGTCACCTGCTCTGGGTGTTCCAGGGGTGTCCCTTGTGTGGGTTGTGTGTGCCCTCCTGTTATAATTGAGCCTTGGTTGCTATTGGCACATCAGTGGATGGGATTGATCCCCAGGCTGACTGGCTGTGGGGTTTAGCCACATCCACAGCTTATGGGCTGCAGAGGGGAGGGGCTTGCCCCACTGAGTGGGGTTCACCCCAGGGGCTCTGGTGCCTGTTGAGACCCTAATGTGTGCCATTTGTGGGGCTAATTGGGTGGTGCTCTGCTGTGGTCTGAAGCCAACCTCCAAGTTTGTTGGTTCTGGGGCCTTTTGGGAGGGGCTCTGGGGGAGGCCCAGGTCACCCACTGCCTGTGATGTGCCCCTGGCTACCTGGTAGGAGCTACAAAGTGATTCTCAGTGTTCACTGTCTGTGCTAAACCTGGTGGAATGTGGGAGAGGCCACGCTCTGAACCGAGGACGGCTGCCCCCAGTACCGGGTCTGGGGTAACTTCTCAAAAAGCCAGGACACCCGGAAGCCTGCTTCCACCTGCCGGCTCCCTTAAGGCTCAGCTGCAGAAAAAGCCTCATGCGGTATGAAGTTGGCTGTGGCGGGGTCCCAGGGAGTCAGCAGGGCAGAGCTGTGGAGCTCACCAGGCCAATCAGATGCAGATTGGGCCGCAAGCATAGGGGGTGGGCTCAACCCAGGAAAGGTGGTGCCCGCCTGCTGGCTGCACGGGAGGAGGCCCCCTCACAGGGGAAATGCCAGCTGTCCCCCAGGCCTCCCCCTGAAGTCACTCTCATCAGTCTGACCCCGGAATGTCTCCGAACCCCCCAGAGTCACTGTCCCTCCGCTGGAGCCCAAGGTGAGTGCCCACGAGCAAGCGAGTGTGTGTGCAGGCAGTTTAAGAGGACACCTGGGTTTCCATTGCTTTCTCTCCCACCCAGGTGGTCGGAATCCCCACTGGTTTCACAGCCAGATGCTGTGGGGGCTCCTCTTCCCAGCACCAGTGCTCTGGGCTGGGGAGGCCAGTGTGGGGGGCTGGGGTCCATTCCTCCTCCTGGGGAACCTCCATGCCAGAGGTGTTTCTCCTGATTTCCAGCCTCACCCAGGTTTGCGGCCCGTTCTGCGTCTCTGCCCCTCCTACCAGTCTGCGTAGCTGCTTCTTTACAGCCTTAGTAATAAAACTTCTGTTCAGCCAGACTTCGGGTGGTTCCCCAGGTTGATTGTTCTATAATTTAGTTGTGATTTTGACATGTTCACAGGATGAGGCAAGCACAGCGTTTATCTACTCTGCCGTCTTGGATGGTTCTCAATTGTGGCATATTCTTGAAATTACTCTGTTTAACCTGCTGTGGCTCTGTTGAGGGTTTTGTGTCCATATTTAGGAGTGAGTGAATGGGGACCTGACTTGCTTTCTTGCAATGTCTTGGTTTGGTTTGGGTGTCAGAGTTTTATGGGCCTCAGGGAATGACTTCCAGGGTCTTCCTGTTTTTTTTTTTTCTCATAGGATTATCTGTTCCGTGAAAGTCTGGTAGAACTCACCTGTTAAACCACCTGGGCCTGCTGCTCTTTGGGGAAAACCTTTTTTTTTCAACACTTCAACCATCTATATATAGCATTTTCTTTAAAGTGGGTTTCTTATAGCTGGCATATATTTGGGTTGTTTTTATGTTTTTATTATTTTTTTAAATCCAATCTGACAATCTCTGTTTTAATTAGTGTTATGATGTTTAACATAATTACTGACAAACTTGAATTTGGGTTAGCAGTTTTATTGTTTGCTTTCTGTTGTCTTCTCTGGTTTTTGTTACTTTGTTCCCATTTTTCTGCCTTCTTTTGGATTATTTGAATATTGTTCAGTATTACATTTAGTTTATTAGCTTTTTAAATATATTTCTTTGTATTAATTTTTTTTTTTTTTTTTTTTTTTGTGGGAAGTTGATAGCACCCCAGTGTCTGACAAGGCCACATTGCCCTGCTCAGCACTGGATATTAGGGATGCTGCCTTATGGTTGGTCATGTAATATCTCCTGCCTCTATGAACCCATGTGCCTTTTCTTCTATAGGAGACAATATATTCACTACACTTGTGACATGTTCCTGTGGTGCCCCAATGAGCTAACTACGCAGCCAAGGACGGGTAAGATCTCCTAAAAGAGGGGAGACAACCCAAGCCAGGCGGTAGTTCCGTGGGGAACCCCTGAACTGAGATATTGGGGACTCAAGCCCCTTGGAAACTGAGGCACAGGCCTCTGACAAACTCAGGCCAGAAAACTCAGGGCTGTGAGAAGCTGATGCATTTGCCTAAGGGCCCTACTGTGAATAGTCTCCTGGAAGATTAAGTCTTCAGGCCATGAGAGTTCCGGGTAAGAGGCAGCTCTAAGACATCCGCTGACCATGGAATTGTTAATCAGCCTTGTGTAAATTCCTTTGCCCAGTGCCTTGTTGCAGCAACAGATACTGAAGCTTTGACTGAGAAACGGATGCAGCCCTCTGTAGGATAAGAGAGGTGTGAGACCCTTTTGGTTGCTAGGTATTGTTATTTACAAACGAATAGATTTTAGATGCTTTTACCTTAAACACAGCCACTCCTAGTCTTTTGGTATAGCTCAAGTATACTGTGAGTTTTATGATTGTGTTTAACTGCTAGGATTTAGGATGATTTCTAGATAGTCAAGATAGCTTTAGTAAACATTCTTTAGGTGACTTACAGAAACCGAGTCTGGGTTTCATAGCAATTATCATAATAAAGACAAGGTAATCCTTTAACGGAAGAGTAAGTTACAGTGCACCCTGGAAAGAGCACTTACAGGGGAGTAAAAGACTGTGTAAATCCTGAGAACTACAAACCACCGTTAATGATTTGTTACAGTTTGCTTCCTTAAAAATTCTCAATAAAAGCTATGCGCTGACCCGATTCGGGGCTCAGTCTTCCTTGGCTGAGTCCCTTGGGCTCAGTCGTCTTTGGCTGAGTCCCTTGGTCTCGCTCTTATCTTTCTTTTGTCTCCTGTTTTTCCTTAATCTGCGTCGCCCCTCTCGTGTCCCACTCGCCCTTGCCACGCAGGACGTGACAAGGGCAGTGTCACTGGCCCTCACATGTGGGACCGAACCGGGGCCACTGGCTTCCCAAGCCAGCGCTTAACCACAGCGCCACTCGGCCGGCCCTGTATTAATTTTTTAATGACTGCTCTAGCATTACAACACACAGTCCTAATTTCCACATCTACATAGAATTAATATTTATTTCATATGTTGTATTTTTTTAGTTCTAAAGTTAGGTGTTTTTGATGCTTTCTGTTTGTCTGCCGAGAGCACCTGTGTTTTCACTCAGTTCAGCTGTGTTCACCTCACCTGGGGTAGGTGGGGGCTTATAAAAACCGCCTTAAAGTCTGATAATTCCCACATGCGTCATCTTGTGGTTGGTGCCTGTCAATTACCTTTTCTCTTGGGAATTGTTCTTTTTTTTTTTAAATGGATGCTATTTTAGGTGAATATTTTGAATATCATGTTTTCAGACTCTGGTTCTGTTGGATTTCTCTGGAGGTTTTTTTCAAGTAGGGAAATAGCCCTGTTGGTTCAGGCTGAAGCTCTGTCTTGCCTTCTGTGGGCAGTGGGTCCTGGCCAGTGGGGGTCTGCCAGGCGGGTCCCGGCCAGGTGGGTCCCGGCCAGGTGGGGTCAGCCTTTGCTGTGTGTCCGGCTCTCTCTACCACTCAGGCTCAGAGTGGGGCTGGGTGGCCTCTAACATGCTTTCATTCTCCAAAGCTTCTCTGAGCTTCTTTGGATTCTGTGTGTGTGAGTTACGGGGAGCCCAGGACTTGGGGGTCCCCTCTCCATTGGGCCTCCTTGCTGTTTCCCACACACCCTCCAGCCCCCTAGCCCCCTGCCCGCTGTGCTGCCATCAGAGCGAAACAGTGCCAAGTTTTTCAATTTTTGTACTTTTTTTTTTTTTTTAGCTGAACCATCCTGCCACCTGTTGGCAGCTCAACGGCAGCTCAGCTCGTGCTGTCCTCGAACCGCCGTTGCTCAGAGCTCAGCTCGCACTCTTGAGCGAGCTCTTAACCAACTGAGCCACTCGGCCGGCCAGAGCGAAACAGTGAATGGAAGAAAAAGGATAGGTTTGCCCATCACAAGCTTTGGGCAGCGGCGGCCTTTTCTCCCGTTTCCTTTGGCCAGAAATATGGTCCTTTTTGGGGTTTTGGGCACTTGCCCTGCTGTGGCTGCAGAGGGGCCACAGGGTGACAGGCCGGCCTTGGGCAGGGAGGGCGGAGAAGGCAGAGGGGACACAGGCCCCGCTCCCCTTGCGCTCAGCTGCGCCTTCACCTGATCCTCCCGTCAGGAGTGGGGGTTCGCCCGGGCACTTGCTCCCACACTCACCTCACAGCCCACAGGGCAGCCGCCCTACAGCCCAAGGTGGAGACAGGGAGACCCGCTTCCCAGAGAGCCTCGGGTCATCGCTTAGCTTAACTCTGGCCTACGTCTGCCCGCTGTGCTGTTTTTGCCGAGGCAGTGTCCATGTCCTGTGCCGAGGCCTGAGCTGTCATCAGTGGGAGAGAGGCCATGGCTGGCTCACGGGTTCCATCTCGCTGGCACCGGAAGTCCCACTGGAGAGTCCTGGAAGCCCGTTTTCTTCGCCACTGGCCTGTTAGCCATGGCCTCTGCTTTATGTTGTGGTGACAGTGCAGGGCCCACAGTGTGCGTCTCCAACCAGGGAAGTCACAGGGGCTCAGTGGCCCTGCCCTCGCCCTGCCCCTCCTGCGTCCCGTGGCTTTCAGACTCCATTTGCCCCTCTGTACCTGGCATGATCGTGGTGTGTCTTTAACTTCTGCGCACATCATGGAACCCCACCTTCCAGCGGGGCTGTCCTAAGGGACCTGCGAGAAGAGAAGGCATCCAGGGCCGTGTCCACCAGCTTGCTGGCCATCCCCTGCTGTTCCCTCCCTACTGTGGACACCTTTCTGTCTGGTCTCATTTACCGTCAGCGGTGCTCATAGAGCAGGCAGTCTCCCAGCCCTGGTTCCTCCGGAATGTCCATATTCCCTCTTCCCACGTGGAGTGCGTGTTTTCTGGGTGTAGGATTCCGGGGCGGGGAGGGAGCCTTTGTTTTCTTTTAGCTCCTTAAAGATGTCCTTTTGATATATTCTGGCCTCCACTGTTTCTGAGGAAAAGTTGTCCAGCATGTCATTGGCCCAGTATGGAAAGTGTTCTCCTCTGTCTGCTTTTAGGACTCTGTTTTCCTTGGGTTTTCAGCAGTTTGCCTGTTAGGTCCTATGGGGTTTCTTTGTACATGTCCCACCTGGGGTTTGCTGTGCTTTTTAGATATGAATCTTTAAGTCTTCCACGAAATCTGGGAAACCTTTTTATTTCTAACCGTTTTCTGTCCCATTCTCGTGGGTTCCCCTTCCAGGTGACCAGCTGACGGATTAGGACAGTATGATGCCCACGGTCCCCGAGTGTGTGTTCACTTCTCTGGAATCTCTTCTCTCGCTTCCTCACGTTGGCTCATTTCTCCTCATCTGCCTCCTTCTGTGGGAGCCATCCGGTGAGTGAGGCCTGTTGGGTTTTCCCAGCCCGGGCGTGTGCTCCCGTCTCCTACTGTCTGCCGAGACTCCGCCCTGCCGTCTCCTCGCCTTCCGTTCAGGGGTCACCACTCAGGCTTTGTCGAACCCCCGTCCGTGCCGCTGAGGGCTGTCTACCGACCTCCTTATTCCATGGTCACGTGTCCTCCTCACCTCACCCTGAGCTTACCGTCCTCTGAGGGCTTTTGATTTTTTATTTAGGGGGCCCTGAGTTTGGTCTTTATTGGGTGGGAACTGAGTTCCCACGTGCTCTCGCTGGCAGGTGCAGACGGCCCTCAGCCCAGGACTTGGGGGCCATGGATTCTGGGACCCCGCCTCCAGCAGCCCCGGCTGGTGCCCTCCCAGCACAGTCAGCTGCGATCTCCCTGCCGCGGTCTGCTGGAGGCCCGCTGTGTGCCGTGTGGGGACTTGGGGCTCCTGCAGCCTCCCACGCCCGTCTTGGGGCCATAGCTGTGAACCAGCATCACGCGCTGCCTGGAGATGGAGGCCTGTGATTTTGTCCATGTGTTGTTGGTTTGGAGCAAAGTGTGGCCAGGCCCAGCTGCCGTCACAGCTGCAGTGGGACCAAGACCGTCACCGGCTTGTTTTGCGTTGGTCCCCTTGTTACAGCAGACACGTGCTACTTTTACAAATGGAAAAGCATCAAGACCAAGATGGTGGCCAAGCCGGTCCCTAGCCATGCGGACTCGTCCCTGCCGGTTTCAGGCTGTTTGCTGGCTGCCCGGGAGGCGGGGGGGGGTCTCATCCTGCAGACCCCTGCCGTGACCAGGTGGGTCTGGGGAGGGGACGTAGTTTGTTTGAGGCCAGAGTGTCACCCTCTGGGGACAACTTCACAGTGCCTTCACATTGCTGTTGGGCTTTAGAGCAGCTTTGTTGGGTGTGAGCCATGGCCTGGGGCCCCACACAGACCCTGACGTCAGGCCTCTCCAGAACGGCGACACCAGGACCCCAGCCCGCACGGCTGCTGTGCAGGTGGGCCTGGCCGCTGGACTGGGGCTCGTGGTCAGCGGGCTCCAGGTGAGGAGGGCGTCCACTGCCTGTGGGGGCATGGCCCGCGAGCAGGCAGGGATGCTGGCCTCGCCGCGGGATGGTGTGCGAGGAGACAATGAACAGGGTTAACAAGGAGCCACAGGGCAGAAGTGGCCCCTGGCTTCTGGAGCCTTCCCGGTCGCCGTGGAGGGTGTGCCAGCGTGGACAGCACTCTGACCGTGCTGTGGAGGCCAGTGCCCCTCGGAGCGCCTCTGCTGCGGGCGAGAGGGACAGGCCCCTCGCCTTCATGGTCACGGGGAGCCAGACAGTTCCGCCGGCAACCATGAGCCAGTGTGATGGTGGAGCCCGTGGGTAGCCCAGAAGCTCCAGCCTGGAGGGCCCATGAGCCAGTGTGATGGTGGAGCCCGTGGGTAGCCCAGAAGCTCCAGCCTGGAGGGCCCATGAGCCAGTGTGATGGCGGAGCCCGTGGGTAGCCCAGAAGCTCCAGCCTGGAGGGCTGGGGAGGCTCCAGGGGCTTTGGAGCTGAGACCGGTGGGATTGGCAGCCACCTGGGCGGGCCCTGCCTCTCTGGGTTTGCAGAGTGACTTTCTGGAAAGTCCCATTGTGCTGTTGAGTTAAGGGAGGACGGGACAAGGAGACCAAGGAGAAGGGTCTGTGGGGGAACCTGGCAGCAGTGACCCGTGAAGAGGGCTTCCCGGGTCCCAGTATGTGGGCCCATCAGGTGACGCGGAGGGGAGGCCGCCAGGCCTGGGCAGGCAGACAGACTGCCCTGGGTACACATTCCTGGCCAAGGTCTGAAAACCCTACACTGAGCCACCAGGTCGCACACTGGACAGCACCGTGCGAGGCCCCTCCCCAGGGCCTCGCAGGCAGGGCAGGGGCCCGGCCGCCCGGCCCCCACTGGCTGGCATCTGGTCCATCAGATAGCAGTGTCAGCGCTTGTGGACGGCTTCAAGTGCCTTCACGTAGCCTCAGGAGAATGGTTAAAAAGTAATTACGCTAAATTTAGCCTGATTGTCATAAAGAAATGAGCCATGTGACTCACCGCTGATTGCCAGCCTGCACACGCTTGGCTTCCAGGTGGCACTGCGGGGGAGACAGCTGCCTACCACCAGGAGCTCGGGCCTGCAGCCTCCGTTAGGGGGACCTGCTGCCCTCTCGTCAAACTCTAGGTGGCAAAGGAGCTCACCAGGCTGCCCTCACACCCAGGCTGCCTCGGGCACTGGAGCTCCTGTGTGCCGGCAGGGAGCAGAACCCATGGGTTTGCCTGGCATTGGCCGACCCTCTGCGCAGCCGACGGCCGAGGGCAGCCTGCACTCCAGGAGGTCATCCTTTGGCACAGGACCCAAGGGTCTCGGGAGCTGGCCTGGGTGGCCCCGCGTGCTGCCGTCAGATGTCTTGGGTGTGCACCTAGCTCCGTGGGGCCCCAGGATGGGCCAGCTCATGGGCAGAGACGCCCCCAAAACTCAGGGCTGAGGGAGGCCGACTCCTTCTCTTCTTGCCCTCCAAGTGGTCTGCAGGCTTCTGCCCCACCACACGGCCCTCCAGCCAGCGGCGCTCCTCCGGTGTCGCTCCAGGCCAGAGGCTCAGAGCGAGTGTGCCAGGGAGGCCACTGCCACGCTCTGCGTGTGGCTATGACAAGCTGTGCGAGTCAACAGGTCCGTCCTTGGTGTGGACAGAGATGTGTAAAGCGCTGGAGTTCCTACCGACAGCAACACATCAAAGCCACTGAGTTTAGTCGGTACTGCATAGGTAGGATGTTCTGTGCGGGGCTGTAACGCTGGGTGTGTAATAAAATATAGACACGCATCATTCACATATTGTTACATGATTATCCCATTCAATTTCTGTTCCTTACCAGTGTTTCAACAAGATCACTAATTATGTTGTTGTATTCAACAGTTTCATCAAATTGATGTAGCAGTATTAGCCTATAATATATTTAAGACTAATTGTATTGAAGTGTACAAAATTTGAATGCTTTTCCATAAAATATATAAAGTTAAATACAAAAATTAAAAGCTAGAGGGCCGGCCAACTGGCTCGGTTGGTTAGAATGCGAGCTCTGAGCAACAGGGTCAATTCCCACATGGGCCTGTGAGCTGCACCTGAGCTGAGCTGCCAACAGGTGGCAGGATGGCTCAGCTGGTGTAACAACAAGATTGCCTGTTCGATGGTGGGCTACGCCCGCCCACAATGAAGGCTGAACTCAGCACCTTGAGCTGAGCTGCCTCCCGGATGGCTCAGAGGACAGAGCATGTGCTCTCAACAACAAGGCTGCCGGGTACAACTCCTGCATGGGATGGCGGCTGCGCCCACCCACAACTAAGACTGAATTCATCACCTTGAGCTTACAGGCCAGGAGCTGCTAATGGGCAGCCAGATGGCAACTAGACTTGGAGCTGAGCTAGCTGCGCCCTCCACAACTAAGACTGAAGGACAACTTGTCTGTTCCCCTTCCCTGATTCCCCAACACTGTTCCCCTTACCTCAATTCCCCAATAAAATCTTAAAAAAAAAACAACCGGAAGTATTTTTCAATGTTTTCAAAGAGCTATCTTCTTCCAAGGAATTTAAGGAATTTAAAAATTCAATAATTTGAAATAAAATACAAATTATAATCGATAATCTGCAAAATGTGAATTATATTTAATATAACATGTAAATCAAAATTATTTAAATTTTTAAATTTGTATTTGGAATTTAAATTTTTGAAAATGTAGTCTTTTGAAAATGCAGTTAAATCTTATTGAGCCTTTAAAGGGACAGTGTGCAGCCTGAGGGTCCCATCCACACCGACGCCTGGGGGCTGTTCCTTCATGGGTGACAGCAGCAGCCTTCATGGGTGACAGCAGCAGCCTGCATGTCCTGCACGCGCGCCCGCGGCCCTGAGGGCACGGAGGACACAGGCAGGACCACGCTGGCCGTGCCGTGCTTTGCTGCTAGGAGCCCACAGGCCACTTCCCTCGGGCCTCCGCCACCTGTGCGCGTCCGCCGGTCAGGCCAGGCCCGTGTCGTCCTCTGCAGCTGAGCAAGGCCCACCGTCTCAGGACACGGCCCGCCCAGGGAGCTGGTCCTGAGGGCCCTGCCCCCGTTCTCGGTATGTGCGGTTCTGTGTCTGTGACCTGCAGGCCTCTGAAGTGGAGGCCCAGGCGGACCCAGGCCTGGAGGGGCTGCTCTTCCGGGACGCGGTCACTGCGCTCACAGCCCACTGGCCAGAATCGGTCACCCCCAGGGCCTGGCCGAGGAAGGCTGGCCTCCCGGGCCTGGAGGGTTGGGGAATGGCGGTGTCCACACGGCTTCCCAGCACGCATCTTGGATCAGGTCCACCTGTCCAGCCCTCCGTTGTCTGGCCCGTCGCCCTGCCCTTGAGAACGGTGGGCTCACCTGAGACTTGTGGTAGGGACCTGCGGCCCAGATTTCACGCAGTTGTATTTTTTTTTTGTCTGTCTCCTTGTAAATTTTGCAAATGCACATAATACACGTGACTGCAAACCCCCGCACGCCTTCTTCGGCCAGGGAGTTGGACGAGCGCGTCCCACGGACTGGCCCGCGGGAGAGCTGCTGCCCGGCACCCTCCCTGGGAGAAGGGCAGACCGGCTCCTCTGTCTGGGGGCTGCAAGGAAACGGAAAGTGGTTCCGGGCTCAGCGAGCTCGGTGGTTCGGGGGTGTGTGCGCACGCAGCCTGCTGTGCCGTCTGCCGAACCCGCTGCCCCTGCTCCCAGCTCCTCCCTGGGCTCAGTCCTCTGTGACGTGAGCCCCTCGTGGGCTGGAGGTGCGCTGGCCTCGCTCTGCCAGGGCGGGGACACCTCCTGTCGCGGGCCTCTTCACACTGCCCGGGGTTTGGGGCTGGGTTGGTTCTGATCACCCAGTAATGGGGTGAGGCCGCACAGCTGCTGGGTGGGTCCCCGGTTCAGCTGGTGCCAGTGCTGCTGCCCCAGACTCCCCTCGGTGGGGCTGTGGTCACCCGGAGGGAAGCCCTTTGGGATCCCAGCTTCAGAGGGCAAGGTCTGTGAGACACCCCATCTTGGGAACCCTGGGACCTACTGCTGTCCCCCAACCTCAGGAGGCTGGAACCGCCAGCCCAAGTGCAGGTGGCCTGGGGTCCCACTGCCGCCTCTGTCTGGCCTGAGGCTCCTACTGCCCATGTGCCTTGGCTGCACTGGGGAAGCTGCTTCTGTGTCTCAGCTGTCGCTGTCCTCATTTCAGGGACTCAGGTGCCGTCCCAGGACCCAGGCAGCCTGGCTGTCAGGGTCCCCTTGCCATCCTTCCTCCAAGTCTCCAAGTGACACTTCACAGCCTCCCTGCTGGCCTCCCTTCCTCCGGCTGCGTCTTCACCCCGGACTTCTGCCTGTGGCTTCGTGTGCTGGGTATTCGGTGTGACAGTGATTTGAGGGGCATGATGTCTTCTTCTGGACAGAAGTTTAAGTGCCTCTGCATTGGTATTTGGGGGCCGTGATTTCTGGGCGGTGGGGGGTTGGGGGCTGTGCGTGGGTGGCGGCAGCCGTGGGCTGTGCGGGTAGCTGCTCTTGCTGGCCCTGCCCGTAAGGTCAGCCCTTCTGCATCTGGCAGGAAGCAGGGGCTCCTAGGGTGCCGCAGGTGGGGCAGGCTTAGCCTCCTGTTTCAGGGCCTTGGGGGGCTCCCAGCCACCTCCCCCAGGCTGGCAAATGCCCCCAGAGCAGTGGCTCCGAGCGCCGGGCCTCTCCCGCCCGCCCTCTGTCGAATCAGGGCCGTGTGCCCGCGGACGCCGTTCATGGATCTGAAGGGTGTTTCCTCGCTGTGTGAGCCGTCTGCAGCCTGAGGCCCCGTCTACACGGGTGCCGTTTTTTCTCGTGTGCCCCTGCGAGAGGATCCCCCAAGCAGCCGCCATGGGGCCGTGAGCCGACCTCTCTGAGATGCTGCCAGGGTAAAAAGCAGTGACTGAAAGTCGCCCTGAGCCCTTTGGTTCTGTTGTCAGACCAGATGCCCCCATCGAGGGCCTTGCAGAGCGGCCTGGGGTAGGTTAGGACTTGTCTTGGGAACCAGATAAACTTGGGATTGGTCTTGGATCCGCCCGGAAGGACCTAGATGGAGCCTGGTGGGTAGGCGTGTGCGATCGACAGCCGTTATTATTACTGTCATCATTGCTCTCCCACCTTCGTTGCCCACGGTGGCCTCCCTGGAGTCCTCCGGGGTCCAGATACTTTGACTGCCAAAGACCCTGTGTACTAAGGTGTCTCCCCAGCACTGTCCTCCCCGGATCACCTCAGGGTGACAGGCCGGGCTGGCCAGAGCCATGGAGCAGAGAGCCGGGCCCCCAGCAACCCCCACAGTGAGGTGTGTGAGTCCCACTGCGAGCTCTCCGCTTTCACGGGCACACAGCCGTGTTGGGACGTGTCCCAGCTGCCTCATTAGCGATGGCACCGGCGATGTCGCTCCCCGCGCCTCACCCTCCAAACCAGGAGTCACTCTCGGAACGCCTCCCGCTCCCTTCCCTCAGCCACCTGGAGATGTGATCAGTCACCGGCGGCTCGATCCTATCTCCCCATCAAGTCGAAGCCGCGGATCTGCCCCCGGCACTCCTTACCTGGGGCGGCAGGTGACTCAGCCTCCATCTGTGGGCCCTTGTCCTTACTGGTTAGAGGGCCCCATGCACACACACATCCACGTGCACACGCCTTACACACGTACAGCACTTACATGCACACACACATGTGCACACCCTCATACACTCCGCCTACATGCACACACACATAGGGTGGGCTGTGACCAGGGCGGCCCCCGTGAGGCTGGATGGGACAGCTGGCTACGGGCTTTGTGGGCAGCATGTGGAGCGGGGCTGTTACCCTGCAGGCAGCAGAGCCGTCGGAGGCTTTGGAGCCCCATGTTTGGAGGGGCATCTCCAGACAGCCTCTCCTGTGGTGGGGGCCAGAGTGGGTGGGCGGCGAGGGCCAGGGGTCAGCTGTAGGCTGCAGAGGGCGGCTGGGCGCTGGGGGCCTGTGAAGATGGAGGGGGTGGAAGATCTGGAGATGGATGTCAGAGCAGGATGGACAGATTCTTCAGCGGCTCAGGGGCGGGCTGGCTGCAGCCACCAGGCAGGCAGTGCAGGGAAGCACAGGGACAGGCTGGGGCTGTGCGATCGGCGTGGTGCCGCAGGGACCCACGTGCTGCTTTGGGCCGGTGCCCCGCCTTTGTCCACTCTCCCCTCTCCATCCCGTGCAGTCGGGTGGATGTGAGCACGTGTGGCCCAGACCTCAGCCACCAGGTTGTACGTCCTGGGATTTGAGCCCTGCGCCCAGGGTCCTGGGGACAGACACACCCAGAGCACGTCCCCTGTCGGGATGGGTGTCCTGGCGCTCTGCGACCGAGGCCTTCCGTCCACCAGGGGCTGCTTTTGTCCTTTGCAGCCTACAGAGCCCAGTGCTGGTGCCTCTGAAATGTTCACCCCAAGAGGTGTGTGACACACAGCACAAGCTCCGAGGACAGTGGCCTGTTAGAGGCGCAAATCCCAGTGAGCGAACGTGCAGGAAAGGAAGGGGTCGCACCTGGGCACACTCGGGATTGGCACTGGAGTGTTCTGGTGAGCTCTGTGGGGACGTTCTCCACATTGTGCCTCCTCCCTGTCCCAGGGCCTGACATCAGTGGGAAGAACGGCCCCAACACGGGTCATCTGACACCAGGCTCAGCATTCGGTCACCTGTGTGCCTTGCGTGTTTCCTATGCCCCGTGCCCTCGCCACCCCCACCCCCCTCGCTCCATGCCCTTGCCACACACACACCCCCACGCCCTGTGCCCTCGCCACCCCCACCCCCCTCGCTCCATGCCCTTGCCACACACACACACACACACACCCGCGCTCTGTGACTTGCTCGACTGTCTGGCCAAAGCAACGTTTAAATCCACCTCTTACACAACTCCAGCCGACCGCAGAGCTGAGGCACAGACACTGCACTGAAACCCACCTGAGCACCGGAACAAGAAGCCAGCATGGCGTGTGTTGGGTGGAGGTTTATCCTTTGCAGACAGCGCAGAGCACAGAGAAAATGTGGCTCAGAGTCACAGCTGGTTCACGGCCAGTCATAAGTGGAAACACACTGGCATCGCCAGCTCATCAGTGACACCTCAGCGGGTCACTGCAGATGAGCTCCGGCTGGCGCAGGCGTCGTCCTGTGCAGCCCGGTGAAGACACAGGCACACAGGGAGCCATGCGACGACGGAGCCAGAGGTTGGGTGATGCCCACACAAGCATCACAGGGACCACCAAGGGTGCTGGCAGCAGCAGGAGCTGGAAGGCACAGGAGGGCCCTCCCCGGGCCTGGGGGAAGTGGCCCTGCAACACCTGGACGTGGGGCTCCGGGCCTCCAGGCCGCCGGAGACTGTTTCTGTTCTTTTAAGCCTCTAGTGTGTGGTCATCTGTTCCGGCCGCCTCAGGAAGCGAACACACCTGTCACCTCAGGTCTCGTGCGGAAACACCAGCACCTGTCTCCTCGTGGTGCCCACCCTGTGGGCTGTGCCCCTGAGGACACTGGGGTGGGGGGATGGAGACACCGTGTATTCTGAGAGCACATGAGTCAGCCCCCTGAGGGCGAGAGTCAGCCTCCCCTCCCGGCCAAGGACCCGACTTCACCCTTGGTGTTGACCTTGCTGCCCTTTAGGCAGTGCTGCCCTCTTGGCTCAGAGCCAAATGCACAGCGTGGTTCCCCGGCCGGCAGCCAAAGGACCAGAGCAGCCACCAAACAGGCCTTTGCTCAGCGGGGCTGCAGCGGCTGGGTGGGGGTTGCCGGAGCCCGGACGCCCCTGCCACGGGCCAGGCCCGGGCTCGGAGACCATCGCCCCGACTTCCTTCCACCCAGGGCCCCCTTCAGTTGTACCCTAACAACCCCGTATGGGCCCACGTTCACGAACATTTGTCCTCCATCCTTGGTGTTAGCTTCTCCTCACTGAGAAGTCAGAGAAGGAACCACACAGCTCTGGGCCCCCAGATCCAGGGAGCCCACGGAGACCTGGTGCCTGGGTGGCCCGGGCAGCCTGTCCGCCCAGGAGGTGCCTCTGTCCCAATGGTGTCCTTGGCGGCTCTGGAGCAGCTCGCAGGCATCTGCCTCTGGGGTTGGGGCCTTGGGACCCCAGGACCCTCTCCCAGCGCGGCCCAGCCTGGCCAGGCTGGGAGTGAGGAGTGTCTGGGCTTTGGAGAGAGCGAAGGCCCAGGGGCCGGGCCGGGAGCGGGGCTGGAAGAGGCAGAGGACTTGCAGGGCCAGCTGCTGGCCACGCTCTGGCCACGCTCCTCCCCACAGCAGCAAGTTTGGGAGGTACCAGACGAGCGTGTGTCCTCAGGGCCTGGGTCATGTCCCACACTGACTTAACGAACCCTGCTGAGGAGGGACGCAGGGTGGCTTTCTGCGTGGGGACCGCAGGCGTCCAGGCCCGCACAGCGTCTGAGGACATCTGCTGCCCTTTGTACTGACAGAGCCCCTCAGTGGCTCCTTCTTGGTGATTCCTGGCCTGTGCAGGGGTCTGGGCGAACACCCTCCCACTGTGGGCCCAGATCCCTGCTTTGTACCGACTCAGAAAGGCGGAGCGGGGGGCCACCGCTGGGATTGAAGGGCCAGGAAACAGAAGCTCAGCAAAGCGAGGGACTCGCCCTCCCTTTCTCTGGGGGTGCTGGACCCCTGTCCATTTGAGCACTTTTTTTTTTTTAATAGCTGAGCCATCCTGCCACCTGTTGGCAGCTCAGCGGCTGCTCAGCTCGGGCTGGGCATCGAACTGCTGTTGCTCAGAGCTCAGCTCGCACTCTTGAGCGAGCTCTTAACCAACTGAGCCATTCGGCCGGCCCTATGGACCCCTGTCCAGAGCCCTGGCCTCAGGCAGAGAGCTACAGGGCACAGTGGGGAGGCCAGCTTCTGGCCAGAGGGGCGCTGCCCCCCGCCCCCATGATGGAGGTGGGATGAGGGGGCTCTGACCTGGAAGGGACACTCGGGGCCCTGGGCTCTCTCAGACACGCTGCGTCCACTCTGCTCAGCCACACTGAGCAGCAGCCGGGCCTCCTGTGCTCAGTGGGCAGCTCCCCTCCCAAATCTGCTCAGGAGGCTACGTGACGGCCTCAGTGCTTGGGGGACACCCCGTCAGACATGTGGCCGGCTAAGACCTGGCAGAGAGGAGTGTCCACATCCTGATGCCCCATATGTCGTACACCGTCCGTGAGGCAACATGTCGCGATACCGAGGTTACCCTGCCAGGCAGCAGGATTATGGGTAATTTTCATTTCCTTCTTTGTCATCAGTATGTGATGAGGGTTCCTCAGTGAACCTATTTTTACTTGTGTAATAAGGAAAACAAAGTTATTTTTAACAGCAAGTGTGTGTCTAAGTGAGGTAATTTGTTTGCGGCTCTAATGGACCAGAGCCGCCGTGGACAACTACAAAAGCTTCGGGGCTGCCAGCTCTCACATCTGTCAGCGGGGACTAAAGCTGCAAATGCTCGGTGGCCCTTCTGTCACTGTTATTTTAACAAATTACACAAATAAGACGGGCACGTTCTCGCCGAAGGACAGAAGCGTGTCCCGGGCACGGGGAGGGTCTGCACCAACTCTGTGCAATTTCTGAATCTTGCCCGAGGAGAGTGCAGTGACTCCCACCACAGTTCTACCAGTGCGTTTCCCGTATTCAGCTCGAGGGAACGTGACGCAGTGTGGAAGGGTCATGCTTGATTCGGGGTCTGCCATGCTCCACACCCCGGCCCAGAGCGCCACTCAGTGAAGACGAATATTTACTTATGGACTTGCTGATTGTATTCCCGATACCAAAGAAAGGACTAAAACCATGATATGCTTTTATGTATTGACTTTTATCTCAAATAAATAATGACTTAACGTGTCTCATCTATGATGATGGTTTTCAGGGGCTGACTTTGTCCCCAAAATTCATATGTTGGAGTCCTAGCCCCCAGTACCTCAGGGTGTGACTGGCTGTATTTGGAGATGGGGTCTTTTTTTTAAAGAAATTTTATTGGGGAATTGTGGAAGGGGAACAGACAAGTTGCTGTCCTTTTTTTTTTTTTTTAGAGGGCAGTGTCACTGGTCCTCATATGTGGGATCCGAACCGGGGCCGCTGGCGTCCCAAGCCAGCTCTTAACCACCGCGCCCCTCGGCCCTAATCCATGGTGACAGGGCCCTTAGAAGAGATCAGGACGCTGACACACAGAGGGATGGCCACATGAGGACACGGAGAACACGGTGTCTGCCGGAGGCACTGTTTTGCATGTGGGGCTGAGCCCTCTCCGTGGTGGCACTTCGGGTGGCCTCACGTCCTTCAGATCTCCCCCTCCTCCTCCATCTCCTGCTTCTGTCTTTCCTCACGGCCGCAAGGTGTTTGGTTCTTTCTAGAACCCTCAAGTTCTTCCCGCCCTGAGACGTTCCTCTCTGCCCCCCTTGCCTGAGGCTGGGGAGCCCCTGTCCCCAGAGGCTGGCCCGGCCCTCTGCACGTCGGCTCTTGCTCCCTGCTGGGCACAGCCCCTGCTCGGGTGCCCTCTCCCAGCCTCCACCGTCACCAGCAAGGGAAGAGCCTGGCTGCGCCCCGCGCCCAGACCGTGCAGGCCCAGAGGGAGCCCCCCATCAAGGCTTCCTGAGTGTGTGAAGGACACGGGGTTTGGGAAGTTTCCAGCAACTCTGCTGGAAAGCACCCAAGTGCACTAACTTGAGCTCCCACTGAGGCATCCGTTTCTTTGGGGAAACCCATGGGGCCTCGTGACAGGAAGGCCTAATCTTCTTCCAGCTCCTGTGACCCTAGTACTGTCGTAGGCCCAATCGTGCGTCCCAGCAAGCACGTCACACCTTGACTGAGCCCCTCCAGGACCAGGGGCTCAGGAACCAAGGCTCAGGGGACAAGGCGCTCGCTCGCAGCCTGCTGGGATGGCAGGAGAAGTTTGGGGAGCGAGGGGAGGAGGTGCAAGCCCTCAGACCAGAACTGCAAGGGCATGTCTCCCCAGGGAGCAGGGGAAGCCCAGCGGGAGCCTGCACCTCCGGTAGAGGGCGGAGCTGGACGGTCCCCCACATGTGATCAGAGCACTCCTGGTCTCGCCCCCAGGATTCCTGGGCACCGGACTCTGGGAACCACTGTCCTGGAGCAGTATCCCCCCAGATGGAATACATGGTCCTTCCAGGGAAGAGGGGGGAGGGGCACTAGGAATGAGGGCCTTGGAGAGGAGGAGGGGGTGGACAACCCAGGTGGCTTTGGTGGGCGGAGCTTGGAAAAGGGACATGGCCTCACTACCATGCAAGGGGGCGGTGCAGCACTGGGCAGGCGTTGCGTCTGCGGGGTGTCGCTCAGCTGTGGGAGAAGAGAGGAACCAGGGCCACCAGAGAGCACATGAGCCTCTGATCACGGGGCCCCGCATGTCCGCTTGTGTGTGTGTGTAGCAGGCAGGGTCATGAGGTGAGACCAGGAAAGAGGCTGATGACAGGATGGTGTTGGTGGCAATGAGACTGTGCGTTCACTCTGATCCCCACAGGCTCCATGATGACCCGTCCTCCCACTGACCAGGCAGGGTAAGTCACCCAAGCTCACACAGGCAAAGAACATATTGCCACAGAGAACCTTTTTTTGTTTTGGTTTTTATAGAGGCAACATTCACCATCTCAGCTATAGAGGAAACCAGGTCGAGCTGTTGTTCACCACCTTAGCTGTAGAGGGCAGTGTCACTGGCCCTCTTATGTGGGATCCGAACCGGGGCCGCTGGCGTCCCATGGCAGCTCCTAACCAACGTGCCACTCGGCGGGCCCAGCCACAGAGAATCTTGATGCAGGACTAAGAAAATCCACAAATGCCCCAAACCATTTCTATTGAAACTAAAAAATTATGCATTAACTAATTGAGAGCCTTGCTGCCACTAACCTGTGCAAACCATTTTAGGTTGAACACACAGGTGCCTGGGTGGCAGCATCCACACATCCCGTGTCCTTGGAAAATGTGGTTTTAAAAATATCTTAAGATAACAAGGACAGGACACCAACACAGAAGCCAAAATACTCTGGTTCGGTGCTAGTCTGGGTCCCACTGGCCATCGGGCAGTGGCCCGTGGGCGGCCCCCGCGAATCCCACGCTGGAGGGCCCTTCTGGAGGCGCCCAGGACGCGGGCTCTGACCCGGCGAGGATGTGAGCTCTGCCTGCCCAGTGGCTGGGGCGCACCCAGCCGGTCCCCACAGCGCCCCGCCGCACCCTCGCGTCCGTCCCCCCGAAGCCCGGCCTCCTGTCGCTGAGCCTGCGACGGCCGAGGCAGGGCGGCCCGCGGGGCCGGGGTGCAGGGCGGAGGCGCGCCTCCCTCCCGGCCCCGGGTGACTCACCTCAAACAGGGGCGCCTTTGTCCCCGCCGGCTGTGCGTGCGCACGCGGGGCTTTTGCTGCTCGGCCGCGAGGCGCGAGCACGCCCGTGGTCGCCCGGCTGCGCTAATTACAGCCCTGCCTCCCGCGCCTTTGAAGTGGGTGCCGCGGCCCCACCGGCCTCGCACCCTGGTAATTGCAGCTTCCCCCCGGGGCCGGCTGCTGGTTGCTAAGGTTCCCTTGGTCTTTTCAGCAGGTTGTTGGGGAAATTACAGTGCAGCTCTGAGCTGAAGGTAAAACCTATGCTTTTATCGGGTTTAGATTAATGTAGGTTAATCTGTAAAGAATTTTAAGAACATGCTTTGTGTGGCAGGGATAGGCTTTGCCTGGAGGTGGGAACTGGTGCCCCACGCAAGCTGAAAATGACAGGCTTGGTGAGCCTGGGAGGAAGCAGCCTGGTGGCCTCAGCCCCCGCGCCGAGGCAGAGCAAAGGTGGGGACAATTCAGAGCAACGTGGCCAAAGCCAAGAGCCCTCTCCGGCGGGGCCACTTCTGCAGGTGCGCCCGCTCTATAACCATCAAACTGACTCGAGTGACTACACTATAACAGTAAGCTTTTTGGTATTTGAAATAAGATAAAAGCCCGTCAGTGGGAGACAATGAAGGACCGATTTCCGTCTTACCGCCCCCCTACCCCCACCCCACGTTCAGTTCTCTAGGAGAAGCTTAGTGGCTGGGACCCTTAGCGATGACTCCAGCAGCAAACGTGCTTCTAGAAATGGTTAACTGGGGTCAGGACACAGGGTTTTGGTGTCAGGAAAATCATGACGAGAAACACAGCATGCCTTTCTCTGGGCAGCTCCTGGTAACAGTGCGTTGGCTGTTGTCCGCTTCCTGGACCGCTTCCCTCAGCCCATTCCAAATTTGCGCTCCAAACACGACTGCGAGACCTGCTGTGAACAGACGTGGCCAAGCCCAGAACCCCCAAAGGAAAACTCCCAGGCCCCCGCTTGAATCACAAATATGACACACGTTACTGAGCCCTTGGACGGGACGTGCCTGGTGGAGTCCATTCTAGAGCCTCTTAGAAACTTACGGAATGTTATCGCAGGGCAGAAGCATATAGAAAACAGTAAGCAAATGCCTAAGGCACGTCATAATCTACTTAGGGAGCAGAGGGGCTCGTTTAAAACATCCCACTATCTGAACTCACATACACGGATCACATCAAAGTTCCCCGAACAATGGTTTCCAGGCCTAGATTTTGATTTAGGAGAACCTGTTCCCCTAAAGTGACGTTACATGGGACCCCAGTTTATAAGAATAATAAAAGCAGAACCCCTTTGTTTGCAGAGAGGTCAGCCTCCAGAAGCGTCATCTTCTCAGCTCACTTCCTCCCCTGCCTCCTCAACTCTCCCCTCTCCACCTGAGGGAGTGCCTGGAAGATCATTCCAGAAGCACTGTCTTAGCTAAAATAGTGAGGGTTCTCCAGACAAGTAGAACCAATTGGAGATGTATCTCTCTATCGATATATCTGTGTATTCTATCTATCTATATGTCTATCTATCTATCTATCCATCCGTCCATCTATCCATCCATCCATTCATCATCCATCCATCATCCATCCATCCATCCATCCATCCACCCATCCACCCATCTATCAATCCATCCATCCATCCATCCATCCACCCACCCACCCATCTATCAATCCATCCATCCATCCATCTATCCATCCATCATCTATCCATCCATCCATTCATCATCCATCCATCATCCATCCATCATCCATCCATCATCCATCCATCCATCCATCCATCCATCCATCCATCCATCCATCCGTCAGTCCATAGGGAGAGAATTTTAAGGAATCGACTCACATGATTGTGGAGGCCAGCAAGTCCAGAAAAGTCCAAAATCTGCAGGGCAGGCTGACAGGCAGGAGACTCAGGGAAGAGGTGACTGCCGCTTGAGTCTGAATGCAGACTTACATCAGAATTCCTCCCTCCTCGAAGGAACCTCAGTCTTCAGCGTATCAGATGCAGCCCGCTCACATTGCGGCAATCATAGCCCACTGATTTAAGTGTTAATCTCATCCAAGAAATGCCTTCACAGCAGCATCTGGATGTGTTTGATCTGGGTACTGAGACCCAGCCAAGCTGACACATAAAATCAACCATCACACCAGCAAATTTCAGAGCATCGTTCATTTCCCAAATGAAGCCCGTTTCTACCAGGATATCTCCTGTCGGCTCTGAGCTGGCGGCCCTGGTCTGCTGGCCTTCCTGACAGCGTGGGACTCAGCTGATGTCCAGCAGCCCATCCTTCCCTGACTCGGCTGGGTGTCACGAAGGGCAGTGCCTGCCCTGTCACTCAGGGATAAAGATGTTTAAGAGGAAAAGCGACGAGTGGAGGTAAACTGGGCCTCGGGCTTCCTCTGACATGAAATTCATTAGTAGGTTCTGAGGTCCTCATAAGGGGGTTTCGCAATGTGCGCACATTTCGGGGCTGGCTCAACTGTCTCCCGTTTTCTGACTCTTTCCCCACCTCCTGAAAGGGAGCCCTCCTGCAGGCTCTCCTGGTACCTTTGTTGTCAGGTGGGAATCTGTGGTGGAGTCTGGTGTGTGAAACAGGAACACGTGACATGGACGTCAAGCGCTGTGAGTGTCGGTGGAGCAAGGCCCAGGCTGAGGGCAACTGGGAGAGGTCCGGGGTCCCGGAGGAACGCTGAGGAACACATATCCCTACTGATAGGAGGACTTCGTGGGCCAGAGGCCCAGGAAACAAAAGTGGAGGTTTGGGAATGAGGAGGGGACGGAAGGGCGCTTGCCTTCGTACGGGATGGAAAGCGGCTGGCTAGGTCCTGGGATGGGCGTGTTCTCCATGAGCCTCATCTGGCTCCGGTCACAGGAAACCCACTCTGAGGGCTTCCAGAGGTTTAGGCCAAGAGCTGAAGGGCTGAGCTTGGCCCCACTTGCACACTAGCAGGCCACCTGCCACAGTTCCATGGATTTTGGCAGAAGACATGAGAGCCCTGGGTCAGAGACAAAGAGCAGTTTATTACTAACGTCAATAGCAGCAGGCAGAGTGTCGGCGTGTTTGCAGGTCCTCATTCCAGTTTTTATAGTTCCTAAGCCCACTTCCCACACGGTGATGTGAGGCGGGCCAGGTGACCTATGTGCATGCAGTGGGGTGCATCACAGGAGAGGAAGCTGAGCGTAGGGGCACGGAATGTGAGCGGCCGAGCGTTCATTTACTGGGGCTGCCATAATAGCACCACAAACTCGGTGTCGTGGAAGACCAAGTTATTGCCCTGGGCTCCCGAGGCCGGAAGCCTGGTGCCAGGGTGCTGCCAGGGCTGCTTCCTCTGAGCGCCACAAGGGAGACTCTGTCCCATGCTGTCCCCCAGCTTCTCGTGGGTGCCGGCAATCACGGGGTTCCTTGGCTTGTAGGAGCCTTGCCCCAGTCTCCGCCTCCATGTTCACGTGGCCTCCCTGCATGCTTCTCTGTGTCCCAGCTCCCCTTTTTTGTAAGGGCACCAGTCAAAGTGTGACTGCCTTTGCTCTGAGGAGACACTGTCTTTAAATCACTGACAGTAAGTGTGGGTTCTCCCTGCTCCCGAGAGAGGCGCTGCCTCTGCCTTCCAAGGCCATTGCCACAAATATGATGAGACCCTTCAGAACAGAGGCCTTCGGTGCCCCTCGGGCTCATGAGACGAACAGAAATGCAGGAGGCCCACGGAGAATCGTCTCCCTCTGGACAGTTGGTTACCACGCACTCGAGGTTTCTAGTATTCTACTGTCTAAGTTAAATCTAGGAGCTGCTCAAGGTCGTGTGAAGCAGCCATCCTTATTTAACCTCCACGAAGTGCCATGGAGCAGCATTGTGGGGCAGCCATTAGAGTGACGAGGTTATGTATGTTTATTGGATGGGAAGATGTTCACGGAATAGTAGGTGAATGACAGAAACCACAGCTGGCCTGGGTCTTGTGCTCACAGTGTCAGGGCTATTCTAAGAGCTCAGCGTGTGACGGCCTCATTTAACCCCCCCAATGACCTGCTCAGGCAGGGACTGTCACTGCCCACCGCCCCCACTCATAAATAGATGGAGATGAGAGGGGTTAGGTTGTCTGCTCAGGACCTGCCCAGCTAATAATTAGCAGAGCCAAGGTTCCAAGCCAGGAATTCTGGTTGAAGAGTTTGTGCTTTTAACCACCATCCTCCAGTGTGTCTGAATAGGCAGATATGTAGTGTGCTATCATTTTGTAAACTGTAACAGCCATATACTTACATATAGACTCCTGGAAGGATTTACATGAAAACGTTAGAAATGATTGCTAGTGTGGGAGAATTATAGACACCTTTCCCTCTTTTTTGCTTAATTTTTATACAATGAAAATGTTACATGAGTAATATTTTGTGGGGAAGTAGATTTTATAGAGCGCAGGTTTTCTTAAGGGAAAAGCAGGACTCCTCACAAACGCTGTAACTCCAAGGCAGAGTGCGGATCTGTACTCTGTTCCTACCAGTTCTTCTGTCAGGTTCCTCTTCCTCTTTTTTTGTGGCATCTGCAAGGCTCTGGCGTTTTCCATCTTGTTGCCATGTTTGCTTCACGGAGCAAATCAATTTCTGCAACTCTGAGTGTTTCTCCCAGATTACAAAAAGCACCAACATTGGGCAGCAAGACCAAGGTGCATCTTTCATAATGATACAAAAGGAAGATGCACCACAACCAGAACACATTTAGCAAACTTCTAGAAATAGTAGAACTTTTGGATAAAGAGGAATGTTATGTACCAAGCAGGAAAAAAAACAACAAAAAAACAACTCAAGAGCATATAATGATCACAAACATATATGCACCTAACAACATGGCATCGGGATTTATGGTACAGCAGTGGACAGAATCACAGGAGGAAATGGAACAGAACAGAGGGCTCAGAAACACACACACACAATGTGTGTATATAATGTATATAAATAAATGTATAGGATATTTACAGGAATAGCTTTACAGAAAAAGTGCAGGCCCTCCATAGTCAAAACTCTATTTTTTTTTTTTATGAAATTAATTCAAGATTGGAATAAACAGAGAAACACACATGTTCCTGAGTGGGGAGACTTTATATCATACAAATGTCCATTATTCTGAAATTAATCTGTAAACATATAGGTATTCCTCTAATGTTTTTTGCTTGTTTTTTTTATTTTGGTTTGGGAGGTGAAGATGAGAGCCAATAATTTTTAAAGTTCATATGGAAGAGAAAAATGTGAGACTTGCTAATATATTTGTGAAAAGGGAAAGCTGGCACATGTATCCTTTATCTGTAGGTATGAGTGCTTACTGTAAAGACTGTTATCAAAATAATGTGCTGGCAATGGAAAGAGACAAGGAGATTAGTGGAACAGAGATTGATGGATGGGATCCAAGTATATATAGGAGCCTAATCCATCAAAAATGTGACATTTCAAGGTGACGGGAAAGAGGTATTTAATCAATGGTGCATCACAGCTTCTAGAAACCAGTTCAGTTCTGCGTTGCAAACATTCACGCTCACACTCCAGATGGAATAGACCTAAACATAAACATACAACATGACAGCAGAAAAAAGTTAACATTGTATTTTAAGACCCATAAGGAAAATGTTGCTGACTAAATAAAAATTTTAAGTACCTGGCAAAAGACAAAAGCATCAAAAAGTATTTTGAAAAAGCATTTAAACCAAAGCATCACAAAAGAAGCAGCAGGGAGAAAATGTTCGCAGCCACCCTTTAGCCAACAAAGGGCTACTAGCCAAAGAACTCCTCTCATGATAAGAAAAACAAACTCTTATTCTTTGATTCAGTAACCTCATGAGACCTCTTATTAAATCCCTTTCGAAATGGAATTCTGACCTGTGTTTCCTGCAGACACTGGGCCTCACGTGCACTTTTCCAGGTGTCAGTGACCGATGGGCTGACGCTGGGTGCCCGGTGGGAGCCCGCCTGCCCGGGGAACGGGCCGGGAGCAGCAAGCCCTCGAGGTGGCTGTCGCTCATCGTCTGCCCATCGAGGGTCCTGGTTACACGCCCGGCGCTCTGCTTGCCCCAGTGGCCCACGTAAGTGACGGTAGTTTCGTAGAGCCCCAAACTGGGGGATTGCACGGTATCAGCGTCTTATTTTTGTCACATGGAGATCACTTTGAGTTTCTCCTTTATCTGTCGCTTCTGCTCATGTTCCTGGAGGGAGCATTGTTCTCTGGTTAGGGTGCGTGAACAGCTTCTGAGGAGACGTGGACACATTTGGGGCGGCCCTGGGCCACAGGGCGATGCTCCCAGGGTTATTGTCCCAGTGTAAGGAAGCGAGGCGCCTGCCTGTGGCATGCACACCCATCCCACCGATTGGATAACCGTGTTCTCAGCAGCGCCAGGGTAGCCCTCCTCTCTGTCGGCCAGCAGACAAAGGTGAGTGGTGATCGGCACCCAGGCAAACAGGATGTGTTTGGCAGAAATCCTTGGGAGGTTTTCTGTTTTTTCATTTGGAGGCAGTCAGTCGGGGCTTCCAGCCTGGCTCCCAGGGCTGGGGGGCCATGTCTGGCCACCAATGGGGAGTGCAGCCAGCCTACTTCCAGGAGTGACCCCTGATGACGTTCTGAACAACCAGGGACATGCTCTGCTCTTTACAGCTGTGTTTGTCCAGTGGGCACCTGGGGCACATTTCCACGACTCCCGTGCATGTGATATGGGGAAAGCGATTGCTGCTGCAAAGCCAGCGTGGAGAAAATGGGGCACAAAGCTTGAGCAGGTCTCTTTGTTGCTGATGCCCCAGAGCCAGGGAGGGACCTGGAGGAGGCCTCACCCACGTCTCCTGGCTCTCACTGCATCTCAGCGCCTGCTGAGAAATGCTGCTTTATGTAAATTATACCCATCATTTAATTTACAGGCACTTCCTACTGCACAGGCCTCACTGGACAAGTTCCATAGGCGGGAAGTCAACATTCGAAGCATTTCAGTGACTTGTCCAGGGTCAGACAGGGCCCAGTGAAGTGAAAGACATTTGGAGCTGCTTTCTGTGTCCAGGCATGTGTCTTTGTCATTTTAACTATGAACAAGGTTCCGTGAATAGACCCCGCTGTCACTGAGAGCAGTACTAGTGTTACTCGGGCAGATGGAACAGACAGACACAGTTCCTGGGAGGCTCAGGGCAACCTAATTTTTATTTCTCAAATCTGGTCATTCAAAGATGACATGATTTCATTTTTATCAACAGATTGAAGGTCAGCGAGAGACTTGGGATCAGAGGTCAAGGGATACTAGCAAGGTTGGCAGGGATCACAGTGATGTGACCTGGGTCTGCCCACCCCGTGGGAAGTCACCGGCCCTCCTGACCTTCTCCCGCCCTGCTCAGGGCCACTGTGACCCACAAAGTTCTCATCAGTTGGGAAAGAAAAGAAGAAAGCTTGGTTTATCCAATTTGAACAGCTGTCCTTTCCCCAAAGATCAGGCCTTTTGTGCTTTGGGGGGCTGTGTCCTTCCTTTGACAGATGATGGGTCCAATGCATTGTACTGTGTGTGATGTCTCACAGCTCCTAAGGTCCAGGGGGTCAGAAAGCCTCATGTCCTTGGGCCGCAGGCGGTCCCGAAGCAGCGGTGAGGGCCGCCCACCAAGGGCTCACTTGGCCCTGGAACGGGGCCCTGTGTAATAAGGTCTGTTTCAGGTGTTTTGCGTCTGACCCCAGGTAACAGGCCGTGTGACCAGGGCGAAAACCATCTGTTAGGATCTGTTGGAGATGTGTACATACCAGGGGTGCCAAAAAACGTACACGTTTTAAGAGATGTTATCTATGTATTAGTTTTCGAAGTTGAATTGAATTACGGTAGCAACGTGTAGTATGACGTTCACTCAAAAGATGGTGTTAATTAAATGAACGCTGGCATCAGTCACTGTATTCCAATATTAGTACAGGTTTTTCCTTTCTTAAAATACGTATACATCTTTTGGGGCACCCTGTGTGTGTGTATGTATATATGCACATATCTATCAATCTATCGTCCATCTATTTATCATTGAGAGAGAACGAGAGAGAGAGACTAAGAGAGACCATCTCTCCGGGCACCAGACATGGAGGCTGTTTTACAGAAAAAGGCTTCCCCACTCTCCCCTCCCACACCCTCCCCCCTCTCCCCTCCCCCTCCCCTCCCCCTCCCTCTCTGTCTCTGGCCCCGCCCCCAGCGAGCCCTAACCCCAGGGTGTGTGCTCTTCACAAACACCTGTGTCCCATGCAGCCTCTGCCCAGACCTGGAGCTGGGGCTCCCCAGGGGAGCTTGGGGTTCACAGTGCAGCACTGTCCTTAAACGTGCATTTCAGAGGCCGCTGAGAGGGATCTGACTGACTCAGGGACAGCTGCCAGTGTGGGACTGGGTGCCCTGGGCCTCCTAGGAGGGCCTATAAGCTTGGCCACTGGGAGCTTTCCGGGCCTGTCCCTGAGCGCTGCTGGGAGGGGCAGGCAGGCAGAGCGTTTCCAAGAAGGAATAGTCACCCTTAATGGCTGTGGGCCTAAAGCGGCCGTCAGGTCAACGCAGCTTTGAAGAGTCAGGCCCCAGTGGCCCTGGGCCTTGAGGACAGAGCCACCGCTGCACAGGCAGGTGCTCACCCCTCCCCCAGGCGCCTCTCCTCTCTTCTCATTAGCTGTTCCCTTGAAGGACTGACTTCCCTCCGGAGGGAAATTCCTGAAACCCAACAGTTGACAAACCCACACACCCTCCCGAGGGCTGGGCAGCAGATAAAAGGGGACATCCACCGCTGAACCAGGGACCTGCTGCTGCCACCGGGGAAGCCAGCAGAGCTCGGGGACCTGCTGCTAGGACCTCAGGAGGGTGTGGGGACCTGTGTCCAGACCCCAGCAGAGTGGGGACCCTGCCCGCCCGGAGCCCAGCGTGCGCCCTCGGGACCTGCTCCGGGCCCTCCCCATCTGTGGCCGGTGGGAGTCTGCACGCGAGGCAAACAGGTTCTCTGAGTTTTTCTGGTTTGCTCTCAGCTCTCCGCTGGACGATCTATTTCTGTCTTTCCTTCGGGAAAAATGTGCTTTGCCAATGACTAATCACGGCCCGTGCAGAGATGTTATCAGCTGTCACCTGCACAGCAGGACTCAAGCCCATGCGGAAATGAGGATATAGACCGGTGGGTGGTGGCTGCAGCACCACCTGCCTCCCCAGCACAGCTGCTAGAACGCGGCTGCTGCCAGGGCCACCTCTGTCCCTGCCACAGGCCCTGGGCATGTGGCCATCCCAGTGACCGCCGGGGCCCCCTGAAAGGGCTGACCCTGTGTGTGTGGAGCAGCCACCTTCCCTCGGGCCAAGGGCGAGCCCTGGATGGAGCTTGGGACCCTGACCCCTCATGTCGGTCCTGCTGACGCTGTGTGTCGTGCTCTGGCCCCTGGCGACCCCAGGCCGAGGCGCCCGGCGATGGGAGCCCTGCACAGGTAAGCGGGCGCAGCCCCGGGGGCCAGGAGGGGTGTGCCGCTTCCTAACGCGGTTCAAGGCCCCCATGCACTGGGCCGGGGAGCTGAGGGCCAGGCAGAGGTGGAGAAGATGAAAGGGAACAGGGAGACAAGCGATCACAATAGAAGTGCAGGGTGGGGATGCGGTTCAGAGCTAACCAGCCTCCAGCTGAGGCCCTCACATGTATTTACCTGCTTGGCCTCCGGGGAAAGGCCTTCCGCCTGCATTAGGAATGACGCCTGACACGGGAACCCCGGTCTGGACTTAGCAAAGTGCGGGCTGCCTTCGGCCTGGTACTGCTGTCCATGAGAAGAAGATGGGGACAGCCCCAAACACGCCTTCTGGGCTGGCGTCTGCAGGAGCGGCCAGTGTCGCTGGGCGGCCAGTGGCGCGGGCGGGCAGGTTCTGCCCCCGCCGCTTTTCCGAAGGGCCTAGTGGACCTGCTAATGACCACGGCATCATCGCACCTCTCTGGATTTTCCACCAAGAGACTTGGCCTATCAAACCTAACATTAAAAAGCAGAGTAACAGGAAAGCAAGGCCTGGTGCTGGACTGTGAGGGAGCGATGCAGGCCCCAGTGGCCTCAGCGACAGTGGCAGTGCGGGGGACAGGGCTGCTGAGAGGGTTTGCTGAGTGGTTCTGGTTTCGTTTACAAATACTCATCCTCGGTTCCCTGGAACCAGCCGAAGTGCCCTCCGTGTTAGGACTCTTTGCTCTGATGGCATTTGGTTCCCAATGACGTTACCAGATGAACAATGATGACTTCAGTTGGAACAATAACCTGCATGGGTGGGGCATCCCATAAAGGTTCCCAGCCACTACCCCTGAGCAGCCAGGGCCCTGGGGTGGGGGTGCGGCGTGCCGCTGCGTGGGGTGCGGGGAAGGTCTGAGCCCGCGCTCCTGGGCTCTTGCACCTGCCCTAGTGATGGCCTGGGGACACAGGATTAGAAACCGCGTAGGAACCAGGTCAGCTTGTCAGAAACCCGCTGGCTTCAAGCGGTGGAAGGCTGAATGAACTCCATCCTCAGCACCGAGACCAGCACGTGGGGTCCAGGCCAGCCCAGGGGACCCCTCGCAGTGCCAGAGCCCACTGTCCTCCTGACACACAGCTGTCTCCCTGGTCCGGGATGAGTCACTGACATGTATATTCACGTTCCCTTCAGCACTGGGAACAGAATCAACCTGCATAATAATAATAAAGGTTATTTATAAAGCCCGCCCCCTCTCCCCTGAAGGTATGTTGCAAATAGTTAAAAGATGACCCAGTTATAAATACCACAAACTAGGGAGGAAAGATAAAAGTCAAGTAAATAATATTGAACTAAATTTGGAACGCTCTCAAGACACTTGCATAACGGCTAGTCAGGATTTCAAATAGTTAAAAAAAATCACTTTGTATTCAGTTTTGAAAGCATGTGACTTCACGCTGTAGAGTTGTGTGTTGCATGTGCGTGTGTGTACAGTGCAGGGGCCTTGGCTGCCACGCCCAGGTTTTGAAGCCCTGGTCGGCGAGTCTGCCCAGCGTGGAGTGGTGGCTGCCAGTTGATGTGCACTGGGCAGTGGTCACTGGGCAGTGGGGAGGGTTCTGAGCTTGTGTCCCATTCTCTGGAGGGCGCTGTTCTGGGGAGAAGGTGCTTTGATTGCCAGCACTATGTCATTTCTCTGCCCTGGCCACACTCATTCCCTAACTGGCGGGTTGCAGTTAAGGTCACTGGGAGGCCGTGGGAGACTCCAGGGCTGTGATTTCCAGGAATCCTCACCAGTGGGGCAGTAGAGAGGAGAGAAACTACACCCTAGAAATTCTGGGCAAAGGTGGGAGGCCAGAGTGGCCCAGGACTTGGGAGAACAGGGGACGATGGCAGAACAGGACGGGACACGGAGTCTGCAAGGCTTCAGGTTCAAGGTTGAGGACCATGGGGGGTGGCAGGAGGGCCACGTTTGAACAGGCGGCAGGCCGCTTCTGCTGCGTTGCCAGGGATGGGACAGCAGAAGCCTTGTCCCTGACAGCTGAAGCGGGCAGGGGTGCCAGCAGGGTTCGCCGAGGCCCGTGGGCAGGGCCAGGCAGGCGTGCACACTGATGAGCAGTGCCAGGTGCTTGGCACCTGACCAGCAACAGCTCACCAAGGCCCTGCTCAGGCCAGCTCCCGGCTGCCGGACAGGGAGGTGATGGGGAGATGGAGGTTAAATGTCTGCTCCGTGTGTGGCCGGGACCCTGCGCTGCGAGGGTGGGCTCCGGGGGCTGCCCTTGTGCACAAAGCGCCTCATGGTCTAGTCTCAGTGTCAGCCAGGTGGACAGAATGCGGCCGGCGGTCAGCACTAGCAGGCCGCCCGGGGGACCAGCCTCAGGGTGGGAGGGTGCAAAGGCCTCCGGAGCCAAGGAGCTGGGGGCCCAGTGCGCGTGGGATGGGGTGAGCTCCCGTGTCCAGCGTGTCCAGCGGATTCTGCGGGGAGATGCCTTTCAGCCGCTGGCGCTCAGAGCTCCCAGCCGCTCCACCGAGCCGGGCCAGCCGCCCTGGGACAGAAAGAGTGAGGTCCGGACTTAGGACTGCCGGCTCCTGTAGGAAGCCCCCGATTCCGGGTCACGTGACGCGTGTGGGGGTGTCCGGTGGGGAGACAGCTGGGTGGGCATGTCCCAGACAGGGCTCCCCGTCAGGGTAGGAGCAGCCGCAGTGGCTGGGGGCGGGGGCGCTGGTGGAAAGTCCCTGTCACCCATCCCAACTCGGCTTGTCCCCTGCGGGAGGGACAGGAGGCCAAGGCAGAGGTGTCCTGTGGGAGCCATAACGGCGACAGCGGGACCCAATGGACCGGGGCCACTGATGGGCTCCGGGGGGCTGGAATGGGAGAGGGGTGCGGTGGGGACTCGGGAGGGGGTGTCAGGACAGAGCCCTGCCTTGCAGGTTGTGCCCGCCAGTGTCGTCTGTGCCTGGAAACAGAGTGCGCTCCTCACCCGGGGCCTAGACCCAAGGCGCCCCTGCACAGCGCCCCTTGTCCCCTCCTCCACCCGCTCTCCCTGGGCCTCAGCGGCGCTGTGACCTCCCCTGGGGCGGCAGGAGCCCTGGGACAGGCCACGGGCAGGTGTGTGTCCCCAGGTCCCCGGGTGGGGGGAGGGCGGGGGCCAGACCTGGGCGCCCTGCATCCCTGGGCCTTGAGGAAGCGCCTCGGAAATGGCAGAGCAGAATTGCATTTTAAAACCAGCCGGGGCGTGGGGTCCGGGCCGTGGGGTCCGGGCAGGACGCCGCTGCTCCCAGGAAGCCCTCCAGGGGCGCCGGCCGGGGGCGGGGGCTTCCCAGCGCCAGTTGCGGGGAGTCCCGGCCGCTGGGCCCGAAGCCGGATCCGGCGGCGCCTCCTGCTGGCGGCCCGCGCCCCGCTCAGGCCGGCTGCCTCCCGCTGCCCTCGGCGGCCCCGGCGGCGCTCCAGGGACGCGCCCTGCCGCCCTGATGCCTGCTTCCCTTGAAAAATCCTCAGCTGCCCGGACCGCACTTTTTTGTCGTTACAGAAACTGGGAAACAAAGAATATTGATTTTTATAAGGGAGCCTCACACACTCCGTGATGCCTTCGTGGTTTCCATCCTTAAGAGTAAATCTGGGGCCTGCAGCAGCCTTTCCCTACAGTCAGTCAGTCAGTCAGTGAGTCAGTCAGTCAGCCAGCCAGCCAGCCGCGCGCATCCGGTCTGCACTGGTTTCCCGCGGGACCCCCCAGTGCCCCGCCCCCTCCCTCCCCCCAGTGCCCCTCCCCCTCCCCCAGTACCCCCGCCTCCTCCCCTCCTCCCCTCCCCTCAGCACTCCTCTCCCTCCTCCTCCCTCCCCTCCCCTCCCCTCCCCTCCTCCTCCTCCCTCTCTCCCTCCCCTCCCTCCCCTCCCCCCAGGTGCACCCTGAGCTCCGAGCGCCCACCCCTGTCCGCATCCTGAGAGGCGGGGCAGGCGGGGCTGGAGTCGGGGCGCCCCTGCGCACCCCGCAGCGGCCCTGGCCCCGCCCAGCGCAGCTCAGAAGGCGGGGACGGGGCTTCGCACGCAGACTGCGCCCCCCCAGCCATCCCGGTCCGCGCGGGCCGGGTCTCGCGTGGGGACCCGGCCCGTGAATGTTGCGCTTCCATCGCAGCCCAGGCCGCGGCTTGGCGCCCGGGGCGTGTCGGGCGCGGGCGGGCCTCCGGGGGACGCGGTCCCACGAGTGTCCGCGGGTCCAGCTCCCTGCGGCGCGGAGGGCGGAGGGCGGCCCGCCACGGGCCTGAGGACGGCGCTGGGGGCGCGGGAGGCCCGTCGTGGGGAGGCGCCATCGCGCCTGAGAAAGGGCCGTGTCTGCGGCGGGCCCGCGGGGAAACTCGGCTCCGGCCGCGCGGAGGCAGGACTCCCGTGGACGTGGCTCGCAAGCCGCCCGGGGCCCAGGCCAGCGGTGCCGCCCGCCTGGCGCGAGTGGGGGCGGGGCCCGGGGCCGCGTGTCGCGGGGCCCAAGGGAGGCTCCAGGGTTGACGGCAGGCGGCCGCTGAAGTCCCCGCCCAGGCGGGTGGCGGTCGGGCGCCTCCGGTGGAACCTGCGCGTTCTCTTCCCGGGCGGCTTTCCCGCCTCCGCCGGGCGCCGTCGGTCCCGGGGCCGGTCCCGCGGATGGAATTCCCGGCGTGAGCTTGGTTAGGCAAGAAGCCCGCATCTTTGTTGTCACGACTCACCTCAGACCAGCAACCCAGCGGGGATAGCGCGGGGGTGGGGGTAGGGATGGGGGGAGTGGGGTCTGGCGGTGTGGGGGGAGTGGGGGGTGGGCAGTGCCTGGGCGGCTCCAACATCCTGTGCCCCATGGCAAGTTTGCCAGGACACCCTGTCCTGTCCCTGTGCGGCCAGGGCTGTCGTGTAGCTAATGCTTCAGTGAGAAGGCCACCTCACTGCGTCATTGGTGTTTAAAGTATTGTGACACAGCTGCACTGTCACACAGTTGTCTCTCCTTGAAACCTGAAGTATTACATTTTATGCATTTAGATTCCTGTTTCTGAGAGGGGCCTATGGGTTCACCGGCAGCACTGAGGGGTCCAGGCCCACAGGACTTGGGGGTCTCTGGTTCACTGGTCTCTGGGGTGGGGGGCGGGTGAGGTTGGCCAGAGGGAGGCTGCTAAAGGCTCAGGGGAGGCTGCAGTGCACAGACTCCAAGGGACTTTCCTGCCCGGTACGAGCTGGGGAAATGGCTGTCTCACCGTCTCTCCCATAGCAGGGTCCCAGGAGGAAGCGGCAAGGCCACGTGGGAGAGTGATGGGGGTGAGCAGGGCCCCCCGGGGAAGCAGCCTCAGAACAGGACTGGGGCACAGGTCGGTCAATACACGTTCACACCCTCCACTGACAGGTTCCCTGAGGACCGCCTTTGGTGAGGGTGGCCCTGGAAAAGCCTGCTCAACCCAGGGGGCCAGACTCTCCGGGGAGAGAGGTGAGGGCCAGGGATCTCTAAGGGAGACACCCACTCACTGCTGACGCCCCCCCTCTCCCCGTGGGAGCACCTTGCTGGGAGGAGGTGGGTGTCAATGGCGGGCAGATCAAGAGTGAGGAGCCGGCACAGGTGGGGGTCTGGGCAGGGGGACCGCAGGTAGGGAGCAGCTCTGTCAGGGGGAGTCTGGGAATCAGGGCCCCTCCAGACCAGCCCTGAGGGCAAACCCCCCAAGGGCGGCAAGCTGGGACCTCACACCCCAGAGTGGGTCCCCCGAATCACCTGCTCTCGGGACTCTTCTGCCGCACCCAGGCTGGACCTGGGGTCAGGGAAAGTGCGTTGTCATTGGACTGTGTAGACACAGACAGGCAGGGTTGGGACATGTGAATAAAGCACTAAGGTTCAAGGGGAGATGGACGGACAACCTCAGAAGCCCTCTGTCACCTGTGTCCCAGGAAGGCCCAGCCCCTGGTGTCCTCAGACTGGCCAAGGGGAGCAAGGCCTGGTGCCACAGGGCATATCGCCAAGCGCCTGCTGGCCAGGTGGCTGTTGGCCGCCTGAATCCTGGACACAGAGCACAGCCACCCCAGAGCCGCCCAGAGGGACAGACCCAGGAGTGGGGCGGGGCTGCCTGGCGGAGCCTCAGAACTCCACGCTGCTGGGAAAGCTCTGAAGACGTGCCTTATATGTGAGGTGGTGGGACCCAGGGCTGTGTTACCCGGAGGGCTAGAACACGAGTACAGTGAGGCCGGGAGAGAGGTCATTGGGGACCAGGATGTGACTTTATTCACTCAGCTGCAGACACGTGTATGAGGAGGGGAGGGCCAGCAGCATGGCAGGGGGGCAGAGACAGGGCAGGGGCTCTGGGGGAAGGGTTGGGCCATGGCTGCCAGAAACAACCTGAGGGCACCCCAGTAATAGAGGAGGGCTGTCTCAGCGTCATCTGGGCTTGAGGTGGAGGCTGCAGACGGTCTAAGCCTGGTGGTTGGGGTCTGAGGTCAGCGAATGTTCATGTCAAGACACCTACCAATGCTTGTGCTGGGCCAAACGCTGAAGGCAGCTGTGAAGCTGGTGAGGGTGCCCCATAGTGCTCTGCAGGACCTGGGGGGACATGCTGCTCAGCAGCAGGACTTCTGGGCCGAGGCGGGGACACAGCAGGCCTGGCAGGAGCACACGGGGCGGCAGATGACAGACATGCAGGAGGAGGGTCTGCAGCAGGACGAGGGGCAGAGGGTGGCCCTAGAACAGACGGAGGTGCAGCAGACGGGCTTGCAGCAGACGGGGGTGCAGCAGACGGGCTTGCAACAAACAGATGTGCAGCAGATGGGCTTGCAGCAGACAGGTGTGCAGCAGATGGGCTTGCAACAGACAGGTGTGCAGCAGATGGGCTTGCAGCAGATGGGTGTGCAACAGACAGGTGTGCAGCAGACAGGTGTGCAACAGACAGGTGTGCAGCGGACAGGCACGCAGCAGGCCTGTTGGCAGGGGGAGGAGATGCAGCAGGAGGGCTGGCAGCAGCTGGGGACACAGCAGGAGGGCTGGCAGCAGCTGGGGACACAGCAGGGGGGCTCGCAGCAGCTCTCTGGGCAGTCGTCCACCTGCCAGGAGGAGTCAGTGCGAGAGTCACAGGAACCCGGCAGGCAGACGCGGCTGCCATAGCTCAGGTCGCCGGAGCAGACGGGCAGAGTGGATGTGGCCATGGGGGGCGGTGGGCTGGAGGTGAGCTGGGGGGAGGGTGAGTGTGGGTGTGTGGGTGTGTGAGTGAGTGTGTGAGTGAGGCGCTCGGCTGACGGCTTTTATACCCTCCAGGGCGTGTGTTTGAGGCTCCCCACGCCTTCCCTTCCTCGTTGGTGTTTTGAGCAGTGTCCTTGGAGGAAGTCCTTATTCCTCCAGTTTATTTACAGGAACGAGGTGCTGTTTGTACAATCGCTGTTGTGGTGGAAGACTGGTGGCTCCCGCACCGGGTTTGGTTCCCTAACGCACAGCACAGGGACCACCGGCACCCTGGAGCCTGCCTGCTCTGCTCCAGGTGTTCTCTGCGACCTTGCAGGCGAGTGTGTCCATCGGACAGCGACCGGGCAGCCCGGGGCTGGCATTGGACACTGCAGCTCATCCGCCGTAGGACGTCCCGAAAGGGAAAGGCTGAGGAGCGCACAGACCGGCCCCTCAGAGGAGCAGTAAGGGGAGGGCGGGGAGGGGGCCTCCAAGCCAGCAGAGTGGCAGGCGGGACGCAGAAAAGAAGACTTCAGGCGAACAGATGGCGTTTCCAGAAGATCCAACACTCATCCCGTGGGATTTGCAGGAAGACAGAGCAGCCAAGGGAGAAAGAGAACATTTCCCAGAGCAGAAGGGGCTTCAGGTGTGGAGTCTGGCCCGAACGCGGGGCCAGATGAACGGAGACGGCCATGTCTAGACCCACTGGGGGGAATCTGACACCGAACAGGAAGACACCCTGGAAAAGCTTCGAGAGAGACCCGCTTCCTCCCCGCCCGGCCGGCGGGGCTGCGGGAGACAAGGCACAGACCCATCTCCCAGTCTGCGGGCAATGGCTTCCGTGACCGGACTCCGCTGGGTGCCCTGGTGCGCGGAACTGAGGCATTTCCGGTGACACAGCCCTTCTGACACGTTGCCTCTCACACACTGAGTGGAAACGTCCTGAGACAGGTGGCCCAGCGGACCCAAAGGGAAGCAGAATGCAGCAAATAACCGAGCAACATGTTGGCAAAACGCAGGTGAAGGTTCCTCACTTCCTCAGGGGGAGGAAATTCACCTGCCTGACGTTGCAGAACCAAGGACTTACCCCCCACCCCCCGACACACACACGTCCCCTCATTTAATCCCCTCTTCGTGGGGTGCAGGCCTATGAGTTTTGACAAGTGCACATGTACCACTGTACCCCACAGAAGAACCCCATCACCCCCAAAAGGTCCCTCGCGTCACTTCACTGCCACCAACTGCCTTCATCCAAAGCCCCTGGCCACCACTTGGTCTCGGTCACCATCGCTGTCTTTTCTGGAATGTCGTATACATGGCGCCCGATAGGATGTAGCCTTTGGGCTCTGGCTTCTTTCACTGAGCACAGCGCGCGGGAGTCGCCGTGTGCCCGCGGTTCACTGCCGTCACTGCGGAGGGCGCTCCGCTGAACGGACGTCCTGAGCCTGGTCACCCAGTCAGGGGCTGAAGGGCATTGTCACTGTTTCCCGTTCTGGAGGATAATGACTGTGGCTGCTCTAAACATTGTTTGTTCCAGGGTTCCGCGTGATAATGAGCGTGCATTTCTCTGGGGTAAACAGCCCGGGGTGCGGGGGCTGCTCACCCCGTAAGTGTGTGTTTCCCTTGGTGAGAAAGCCCAGACCGCTTTCCAGAGTGCCCGTGATGCTGTGCATTTCCCCGCAGTGTGTGAGAGGTAGTCCCTTCTCATGCTGGCCCCGTGGCATGGATGGCCAGTCTTCCTTCATTTGAGCCATTCTAACAGGTGTGGGGGGGACATCATTGTGGTCAGCTTGCTTTTCCCTGATGATTAATGGTGGAGAGTACCCTTTTATATGCTTGTTTGCCACCCATGCATCTTTCTGGTATTTCTTCAAATCTTTAGGCCCTTTTCTTTGTTAGATTCTATTGATATTGTATTTTGAGATTCTTTATAAATTTTGGCTACAAGTACTTTTGTCAAATGTGTGATTTGCAAATATTTTCTACGATACGGGGCTTATCTTGATTCTCTTCACAGTATCTTTTTTTTTTTTGAGGGCAGTGTCACTGGCCCTCATATGTGGGACCCGACCAGGGCCATTGGCTTCCCAAGCCAGCGCTTAACCACCACCCCACTTGGCAGACCCACGGTTGATTCATTTTTGAAAAGGGCATCAAATCCATTCTGTGGAGAAAAGACAGTGTTTTCAACAAATGGAGCCGGGAAAGCTGGGTACCCACATGCAAAAGAATAAAGTTGGAGCCTCCCTAACACTATATACAAAAACTAAGTCAGGATGGACCCATGACCTAAATGTAAGACTAAAATGTAATACTATTAGAATAAAACATAGGATAAAGTTGGGCCGTCCGAGTGGTGCGGTGGTTAAGCGCTGGCTTGGGACGCTGGCAGCCCCGGTTCGGATTCCACATATGAAGGCCAGTGACGTTGTCCTCAAAACAAAAACAAAACAAAACAAAACAAACATAGGATAAAGCTTCACAGCATTGGATTTGGCAATGATGTCATGGACATGACACCAAAAGTCACAGCAACATAAGAAAAATATACAAACTGAAGTTTCTGAAAATTTTAAATAGTTTTGCATCAAAAGACAATCTTGGGCTGGCAGAGTGGCGCGTTGGTTAAGAACGGGCTTGGGACGCCAGCAGCCCCGTATTTTGGATCCCACAGATGAGGGCCAGTGACACTGCCCTCTACAGCTAAGATGGTGAACAACAGCTCCACCTGGAGCTGCTGGGCTGCTGTGAGTCCCCGGGACGGCATAGCTGCAGCCCCTGCTGCAGTGGGCTGCCATGGGCTACAGTGAGTGGCCGGCACCCGTGAGCTGCCAATAGCTGCGGTGAGCGGCCATCCAGAGGCCGGCGACCGATCTGCCTCACCCAAGAAGAGCGCAATTTTGATACCAACATGGGCCAGTGAAGCAATGTCCTCCACAACTAGACTGAAGAACAAAAGGACAGCAACTTGTCTGTTCCCCTTCCCTGGTTCCCCAAAGCTGTTCCCCTTCCCCAATTCCCACCGTCCAAAATCTCAACAGAGAAAAAATAAGATGGGAAAACATTTTTGAAAATCATGTATCTGAGAAGGGATCAGTATCTAGAATGTATAGAGAACTCATAGAACTCAATAACAACAACAACAACAAAATTCAAGCAACCCAATCAAAAAATCTGCAAAGGACTTGAGAAGACGTTTTTCCAAAGAAGACATACAAATGGCCAAAAAGCTCATGAAAAGATGTTCAACACTGATAATCATTAGAGAAATGCAAATCAAAAGTACAATGAGATATCACCTTACACCCATTAGGATAACTAGTATATATATTAAAAAAAAACAGAAAATAACAATTGTTGGTGAGAATGTGGAGGGATCGGGACACTTGCGCATTGTTGTTGAGAACATGAAATGGTGCAGCTACTGTGGAAATCAGCGTGGTGGTTCCCTAAAAGCTTAAAAGTAGAATTATCATATGATCCAGTAATTCTACTGGGATATGCACAGAGGAGCTAAAAGCAGGGTATCAAAGAGGTATTTGTAAAGCCATATTCACTGCAGCATTATTCACAATAACTGAAGAGTGACAGCAACTCAGGATCCCTTGACGAATGAGTGTATAAGCAACACGTAAACACATACAAGGGAATATTATTCAGCCTTTAAAATGAAACAAAAAGGGATGAACCATGAGGGCATTATGGTAAGTGAAATAAGCCAGTCACAAAAAGACCAGTGCTATATGGTGCCACTTACGTGAGGTGTCTTAGGAACAGAATGTTTCTAGACAATTTTAGAAACAGAAACACGACGGTGCTTCCCAGGGGCTGGAGGAAGGGAGAATGTGAAGTTATTGTCTAATGTGTATAGTTTCAGTTTTTCAAGATGAAACGAGCTCTGGAGGTGAATGGTGGTGATGGATGTACAGCACTAGGAATGCACTTAATAGCCCTGAACTGTATACTTAAAAATGGTGAAGACAGTACATTTTATGTTATTTGTATTTTACTTCAATTAAAAATTAGGGGGAAAAAGAAAGAAAGAAATGAGTCATCAAGCTATGGAAAGACACAGAGGAACCTTAAATGCACATTACTGAGTGAAAGAACCAATCTGAAAATCTCCATACTGTGTGATTCCTAGTATATGATATCCAGGGCCGGCAGAGTGGCGCGGTGGTTAAGCGCTGGCTTGGGAAGCCAGAGGCCCCGGTTTGTCCCACATATGAGAGCCAGTAACACTGCCCTCAAAAAATAAAAATAAAAAGGAAGAACCAAGTATATGATGTCCTGGAAAAGACAAGACTATGGAGACAGTAAAAGAGCAGATATTACTGGGGGGTGGGGGTGGGGGGACAAGGAGGGATGGCTGGGCAGAAAACAGGAATTTTAGGCCAGTGAAACTATTCCTTATGAGCTATAATGATCCATGTATAATGGTCATTATACCTTTATCAATAGCCTTGGAACGTATAACACCAGGATGTGAACTAGAGAATTTGGTTGCTATTGATGTGTCAGCGTAGGTTTACTGGTTAAAACAAATGAACCACATTTGTATCAAATGTATCAATATCACAAGATATTCAGAGGGGGAAAGGATGTGCAAGTGAGAGGGTGCAGGTTATGAGGGAACTCGGTGCACTTTCCACTCAGTTTTGCTGTGAACCTAAAACTGCTCTAAGACACAAAGCCTATTAAATTGCCACGGGGGACCCATTAAGGCAGTATCTGTTCTCTTCTGAGTGAGTTCTGGTAGTTTGTGTCTTTAAAGAATGAGTCAATTTCATCTTAATTGTCCAATTTTGGGGAATAGAATTGTTTGCTGTAGTCCTTTTTAATTCTTTTAATATCTGTGGGGTCTGTAGTACTTCCTCCTCTTCCATCCCTGATATTGATCTGTGTCTTCTTTAGTTTTCCCTTACTCAGTCTAGCTAGAGTTTGTCAACTTTATTTACCATTTCAGAAATTAAGTATGGTTTCATTTCACTAGTGTTTTACTGTTTTAAATTTCATTGATTCTACTTTCATCTTTATCACGTCATGCTTTATGCCTGCTTGGGGTTTAACTCACTCTTATTGTTCCATTTCTAACCCCTTTGTTTCTTTTTTATTTTTAATTTATTTTTTTATTAGTTTCAGGTGTACAACACAATGCAATAGTTATACTCTTTACCCCCCAAAGTGACAACCCTCCTCCCCCAGTTCGCCACCCCACTCCCCCTGCATATCATACATATCCATCACAACTCCCCTGACTCCCCTCCACAGTATACTCCACATCCTGTGACCATCCACATATTCAGTTACAGTTGGCATACAATACTATACAACATCAGCTTCAGGTGTACAGTGCAGTGATCAAGCCTCTACTCCATCCATGAAGTGGTCTCCCTAACAAGACATGTGACTATCTGACATGCCACAAAATTTTTACAACATTATTATATTCCCCTAACTGTGTTTCATTTCCCTGTGGCAATATTGTAGTTGTCTATTTTTGCTGTCTAATCCCTTCCCCTTCCCCCACATCCCCACCCCCCTCCCAACTAGCAACCCTCAGTTTTTCCTCTACATCTAAGAGTCTGTTTACTTTGATCGTTCACTGAGCTCTTCAGACTCCACACACAAGTGAGATCACATGGTACCTGTCCTTCTCTGACTGACTTATTTCACGCAACATAATAGTCTCTTCACAACATTATCAATTACATTCCCAGAACTGTCCCCATATCCCTGCGGCAACATGGTAGTCCCACCTACACTGTCCAAAACCTTCCCCGTCTCCCTCTGCCCCACTGCCTCCCAGCCAACAACCATCAGTTTTTCCTTTATATCTGCTTGATATGACTTCAATCTTCTTCAATTTACTGAGACTTGTTTTGTGGCCTAACATGGTCTATCTTGGAAAATGTCCCATGTGTACTTGAGAAGAATGTATATTCTGTTTTTTCAGGGTGAAATGCTCTAAAAATATCAACGAAATCCAGCTGGTCTAAAGTATCATTTAAGGCCTCTCTTTCTGTGTTGATTTTCTGTCTAAAGGGTCTGTCCATTGGTGACAATGTGCTGAAGTCCCCTACTATGATAGTGTTACTGTTGATCTCTGTCTTTATGTCTGTCAAAATCTGTTATATGTAATTAGGAGTTCCTATGTTGGATGCATAGATGTTTATTAGGGTTATAGTGCCCTTCTTTGTCTTTTATTATAGTCATTTTAAAGTCTATTTTGTCCAAAATAAGTATTGGTACTCCACCTTTTTTTTTTCTCATTTCCATTTGCATGAAATATCTTATTCCATCTGTAAACAGCATATACATGTGTCCTATTTTCTTATCCACTCAGCCACTCTCTGTCTTTTGATTGGAGCATTTAGCCCATTCACATTTAAAATGATTATTGATAGGTACATATGCATTGCCATTTTGTTATTTGTATTCCTGGTCTTCCTGGGTTAGCTTGTTTATCCCTTTCTTTTGTTTAAAAAAGCCCTTTTAACATTTCTTGCAATGCTGGCTTGGTGGTAATGAATTCCTTAAGCTTATTTCTTTTCTGAGAAGCTCTTTATTTCTCCTTCAATTTTAAGTGATAGCCGTGCTGGGTAGAGCAATCTTGGTTGTAGGCCTTTATTTTGTGTCACTTTGAGTATCTCCTGCCACTCCCTTCTGGCCTGCAGAGTTTCTGTAGACAAGTCAGCTGTTAGTCTAACAGGAGTTCCTTTGTATGTAACCTGCTGTCTTTCTCTTGCTGCTTTTAGGATTCTGTCTCTGTCTTTAACCTTTGCCATTTTAACTACAATGTGTCTTGGTGTGGACCTGTTTGGGTTCAGCTTGTTTGGAACCCTCTGCACTTCCTGGGCATGTATGTTGATTTCCTTCACCAGGGTAGGGAAGTTTTCAGTCATTATTTTTTCAAATACATTCTCGACCCCTTGCTTCTTCTCTTCTCCTTCTGGTATCCCTATGATTCGAAGGTGGTTCCGTTTCACCTTGTCCCATAGGGCTCGTAAACTATTTTCATTGTTTTTTATTCTTTGGTCTTTTTGCTGTGCCAACTGGGTGATTTCTGCTATTTTTTCTTCCAAATCGCTGATCCGCTGCTCTGCTTCATCTACTCTACTCGTGATTCCTTCGAGTGTGTTCTTCATTTCAGTTATTGTATTCTTTAGTTCTAACTGGTTGTTTTTTATGATTTCTCTATCCTTCCTAATGTCCTCACTAAGTTTGTTAAACATTCTTATCATCAGTGTTCTAAACTCTGTCTCTAAAAGGTTGGGTCCCTCTGTTTCATTTGGTTCCATTTCTAGAGTTTTCTTCTGATCTTTTGCTTGTGACATGTTTCTTTGTTTCTCCATTCTGGCTGTCGCTCTGAGATTGCTTTGATGGATTAGATAGATCACCAGGAGAGCCCTGGCTGGATCACACAGGCACACAGCTCACGGCCCAACACTCCCAGGAAAACTCCCAGTCTCAGCCTGTCCCAATCAGCTGCTCGCAGATCAGGCCGAGCAGCCCGAAAACCAATCACCAGCCTGGCAACTCTGCAAGCGGAGTGCGGAGAGCGGGGACCCAGGCGGCTTGTGTACTCCGGGGTTCCAGTGAGCAGCCTGTTGGAGCTGGAGGGCACCTGCCCTGCGTTTCCCTGGCAACACAGTATAAGCCGGGCGGAAGGTGGGGATCCGAGGCGGCTTGCGCACTTCCGGGTCTCAGTGAGCAGCCCGTTGGAGCCGGAGGGCACCCGCTCAGCGTTTCCCTGGCAACGCAGTATAAGCCGGGTGGAGGGTGGGGGATCCAAGGCCGCATGCGCGCGCACGCACACACGCACTTCTGCGCCAATTCCACCAGACCAATGAGGTCCCGGACCTGATCCTCCGTGGGCGGGCCCAAGCCCGACAAAATGGCGCCCTCCCCACACCACTCGCGTGCAGGCTCCGCTCCACGGGAACCACAGTCCTAACACCTCCAGCCTCTGCACCAAAGGCGCCCAGCTCAGTCCATCCCCGCAGGCTCCCAGCTCACACAGCCACTCCCTCCGCCAGGAACCAGGTAAGTGCTCACCGGCGAGCACGCCCGGGCGCCGGCCCCACTGATTCTCCAGCCGCTCTCGGCCTCACCGAGCTGAGCAGAGAGTCCTCACTAATTTACTGCCGGCTGTCTTAGAACTCCTCTTCCCGGCAAAGGAGCTCCGGGCTGGTGAGCTTGGGGTGCGGTCGGAGGGTCTCCCCCAACCAGACAAGCCTCCCACGGCTGGGGCCTCCCTCCCGGGGCTCGCCCCCTCTCGTCTCCGCCCGGCCCCCAGACCCGACGCGGCCTCCTCTTTAAGTTCTTCGTTTAGTGGTTCTGTTCCTCCAGTGTTCCGGGGACCTCCAGGGTTGAATGCTGTATAATTTGCTTGTAATTTTGGTGTGATCCTGGGAGGCGGTTAGCACAGCGTCTGTCTATTGCGCCATTTTCCCCCTTTGTTTCTTTATATTTAAAGTTCACTTCCCACAGGCAGTCGAGTGGGGTTTGCCTTTTTCTCCAACCTGACAGTCTGCCCTGTTCCTCCTTCTCCCTCTTCCTCCGGGGACTCCATCTGCACATACTCCAGCTCAATAATGCTCTGTGCATTCCTTTTCCCTCTCTGTGTTTCATTTAGTTTCTGTTTCTCTGCCTTCAACTTCACCTGTCTTTTCTTCTGCAGCATCTGTTCTGCTGTTAATCTCATTAAGTGTGATTTAGTGTAGTTTTCACTCAGACACTGTAGCTTTCTTCTCTAGGTGGTCTATCTGTGTCCTTTTAAATCTTCCTCATCTCTCCCTAATACACTTGCTTAATGTTTTCTGTAAATTCTCCACCCCCACAACTTCTTGAATTCATGGAACACAGTCATAACTCTTACTAATTTTATAATCTGTGACATCTCTGATTTGGTTTTGATGAATTGATTATATCCTTATTTGGGTTATATTTTCTGCTTCTTTGCATACTTGTAGGTTTTGAAAGGATGTCTGAAATTGTGAATTTTACCTTGTTGAGGGCTGAATATTTTGTGTTCCAGTGACTATTTTTGACCTTTGTTCTAGGATGTAGTAAGGTTCCTGGACATGGCTCATTCTATGAGGCTCACATGTCAGCCTTGTCAGGTAGGACTGGACCAGTGGTTACGCCAGGGCTAGTTTTACCCACAACTGGGCAATGCCATCCGAGTGGGCTACCCGATGTCCTGAGAATTATGAACATGCCCCAACTGGCACAATTTAAAGCATGTCTGGCATCGGGGGTTATGCCGTCTAATTTTGTTGATTTCCCCAGTCGCAGCCTCACACATGTTTGCGGATCATTACTTAGCTGACACTTGAGGGAGACCCTCTGAGGCGTGGGGCCACTCAGTGCAGATCTCCCCTCTCTGGCACTCTCGCCTCAAACACCAGCTGCCTGGGGCTCCCCCAACTCCCAAGGCTCAGCCGGCTCATGGCTGCGTGGAGCTCTACTTGGGCTCCCCCTTTCTGCATTGTGGCCTGGAAATGTCCTTATGGCCGCGAGCGGGACTCGGTTTGCTTCCCTTCCTCAGGGTGCCTGTTCAGTTGCTCCATGACTTTCCTGCCTGTTTGGTTCGGCGCAGGCGGGAAGCCAATCATCCCTCTGACCCGTCTGGGCTGGGGCAGCTCCGCCCTCCCTCTACCACGTCTCTGCTCAAGTGTAGGCCTGCGAGGGGGCCACAGAGGAGCCCTGGGCCCGTAGCGGCCGTGCTGCGCGGAGCCCCCGGAGGCTTCCTGATGGGAGACTCTGGGAGTGGGCTTGCCCAGGTGGGACAGCGGGTGGACATGGTCCAGGGGCCTGAGAGCTCCCTAGACCACGTCTTGTCTGTAGGTAACCGACCTCAGGGAAGCCCCAGGCAGGGCCCAGCAGGCGCTGACCTCCCTGGGCAACTGCGGGAGTCCCACCGGTGACCCTGTCCACCCAGAAGAGTTAGGCCACTGCCCTTTGGGATTTGTTTCCCAGTCACGCATTCCTTGGGATACATGTGACAGGAGGAGACCAACGTCTGGTGAAAGCCATGTGTTCCCACCCCAATGACGTCAGACGAAGGAACAGGTCAGGTGATGAGGTGAGTTTATTGGGGCGCCCAAGGAGGCGCTGACACACTGAGAGTCAAGGTCGAGTGACTGACAGAGGAGCCGGGAGGGGAGGACAGGTGACCCAGAGGCCGGAGAAACCACCGCCTGGGAGGCAAAGCCCGGGGAGCAGCAAGGTCAGGGATTTCTGGGAACCAGAGCTGCGGTCAGGACAGTGGAGACCTGAGGCACCCCATCCTGGGTGGGGGTGGCCACCTAACAGGTCAGGGCCAGACTGGGGGGGCCGGGGGGCTGCAGTCGCAGGGTGCCACCTGGAGCCTGCTGGTCCTGGGGGGGATGCTGCTCAGCAGGAGGACTTCTGGGCCGAGGCGGGGACGCAGCAGGCCGGGCGGGAGCACACGGGGCGGCAGATGACAGTCATGCAGGAGGAGGGTCTGCAGCAGGACGAGGGGGTGGCCCTAGAGCAGATGGGGGTGCAGCACACGGGCTTGCAGCAGACAGGCTTGCAGCAGACGGGCTTGCAGCAGACGGGTGTGCAACAGACGGGTGTGCAACAGACAGACCTGCAGCAAACAGGCACACAGCAGGCCTGCTGGCAGGGAAAGGAGGTGCAGCAGGAGGGCTGACAGCAGCTGGGGACACAGCAGGGGGACTGACAGCAGCTGGGGACACAGCAGGCAGGCTGGCAGCAGCTAGGGACACAGCACGCAGGCTGGCAGCAACTGGGGACACAGCAGGGGGGCTGGCAGCAGGTAGGGACACAGCAGGAGGGCCGGCAGCAGCTGGGGACACAGCAGGGGGGCTGGCAGCAGCTGGGGACACAGCAGGAGGGCTGGCAGCAGCTGGGGACACAGCAGGGGGGCTGGCAGCAGCTGGGGACACAGCAGGAGGGCTGGCAGCAGCTGGGGACACAGCAGGGGGGCTGGCAGCAGCTGGGGACACAGCAGGGGGGCTCGCAGCAGCTCTCTGGGCAGTCGTCCACCTGCCAGGAGGAGTCGGTGCGAGAGTCACAGGAACCGGGCAGGCAGACGCGGCTGCCATAGCTCAGGTCGCTGGAGCAGACGGGCAGAGTGGATGTGGCCATGGGGGCGGTGGGCTGGAGGTGAGCTGGTGGGAGTGTGAGTGTGGGTGTGTGAGTGTGTTAGCTTAGGGCGGGTGGGTTTATATACAGCTCAGGGTGCGTGACTGCCCATCATGAGGGCTCTGAAGAGTTTCCTTGTTGTTGTTGGAGTAGGTCCCTGAAGACGCTGGTTATGCATCCATGACAGGTAGCTCGGGTCATCGAAGTCCTGAGCGGGTGGAGCCCAGGGGCCAGAGAACTGGGGCGCAGGGAGGCAGCAGTGCCCTGGAGCCGGGGTGGCCAGCCCCCTGCTGAGCTGTCTCTGGGCTTCTGAGTCTCATTCCTCCTGCTTCTCACATTCAATTGAATCATAAGAGTATTTTATTCTTCCTTTTTATATCCTCTATTGTGGGGTGTAATTCTCTGTTGAATCCAAAGACCAATGAATGGTTTGGGCGCTTGTTTATTTTTGTTGTATTAGCAAACACTTAAATAATAGGTCTTGCTACACCAGCAACCGTTTTGAGCACCTGAATGAATCGTAACCCCCCTGCCCTCACAGCAGCCTCATGAAGCAGGCGCTGCTGTTATCCCCACTTTACAGATGGGGAAAGCAAGGCACAGCTGAGCACTTGCCCCAACGCCACACTAGCAGGCAGGAGAGTGGATCGGAACACAGGGCCCGTATTCCGAACCACACAGCTCCCCGGGAGCAGAGATGGGCCGGCAGGAGACAGCTGGATTCTGGCGGCGTGGTGGAGGTGGTGGCGGGGTTCGGCTGCATGGCCTCCAGGCGTGGCCTGTGTGGGAGCGTGTGTCAGGACTGCTTCCCTTTTCTTGCCCGAGTAATACTCCATTGTGTCCATGTGCCCATTTTGCTTATGCATCTACAGAGAGGGACACCTAGGTTGTTTAAACCCTTGGCTGTTGTGAATAGGGTACAAAGATCTGAGTCCCTTGTTTTAGTTCTTTTGGGTGAATTCTTAGGAGTGGAATTTCTGGGTTATGTAGTAATTCTGTGTTTAGCTATTTGAGGAGCTGCCTGACTGTTTCACAGTGGTCACACTGCTTTATGTCCCCAGTGGAAACGTCTGAGGCCTCCACACACAGTGGTTTTGGTTTGCAGTTTCCTGGTCACTGATGATGTGAGCTGAGCATCTTTCCAGGTGCTTATTGGCCGTTTGTGTGTCTTCTTTGGAGAAATGTCTCCTCAAGTCCTTTGCCCACTTTTCAGTTGGGTTGTCTTTTTGTTGTTCAGTTTTAGGAATTCTTTATATATGCTGGATATTAAACTTCAGCATATGACTTGGAAATAGTTTTCTCCCATCCTGTATATTGTCTTTTCACTTTTTTGATAATATCCTTTGATTCACAAAAAGTTTTATTTTGGATGAAGTCCAATTTATTTATTTTTTCTTCTGTTGTTCGTGCTTTTGGTGTCATATCTAAGAACCCATTGTCAAATCCAAGGAAGTATGTCCCCTATGTTTTCTTTTTTTTTTTTTTCCTTTTTTTTTTAAAGATTTTTATTGGGGAATTGGCGGAGGGGAACAGCATTGGGGAATCGGGGAAGGGGAACAGACAAGTTGCTGTCTTTTTGTTCTTCAGTCTAGTTGCGGAGGATGTTGCTTCACTGGCCCATGTTGGTATCGTCATTGCGCTCTTCCCAGATGAGGCAGATCGGTCGCTGGCCTCTGGATGTCGCTCACTGCGGCTATTGGCAGCTCACGCTTGGCTGCCAGCCGCTCACGCTGGCTGCGGGCCACTCACTGTAGCCCATGGCAGCCCACTGCAGCAGGGGCTGCAGCCCACACCATCACCGGGGCTCGCACAGCCCAGCTCCAGGTGGAGCTGTTGTTAGCTGTAGAGGGCAGTGTCACTGGCCCTCATGTGGGATCCGAACCGGGGCCGCTGGCATCCCAAAACCAGCGCTTAACCAGTGCGCCACTCGGCCGGCCCCGCTATGTTTTCTTCTAAGACTATTTTGGTTTTAGTTCTTACGTTTAGCTTGTTGATTCATTCTGAGTTATTTTTTGTCTATAGGGTGAGGTAAGGGTCCAGTTACATTCTTCTGCACATGAAAATCTATTTTCCCCTGTACCTTTTGTTGAAAAGATGATTTTCACCCCCATTCAATGGACTTGAATCCCTTGTCAAAAATCAGTTGGCCATAAATCTATGGGTTTATTTCTGGACTCTCAATTCTATTCCATTGGTCTTTATGTCTATCCTTACACCTTAAATCACACTGTATCAATTATTGTAGTATTTATTGTAGTAAATTTCAAAATCAGGAAGAATGAGTCCTCCAACTTTGTTATTTTTCTTCAATATTATTTTGGCTATTTTAGGTCCCTGTCAATTCCCTATGAGCCTGAGAATCAGTTTTTTCATTTCTGGAAAAAGGCTTTTGGAATTGTGATTTAAAAATTGCATTGAATCTGGAGATTGCTTTAGGGAGTGTTGTCATCTTAACAATAAGTCCTCCCATCCATGAATATGGCATGTCTTTCCATTTATTTTGGTCTTCTTTAATTCCTTCAGCAATGTTTTATAGTGATCAGTATACAAGTCTTTTACCCCCTTGTTTAAATATATTGTTAGGGATTTTATTTTTTTGGATATGATTGTAAATGGAATTGTTTTCATAATTTCATTTTTGGATTGTTCATTGCTGGCATATAGATACACATCTGATTTTTGAGTGTTTTTCTTGTACCCTGAAACTGCTGAATTCTTTTATTAGCTCTAGTAACTTCTTGTGAATTTTTTTTGGACTTTCAATATGTAGATCATGTCATTTTTGAATAGAGATAATTCTACTTCTTCTTTTCCTGTTTCAATGCCTTTTTTGTCTAATATTTCTGGGTACAACTTCTAGTACAATGTTGAATAGCAGTGGTGAAAAATGGGCTTCTTGTTTTTTTCTTGATCTTAAGGGGAAAGCTATCAGTCTTTCACCATTGAATATGATGTTAGTGTGAGTTTTTCATAAATGCCTTTATCATATTGGGGAATTTCCCCTCTATTCCTAGTTTTCTGAGTTTTTTTAAATGATGAAATGATATTGGATTTTGTCAAAAGGCTTTTTTTGGACGTCATTTGAGAAGATCATGTTTTTTTCCCCCTTCATTCTGTTAGTGTGATTTATTACATTGGTTGGTTTTAAAAAATGTTAAACCATCCCTGGATTCCTGATATAAACCCCACTTGGTCATGGCTTATAATCCTTTTTATATGCTGCTAAATTCAGCTTGCTCCTTATTTTATTGGGAATTTTTGCGTCAAGGTATATTGGTCTGTAATTTTCTTGTGGTAATGCTGGCATCATAGAATGAGATAGGAAATTTCTCTGTTCTGTTTTATTTGAGGAGCTTGAGAAGGTTTGGTGTTAATTTTTTACATGTTGATAAAATTTGCCAGTGAAGCCATTTGGTCCTGGCTTTTCTTTGTTGGGAGTTTTTTTTATTAATAATTTAATACCTTTACTTGTTATAGGCCTATTGAGAGTTTCTGTGTCTTTTTAAGTCAATTTAGATAATTTGTGTGTTTATAAAAAATTTTCCATTTCATCTAGGGTATCTAATTTGTTGGAATACAAACGTCCATTGTATTCTTTTATACTCCTTTTTATTTCTGTTAAGGTCCATGGTAATATCTCTACTTTCATTTCTGAATTTAATTATTTGCACCTTCTCTGTTTTTTTCTTTGTTGGTCACTTTTATTGATTTTTTTTCCCAAAGAATTAACCTTTGATTTTGTTAATTCTCTCTGCTGTTTTTCTAACTTCTATGTCATTTATTTCCACTATAATTTTTGTCATTTCCCCCCATTTCTGCTGCTTTGGGTTTAGTTTGCCCTTCTTTTTCTAGTTCTTCAAGGTGTAAACTTAGTTTATTGATTTGAGATTCTTTTTTTTTTTTTTTTTTAGCTGAGCCATCCTGCCACCTGTTGGCATCTCAGTGGCAGCTCAGCTCAGGCAGGGCATCGAACTGCTGTTGCTGAGAGCTCAGCTCACATTCTTTTTTTTTTTTCTTCTTTTTTTTTTTTTTTGAGGGCAGCATCACTGGCCCTCGTATGTGGGACCAAACTGGGGCCACTGGCTTCCCAAGCCAGCGCTTAACCACTGCGCCACTTGGCTAGCCCCTCTTTATTTTTAAGATAGGCATTGACAGCCTTAAATTTCCCTCTGAGCACTGTCTTCACTGCATTCCATAGGTTTTGATATGTTGTTTTTCTGTTTTTTTTTTAGGGCAGTGTCACTGGCCCTCATATGTGGGACCCGAACCAGGGTCGCTGGCTTCCCAAAGCAGCGCTTAACCTCCGCGCCACTCGGCGGGCACATATGTTGTGTTTTAATTCATCTCTAAGTATTTTCTAATTTCCCATGACTTTGTGTTTGACCCATAGTTTTCTTTTTTTTAAGAGTGTGTTGTTTAATTTCCACATTTATGGATGTTCTAGTTTCCTTTTCTTATTGATGTCTAACATCATTCCATTGTGATTGGAGATCCTTTGTATGATTTTAATTTTTAATAATTTGTTGAGAATTATTTTGTGGCCTAAGATATGGTCTGTGTTGGAGAGTGTCTCATGGAAGCCTGAGAAGAGTGTCGATTGTGCTGCTGTTGAGCGGGGTGCTCTGTGTATGTTTGTTATGACTCGGTGGCGTCTAGTGTTGTCCCAGGCCTCTGTTTCCTTATTGATCTTCTGCCTAGATGTTCTGTCCATTATTGAAAATAGGGTATTAAATTTTCTAACTATTATTATAGAACTGCCTACTTGGATATAAGCTCTTCTCAGAAGGTCAAACCTCTGCCATTTATCTTGCAATGTTTCTGAAGACACCCTACTGCTGTTGACTCCACACACGTCTGTGCTCGGATCTCCAATGCAGTGACAAACAACGCCAACACAGACAGCTTTGCTTTAGAAACACGATCCTGCTGTGGCATGCCTGAAGTTGAGCTTCTGGTCTTTCAAAATTAAGGCTCTTCCTCCTTTCAAATGGCCAGTTCTCTTGAAAGAGTGAATAATAGAGTGGCAAACATTGAAAGGTGATAGTAGCTTTGACTTTCCAACACACCTTTTCCAACACAATTTTTCCCATTCTCATCAAGTCTGAAACTGTGAACCTATACTGGTTCTTCAGATCAAGTCAGTTGCCAATGGGACATTCCTTTCTTCTTCTAATGATGTTATACTCATGTAGAAGCAGCTCGGTCCAACACACCTGAGGGGCTTGGCCTGTACCTTCATTTTGGACAGGAATCTGGCAGTAACTTCACAGTTAGAGAAAGTGTCTCAGCGTCAAAGCCAAAGAGCTGAGTTAGACTAAGAATATCCTTTACTTCGAAGTCTCTTAGCCTTGCAGCCATTCTAAAGCCATTATCATGTGCAGAGTCAATTATTCTCAAGCCGCAGACCTTTGGCTGGCATTTCTACTGCTGTTCCAACAGGGCATTCAGCTGATGTAGCAATTTCCAAGAGTCGGTTGTTGTCAGTACTTCTATCATTTTGATCGCAAATACAGCTTCTCAGTGCTATGCCCTCTCACTGAGCTCTAACCTCAGCCCACGATATCAGATCTGAGAGGCCTGTGAGACTGAGGGCATTTGCAAGCAAGAGGAGAGAGACCTGGGGAGGAGGGGCTGTCCTGGGTGGCGGTCACCTCAGTGCCCCCCAGGCATTCTATGTCTTACTCAGCCATTCTGTGTCTTTTGATGGGAACATTTAATTCATTTACGTTGAAAGTAATTGTTGATAGATATGTAGCTATTGCTATTCTATTATTCATCTGTTTTTTTCCATCTTAAAGAAGTCCCTCTAACATTCCTTGTAATATTGGTTTGGTGGTGGGGAACTCCTTTAGCTTTTTCTTTTCTAGGAAGCTCTTTATCTGTCCTTTGATTCTAAATGATAGCTTTGCTGGGTAGAGTAATCTTGGTTGTAGGTCCTTACTTTTCATCACTTTGAATATTTCCTCCCAATTCCTTCTGGCCTGCAAGTTTCTGTTGAGAAATCAGCTGACAGCCCTATTGGAGCTTCTTCGTATGTAACTAGTTGCTTTTCTCTCGCTGCTTTTAAGATTCTCTTTTTGTCTTTAACCTTTGGAATTTTAATTATGTTGTGTCTTGGTGTGAGCCTGTTTGGGTTCATCTTGTTTGGGACTCTGTGCTTCCTGAATTTATATGCCTATTTCCTTTCCCAGGTTAGGGAAGTTTTCTGTCATTATTTTTTCAAATAGGTTTTTCATTCCCTGCTGTTTCTCTTCTTCTGGTACTCTTATAATGTGAATGTTGTTATACTTGATGTTATCCCAAAGGCTCTTTAAACTCTCCTCAATGTTTTTTTTTGGATTCTTTTTTCTTTTTGCTGTTCTGATTTGGTGTTTTATGCTACTTTGTCTTCTAAATCACTGATTTGATCCTCTGCTTCATCTAATCTACTGTTGAGTCCCTCTAAAGTATTCTTTATTTCAGTTATTGTCATCTTTATTTCTTACTTTATGTCTTCCTTTCTTTCTTTCTGGTTCTTTTTTATGCTTTCTTTCTCCATTTTTATGTTTTCTATCTCTTTGTTGAAGTTCTCCCTGAGATAACTGAGCATCCTTATAACCAGTGTTTGGAACTCTGCATCTGGTAGATTGCTTGTCTCCATTTTGTTGAGTTCTTTTTCTGGAGCTTTGTTCTGTTCTTCCATTTGGGACACGTTTCTTTCTCTCTGCATTTTGACTGCCTCCCTGTGTTTGTTTCTTTTTTTTTTTCTGAGGGCAGTGTCACTGGCCCTCATATGTGGGACCGAACCGGGGCCGCTGGCTTCCCAAGCCAGCGCTTAACCACTGCGCCACTCAGCCGGCCCACCCTGTGTTTGTTTCTATGTATCAGGTAGGGCTGCAACATCCTGGTCTTAGTAGAGTGGCCTTATATAGTAGGTGTGCTGTGGGACCCAGTGATACACTCTCCCTGGTCAGCAGAGCCAGGTGCTCCAGGAGTGTCCCTTGTGTGGGTTGTGTGTGCCCTCCTGTTGTAGTTGAGCCTTGGTTGCTATTTGCACATCAGTGGGAGGGAATGACCCTTGGGCTGATTGTCTTTGAGGACTGGCTGTGACTATAGAGGAGGAGCTGACCTCACAGAGCAGGGTTCACTTTAGCAGGGCTCTGGTGCCTGCCCTGTCTGCCCTTTGGGTGTGTCATCCTTGGAAGTGGCTGGTTGATGCTCTGGCTTGGTCTGAAGTTGGCCACTAGGTGTGCCAACCCTAGGGCTTCCTGGGATGGGACCCACTGCAGGCCAAATATAGCCACAGCCTGTGCCCTGCCTGGGGCCACCTGGCATGAGCCACAAAAGTATCCAGAGATGGCTGCTGCCCGCACTGTGCTTGGAGATGCCTTGAGAAGCCAAACCATGAACCAAGGCTGGGTTCTGGTAGTGCCAGGCTTAGGGCTGCTCAGCCAGAGGTATGTGACATGCCCAGGCCAGATGCTGCTTGTTTGAGTTTTGTGAACCTTTGAGAGATTTTGGGAAATTCTGCAGCATGAGCCAAGGCAGGCAGTTTATACAGAAAGCCACTGGAAGTGGCTTGGGTGTGCCCAAAAGTTGGGTGGGTGGGGTGGGGTCTTAGGGAATCAGGGTGGGACAAAAGGTGATAGACGATTTGATGGAGACTCAGATATGATATCTGCATGCATGTGTATGTGTGTGCGTGAGTCTGCATGCAAGGAGGGAGTGGGCTCAACAAAGAAACAGTGGTTTCTGAGAGCTCCTCCATTCACCCGTCAGGGAGAAAGCTGCCCTTCCAGCCCTCACCATGAAGCTAGACAACTCAGTTCCTCCCCATGTGTTCCTGGCGCCTTTCGAGCTTCTGCCCAGCACTGGAGCTCAGAGCGAATGAGTCCATCAAGGGGCACGTCTGTGCTCCGGCCCTATAAGGGGAGCATCTGGGACTACAGCATCCTCTGTCTCACTCAGGCACAATCCCTGCTGGTTCTCACTACCGGGAGTTACGTGGACTTCTCTCCCTGGCACTGGGATTCTAGGCTGGGACCACTTGCTCCTCCGGGGTGATCGTCGCAGCTGAAGTATCCCTCCTGGTTTTTAATGGTCACATGCAGGTGTGGAACCAGCCCGTTCCATGTCTCTGCCCCTCCTGATGGTCTCGTATGTCTTTGTCGAGTATATGGCTTCCTCTATATGTTTGTAGTTACAGGACTTTGGTTCAACTAGACTTCAGGAGATTCTCAGTGATGGTTGTTCTATGGTTTAGTTGTAATTGATGTGGTCCTTAGAGGAAGTGAGCACAGCATTCACCTACTCCACCGTTTTGACCAGAAGTTGTTTTAAAATACCAATAAATTCAGATTTTTGACCCGTCATAGCTCAGCATCATCCATTGTGATAAAAACTATGTTTTTTTCTATCTAGCTGAAATTCTTCTTTGACAGAAGTAAAGATTTAAATGTATATATGTCATGAACACAGCTTTTTAGGCCACAAGTTGACATTTCCTCACAAATTTAGTTCTTTGAGACAAAATGTACCCCAAATATTAATTGGCCAGTGTCTCAGCATGGCTCATCTGAAGCTTTTCTATGTTTCTGATTGGGCTAGAAGTTCACTAATTTTATTGTTCTTCTCAAAGAAATAGTTTTTTATTTTATTGGTTTTTTTTTCTATTTCATTGTTTTATGCTGGTATTTTGAATTATTTTCTTGCTTTTGCTCATTTAATTTGCTTTCTTTTCTAGTTTAAGGTGAACACTTAGATAATTGATTTCAGAATTTTCTTCTTTGGAAATATAAGCGTTTAATGATACAATGGTCCCTCTAAACACTGCTTTACCTGTGTCCCACCGATTCTGACATATTGTCTTCTCATTCACAGGCCATTCAAAATATTTCCTAATTTCTCTCGTGTCTTCTTTTTTGAACCGTGGATTATTTAGAAGTGGGTTGATTAATTTCCGTGTGTGTGTGTGTGTGTGTGTGTGTGTGTGTGTGTGTGTATGTGTGTAAGGGTTCCAGCCTATCCTTTTGTTATTAATGTCTAATTTAATTTCAGTGGTCAGAGAATATGTTGTATTATTTCAATCCCTTTAAGTTTGTTGAGGTTGATTGCATATGGTGCAGAACATGGTCTCTTGGTGTTTGCTCCATGTGCACTTGAAAAGGATGTATATTCTGTTTTTGTTGGGTGGAGTGTTCCATAAACATGAGTCAGGTCAAGTAGGCATTGCCAGGCCTCTTATGTCCTTGATGTCCTGCCTGCTGGTCTGACTGACCAGTCCCAGAAGCTGAGCCCAGTGATAAATGTGGACTGTCTGTTTCTCCCTTCAGTTCCATCCGTTATTTTGTTTCTTGTATTTTGAAACTTTGTTTTAGGTGCTCACACATTCAAGATTAAGTTGTTTTTGGTGAATCTACCTTTTTATCATTATGTGATATTCCTCTTTATCCTGGTAATATGTCTTGTTCTGAAATGTACTTTTTCTGATATTAAAATACCCAGGCCAACTGTATTTGATTAGTGTTTGAATGTTTATTTTCCTGTCTGTTTACTTTTTTAAAAAAGATTTTATTGGGGAATTGGGGAGGGGAACAGTGTTGGGGAATTGGGGGAGGGGAACAGACAAGTTGCTGTCCTTTTGTTCTTCAGTCTAGTTGCGGAGGATGTTGCTTCACTGGCCCATGTTGGTATCGTCACTGCGCTCTTCCCGGATGAGGCAGATCGATTGCTGGCCTCTGGATGGTCGCTCACCATGGCTATTGGCAGCTCACGCTGGCTGCCAGCCACTCACGCTGGCTGCTGGCCACTCACTGTAGCCTATGGCAGCCCACTGCATCAGGGGCTGCAGCCCACACCGTCGCCGGGGCTCGCACAGCCCAGCTCCAGATGGAGCTGTTGTTCACCATCTTAGCAGTATAGGGCAGTGTCCTTGGCCCTCATATGTAGGATCTGAACTGGGGCTGCTAGCATCCCAGCTCTTTTCTTTTCTTTTCTTTTTTTTTTTTTTTTTTGAGGGCAGTGTCACTGGCCCTCATATGTGGGAACCGAACCAGGACTGCTGGCTTCCCAAGCCAGCGCTTAACCACCAGGCAACTCGGCCGGTCCTCTGTCCCAGCTCTTAACCAATGCACCACTCAGCTGGCCCTCTGTTTGTTTACTTTTAACTTGTCTGTGGTTTTGTGTTTGGGGTGGGATTTGCGTTAGGCAGCTTATAGTTGGGTCTTGCTCTTTTATCCAGTTTCAAAACCTGTGTTTCGATTTTGATGTTTAGATATTTTGCATTTAATGTAATTGTTGATGTATGTCAATGTAATATATTTTATACCATCTTGCTAGTTGTGTTTTATTTGTCCCATTTTTTGTTTTCCTCTTCTCCTTTTTTTAGTTTTTGTATTTTTAATTATTCCATTTCATCTCTACTTTTGGCTCCTTAGCTATACATCCTTTGAAGTTGATTGACTTAGAATTGATAATATCTGTACTATAACTGAATCTGCCTCCAAAGAATGTTTTGCCCCTTTAATAGTGTTGGGACTTTGCAGCAGGGGATTTCTATCCCTCATCCCAGCCTTTGTGTTATTGTCCTATATTAGTTTATCTATGTTAAGAATCCCGCAATGCATTGCTACTGTTTCTGCCCTAGACAGTTATCTTGTAACACTTTTAATATTCATCTTTCTCTCAAACCATTTCTAGAGCCATTCTTTTCCTTCTAGAGCAAGTTTCTCTGTGCTTTCATAATCCTTGGCTTGAAGACATTTTCTTAACATTCCCTGTGGTGCACGTATGCTCTGTTGAACTCTCCCTCAGTTTTTGTTTACCTGAAAAATAATTTATTTCACTTTCTTTTTTTTTAGGATTTTTTTTAAATTAGGGAATTGGGGGAGGGAACAGCATTGGGGAATCGGGGAAGGGGAACAGACTTCAGTCTAGTTGTGGAGGACATTGCTTCACTGGCCCATGTTAGTATTGTGTCATTGCACTTTTCCTGGTTGAGGCAGTCGCTCCCTGGCCATTGGATGACCTCTCACAGTGGCTCACGGTAGCTTGCAGCAACCCACTGCAGCCCCACTGCAGCTCACGCCGTCCCCGGTGACTCACAGCAGCCCAGCTCCAGGTTGAGCTGTTGTTCACCATCTTAGCTGTAGAGGGCGCAGCATCACTGGTCCTCATGCAGGATCCGAACTGGTGGCCCTGCTGCTCAGAGCTACATTTCCCAAGCCAACTCTTAACGAATGAGCGACTCGACCAGCCCTCACTTTCATTTTTGAAAGATATGTTCAGTTTCATAAGATTGACAGTTTTCTTTTAGTATTTTAAAGATGTTATTCCATTGTCTTTTGGACTGTGTAAATTCTAATTAGAACTCTGATGAAATTCTTATCTTTGCTCTTCGTGAGTCTTTTTCATCTAGATGCTTTCCAGATTTCCTCCTTACTTTTGGGTTTTGATAGTCAGCAGTTGTAATATAATGTGTCTAAGTCATAGCTTTTTTTGTTGTTGTTGTTTTTGCTTTTTTGTTTTTAGGGGGAAGGTATTTATCCTACTTGGGGTGCTCTGAACTTTTTGGATCTATAGCTTTATTATTTCTTCCTCCTCCTCCTCCTCCACCTCCTCGTCCTCCTCCTCCTTCTCTTCTTCTTCTTCTTCTTCATTATTATTATTATTATTATTATTATTTTATTGAGCATCTATTTTATTCCAGATGCAAAGCATATATCAATATGTTCTTACTAAATCCTAGGAAATAAAACAAATTCACAGAAATGGATACAGGCTTTGTAGATGAAATCATGTTTATCGTGGCAATAAAAAGAGTAATAGGTATAAGTTGACAGGGGAGAAGAAGATAAGTTTATTCCAAACTGAGAGAACAGTAGGAAAATGACTTACAGAAATTATAAGGACTTACGGAAAAAGTATGGATGAGAAGGGTATGTGGGTATGGCCATGCATGTGTGTTTAAGGATTGAGGCTTTAAAAATGTGGCATGGATTTAGTGGCTGGAAAAACAGTATGGAAGTGGGTGGGAAAATATACTAACTGTTGAGAATATTACAGACAGCGGGGATCTGTGGTTTGGCCATAAGGGATGATTCTCAGATTTTCTAATTTTCTGAGGATTGAGACCATGCTAGCCTTTTTGTCATTGTACAATAGCACCTAGGTTTAATTTACTCTACTAAATTAAAAAAATCTACTACATCCAAACTGAAGTCCTTGACCTTAAGGGTATTTGGTAATACCATGGGGACCGATGGTTCTGCAGAAGTGACCCCAGCCTGTCATCACCAAAGCCTGTGCCCTTCATAACCCCTTACCTTTGACAGGAGGTCTGATCCTAACGATGCAGAGCCTGCGTGCTGGCAGCCTGCAGGCACTCAGAGACTGTTTGCTGATGGACTGATACTCTGGCCCCCTTCTCTCCCACTACTGCATGTCCACTGCCCAGTGACATTGCCTGAGGAGTCTATAACTGACCTGGCATTTCCAAGGAGGAACCTCAGGGTGTCTGAAGGCCTCTGTCAAAGTTTGCCAGGGCACCATGCTCCACTGATATTGCTTTCAGACAGCGCCCCCCCCCCTCAGATTCACAAGTTAGAAGCATTCCTGTAACCCCTGGATGCCTTGTGGATAGATGCCATTTTGGAAATTATTTACTCTTTGGAGAGGTGAGTAACTGGTGGGCCTCCCTGGTAGCTCTCATCAGACATTAGAGTGTTGTTGGTGATCAAAGTGATTCTCAGGTCACCTGCTTTCCAACATCACCTTCTCTATCGTGCAGCAAGGTGCTTTCTGGGCTGCCCTACTCTGCCAGCTTGCCCGTGGTTTTTATTATTTTTAGAACATTTCTCAGCTATGCCTTTTAAAATATTTCTTTTCCCTTATTCTCTCTCTCCCCTCACTTTCTGAGACTCTAATTACATATTTTAATGATGATCTATATTGTCCTAGAACTCTTTGATGTTTTATTCTTTTCCCCCAGCTACTCTTTTTGTTTGTGTTTTTTGGACAATTTCTATTTACCTATCTTCAAATTCAGTGATTCCACATTTGGCTGTGTCAAGTCTACTGATGAGCTCATTGAAGGAATTCATCTTTGACATATATTTATTTATTTTGATTTCTACACTATTTGTTTGACTCCTCCTTATTGTTCCCATATCTCTGCTGAAATTCCCCACCTGTTCACTTATATAATCCATGCTTTACACTTGATCCTTTACCATATTAGTCATAGTTATTTTAAAGTTTCTGTCTGATATCTGGGCCATTCTGAGTCCAATTGTGTTGATTGTTTTGCCTCTTGAAAATGGATTGATCATTCCCTGCTTTTTTGTATGTCTTCTAAGTTTGGATTGAATATCATATCACGTGCTAATTAAGTGGACATAGCAGTGTTTCATCCTGGAAACGGGTGTGCCTCTTCTCTGCCAGGTGGCTAGTACGTGTGTGTTGGGGGAGTTTGAAGCCACCTGCTCAGATGTTGACCTTGGTTTGGGCTTTGTTGTTATTGTGAGGACCTTCAGGGCACCAGAGACGGCAGATCCCTTTGTGGTGAGCTGCCAGTGCCTTGTCCATAGGACGAGGGTGGGGGGGTGGGGCACAGCCCCAAATTTTCTTACCCCTGTGAGCCAGCACATGGAAGGCACCTCTACACGCGTCTGCCTTTCCCCAGTGGAGGCTGATGCTGCTCATGCAGCCGTGCTGGTCGGGCTGAGTGGGGGCAGGGCTGTCTCTTAGCGTGGCCCAGTGTCAGCCTTGAGCAGGCCCTGAGCACCGGGGCCTGGGAAGGGAAGGCTTTCCCAGGCTTCCTGCCGCTCCTCCCTGGCTGGCCAGAACTCTCTCTCTCTCTCTCTCTTTCGGTTGTGTGAGAGTTTCCTGCTCCCAGGGAAGGCAGCATGGTGCCGGGTATTGGACTCTCAGATTCTGACCAACAGGGTTTCTGCTGCTCCCCTATTCACCTTTAACCTGAACGGCCAGGGGACAGACGTGGGCAGGAGCCCAAGTCCACTCAGAGTCCAAGCCTCCCGCGCCCACACTCGCCTTATAAGCCCAGCCATGGAGGGCTGTGCACTGAGGGGAGATTGGGCCCCTGGCCTCAGAGAGGGACGAGTGTGCAGGTCTTGTCACTCAGCTGCTGTGAACTCGGATTTGAGAAAGGTCTTTACTGTCTGGCTTGTATCAGACAGAGCACACACAGCCCAGATTTGGAGTGCTCATGGAGATCAGGGAAAGAGAAGACAAACGCTGGTTATATTGCCCAACACAAACATTTTATTGATTATAACAATTGGCGTTTGTAACATGGAATGCAAGCAACCCGTCCTGAAGGAGGCCCTGACCAAGAGGGCGAGCGCGCGGCATGAGGGCTGACGGTGGCAGGCCCATGTGCCCTGGCCTTGGTTCCAGAGGCAGCTCCACTGAGATGGGCTGCGGTCCCACAAGGCTGAGAGCGGCCTGGCTTGAGGGGCTGACACAGGCCAGCACCAGGTGCCCCTGTCATTCTGTCCCCAATGTGCCCACACACAAACAGAAGGTCAGAGTGAGAGAGCTGTGGCTTTATTAGGATTGAAAGGTGATGTCACTGCGAAGGATGGAGCAGCCTGCTGAGGACGCAGGACCCATGGGTCAGGGGCGGGCGGAGCTGCAAGGGTGTCTGTGCCACCAGCATCAGGAGGACAAGGCGAGCTTCTGAGCCCCTGGACCCTGCGGGGGCTGAGCCAGGAGTAGGGCTCATCCTGCGGCCTGTGGATGGGAAAGCCAGAGGGTGTGTTGCTGGGTGCAGAGTCAGCGGCCTGCTGGGAAAGGGCCCTGGCTGAGGTCGAGAAAGGGTCAGCAGCAGGACTTCTGGGCCGAGGCGGGGACGCAGCAGGCCGGGCGGGAGCACACGGGGCGGCAGATGACAGACATGCAGGAGGAGCGTCTGCAGCAGGACGAGGGGCAGAGGGTGGCCCTAGAGCAGACGGGTGTGCAACACACGGGCTTGCAGCAGACGGGTGTGCAACACACGGGCTTGCAGCAGACGGGGGTGCAACACACGGGCTTGCAGCAGACGGGTGTGCAACACACGGGCTTGCAGCAGACGGGTGTGTAACAGATGGGCTTGCAGCAGACGGGTGTGCAGCAGACAGGTGTACAGCAGACGGATGTGCAACAGACGGGCTTACAGCAAACGGGCATGCAGCAGGCCTGCTGGCAGGGGGAACATGTGCAGCAGGAAGGCTGGCAGCAACTGGGGACACAGCAGGGAGACTGGCAGCAGCTGGGGACACAGCAGGAGGGCTGGCAGCAGCTGGGGACACAGCAGGGGGGCTCGCAGCAACTGGGGACACAGCAGGAGGGCTCGCAGCAGCTCTCTGGGCAGTCGTCCACCTGCCAGGAGGAGTCAGTGTGAGAGTCACCGGAACCTGGCAGGCAGACGCGGCTGCCATAGCTCAGGTCGCTGGAGCAGACAGACAGGGTGGACATGGCCATGGGGGCGGTGGGCTGGAGTTGAGCTGGGAGGAGGGTGCGTGTGTGAGTGTGTGAGTGTGAGTGTGAGGTGCTGGGCTGTGGGCTTTTATACCCCTCCTGGGGTGTGTGTTGCCCCAGCAGGAGCCTCCCCACGCCCTCCCTTCCTCATTGGTGTGGAGAGCCTGTTGCAGGAGAAGCCTCATTAGTGCTGGTTTGTTCTCTATAATTAGTTTTTCCTCATTCAACTGGTGACTGAGTTGCAGCATGTGTATCCCATCTCTCTTGTTTGTCTCCAGAAAACTTACGGAAATTATTTGAGGCAAGACTATGCTGAGCTGAGGGTTAGCTGTGAACACTCCAAAGTGATGGATTCTGGTTCCACGTCTCCTGTGGTTGGGGTGTTTTAACATTTTTATCCATTTAAGCATTTTGAAATATAAGTATATGATGGAACTTGCTCCTTATAAAATACGACTGGCACAGAGGATTGTACCCCAGAAAGCTAAGTGCCCTCCCATTCACATCACCGGTGTCCCCGTAAGAACGCTCAGGGTTTCGGCATCCTGCCAACTAGCTCTTTTTCTTTCTGCCTTCAGCTTTTCTTCCACACTGCACTAAGGGACCTCCCTTTGTTGTATTATTCAAGCTTTACTCTGGATATTTTTCATTTTCATTTTGCCATGGTCAACAATCATAGGCTTTGTCTTATATGTTGGTGGACTACACATTTTTAAGATTTCTCATGTATCTGAAATTGCATCAAGTTACCTTCATACATTGTGATAGTTTGGCTGGGTATTGACTTCTGATTTTAACTTTTTTTTTAAATTTAGGAACAGCCGTGGTCATTGGATACACATTGCTTTCATGACACAATGGTATTGTTGACTCTTCTAAGGAGGGCGCAGCTCACGGTGGCCCATGCGAGGATGGAAGGGGCAACCTTGGTGTTATCAGCACCACGCTCTAAGCACCTAAGCTAGCTGGTCACTCCCACAAATTCTGGTTTTAAATAATTGTTTCCTCACAACTTTGAAGACAGGTTTCCATTGTGTTGTGGTGTTCGTTTCGTCCCTGTTTGCGATGAAAGTGAAGCTGTCATTTGTCCTTTTTTTCAGTTTAACTTTTTTTAACTCTCCAAGAGTATTTGATTTTCTTTTTCTTTTTGTTCTAAAACATCATGTTTTGGTTTGTAGGAGTGTTTATTACTTCATATTCTGTGATTGGATCTCATTGAGCCTTTCGGTGTGAAGGCTCCTCTCTGGAAATGTTTTTGTACTATTTAAAAATGGTATCGGGCCAGCTGAGTGGCTCACTTGGTTAAGAGTTGGCTTAGAGCACGAACTGTGAGGAACAGGTCCACCGGTTCGATTCCCACATGGGCCAGTAAACGCTGTGCCCAAGCTGAGCTGTCAGTGAGCTGCCAACAGGTGGCAGGATTGCTCAGCTGGTAAAACAACAAGATTGCCTGTTTGATGGTGGGCTACATCCACCCACAACTAAGACTGAACTCAGCACCTTGAGCTGAGCTGCTGCCTGGATGGCTCAGTGGATAGAGTGTGCACTCTTAACAACAAGGCTGCTGGTTCGACTCCTGCATGGGATGGTGGCTATGCCCACCCGCAACTAAGATTGAACACAGCACCTTGAGCTTAGAGGCCACAAGCTGCTGATGGGAAGCCAGATGGTGACTAGCGGCCTCCACAATGAGGACTGAAGAACAACAGCTTGGCTGGTCCCCTCCCCAATTCCCCAACACTATTCCCCTTCCTCAATTCCCCAATAAAATCTTTAAAAAAAAAAATGGTTTCATCTTTCCTCGTCTGTGCTTTTGTGATTCCTATCTGATGTCAGATCTCCTGGAACTTGCCTTCATATCTCTCAATTTTTCCTTCATTTTCCTTAGTGTTTATCGTTAGCTCTGTCATATAAGAGATTTTCTTGATTTTTGTCTTTCAGAGCACAATTCAGTCTGTTGCCATTCCTAGTGTATTTTTGGCTTTTGTATTGACTTTTTCCATAGATGTTTATTTTCAAATATTAATATTTGATTATTTCTTTTTTGTAGTAGCTTGGTTTTGTTTTGGGATCTGAGTGAGATGCATTCTGCCATAACTCTTAGGATGTTAGTGCGTGTTTTCAAAGCTTTTCACCATTTCTTTTTTTTTAAATTTATTTATTTATTTTATTAGTTTCAGGTGTACAACACAATGCAATAGTTATACTCTTTACCCCCCAAAGTGACAACCCCCCTCCCCCAGTTCGCCACCCCACTCCCCCCATATCATACATATCCATCACAACTCCCCTGACTCCCCTCCGCAGTATACTCCACATCCCGTGACCATCCATCCACATATTCAGTTGCAGTTGGCATACAATACTATACAACATCAGCTTCAGGTGTGCAGTGCAGTGATCAAGCCTCTACTCCATCCATGAAGTGGTCTCCCTAACAGACATGTGACTATCTGACATGCCACAAAATTTTTACATTATTATATTCCCCGAACTGTGTTTCATATCCCTGTGGCAATATTGTAGTTGTCTATTTATGCTGTCTAATCCCTTCCCCTTCCCCCACATCCCCACCCCCCTCCCAACTAGCAACCCTCAGTTTTTCCTCTACATCTACGAGTCTTTTTTCTTTGATTGTTCACTCAGCTCTTCAGACTCCACACACAAGTGAGATCACATGGTACCTGTCCTTCTCCGACTGACTTATTTCTCGCAACGTAATAGTCTCTTCACAACATTATCAATTACATTCCCAGAACTGCCCCCATCTCCCTGTGGCAAGATTGTAGTCCCACCTACACTGTCCAAAACCTTCCCCTCTCCCTCTTCCCCACTCCCTCCCAGCCAGCAACCATCAGTTTTTCCTTTATATCAACTCTTTCTGTGTTGATTTTCTGTCTAAAGGGTCTGTCCATTGGTGACAATGGTGTTGAAGTCCCCTACTATGATAGTGTTACTGTTGATCTCTGTCTTTATGTCTGTCAAAATCTGTTATGTGTAATTAGGAGTTCCTATGTTGGATGCATAGATGTTTATTAGGGTTATAGTGCCCTTCTTTGTCTTTTATTATAGTCATTTTAAAGTCTATTTTGTCCAAAATAAGTATTGGTACTCCAGCTTTTTTTTTCTTTTCTCATTTCCATTTGCATGGAATGTCTTATTCCATCTGTAAACAGCATATACATGTGTCCTATTTTCTTATCCCGTCAGCCACTCTCTGTCTTTTGATTGGAGCATTTAGCCCATTCACATTTGAAATGATTATTGATAGGTGCATATGTATTGCCATTTTGTTATTTGTATTCCTGGTCTCCCTGGGTTAGCTTGTTTACCCCTTTCTTTTGTTTAAAAAAGCCCTTTTACCTTTCTTGCAATGCTGGCTTGGTGGTAATGAATTCCTTAAGCTTATTCTTTTCTGAGAAACTCTATTTCTCCTTCAATTTTAAGTGATAGCCATGCTGGGTAGAGCAATCTTGGTTGTAGGCCTTTACTTTGTGTCACTTTGAGTATCTCCTGCCACTCCCTTCTGGCCTGCAGAGTTTCTGCAGACAAGTCAGCTGTTAGTCTAACAGGAGTTCCTTTGTATGTAACCTGCTGTCTTTCTCTTGCAGCCTCTAGGATTCTGTCTCTGTCTTTGCCATTTTAACTACGATGTGTCTTGGTGTGGACCTGTTTGGGTTCAGCTTGTTTGGAACCCTCTGCACTTCCTGGGCATGTATGTTGATTTCCTTCACCAGGGTAGGGAAGTTTTCAGTCATTATTTTTTCAAATACATTCTCGACCCCTTGCTTCTTCTCTTCTCCTTCTGGTATCCCTATGATTCGAAGGTGGTTGCGTTTCACCTTGTCCCATAGGGCTCTTAAACTATTTTCATTGTTTTTTATTCTTTGGTCTTTTTGCTGTGCCAACTGGGTGATTTCTGCTATTTTTTCTTCCAAATCGCTGATCCGCTCCTCTGCTTCATCTATTCTACTCGTGATTCCTTCGAGTGTGTTCTTCATTTCAGTTATTGTATTCTTTAGTTCTAACTGGTTGTTTTTTATGATTTCTCTATCCTTCCTAATGTCCTCACTAAGTTTGTTAAACATTCTTATCATCAGTGTTCTAAACTCTGTCTCTAAAAGGTTGGGTCCCTCTGTTTCATTTGGTTCCATTTCTAGAGTTTTCTTCTGATCTTTTGCTTGTGACATGTTTCTTTGTTTCCCCATTCTGGCTGTCGCTCTGAGATTGCTTTGATGGATTAGATAGATCACCAGGAGAGCCCTGGCTGGATCACGCAGGCACACAGCTCACGGCCCAACACTCCCAGGAAAACTCCCCGTCTCAGCCTGTCCCAATCAGCCGCTCGCAGACCAGGCCGAGCAGCCCGAAAACCAATCACCAGCCTGGGAACTCTGCAAGCGGAGTGCGGAGAGCGGGGACCCGAGGCGGCTCGCGCACTCCCGGGTCCCAGTGAGCAGCCTGTTGGAGCCGGAGTTCGCCCACTAGGCGTTTCCCTGGCAACGCAGCACAAGCCGAGCAGAGGGTGGGGACCCAGGCGGCTTGTGTACTCCGGGGTTCCAGTGAGCAGCCAGTTGGAGCCGGAGGGCACCCGCCCCGCGTTTCCCTGGCAACGCAGTATAAGCCAGGCGGAGGGTGGGGATCCAAGGCTGCATGCGCGCGCACGCACACACGCACTCCTGCGCCAATTCCACCAGACCAATGAGGTCCCGGACCTGACCCTCCGTGGGTGGGCCCAAGCCTGACAAAATGGCGCCCTCCCCACACCACTCGCGTGCAGGCTCCGCACCACGGGAACCACAGTCCAAACACCTGCAGCCTCTGCACCAAAGGCGCTCAGCTCAGTCCGTCCCGCAGGCTCCCGGCTCACACAGCCACTCCCTCCGCCAGGAACCAGGTGAGTGCTCACCGGCGAGCAAGCCCGGGCGCCGGCCCCACTGACTCTCCAGCCGCTCTTAGCCTCACCGAGCTGAGCAGAGAGTCCTCACTAACTTACTGCCGGCTGTCTTAGAACTCCTCTTCCCAGCTTTTCACCATTTCTTAAGTAATCTGTTTCCCTGCCCGTCAGCTAAGGCTGCTCCTTGAAGCCTGTCATTTGATCTTCTAATGAAACATGAAGCTATTTTATTCTTGTGCTGTGGGGTCCAGCTGCAGTTGATACACTGATCTGTTTCCCTTCTCTACACACATGTAAAGGGTCCTGGTGAGCCCGCTTCTTGTTATACTATTTGAGTTAGATATTCTTTTTTTTTCTGTGTTTGTTTTGTTTTTTTGTTTCGTTTTGTACTGTTTTAGCTGAGCCATCCTGCGCAGCTCAGCAGCAGCTCAAGTTTGGGCCAGGAATTGAACCGGTGGGTCAGTTGCTCAGAGCTCGCACTCCTGAGTGAGCTCTTAACCAACTGAGCCATTCGGTCAAGCCGAGCTGGGTTTTCTTGTAGCAGTGGGTCTTGCAGGGCTGGGAGAGAAGCATGTGGCCACCCCACTTGCCAGAGCTGAAGACTCGAGTGCTGCTTTAGGGAAACAATGGCAATATTCGTAACGTGTGCAGGACGACGTGACGTCACGTGCTGTAGAGCTAGATGCGTCCAGTCACAGCTGAGTCCTTTCCAAAGGCAGCCGCTGTGCGACTGCCCCTGGAGGACCCACTTGTAGAAACAAAACTGCTGCCAGAGGCCAGTGGCTGTGACGCAGGACAGTGATGGGCGGGGGCCTGAGAAGCCAGGGTCTGGTGGTCCTCTGTTGGCCATATTGGGCTCTGTGCGTCACTCTGCCCCAGGCTGGCTCTGGGCAACCTTGGGTTTTGTGGGTGGAGCCGGGGAGGGACTGTGGCCTGAGGCTTGGGGGATCTGACATCTGGCCCTGGCTCCCGGGGCAAGTATAATGGTTTCTGCTGGTCTTCCCACAGCTGTCCTGGGGTCCAGCCTAATGGGCGTTAGGTCTCTCCTCACCTCCTCTCTCTGATGTGTGACCCACAGCCTTCCATGTAGCTCCCCTATCCTTGGCCTGTGGAATACGTGTGTCACTGGCCACGGTGTCTTTCCACTGTCCCTCACTGCTTTGAGCACAAGTCTTCCAGGGGCCAGGCTGACCTGACCCAGGTCCGGCCCTCACAGAGATGCCCCCTGCGTCAGGCAGCCTTGGGCTGGAGCTGGCAGCGCAGGTCCAGTGGGAGCTCAGATGATTTTTGAAAACCGGGAAACAAACTCTGGGCATGTGAGTGAGATCAGCCGTGCAATGACTCCTGGTCCTGCGTGAGCCAGCAGGCCAGTGGGCAGACGGATGCAGAGGGCGAGCATCTGGGAGCGTGTGGCGCCCTTTCCTTCTATCCCACAATTCCGGCCCTGACCAAGAGGGCGAGCGCGCGGCATGAGGGCTGACGGTGGCAGGCCCATGTGCCCTGGCCTTGGTTCCAGAGGCAGCTCCACTGAGATGGGCTGCGGTCCCACAAGGCTGAGAGCGGCCTGGCTTGAGGGGCTGACACAGGCCAGCACCAGGTGCCCCTGTCATTCTGTCCCCAATGTGCCCACACACAAACAGAAGGTCAGAGTGAGAGAGCTGTGGCTTTATTAGGATTGAAAGGTGATGTCACTGCGAAGGATGGAGCAGCCTGCTGAGGACGCAGGACCCATGGGTCAGGGGCGGAGCTGCAAGGGTGTCTGTGCCACCAGCATCAGGAGGACAAGGCGAGCTTCTGAGCCCCTGGACCCTGCGGGGGCTGAGCCAGGAGTAGGGCTCATCCTGCGGCCTGTGGATGGGAAAGCCAGAGGGTGTGTTGCTGGGTGCAGAGTCAGCGGCCTGCTGGGAAAGGGCCCTGGCTGAGGTCGAGAAAGGGTCAGCAGCAGGACTTCTGGGCCGAGGCGGGGACGCAGCAGGCCGGGCGGGAGCACACGGGGCGGCAGATGACAGACATGCAGGAGGAGCGTCTGCAGCAGGACGAGGGGCAGAGGGTGGCCCTAGAGCAGACGGGTGTGCAACACACGGGCTTGCAGCAGATGGGTGTGCAACACACGGGCTTGCAGCAGACGGGTGTGCAACACACGGGCTTGCAGCAGACGGGTGTGTAACAGATGGGCTTGCAGCAGACGGGTGTGCAGCAGACAGGTGTGCAGCAGACAGGCTTGCAGCAGACAGGTGTACAGCAGACGGATGTGCAACAGACGGGCTTACAGCAAACGGGCATGCAGCAGGCCTGCTGGCAGGGGGAACATGTGCAGCAGGAAGGCTGGCAGCAGCTGGGGACACAGCAGGGAGACTGGCAGCAGCTGGGGACACAGCAGGAGGGCTGGCAGCAACTGGGGACACAGCAGGGGGGCTGGCAGCAGCTGGGGACACAGCAGGGGGGCTCGCAGCAGCTCTCTGGGCAGTCGTCCACCTGCCAGGAGGAGTCAGTGCGAGAGTCACAGGAACCGGGCAGGCAGACGCGGCTGCCATAGCTCAGGTCGCTGGAGCAGACAGACAGGGTGGACATGGCCATGGGGGCGGTGGGCTGGAGTTGAGCTGGGAGGAGGGTGCGTGTGTGAGTGTGTGAGTGTGAGTGTGAGGTGCTGGGCTGTGGGCTTTTATACCCCTCCTGGGGTGTGTGTTGCCCCAGCAGGAGCCTCCCCACGCCCTCCCTTCCTCATTGGTGTGGAGAGCCTGTTGCAGGAGAAGCCTCATTAGTGCTGGTTTGTTCTCTATAATTAGTTTTTCCTCATTCAACTGGTGACTGAGTTGCAGCATGTGTATCCCATCTCTCTTGTTTGTCTCCAGAAAACTTACGGAAATTATTTGAGGCAAGACTATGCTGAGCTGAGGGTTAGCTGTGAACACTCCAAAGTGATGGATTCTGGTTCCACGTCTCCTGTGGTTGGGGTGCTTTGGGAGGAGGGTATGAGTGTCAATGTGAGTGAGTGTGAGTGTGAGGTGCTCAGCTCTCAGCTCTGATGCCCCTGGTGTGTGTGTGTGTGTGTGTGTGTGTGTGTGTGTGTGTGTGTGTGTGTGTGTGTGTGTGTGTGTGTGTGTGGCAGCAGCTTCACAGGCCTCTTCCTGTTGCTGGTGACAGTGGATCCTGGACAAGCTGCAGCTGTTGTAGCCCCAGGAGCCGTTGCCCACAAAGCACAAAGCTCTGCAAACTGGCTTGGAGTGTCTTCACCTGTTTCAGTCCTTGAAGGGAAACTTGGGGTGGGGGTATGTTACCTGTGGTCCGAGCTGGCTCGGGAAAAGCAGAGCCGAGTGTGTGGGGTGCTCGGCCGTGGCCCCGGCCAGGGGAGCGCTGCGATGGGCGCCCTGCTGGAGGGACCAGTCACGTGCCTTGTGCTGGGAAGTTTCTTGGGTTGTAATAAGGGCAATGAGTCGGGACGAGCATGCAGTGCCGTGACACTGTCCTGGGGCCACCACAAAGCTCCAGGCAGGTTGGCCCACATGACAGAAATGTGTCCCCTCGTGTTTGGAGGTCAGAGCGCAAGGCCACGGCGTCGGCAGGGCTGCCTCCTGAGGCGGTGAGGGATGGCCCGCCCCGCGCTCCCTCCCGGCTTCTGCCGATCTTGGGTTTCCTTGTCTGGCAGAAACGTCACCCTGATCTCTGCTTCCATCTTTCCACTGCCTTGTGTGTGTGTCTGTCCAGATGTACTATAAGGACACGGTCACATTGGAGTAGAGCCCACCCTAATGGCCTCGTTGTAACTGTATGACATCTGCAAAGACCCTGTTTGCAAATAAGGTGACATTCACGGGTCCTGGGGGGCAGGGTTGCTGCAAACTTTTGGGTCACAATTGAACCCATGACAAGCACCTGCTCGGAAGCAGACACAACGCCACATCAGGGATGGAGGAGAGGGTGAGCGGCCCCCGTCCCAGCACCTCGGGTCTGCTGCAGGGGGCGGATGGCTGCAGGCGGCACATGGTGTGGCAGGTTCAGCAGTGCGCACATGACGTCTGCTTGTCCAGGCACGGCTGGCACTCATGGGACGGTGTTTGGTTTTTAATTTAGTTTGCGGAATCATCTTAAAAGAGGACAGAGCGTTCGTACGTGCCCCTCCCCCAGCTTCCTCTGGTGTCAGCGTCTGCACAGCCAGAGGTCAGTTACCAAGTCAGAAATCACATGGCACCTAGTGCTTACCACAGGACAGCCTGCTCTGCTTCCCGGGTTCCCCAGCTTGCCCCCTCTCTGTTCCCGGTCCCCCGTGGCATTTGTCAGGCCTCCTCCTCTTGTCTGGAGTTTCCTGCTGAGAGTCTCCTTGTCCTTTGTGACCGTGACACTGCTGAGGGACACTGGTCAGATGTGTTGTAGAACGCCCCTCGATATGGGTTTCTCTGGTGTTTTGTCACAATTTGAGGGGCTGTTCTATTTGGGGCACAGTCCCATAGGCATCACGTGTCCAGTGAAGCAGGGTTACATAGTGTCAGCGTGTCTTCTCTCTGGGGATGTGACCATTTTTAAATAAATATTTGGGGGAGAGTCTTTGAGACTTTGCAAATATCTTGTTTGTGCTGAGCCGTCTGCCCTGTGGCTTCAGTGCCCCTCTGGAGACGGTGGCAGCTGTGACGGTCCCCACGCGGCTCTCATGGTGACTTTCTCCTTCCGCAGTCCGTCACCATTTAGTGATTAACTCTTGTGTAAGGAGTGTCCCGTCTCCTCTATTTACTTATTTGTCTGTAATTTATTACAGTATGGACTAAAGAGTGTCTATTTTATTGAGTTGTACTACAGTGTTACCGTTAGTCATTTTGTTGTTCAAATCTTTCCTACTCTGACCATCGGGGCAGAGTTGGCTCTGGGACCCTTTCGTCTGACTTCTTACTACCTGGACCAAGCTCATCTTGAGTTGTCCCTGTCCCCTCCCTGGAATCAACTGCTTCTCCAAGAGTGACGGTCCCTTGTAGCAGATGGTGGTGTTTCCAGGCCAAGGCCTGGAGCCGGGTGTGCTCACGGCTGCCGGCTGTCCCTTCCCGCAGGCCCTCCTGGCGCAGAGCGGGGCGGGAGGGCACAGGCACGGGCGCTTATGCTCAGAAGGGGGCACGTGTTTATGCTCCTGCGGGTTTGCCAGGTCCATGTCCTCAGGCGAAAATTCCCTTTTATCGCTGAGGTCCTGCCGTGAATGGATGCCGGAGTTCATGAAATACGTTTTATGTACAAATGTCATATAGTTTCCTTGTTAAGTCTGTTGATATGGTGGGTTACATTAACTTTTTAAGACTTTTCATTTTGTTATTGTTTTTTGGTTTTTTTTTGAGGGCAGTGTCACTGGCCCTCATATGTGGGACCCGAACCGGGGCCGCTGGCATCCCAAGCCAGAGCTCAACCACCGCGCCACTCGGCCGGCCCCAGACTTTCCATTTTGAAAATAGGTATTGATTCATGGGAAATTGCCAACCTGGGACAGAGGCCCCAAGTACCCAGGTTCATTGATGTTTGAATGCTGCAGCAGCCTTGCGTTCCGGGGCAAGCCCCGCATGGCTGTGAGGTGTGGTCCTCGGTATATGTTGCTGGAGTGGATTCACTCCCATTCTACCCAGGATTTTCATGCCTGTAGCCATGAGGATTTTGATCTGTGGATGCAGGGTTTTTGTTTTTTGGTTTTGCAGTGTCTATGGTTGTGATAGTGCTGCCCTCATAAAGGGAGTTGGCATTTTGTCTTCTTTAAATGATTGGCAGGATTTTCTAAGAAACTGAAGTTTTCTTCACCGGATACAGGACATCCCTGGGATGCACTTCTCCCCAGACGAGCGTCTGTGTCCTGTGCCGATTAGGGGCACAGGCCTGGCGTCGAGTGGGAGCTCCCTTGTTCCCCTTTTAATTTCTGAAAGTGTTTAGTAATATCCGCTGTTTTTTCCTGGTTCTGATACATGGATTCTTTTCGTGTTTCCCTGGTCAGTCTGGCTAGAAGTTTATCATTTCATTGCTCTCAAAGAACCAGCTTTGATCTCACTGACTCTTTCGTGTTCAGCGCTGATCCCAGCCTTGTCCTCCCTCTGCTGGCTGTGATCCCGGCTGGTCCTCCCTCTGCTGGCTGTGATCCCGGCCGGTCCTCCCTCTGCTGGCTGTGATCCCGGCTGGGCCTCCCTCTGCTGGCTGTGGTCCCGGCTGGTCCTCCCTCTGCTGGCTGTGGTCCCAGCCGTGTCCTCCCTCTGCTGGCTGTGATCCCGGCTGGTCCTCCCTCTGCTGGCTGTGGTCCCGGCCGGTCCTCCCTCTGCTGGCTGTGATCCCGGCCGGTCCTCCCTCTGCTGGCTGTGATCCCGGCTGGGCCTCCCTCTGCTGGCTGTGGTCCCGGCTGGTCCTCCCTCTGCTGGCTGTGGTCCCAGCCGTGTCCTCCCTCTGCTGGCTGTGATCCCGGCTGGTCCTCCCTCTGCTGGCTGTGGTCCCGGCCGGTCCTCCCTCTGCTGGCTGTGATCCCGGCCGGTCCTCCCTCTGCTGGCTGTGATCCCGGCTGGTCCTCCCTCTGCTGGCTGTGATCCCGGCCGGTCCTCCCTCTGCTGGCTGTGGTCCCGGCTGGGCCTCCCTCTGCTGGCTGTGGTCCCGGCTGGTCCTCCCTCTGCTGGCTGTGGTCCCAGCCGTGTCCTCCCTCTGCTGGCTGTGATCCCGGCCGGTCCTCCCTCTGCTGGCTGTGATCCCGGCCGGTCCTCCCTCTGCTGGCTGTGATCCCGGCCGGTCCTCCCTCTGCTGGCTGTGGTCCCGGCTGGTCCTCCCTCTGCTGGCTGTGGTCCCAGCCGTGTCCTCCCTCTGCTGGCTGTGGTCCCGGCCGGTCCTCCCTCTGCTGGCTGTGATCCCGGCTGGGCCTCCCTCTGCTGGCTGTGGTCCCGGCTGGTCCTCCCTCTGCTGGCTGTGGTCCCAGCCGTGTCCTCCCTCTGCTGGCTGTGATCCCGGCCGGTCCTCCCTCTGCTGGCTGTGGTCCCGGCTGGTCCTCCCTCTGCTGGCTGTGATCCCGGCCGGTCCTCCCTCTGCTGGCTGTGATCCCGGCTGGTCCTCCCTCTGCTGGCTGTGATCCCGGCCGGTCCTCCCTCTGCTGGCTGTGGTTTCACTTGTTCTTGTCCAGGTTCCTTCAGTCACAGCTCCCACGGCTGATTGGACACCTTCCTTCTTTTCTAGCGGAAGCTCTCACTACTATAAACGCCCCGCCGGCAGCGCTGTCCCCAAGCCCTTCTGTGCCCACAGTCCTGGTCCGCCCCCTGAGGCTTTGAACGAGCCGATCTCCTGCCCCTTCCGGCTCTGACTCCGTAATCCCTGGACTCAACCCACGGGTTCAGGCTAATGGAGCTGACGGGCTGGGCGTTCGCGTGCAATGGGACGAGAAGGCAGGTGAAGCCCTACGTGCTGAGCGGAGCGTGTGGGCTTCCACACCGCACCTGCGGGCCTCGCAGGGGGCTTCTTCGCTGTGCAGGGCTCGCTCGCCGGGACAGGCGGTAGAGATCACACATGCTGGCTGGGTAGCGGGGAATCACGCCTGGCAGGAGAGAGCAGCGTTCTCGTAGCAAAGGTCCCCTGGGGCCAGGGGCCAGCCCCTCACCTCGGCCTCTCCCAGCACTCAGCTCCCGGCAGAGACCAGCCCAGGAGGGGGCGTTTTGGATCACCGGAGACGGATCTGTGGGTGGCACCCTGAGGGCTGCTGAACCTCCCGTCCCGCACGGACTCCCGTCACCCCCTCGGCCTGTGCCAGCCCTGCGAGATGTGTGCACCGTCTCCTGAATGTCCCCGTGCTCCCGAGGCCAGGCAGTCCCTGTACCTGAGGGGCCACATTTCAGAAAAGCAGAAAGGAAGGTTCTGGATTTGAGCAGAAAAGCCTGGGACCCACACATGGGCGTGTTTCCAGGCCGTGTGCGGACTTTTCTGCCTCAGTTGATCAAGGCACCGCATGTCCTGGTGCCTATTTACGTGAAGTGAACTTAGCATCAGCTATTTCCCAGCCGCATGGGTCTCACTCAGGACCTGCTTGGCCAGCCGGCAGCCTGCCTTCCCGCAGGCAACCCCAAGTCCTCTCGCAGACACTGTGGGGAGTGAAAAGCCGCGCCCCAGCACAGGGCTGATGCCGGGACGGCAGGGCTGTCCTCTGCCTAGACTTGGTGAGGCGGTCCGTGTTTGGGGGCAGCTTCTGCCTGTCCCCCAGGATTGCTGCTCCCTCCTAAAGCCCCACACAAAGGGGACAGCATCTCCGGTGGCTGGTGAGGAGGCCGAGCCACTGAGAGGTCAGTTAGAGTCGGTGGGACACAGAGAGGCCGGGGACAGCTGGGCGCTAAGGCCATGGTGCTCGCGGGACCCTCTGCTGGCCCTGTGGCCAGGCTCATACTTTCTGAGGGCCCTTGACCACGGCGCTGAGGCAGACCGGGGAGAGCAAAGCATAGATTCTGGATGGAAAGACACCGGGGTGCACCGGGCCCAGGTGGTTGCTCCGGGACGCACTCTGGCAGCATCTGCTGGGCTACTGTGGGTGTCACTGCTATTTTGGGGCCTCCCTGTCGTGGCCTGATTACACTGCCTTTGACTTTCCAGGCTGCGGACGGAGCCCAGTCAGAGCCGGGGGCGGCCTCATCCATGCCCCTTGGCACCCTTTAACACAAGAGCAGCAGCTCTGGGCACACGAGGGGACACGAGTCGTTTCCCATTTGTGCTCCATCTTCCCACTTCTTTCCTATTTCCTGGGGTAACCAGTATGATAGGAGAAAAATGATATCTTGTTACTGCTTTAATTTGTATTTCTCTGACTCTATTGAGTGTTTCATCATATGCGTGTGCGCTCTTTTTTAAGTTTTTTAATTTCTTTTTCTGAGGCTAGTTCTAATGTTTTCCTGTTGGGTGTGCAGGTGTTGCCTGTTTCCGTGCCCCGGGTCGGCTCTGGGCACTGGGAGTGGCAGACACCTTTCCCGTCCCCTCTTGGGGCCGTAGGTGCTGCCAGGGGCCCCTCCCAAGTGCAGATTCATGTTTGGATGGGAGAAGACGTGCCAAGTTCTTCCCAGTGGTTTGTGTTGAGTTTGAGAAGTCTTCCATAAGCCGGGGTCAGAGGCAGCCCCCGACGCCTCCCCCTGGACTTGATGAGGGTGTGTCGTGTTCAGGGGGCAGCCGGCTGGGCCTCCCTCCCCACAGAAGCCCGGCTTCCCTTCCCCACCGTGACTGTCCGTCCCTCCCCACTGCTCCTTGGGGCACCCAACAGCCTACCTGCGGGTCCCTCTGAGCTCTGGGGTCTCTTCTCACAATGGCCCACCTGTCCCTTCTCGGGCCCAAACTGCAGTGTTTGGTCACTGTGGCTATAGTTGATGTCAGTGTCGCATAAGGCGACCCAAGTCCTTGAAAGAAACTGCTCCTGGTTCCTGGGCCACGGTTTAACCAGCGAAACCCAAAGTGAAGAGGCCACTTAGAGGCCACGGAGGAGAGGACCAGGTGTCCGCCTGGCTGAGGGCCTGGGGCTCACACCTGTGCTTCCACTGAAGGCCGTTGGCCCCTCCTGGAAACCTCGTCTCCACGGCCCCAGTGTAGACAGCGTCCCCAGGGAACAAGCCTGGGGCACGAGGAGCCTGGCTCCTGACCAAACCCTGTGCGTGACCTGTCGGGCCTGGCCACCCAATCACAAAGGCACTGCCCTCTGCCACACCCCAGGCTTGGGGCACAGCCAGGGCGCCGCCGCCCCGCCGGTGGCAGCTGGTCCCATGCTGGTCCCCGCCCCGGATTCCTGCAGGAAGCCTTTGTCCTGGGGCTCCCTCACTGACCCCGCCACACCTTTGTGGGGTGATAGGTGTCCGTGCCCCCCTGCTGTAGCAGCTCTAATGCCATGGCACTAAGTGATCACGACCTACGACCGTCCCTGTCCCCTCCTGCGGGCCCTTCCGCTTGGCTGGCTGTCCCCTGGACACCTGCGGCTCACCCCTTTCTCCAGCTCATTTGGGCCCCACCGGGGGTAGCCAGCCCATGTGACAGTGAGAAGACAGGCCCTGAGAAGTGCAGTGAGTGGCGGGTCATGGGGTCTCATGGGATGTTACGTGTCGCTTTGAGTCAGCATAGCTGCCTGGCACATCTCTGCTACTCTGGAGGGGCCTGAGGCCACAACTACTTGCTTCTGAACCTGCCATTGCAAGAAGGCTTAGTGGGCACAGGAAGGCCCCCCCGGGTGAGAACAGGCTGGTGGTAGCAGGGCGCGGCCACTGCCGCTGGGCTTTGATGGAGGCTCAGACGGGTGCAGAGGGCGGCGCCGTGTGCCTGGGAGGCTGCGGCCGCTCGCCTGACTCGCTGCTCCCGTGTGCTTGGCCGGGGAGCATGCCTGCTGTGCCGCTTGATCCTGAAGTGGAAGTGGGGACAGAATGTCGGGGAGCTGGCAGTCACTGGCCACATGAGTCCGGGCCAGTCTGGGCCGATGGCTGAGAGGCCGTGGGTCGCTTCTCTTGCCCCGTGTGTGGCTCGGCCATTGTCTGGGGGCACGTTCGGGCCCTCAGCATGGGCACTACCAGTGCTCGGGAACGTGATGAATTGATTAGAATTCATTTGCAGAACTTCTGACCTGCTCGTGTCCAAATGTCCGCAGACAGCTTGACTTCGTACACACAGTCCGTCACTTACTCTACACCCAGCAGGGGCTTTTCCAGGGAGATACAAAGCTCAGTCTCTGGTAGCCTCAAAAACCCTGCTCTGTGTGCGTGTGTGTGTGTATGTGTGTGTGTGTGGTATGTGTGTGTGTATGTATGGTATCTGAGTGTGTGTGTCTGTGTGTGAGTGTGTGTGTGAGTGTGTGTGTCTGTGTGTGTGTGAGTCATGTGTCTGTGTGTGAGTGCGTGTGTGGTGTGTGTGTGTCTGTATGTTTGTGTGTGCATGTCTGTGTGAGAGTGCATGTGTGAGTGTGTATGAGTGCGTGTGTGGTGTGTGTGTGAATGTGAGTGTGTCTGTGTGTGTCTGTGTCTGGGTGTCTGGGTGTGTGTGTGAGTGCGTGCATGTGTGTCTGTGTGTGTGTGTGAATGAGTGTGAGTGGTGTGTGTGCGTGTCTGTGTGGATGAGGCAGGCACAGAGACACACGTGCCTGTGGCTTGAACACTGTCAGAGCAAAGACTGCACATGTTGGCTCAGATTGGGGTAGGGTGACCCCACGAAGGGGCTGTTTCAATTGCACTATGTGGGAGAGGCTCACGCTGGGATTAGCGGAATTCAGGGTCCCCCTCGCTGTTAATGGACCCTAACTGCCTGTGCCGGGGGCCCGGCCAGACGGTGGAGTATTCCAGAAGCTGGGCAGCCTGCCTGGCAGAGGACCCACATTTTCCGAAGGAGGAGCTGGACCCTAAAACCAAGAGGAGTGAACCCATTACCAGGCAGGACCCGTGCACCCAGGGTTTCCCAGTCTTTTGGGGGGTGAATTTGGGGTGCACAGTGTTTACTCAGGGCCCTAAGCTCTCCACAGTCCCCACCAGGCACAACTCCACAGGACGTGGAATCCAACCCCACACCCCAGCCAGCCTGAGCTTTGGGTCAAGGTCAGGCTCTTGGAGCACAGACTCCCTCCCCTCCCCCAACCCCCGCAGATGCCAGACTCCTCCCGAGACGATCTGGGACCCCCCCCCAACACACACTCACGTGCACACACACGAGCACACACGCATTCACTGCAGTCTTCAGGGCGAGTCCTGCCCTTGACATTCAGACGCTTTAGAGAACATGGAAGCTTCTGTGCCTGACGCCTTCAGGGCTGCTCCCTGAGCGGCTCGTTTATAGCACCGGGAGCGATGCTCTCCTCACACCCTGCTGCTTTTTCAACGACACAAACTGACAGCGCTGTGGCCCCCTGTCACAGAGCAGGCGTCCGTCCCTCTCCTCACAACGCCCTCCCCGAGGTCCTCCCAGGCTTTGCTCAGGCTCGCCCGCCCTCCATCTCCCCCGTGTGTGTCCCTGTCACCATGTTCCGTACACACTTCCTCCGGGTGGCTGAGTGACTCAGGCCCCAGCGTAGAGGGCTGCAGCTGTCCTCTTGGACTGGTCACTGGTGTCTCGCTCACATTCACAGAGGACAGGCTTCAAGGGTTTTCAGAGCAGGAGATATTACACCACCCTGTGACACCAGCTGGACTGGCCGTGGGTGAGATGGACTCAGACGGCTTATGGGAGCACCTGGACACTGGCAAACACCCCCAAATATTAGCCGTGTGGCACTCCCATCGAGGAGTGGTGTCAGTCCCAGTACAGACAGAAAACGAGTGTGTACTCCTGAGCGTCCGCAAGGACGGACCCAGCCAGTGGCCAGAACCACCAGGCGGTGCCTGGCATGGCGCCTCGCTCAGCCAGTCTCACTGCAGTGACCACTGCCGTATCCAGGTGTCTGGTTGGCGATGGAGGCACTGCCAAGAGCTCAGGGAATGTCGTGCCCGGCGCTCCCGGCCTCTAGATGCTTTACGTGTGTGAGCCTGTCTCCCTGGGGCTGGGGTGGGCCTTGTCCCTCCTTGTCCCCCAACACACCCAGCCCTGAGTCTGGCTGTGGGGTGGGTAGGACAGGGCACAGGGGGATAATCGTGGCGCCAGCCCATAGGGACTCCGGGCGAGTCTGCATGCTGTGACCTGTGCGCAGGGCTCCCCATCACATCCTGGCATAACCCACCCGTGGTTTCCTTGACACAGACCTGCGTCCCCTGGACATCCTGGCAGAGGCGGTCCCTCCAGATGGCGCTGCGAGCGGGATCAGCGTGACACGGGTTCAAGGTGCGCTGGGGCTCCAGCTTTCCGCCGCCGCCCCCCACGCCGTGAGCTTCCCTGCATCGAGGATTTTCGTCAGATGCGACCTGTTCCCTGAAGAATTTTCCATCGTTGTAACCTTGAAACCTCCCAGTCTTCCCCCCAAGGTCAGTGACACTTCTGGTCTTTGTGTCAGGATGACCTGGAGTCTTCAGTGCCAGATCATGCAAAGGGCACACGCAGCGGTCAAGGTCTCCCAGACTTCAGGGGAGGCCTTGATAACTAGTGAGGACGCCACCACTGAGTGTGCAGGCAGAGCCTGTGGAGCCATTCGCTCGAGATCTGTACTGGGAATTCCTGCAATTATCACTTTTCTACTGTCCTAGCCTGTCAGAGACGAGGGCAAATGCTTAGAGTTTTTAGTTTGACAGCCTCTAGCAGGAAAGGTCAACAGTAAAATGATCCCCTGTGACTTGCAGTCCCATCCACCCCAGACCAGCTAATGGTCCGTCCCCCTGCTGGGCTGGGGGTCCTGGAGGGGAGCACGGTGCGATTCCCGCGGGTCCCAGGACAATGTGCTTCCTGGCTGTGCCAATCCTTTCCACGTCCAGCCTCGCTGCCCACAGTGGGAGCCTCCTGTGGGCTTCCTCTGTGGACTTTGATTCCGCCCGGGATTTCCCAGGCCTTCCGCTCACTAGCGCTCTCTCCTTCCGTTCCACTGAATCTGCTGTCAAACCCCGCTGCTGAGTTCCAATCGCCGCCATTGTGCTTTCAGTCCTGTAATTGCCGTTTTCTTCTTTTTTATGTAAGTTCCAGTCCTCAGGTTAAAATCTTTGTCTTGTCAGCTGCTTTCCTAATGCGACTCCAATATTTGGAAGCAAGGTCTCCGTTCCACGGACGACTCCAACGCGTGGCTCACGCCGGGGCTGGCGCGGCTTTCCCTGTTTCCTGTCCTGCTCAGCGATTTTTTAGCAGCCTTATGGACAGATGGTGAACACACCCCACGGTTCGCCCATGTAATGTGCCCAGTTCTGCGCAGCCCGCAGTGCAGTCAGCGTGGCATGTGTTCACCCCCCAAGACAAGCCCTGGCCATGTTAGCTCTCCAAGCCCAGCACTGAGCACGCTAATGGGTCTGCCTGGTGTTGGCATTTTGTCACTCGGGGCGTCTCGTGCGGACCACATGTTTACGGTTAGTCATGTTTAGCACACATCGGCACGTCATTTCGATGATGTGGCCAAGTCCTGTTCACGTGTGGCCCCCCCTAAGGTTGTTCCTCCATTCATCGCCTGATGGGCCTGTGGCTGTGTCTACCTGTCACTCTTGTGAACAGTGCTGCCGTGAACATTCACACGCACACTTGTGTATGGACCAACGGGTATGTGTCGTTCCTGTTGGGTGGATACCTAGAAGTGGAATTGCTGTGTCATGGTCACTGTTAACATCGTAGGAGTTGCCAGGTGCTTCCCAGGAGGGCTGCACCGCCTCCCACCCCCACTCGCAGTTGCAGTTTCTCTGCGTCCTCACCAACACTTGTTGCCTGACGATTTTGGTCCAGCCATCCTCGTGGCCATGAAGTGGTATTTCCTTGGGGCTTTGGTTTGCATTTCCCTGATGAATAACGCGCATGTTTTCATGTGCCTATTGGCCATTTGTGTGTCTTCTTTGGAGAAATGTGTTTTCAAGTCCTTTGCAGTTTTCAATCAAATTACTTTCCTTTGAATTGTGGAATTACATGTGTTCTTTATATTTGAGATACAAGTCCTTCATCTATATATGGCTTGCAAATATTTTCTCCCATTCAATGGGTTGTCTTTTCACTTTCTTGATTGTATCCGTTGAAGCACAAAACCTTTTTTTTTTTTTTTTTTTTTTTTTTAGGGCAGTGTCACTAGCCCTCATATGTGGGATCCGAACTGGGGCCACTGGCGTCCCAAGCCAGTTCTTAACCACTGCACCACTCGGCCGGCCCACAGCCTTTTAATTTTGATGGAGTTCGATTTATCTTTTTTCCCCTTTCTTGCTTATACTTTTAGTGTCATATGAACTTTAGAATCCAATGCCAAATCTGAGGTCACAAAGATTTACCCCAATGTTTTCTGATAAGAGTTTTATAGCTTTAGCTCCTATATTTAGGTGTTTGATATAGTTGAGTGGATTTTGTAGATGGTGTGAGGTGGGGTCCAATCTCCCCCATGTGGATGCCCAGTTATCCCAGAACCCTTTGTTGAGGGGACTCTTCCTTTCCCCAAACGTTTTTGGCACCTGGCTGAAATCAATTGACCATACATGTATGGGTTTATTTCTGGACTCTCAATCTGATTTCATTGAAAAATCAATAAATATTGATTTGTTGTCTATCCTGTTTTGATTATGGTAGCTTTTGTAATAAATGTTGAAATTGGGACGTGTGAGTCTTTCAAATTTGTTTTTTCTCAAGGTTGTTTTGGCTACTCTGGATTCCTTGTAATTCTGAAAGAATTTTTAAATCAACTTGTCAACCTTTACTAAGAAGTCAGTTTCAAGTCTGATAGAGATTGAGTAAATATGTAGATGGGTTGGGAGAGTGTTGCCATCTTAAATTAACAATATGAAGTCCTCTGATCCATGAACATGGGATGTGTTCCCATTGATTTAGAGTTTTTTTTTTTAACAAAACAGAAACAATGTTTTATAGCTCCCTGATTATTAGCTTTGTAGTTATTTTGTTCCTGTTTTTCCATGTCATCTAATTTATGTAAGTTATCAGCACACAGTTGTTTATAGTATTTCTCTATAATCCTTTTTATTTCTGTGAGGTCATTAGCAATGTCCCCTTTCATTCCTGATTCTAGTAATTTGAGTCTTCTCTCTTTTTCTCATCATCACTGTAGCTAAAAGGTTTTCATTAAAAAAAAATTTTTTTCGAAGAACCAACCTTTGGTTTCACTGATTTTTTTCCTACTCTCCATTCCATTTCATTCTGCTCTAATCTTTGCTCTTTCCTTCCTTCTGCTTGCCTTAGGCTTAGTTTGCCTTTTCCCCTTGTTTTAAAGTGAAAGGTTCAGTTATTGATTTGAGATCTTTCTTTGTTCTTAACATAGGAGCCTACAGCTTTAGCCAAATCCTAGAAGTTCTGCTCTTTTGGTCTTCATTTTCGTTCATCTCAAAAGGTTTTACGATTTCCCTTTTGATTTCTTCTTGGACCCTTTGGTTCAGGAGAGTGTTTCCCCGATGTTTTTCTGTTAATAACTTCTAATTTCCCTCCGTTGTGGTCAGGGAACATACTTTGTGCTATTTCTATCCTCTTTAACTTACTGACATTTGTTTAACGTCCCAGCATATATTCTATCCTGGAGAATGTTCCCAGTGCATTTCTGAAGAAAGTGCATTCTGCTGTTGCTGGGTGGAATGTTCTAGAATATCTGGTAGGTCTCGGTGGTTCATCATGTCTTTCAGGTCTGTCATTTCCTTGTTGATCTTCCCTAGTTTTCTATCTATTATAAGCATGAGGACATTGAAGGCTCCAACTAATATTTTTAAATTGTTTAATTTTCCCTTTGTTTCAATCAGTTTTAGCTGCATGTATTTTGGTGCTCTGTTGTTATTTGCATACATGTTTATAATTATTATATGTTCCTGATGGATTAACCTTTTTATCATTATAAAATGTCCCTCTTTATCTCTAGTAATAATTTTTGTTTTAAAGCCTATTTTATCTGCTAGTACAGCTACTCCAGCTTTCTTGTGATGGTTGTTTACATAATATATCCTTTTACTTTCCATCTATTTGTATATTTGAATCTAAAATGTGTCTCTCATAGACAGTATATGGTTGGATCTTTGTCTAACAACTCCGCTCTATGATTGGATTGTTTAATTTATTCATGCTTAAATTATTATTGTATATGGTCAATCTTCAATCTTCATTATTCATGTGTTTTGTATTTGCAAATTTACCAACTCACTAAAATTGATTTGTAATGCCAAAATAAATACTCATGATGTTTTCATAGTCATTCTTGGGCATGCATAGAGCAGCAAAATATTTGATGTTCCAATGTGCACGTTCCCAGCTGAGGCTAAACAAGGAAACACTCTGTCTTCTTGTTTTAGCTCATACTAAAGACAGAGTTCTTTTTTTGTCTATTTAGTACCACATTTTCTATATTTTCCTGCTTTTATTGGTGATTTTGCTATTTAAAGTGGCCTCCTAAGTGCAAGAAGGCTGTGATGTGCCTTATAGAGAGAAAACCAAGTGTTAGATAAGCTTCATTCAGGCCTGAGTTATGTTTCTGTAGGAAGTGAGTTCAGGCTTAATGAATCAACAGTGAATATTAAACACACATTGTGAAATTCTCTCTCCGTGTGTGTGTATGTGTGTGTGTGTGTGTGTGTGTGTGTGTGTGTATAAAATCTGTCTCTGTCCTCTGTTCTTGCTAATATTTTGTCTTTGACCCTGGTTTCTGGCACAGAGTTCCTAAAACTTGTGGAATTTCTTAGGTGATAGATCACTAGATGCCTCTTTTGTTCTCATAAGGAGACTCGGGTGGCTCCTGGGTGAGGGCTGTCACCAGAAAGACCAAGCCCTGATTAGAAGCTGGGAACTTCCAGTCCTACCCCCACTCCCATCCTCCAGAGAAGGGTGAGGGGCTGGAGATGGAGGTGATGATCAATCATGCTTTCCTGAGGAAGCCTCCATAAAATCCCAATAGTATGGGGTTTGGAGAGCTTCCAGGTGAGTGGGCACATCCACACACTGGGAGGGTGATGCACCCCAACTCCACAGGGGCAGAGCCCCTGCACTCAGGACCCTCCCAGACCTTCCATGTATCTCTTCATCTCTTTGTCTGTATCCTTTAAAATATCTTTTGTAATACATCATCAATAGTAAGTGAACGTTTTTCCTGGGTTCTGTGAGCCACTCTAGTGAATTATTGAATTGAAGAGGGGGCTGTAGGAACCTCTAATTTGTAGCCAAGTAGAACAGAAGTTGTGGGCAACCTGGACACCTGCTACTTGCACTTGGCCTCTGAAGTGGAGGGCAGTCTTGTGGGACTGAGCTTTTTATCTGGGGAGTCTGGCACTAACTCTGGGCAGTGTCAGAATTGAATGGTAGGACACCCTTTTGTGTTGGAGAACTGGTCGGTGTGGAAAGAACCCACACACCTGGTGTCAGAGTCATTATGTGTGACAGTAAAGGAAAACAGTGCATTCTTCCTAGACACACATAAAGCAAGGTTATGTAAGGAGCAGCTGACAAAAATGAGACCAGAAGCTCACAGGCACTAGGTCTGTACTTCCCGGGAGCAATGGCTCAGTGTTTGCCATAACTTAATAGAGCACGGTTACCACTGGTGATGAGAATCAGCTGCAGCTGGGTTTATGCCCGCTGGTTTACTGTTCTGTTCCTGCGCCTCTCATGTCGTTTTGTTGTGTTCCTCTCATTCTCCCTTGCTGCTTTCTTTTGCATTTGGTGAATATTTTCTAATGTAGTATTTTGATTTCTTTAATGAATTTTCACTATACAGTAAGTCCCCGAACTTACGAACATTTGAGTTGTGAACTTTCACAAATACAAATGGACCTCACATTACGAACATTCGTAGATGCGAACAAATCGCGGAAGTAGCTCCCGTGTCTGCCGGACACTGTCCCAGGGTGCTGCTGTGTGCTCACTGTGCAGCGCGATAGTGGACAGCAGTCCAGGGCCCAATCAGATCCCAGGATGCCCAGAAGCCAGAGGAAAGGCAGTGGGGATGTGGAGGGACTGCTAGGAAGCCCAAAACAATAACCATGGAAACAAATGTGAAAATAATTGAGAGATTGGACCCAGGCAAAAAGATGGTAGACATCACTCCTTCTTATAACATGAATCATTCAACCATTGGCTTTACATTGTATATTTGTGTCAAAGGTGTATAAGACTCACTTTGTTGGACTTACGAAGGAACCCGACTTATGAACAAATCCGACTTATGAACGTTCTCCTGGAAAGGAACTCGTTCATAAGTTGGGGACTTACTGTACTTTTAAACTTTTCTTTAGTGTTTGTTCTACGGCTGACCATATACTTATTTTAACTTATCAGAATCAACTTCCAATTTATATTAACTCAATTCCAGTGGCATATAAAAACACTGCTCCGTTTTATATGTACTGTATTCCTTCTTGTCCTTTTTATGGGCTTGCTGTTGTACATATTACATCTATAAATGTTAAAAACCCAACCATATATTGTTATAATTATTACTTAATGTACATTTATGATTTTTAAAAGCTTAGAGAAGAAAGGAGAGCAAGTACATATTTATAGCTGTTGTTATCCTAACCTTTTTATCATTTCTGGTTCGTTCTCTTCGTTTTTTCCTGTGGATTTAAGTTGCCATCTGGAATAATTTCCTTTGTTCAATATGGTTTTGCTCCTATGTACTGATATTGTCAAACACATTACATTTTTGAATACCACAGGCCCAACATACATAATATACATATTTTTTTATATAATTGCTTTTAAATTAGCTAATAGAAGAAAGAATAAAATATACATTTGTATTATCTTTTGTAATTACATGATTGCCTATACTGGCGCTCTTTGTTTTTTTCCAGCGGATACGAATTTTTGTCGGGGGTCACTTGCTTTCAGCCTGAAGAACTCCTTTTAGTACGTCTTATAAAGTGGGTCTGCTAACGTCAAATTATCCCCATTTCTATTTATCTGGGAATGTATTTTGCCTTCATTTTTTAAAAGATAGTTTTGTTGGATACAGGATTCTTGGCTGACAGGTTCTTTGAGCGCTTTGAGCATGTCGTCCCGCTGGCTCTGGTCCCCTCCTTTCCGACCAGGAGTCCGCTGGGCTCCCTTGTCAGCGACTCGTCACTTCCTTCCTGCTGCTTTCAAGACTTTTTCCTCATCTTTGACTTTCAGCATTTTTACTATAATGTGTCTGTTTGTAGATCTTTTTTGTTTGTGTGTCTTATTTGGAGTTCATTGACTTTCCTAGATGTGTAGATTAAATTTGTAAACTTTTCAGCCCTTATTTCTTTGAGATAAGATTTCTCCATTGTGGGCCGGCCGAGGGGCGCGGTGGTTAAGCGCTGGCCTGGGAAGCCAGCGGCCCCGGTTCGGTCCCACATGAGGGCCAGTGACACTGCCCTAAAAAAACAATAAAAATAAAAACAAATAAAAGATTTCTCCATTGTGACCTGACTGCCACGTGGCCATCCAGCAGAGTCCTAGCCCCACCATTGGAGGTCAGCGAGGCCTCAAACCATGAAACCCACTGGCCCTTGACAAACCCTCATGGGAGCCCTGGGATAATTTTGTAGAGCTCTGCAGCCCAGAGGCCCCCTGTCCTTGTCCCTTCAGAGCCATGGCAGAGTACAGTGGCCATAAGATGAGGACACAAGGGGCCATACCAGATATTGATCACCAAGTTGCAGGTATAGAAGCGAGCACTGGGCCTCGAGACACTACACACTGTGCAGGTGTCCGTGGGACAAGGCTCCATGCCACTGTGCATTCACTAAGACAGTGTCCAGGAACTGGCAATAGAGGGACGGCTCACAGGCACTGCATCCTATTGGCCTTCTGCCTGGTGGGGCTAGGGGGGTGTTCAGGGAGGGGCCTCTGCCCTGATTTTCATGCAGAGGCTGTAGAAGCCCCTGTGCAGGTGGAACAGTCTGAGCTGTGAGGAGAGGACACAGGTGCGAGCATTAGGCACTCTATCAGGGAGGGTTCTAGAAAAGCTCAACGTGCAATGGGCCAAGGCATTTGCCATACATGGTCATTCCTATTGCACTAGCAGGGCTCTGCATCTTGTCCCCTCTCTGTGAGCCAGTGTCCGTCCCCAGAAGGACACGTTTTCCTCACTCCTGCCCCAGGGCTCACTCCTGGTGGACACACAACCCCTCAGCTCCCACAATAACTGGCTTCATGAGCCCACAAAGTGCATCCCCCTGTGGCAGGGCCAGCTGAGCACCGTCAGACTGTCCAGCTGCCCTCGTCTCCCTTCTCTCCAAGGCCCTGGGGTTGCCCTACCCTCCTCCCTCTGAGGAAGTGGAGCTTCTGTTTACAATGGCAGCTTCCCCCTGGGATGGAGCAGAGGGCTGTTGCTTTCAGGATTGCCTGCTTGCTACTGTTCCTGCAAAGCCATCAAAACATTTCTGCTGTCTGTCCTCTGGGGACAAACACAGGTCAGGATCATGCAGCTCCACTCAGGAGCCCGTGGCACTGACAGCGAGCCGGCGATGCTGATCCACAGCAGAGCACAGCGCCGACCAGGAGGGGAAGGCTTCGCCACGCCTGATGCTGGGGCAGCACACGCCAGGAGGGGATAAAAGCCCACAGCCCAGCACCTCACACTCACACGCACACGCACACGCACCCTCCCCCCAGCTCACCTCCAGCCCACCGCCCCCATGGCCATGTCCACCCTGTCTGTCTGCTCCGGCGACCTGAGCTATGGCAGCCGCGTCTGCCTGCCGGGTTCCTGTGACTCTCGCACTGACTCCTCCTGGCAGGTGGACGACTGCCCAGAGAGCTGCCGCCAGCCCCCGTGCTGTGTCCCCAGCTGCTGCCAGTCTCCCTGCTGTGTCCCCAGCTGCTGCCAGCCCCCCTGCTGTGTCCCCAGCTGCTGCGAGCCCCCCTGCTGTGTCCCCAGCTGCTGCCAGCCCTCCTGCTGCACATGTTCCCCCTGCCAGCAGGCCTGCTGCACACCCATCTGCTGCACACCTGTCTGCTGCACACCCATCTGCTGCAAGCCTATATGTTGCACACCCATCTGCTGCAAGCCCGTCTGTTGCACACCCATCTGCTGCAAGCCTGTCTGTTGCACACCCGTCTGTTGCAAGCCCGTGTGCTGTGCACCTGTCTGCTCTGGGGCCACCTCCTGCCCCTCGTCCTGCTGCAGACCCTCCTCCTGTGTGTCCCTCATCTGCCGCCCTGTGTGCAGGCCCGCCAGCTGTGTGCCTGCCTCTTCCTGCCAGCCCAGCTGCTGCCGCCCGGCCTCCTGCATGTCTGTCATCTGCCGCCCCGTGTGCTCCCGCCCGGCCTGCTGCGTCCCCTCCTGGGCCCAGAAGCCCTGATGCTGACCCCTACTCCTCCTAGGGCCACGCTGACTTCCACCTGGAGTGCTTGGAGCCTTGAGCCCAGTCTAGGCTCTCCTCCTGCCCCTGAGCCTCCCACCTGGCCTGCTGGGCTGAGCCCTCACTGCCTGCTGGCTCTGAGTGTCCCCAGGCCCTGCATGTCGCCCAGCACCCTCCTTTCTGGTCTGGCTGTCCTACCCTATGTGAGTGACCTGTCTGTGAACAAATAAAGTCATTGTCAATCCCTCTCGAAGGCCTGAGTACATATCTGTGAGGCCATGGGGGAGAACTTGGTGTGGCGTGTGGGTAGGGCTCTTTTGAGACCTTGCCTTGAGCTGTGTCCAGGGCAACAGCACCAATGGGCAGGGATGGCCAGCTTCCCCCGCCCCCTGACCGGGCCACCCCCTGACCGGGTCTCCTGAGGCACTGGTCCCCCTGCAGCCTCCAGTGCAAACTCCTCTCACCTAGGAGACCCCCATGTGCCTCCCGACAACTCCACCTTTGCGGGGCAGAGGGACCAGTTGTCCGTGGGCCTTGCCCATCGGAGCCTTAGCACATCTGCTAAGGGGGAAGGTCCCATCCCACAGGCGTCTGTGTTGAAGGCACGAAGCCCACTCCTCAGGCAGGCCGCTAGGCACCCTCCAGTGACCCCGGGCACAGGGCCCTCCGTGTGAAGACACCAGGAGGGTGACGATGGAGCCCGAGTTAGTCAGGATTCTCCAGGAAACAGCCAATAGGATGTGTGTGTGTGTGTGTGTGTGTGTGTGTGTGTGTGTGTGTGTGTATGGAGATTTATTTTGAGCAATTGACTCATGTGATTGTGAAGCTTGACAAGTCCAAAATCTGGAGGGCAGGCTGGAGGCTCAGGGAAGAGTCGATGTCGCAGCTCAAGTCCAAAAACAGTCTGGAGTCAGAATAACTTTGTCCTCAGGGGACCTCAGTCTTTTCCCTTAAGGTCTTCAGCTGATTCTGCGAGGCCCACGCAGACTCTGGAGAGCAATCTGCTTTCCTCCAAGTCCCCTGAGCTAATGTTTTTTAAACAGTTTTGTATTTTTCAATTATAGTTGACATACAATATTAGATTACTTTCAAGTATACAATATAGTGATTAGACGTTTATATAACTTATGAAGTGATCACCCCAATCTAGTACCCATCTGACACCATAGATAGTTGTTACCTTATTACTGACTATATTCCTCATGCTCTACCCTACACCCCCATAACTACTTAACAACCAATTTGTACTTCTTAATCCTTTCTCCCTTTTCACCCATACCCCCATCTCCCCTCCTATGTGGCAACCATCAAAATGTTCTCTGTATCTATGAGTCTGCTTCTGTTTTGTTGGTTCATTTATTTTGTTCTTTAGATTCCACATACAAGTGAGATCACATGACATTCATCATTCTCTGTCTGACTTACTCCACTCGGCACAATACCCTGTAGGTCCATCCGTGTTGTTGCAGATGACAAGGTTTTGTGCTTTTTTATGGCTGAGAAATGTTCCATCGTATATATGCACCCCCTCCCCTTTATCCAGTCATCCATTCAGGGTCTCCCAGGCTGCTTCCCCATCTTGGCCATTGTAAACAGTGCTGCAGTGAACATATGGATGTACATGTCCCCTCAAAGTAGTGTTTTGGGTTTCTTCAGATAAATACCCTGAAGTGGGATGATGGGGACCTTCTTTGTCTCTTGCTATAGCCTTTGTTTTAAAGTCTATTTTGTCTGGTATAAGTATTGCCACCCCAGCTGTTTGTGGGGTTTGTTTCCATTTTCATAAAATATCCTTTCCATCCCTTTACTTTCAGTCTGTGTGTCTTTCAATCTGAAGTGAGTCTCTTGTAGGCAGCATTTGTAAGGGTTTTGTCTTATCCATTCAGCCTGTGCTTTTGAATGGAGCATTTAACCTATTTAAATTGAAAGTAATTGATAGGTTTGTGGTTATTTCCATTTTAATATTTGTATTTGTTTAATCTTTTCTTCTTCTTCTTAAAAAGCCCCTTTAACACTTCTTGCAATACTGGTTTGATGGTGATGAACTCCTTTAGCTTTTTCTTCTCCGGGAGGCTCTTCATCTGTCCTTTGATTCTAAATGATAGCTTGCTCGGTGGAGTTATCTTGGTTGCAGGTCCTTGCTTCTCATCACTTTGAATAGTTCCTGCCAGCCCCATCTGGCCTGCAAAGTTTCTGTTGAGAAATCAGCTGACGGTCTTATGGGAGCTTCCTTGTAGGTAACTAACAGCTTTTCTCTTGCTGCTTTCAAGATTCTTTCTTTTTTTGTCCCTAATCTTTGGCATTTTAATTATAATGTGTCTCGGTGTGGGCCTGTTTGGGTTCTTCTTGGTAGAGACTCTGTGCTTCCTGGACTTGTGTGTGTCTTTCATTTGCCAGGTTAGAAAAGTTTTCAGTCATTATCGCTTCAAATAGGTTCTCAATCTCTTGCTTTCTCTCTTCTCCTTCTGGTCCCCTAGTGATGGGAATGTTGGTATGCTTGATGTTGTTCTGGAGGTCTCTTAAACTGTCCTCATTTTTAAAAATTATTTTTACTTTTCTGTGTTCCAATTGGGTGTTTTCTGCTACCTTGTCTTCCAAGTAGCTGATTCGATCCTCTGCTTTATCTAGTCTGCTGGTGATTCCTTCTAGTGCATCCTTCATTTCAGTTACTGTATTCTTCACTTCTGACTCGTTCTTTTTCATGGTTTCTCTTTATTATTTATTTGTTTGTTTATTTAATGCTTGCAATCTCTTTGTTGAAGTTCTCACTAAGTTCCTTGAGCATCCTTATAACCATTGTTTGACCTCTGTCTCTGGTAGGTTCCTTGCCTCCATTTTGTTTAATTCTTTTCCTGGATTCTTCTCTTCTTTCATTTGGGATGCATTTCTTAGTTTCCTCATTTTGGCTGCCTCTCTGTGTTTGTTTCTATGTATTAGGTAGATCTGCTATATCCCCCAGTTGGGGCCAGGTGGCCTTCTATAGTAAGTGTCCTGTGGAGCCCAGTGGCACAGTCTCTCTGGTCACCTGAGCTGGGTGCTCCAGACATGTCTCTTGTGTGGGTTGGGTGTGCTCTCCTGTTGAGCCTTGATTGCTACTGGAATGTCAGTGGGTGGGATTGACCTACAGGTTGCCGGGCTATGAGGTTTGTCTTACAGGGGGCTTACCCCACTGAGTGGCTTTGCCCCAGTGAGCTCTGGTGCCTGCTGAGGCTGCCCTTTGGGTGTGCCACATGTGGGCTAATTGGGTGGTGCTCTGTTGTGGTCTGAAGCCAACCTCCAAGTTTGTTGGTTCTGGGGCCTCTTGGGAGGGGCTCTGGTGCAGTCAGCCACTGCCTGTGACTGGCTGGGGGCTACCTGGCAGGAGCTACAAAGTGATCTGTAGTTGTTTGCTGCCTGGGCTAAACCTCGAGGCACATGGGAGAGGCCACGCTGTGAACAGATGAAGGCCCTTACCAGTACCAGGCCTGGAGTAACTCCTCAAAAAGCCAGGACACCAAGAGGCCTGCTGCCACCTGTCAGCTCTCTTAAGATTCAGTCGGTGATAGAGCCTCATGCAGTATGTGAGTTGGGTGAGGCAGGGTCTCAGGGAGTCACTAGATTGAGAAGCGTTGTGGTCACCAGATTAATATAGACTCTGGTTTGGTGCTAGTGCTGAGTCTGGAGCTACTCAGCAAAAGTCCCAGAGCTCACTGAGGCCAGTCGCTATTGCCTGGGGCCCATGGACTCTGATAGTTTTCCTAAAAAGAGTGCAATGCAGAAGGAGTTGGCTGCTCCTGGAGACAGTACCTTTGGTGGTGTGTGAGTTGGGTGGGGTGGGGTCCCAGAGAATGAGCAGAGTGGAGCAGCCGAGCTCACCAGGACAATCAGATTCCGATTTGGCCATAAGAGTAGGGGGTGGGCTCAACACAGGAAAGATGGTGCCCACCTGCCACCTTCATGGGAAGGAGACTCCTCACCAGGAAAATGCTGACTGTCCTCCAGTACCCCTCCCTACCCCTCACACACAAAGCCACACTCCTCAGTCTGCACTTGGCATGCCTCCAAGACCCTTGAGTCACCATCCCTCCCCTGGAGCCCAGGGTGAGTGTCTGGGACTGAGAGAGTCTGTATGCAGGCCCTTTCAGAGAATACCTGGGTTTCCTGCAGCCTTCCGTCCCACCTGAAAGGTTGGGACTAGCTGTTTTTCACAGCTATATGTTGTGGGGACTCCTCTTCCTGGCACCAGTACTCCAGGCTGGGAAGCCTGGTGTGAGGCTGGTGTTCCTTGGTCCTCCTGGGGTAACCTCTGCAGCCAAGCTATCCCTCCTAATTCTCAACCACCACAGGGAGGTTTGGGGCCCGTTCCGCATCTCCGCACCTCCTACCAGTCTCAATGTTTCTTTTTCTTTACATCCTTAGTTATAGAACTTCTGTTCAACCAGACTTCAGATGGTTCTCCAGGCTGATTGTTCTATAATTTAGATGTAATTTCTTCCTTTTTTTTTTAATTGGGTAATTGGGGGAGGGGGATAGACAAGTTGCTGTCCTTCTGTTCTTCAGTCTAGTTGTGGAGGACATTGCTTCACTGGCCCATGTTGGTATCGTCATTGCGCTCTTCCTGCGTGAGGCAGATCAGTTGCCGGCCTCTGGACGGCCGCTCACAGTGTCTCTTGGCAGCTCGCACAGGCTGCTGGCCACTCACGCTGGCTGCCGGCCACTCACTGCAGCCTATGGCAGCCCACTGCAGCAGGGGCTGCAGCTATGCCATCGCCCGGCAACTCACAGCAGCCCAGCCCCAGGTGGAGCTGTTGTTCACCATCTTAGCTGTAGAGGGCACAGCGTCACTGGCCCTCATATGTGGGATCCAAACCGGAGCCCTGCTGCTCAGAGCCCACATCCCAAGCCAGTTCTTAACCAGCACGTCACTTGGCCTGCCCAATTTAGATGTGATTTCAACTTGTTCATGGACAGATGCAGGCACAGTGTTTCTCTACTCTGCCATCTTGGGTCTCTCCCCTCTTTTTGCTGTTCTGGTTGGCCATTTTGTGCTCCCTTATTTTCCAAATCACTTGTCGATCCTCTGCTTCATCTAATCTACTGTTGATTCCCTCTAATGTATTCTTTATTTCAGTTATTCTATTCTTTATTTCTGACTGGCTGGTTCTTTTTTATGCTTTCTATCTCCATTTTTATTTTTCCTATCTCTTTGTTGAAGTTCTCCCTGAGATCACTGAGCATCCTTATAACCACTGTTTGGAACTCTGCATCTGGTAGATTGCTTGTCTCAGTTTTGTTTAGTTCTTTTTTTCTGGAGCTTTGTTCTGTTCTTTTATTTGGGAATTGTTTCTTTGTCTCCCAATTTTACTGTTTCCCTGTGTTCGTTTCTATGTATTAGGTAGAGCTGTTATGTTTCCTGGTCTTAGTAGAGTGGTCTTATGTAGTAGGTGTACTGTGGGGCCCAGTGGCGCGTCTCCCTGGCCACCTGAGCCGGGTGCTGCAGGTGTGTCCCAGTGTGGGTCGTGTGTGTCCTCCTTGATTGTTGTTTGCATGTCAATGGGAAGGATTGACCCTCGGGCTGAATGGTTGTGAGGACTGGCCATGACTACAGTGGAGGAGCTGTGGTGCAGGGGCTGACCCTAAGGAGCAGGGTTCACTTTAGCAGGGCTCTGGTACCTGCCCAGTCTGCCCTTTGTGATATTTGTGGAGGAGGCTGGGTGGTACTGTTGTGTGGTTTGAAGCTGGCCACTGATTTTGTTGGTTCTGGAGCCTTTTGGGAGGGGCTTTGGTGCAGGCCAAGGCCATTTGGTATGAGCTACAAAGTGATTGGTAGATGGTTGCCATTTATGCCAGGCTTGGAGGTGTCTGGAAGAGGCTAAGCTGTGAACAGAGGTCAGCTGCTGGTAGTGCCAGGCTTGATGCTGCTCAGCAGAAGGCACATGGCATGCCAAGGCCAGATATTGCTTGTTTTGAGGTTGTGAACCTTTGAGAGATTATAGGGAAGTCCTCAGCATGAGCCAAGACAGGCCATTTGTATGGAAAAGCCATTGGAAGCCACTTTGGTGGGCCTGCAAGTTGGGTGGGGTGAATGATGTCAGCCAGGTTGATTGAGACTCAGATATGGCAGCCACATGCATCTGCACACCAGGAATGGGGACGATTCAACAAAGAAACAATGGCTCCTGCCAACTCCTCCACCAGGGAGAAAGCTTCCCCTTCAGTCCTCACCCTACAGCCACACAACTCAGCTCCTCCCCATTTGTCCCTGGTGCCTTCCGAGCTGCTTCCCCAGAGCTGGTATTCAGAGCAAGTGGGTCTATCAGCAAGCAAATCCGTGCATAGACCTTTAAGAGGTGCTCCTGAGGCCCTGACACCCTCCATTTCACGCAGCCACAATCTCTGCTGATTTTCACAACCAGAAATTTTGGAGACTTCTCTCCCCTGCATTGAAACACTGGGTTGCGGAGCCTGGTGTGGGGCTGGAACCCGTCACTTTTCTGTGGGGACCTCTGCAGCCAAGGTATCCCTCCCAGTTTTCAATGATCACACACAGGTGTGGGACCCGCCTGTTCCAATCTCCCCTCCAGGCAGTCTCAATGTGGCTTCTTCTGTGAGTCCTGAGTTGTGTGGCTTCCGTTCAGCCAGACATCAGGCGATTCTCAATGATGGTTGTTGTGTAGTTTAGTTGTAATTTTGAGGTGGTCATGGGAGGAGGTGAGCACAGCATTTACCTGCTCTGCCATCTTGACCGGCCCACTGATGTAATATTAATCTAATCTAAGGAAGACCTTCACAACAACATCCAGATGTGTTTGACCAAAAAACTGGGCACTGTGGCCTGGCCAAGTTGACACGCAAAATTAACCATAATAGGGACTGATAGCCAAGAAAGGCAGGATATTTGGAAGCGCTGGGGCTCAGTGGGTGCTCCCCTCAGGGTTTCGAGTGTGTTCAAGCAGGTGGCCCTCTTGGAGAGTACAGACAGGAAGATTGACCCTGGCCCAGGGCGGGCATGTTACCTGGAGGATGCGAGCCTGGCCTGGGCCACAGTGATCTCCTGTGAGGAGGGGCTTTGGCTGGGGACCGCAAATACACCTCTAGCCCCAGATGAGGGAAACTGTGCTTGGTGATGCCATCATGAGCAGACCCCAAGTCCGAAGGAAACAGGTGACCCATGGAGGGTGCCTCCTGGCCCCAGGTGGCTGACTGACCTGTGGATGCCAACCCTCCTGATTGGGGTGCCGGGTACACCTGACCCTTCCTCCCCAGCCCCGTGTTAGCTCCTCTCCGAAAACGGCCACACCAGCAGCCTCGCCTCTCCCTGCGTCCTGCGCCTCCCCCCTCTACCCTTTGTGACTCGATTCTCCATCTCTGACCCTCTCTTTACACAGGGTCACCGAGGCACTGTCCCTCCTGCCCAGTTCTGTCTTCACTCACTCAGCCAATCCTCTTTCTGCTCACAGCCAGGCTGGGCCTTTTAGAGAGCCTGCCTCAGCCCTCACGACAGACCCTTTAATTGGCACCAAGTCCTAGTGTGATGGCCCAGCCCACCTGCCCCTCGTTTCCTGGAGGCCCGCTCTGCGGGACCTCTTAGAGTGTCTTACTCCTGAATCCTTTTAAAGCTGGCTTTCTGTCTCTTTAAGCCTCTGTGTAGGTTTTTTTATAGTCTGTAGGTGGAACTTCACTATTGGACGTCTCTGAGTCCAGCCCAGTTTTTGGTCACATCTGCCAGTTCTTGCTCATGTGGCTTCTTTCCTGGTGTGCTTGGTTATTTTTGGCTGGATAATGTCCTTGTCCTTGGAGAAGTGTTTGCAGGTACTTTGAGGCCTCTTCCTGTATTGACGAATGTGTCTTCCTACAGAGAGAACGTTTGCTCTTACCCAGCGTGGAGAACTCGGTCCAGGAAGACTGTGTCTGAGGCTCCTGGTTGGCAGGCCTCCTGAGAGGTGTGCTTGGGGCTGCAAGCAGGGGGACAGCAGACTTAGGATGGACAGGATGCAGCTCTGCAAAACCATCCCAGGGCTGGCTGGGCCGAGCGCCCCTTCCTGACTCACCTTCCCCGCAAGGCAGCCCCATGCGGCCCTCAGCCCGAAGGAGGGGTGGTCTCCTGACAGACCCCATGAGGGGCAGCTGCAGGCTGTGGTGTCTATCCCCTTCATCTCACAAAATTGAAATTCACAGGTCCATTTGCCAGGTTAGCACAGGCCCTCAGAACAGAGAGACTTCTGGGCCTTGCTCGATGCCATGGGTGAGAGCAGGACCTTCCCTGGGGTTTCTGCACTTGGATGTGAAAAAGAAATTCCATCTTTATTTTCACTAACCTGGAACTGAAATGTAGCGTTTCCATCAATTCTGAGAGTGGCCAGCCAACCCTAGTGGTATCAGCAGCAGCTGAGCCTGTCACCAACAGAAGCCGGGTATGCGGTGCCACACGAGGGCTGTCGCAGGTCTCAGACCTTGTCTGCGCTGTCACTGCAGCAGAGCGAGGGCGGCTGTCAGGCCTGGGCTGGAGCGTGTTACACTCGTGCTTGGCTGACAGGCAGGACAGGTCACTCATTTGTTTCTCATGTTTTAGTGACCGTGTTTTCACGTAACTGGTCTTCTCTGTAACCTGTTAGCTTTTCACTTCATTCATTTAAAAACAGCCAAAGGTTTCTCTCGCTGGCCGGGGTCACAGCCCAGACCCATATCTCTCCCAGCCCGCCATTCTTGATTTCAGCCTTCTCTTGCTCTAGGAACACCCCTTTCCCAGCATTTTCCATTGTTTTCAGCAGGAAGGTCGGTCAAATAAACTCCCTACAGGCTCCCAGAGGCGGAACCCCGTGTAGTGATGTCTTGATTCTCATTAAAACGAATTAGAATTTTCCACAACATTCTGCTGTTGTTTACAGTGACACCTGTCATTGAGGGGTCCCTCAATCCTGCTGACCTTTAATTTGTTTAGGTAGTATTTCTTCTTCACAATTTTCACAGGATGTCTGCACAAGCCCAGCAGAATCAGGAAGTCTCTGAATACCGCTGGCCCCAGAAGGCAGCTCACAGGCACCTCGACAGCCATTTTCCTTTCTAGTCCCACCTTGCAGAATTCCATCAGTGTGGTCCCAGGAGGAGGTCTCACACTGAGAACCCCCGTGTGGTCCCAGGAGGAGGTCTCACACTGAGGACCCCCGTGTGGTCCCGGGAGAAGGTCTCACACTGAGAACCCCCGTGTGGTCCCGGGAGGAGGTCTCACACTGAGGACCCCCGTGTGGTCCCGGGAGAAGGTCTCACACTGAGGACCCCCGTGTGGTCCCGGGAGAAGGTCTCACACTGAGGACCCCCGTGTGGTCCCGGGAGGAGGTCTCACACTGAGGACCCCCGTGTGGTCCCGGGAGGAGGTCTCACACTGAGGACCCCCGTGTGGTCCCGGGAGGAGGTCTCACACTGAGGACCCCCGTGTGGTCCCGGGAGGAGGTCTCACACTGAGGACCCCCGTGTGGTCCCGGGAGGAGGTCTCACACTGAGGACCCCCGTGTGGTCCCGGGAGGAGGTCTCACACTGAGGACCCCCGTGTGGTCCCGGGAGGAGGTCTCACACTGAGGACCCCCGTGTGGTCCCGGAAGGAGGTCTCACACTGTAGGACCCCCATGTGATCCCGGGAGGAGGTCTCACACTTAGAATTCCTGTGTGGTCCCGGTGGGATGTGTCTGACTCTACAACTCTATGATAAATTTAGATTTGCATTTGCATTGGGGCTGATAGCCCAGGTGACTTAGACTCACCTCCATCTGCGTTTCCCTTTCTTTGCACCATGCCACCCTATCTCCATCTTCCTGAATTTTCTGTTTACTTCATCACGTGATCATCTTTTGTATTTCCTAAGTATATTTTTCAAGAGGGAGACATGAGTGGAGCACTTTCTAAATTCTTGCTTATGTAAAAATATGTTACTGTTGTCTTTAATTGAGAAAGATGTAATGATTTGAAGGAAGATAAAGTCAAGCTTAGCGCCTGATGTACCCCCAGCGCGGCTGTGCCCTTCACTGCCCTTCACCTTCCACAGCCTGGGGTCGCTTCATAGGCGGCAGCCATTCCCTACCGCACGGGGGTAGGCTGTTCTTATTTCCTTTTGTTTAAAAGCCAGCACATGTCTAGGGGGCTCTGAGAAACGACTCCCTTGAGATTCGTGATGGCCTTTCCGTCCAAATGCACACATCGTTGTCCATTCAGCTCAGAATGGTTTGGCCCTGCATGAATGTGACTTAGAACCGATTTCTGTTATCAAATCCTTGGTACAGTTGTGTTTCAAAAGTTGTACATGTGCCACTTTATACCTAAACCTGAACTGCTTTGAAGTAATAAAAATATCAAAAGCACCCCAACCACAGGAGACGTGGAACCAGAATCCATCATTTTGGAATGTTCACAGCTAAACCTCAGCTCAGCGTAATCTTGCCTCAAATAATTTCCGTAAGTTTTCTGGAGACAAACAAGAGAGATGGGATACACATGCTGCAACTCAGTCACCAGTTGAATGAGGAAAAACTAATTATAGAGAACAAACCAGCACTAATGAGGCTTCTCCTGCAACAGGCTCTCCACACCAATGAGGAAGGGAGGGCGTGGGGAGGCTCCTGCTGGGGCAACACACACCCCAGGAGGGGTATAAAAGCCCACAGCCCAGCACCTCACACTCACACTCACACACTCACCCTCCTCCCAGCTCACCTCCAGCCCACCGCCCCCCATGGCCATGTCCACCCTGTCTGTCTGCTCCAGCGACCTGAGCTATGGCAGCCGCGTCTGCCTGCCCGGTTCCTGTGACTCTCGCACTGACTCCTCCTGGCAGGTGGACGACTGCCCAGAGAGCTGCTGCGAGCCCCCCTGCTGTGTCCCCAGCTGCTGCCAGCCCCCCTGCTGTGTCCCCAGCTGCTGCCAGCCCCCCTGCTGTGTCCCCAGCTGCTGCCAGCCCCCCTGCTGTGTCCCCAGCTGCTGCCAGCCCCCCTGCTGTGTCCCCAGCTGCTGCCAGCCCCCCTGCTGTGTCCCCAGCTGCTGCCGGCCCTCCTGCTGTGTCCCTACCTGCTGCCAGCCCCCCTGCTGTGTCCCCAGTTGCTGCCAGCCTGCATGCTGTGTCCCTAGCTGCTGCCAGCCTGCCTGCTGTGTCCCCAGCTGCTGCCAGCCCCCCTGCTGTGTCCCCAGCTGCTGCCAGCCCTCCTGCTGTGTCCCCAGCTGCTGCCAGCCCCCCTGCTGTGTCCCCAGCTGCTGCCGGCCCTCCTGCTGTGTCCCTACCTGCTGCCAGCCCCCCTGCTGTGTCCCCAGTTGCTGCCGGCCCTCCTGCTGTGTCCCTACCTGCTGCCAGCCCCCCTGCTGTGTCCCCAGTTGCTGCCGGCCCTCCTGCTGTGTCCCTACCTGCTGCCAGCCCCCCTGCTGTGTCCCCAGCTGCTGCCAGCCTGCGTGCTGTGTCCCTAGCTGCTGCCAGCCTGCCTGCTGTGTCCCCAGCTGCTGTCAGTCCCCCTGCTGTGTCCCCAGCTGCTGTCAGCCCTCCTGCTGCACCTCCTTTCCCTGCCAGCGGGCCTGCTGTGTGCCTGTTTGCTGCAGGTCTGTCTGTTGCACACCCGTCTGCTGCAAGCCCGTCTGCTGCAAGCCTGTCTGCTGCAAGCCCGTGTGCTGCACCCCCATCTGCTCTAGGGCCACCCCCTCGTCCTGCTGCAGACCCTCCTCCTGCATGACTGTCATCTGCCGCCCCGTGTGCTCGCGCCCGGCCTGCTGCGTCCCCGCCTCGGCCCAGAAGTCCTCCTGCTGAGCAGCATCCCCCCCAGGACCAGCAGGCTCCAGGTGGCACCCTGCGACTGCAGCCCCCCGGCCCCCCCAGTCTGGTCCTGACCTGTTAGGTGGCCACCCCCACCCAGGATGGGGTGCCTCAGGTCTCCACTGTCCTGACCGCAGCTCTGGTTCCCAGAAATCCCTGACCTTGCTGCTCCCCGGGCTTTGCCTCCCAGGCGGTGGTTTCTCCGGCCTCTGGGTCACCTGTCCTCCCCTCCCGGCTCCTCTGTCAGTCACTCGACCTTGACTCTCAGTGTGTCAGCGCCTCCTTGGGCGCCCCAATAAACTCACCTCATCACCTGACCTGTTCCTTCGTCTGACGTCATTGGGGTGGGAACACATGGCTTTCACCAGACGTTGGTCTCCTCCTGTCACATGTATCCCAAGGAATGCGTGACTGGGAAACAAATCCCAAAGGGCAGTGACCTAACTCTTCTGGGTGGACAGGGTCACCGGTGGGACTCCCGCAGTTGCCCAGGGAGGTCAGCGCCTGCTGGGCCCTGCCTGGGGCTTCCCTGAGGTCGGTTACCTACAGACAAGACGTGGTCTAGGGAGCTCTCAGGCCCCTGGACCATGTCCACCCGCTGTCCCACCTGGGCAAGCCCACTCCCAGAGTCTCCCATCAGGAAGCCTCCGGGGGCTCCGCGCAGCACGGCCGCTACGGGCCCAGGGCTCCTCTGTGGCCCCCTCGCAGGCCTACACTTGAGCAGAGACGTGGTAGAGGGAGGGCGGAGCTGCCCCAGCCCAGACGGGTCAGAGGGCTGATTGGCTTCCCGCCTGGGCCGAACCAAACAGGCAGGAAAGTCATGGAGCAACTGAACAGGCACCCTGAGGAAGGGAAGCAAACCGAGTCCCGCTCGCGGCCATAAGGACATTTCCAGGCCACAATGCAGAAAGGGGGAGCCCAAGTAGAGCTCCACGCAGCCCTGAGCCGGCTGAGCTTTGGGAGTTGGGGGAGCCCCAGGCAGCTGGTGTTTGAGGCGAGAGTGCCAGAGAGGGGAGATCTGCACTGAGTGGCCCCACGCCTCAGAGGGTCTCCCTCAAGTGTCAGCTAAGTAATGATCCGCAAACATGTGTGAGGCTGCGACTGGGGAAATCAACAAAATTAGACGGCATAACCCCCGATGCCAGACATGCTTTAAATTGTGCCAGTTGGGGCATGTTCATAATTCTCAGGACATCGGGTAGCCCACTCGGATGGCATTGCCCAGTTGTGGGTAAAACTAGCCCTGGCGTAACCACTGGTCCAGTCCTACCTGACAAGGCTGACATGTGAGCCTCATAGAATGAGCCATGTCCAGGAACCTTACTACATCCTAGAACAAAGGTCAAAAATAGTCACTGGAACACAAAATATTCAGCCCTCAACAAGGTAAAATTCACAATTTCAGACATCCTTTCAAAACCTACAAGTATGCAAAGAAGCAGAAAATATAACCCAAATAAGGATATAATCAATTCATCAAAACCAAATCAGAGATGTCACAGATTATAAAATTAGTAAGAGTTATGACTGTGTTCCATGAATTCAAGAAGTTGTGGGGGTGGAGAATTTACAGAAAACGTTAAGCAAGTGTATTAGGGAGAGATGAGGAAGATTTAAAAGGACACAGATAGACCACCTAGAGAAGAAAGCTACAGTGTCTGAGTGAAAACTACACTAAATCACACTTAATGAGATTAACAGCAGAACAGATGCTGCAGAAGAAAAGACAGGTGAAGTTGAAGGCAGAGAAACAGAAACTAAATGAAACACAGAGAGGGAAAAGGAATGCACAGAGCATTATTGAGCTGGAGTATGTGCAGATGGAGTCCCCGGAGGAAGAGGGAGAAGGAGGAACAGGGCAGACTGTCAGGTTGGAGAAAAAGGCAAACCCCACTCGACTGCCTGTGGGAAGTGAACTTTAAATATAAAGAAACAAAGGGGGAAAATGGCGCAATAGACAGACGCTGTGCTAACTGCCTCCCAGGATCACACCAAAATTACAACCAAATTATACAGCATTCAACCCTGGAGGTCCCCGGAGCACTGGAGGAACAGAACCACTAAACGAAGAACTTAAAGAGGAGGCCACGTCGGGTCTGGTGGGACGGGCGGAGACGAGAGAGGGCGAGCCCCGGGAGGGAGGCCCCAGCCGTGGGAGGCTTGTCTGGTTGGGGGAGACCCTCCGACCGCACCCCAAGCTCACCAGCCAGAGCGCCTTTGCCGGGAAGAGGAGTTCTAAGATAGCCGGCAGTAAGTTAGTGAGGACTCTCTGCTCAGCTCGGCGAGGCCGAGAGCGGCTGGAGAATCCGTGGGGCCGGCGCCCGGCGTGCTCGCCGGTGAGCACTTACCTGGTTCCCGGTGGCGGGAGTGGCTGTGTGAGCCGGGAGCCTGCGGGGACGGACTGAGCTGGGCGCCTTTGGTGCAGAGGCTGGAGGTTTTTGGACCGTGGTTCCCGTGGTGCGGAGCCCGCACGCGAGTGGTGTGGGGAGGGCGCCATTTTGTCGGGCTTGGGCCCGCCCACGGAGGATCAGGTCCGGGACCTCATTGGTCTGGTGGAATTGGCGCAGAAGTGCGTGTGTGCGTGCGCGCGCCTGCGGCCTTGGATCCCCACCCTCCGCCCGGTTTATACTGCGTTGCCAGGGAAACGCGGGGCGGGTGCCCTCCGGCTCCAACAGGCTGCTCACTGAGACCCGGAAGTGCGCAAGCCGCCTCGGATCCCCACCCTCCGCCCGGTTTATACTGCGTTGCCAGGGAAACGCAGGGCAGGTGCCCTCCAGCTCCAACAGGCTGCTCACTGGAACCCCGGAGTACACAAGCCGCCTGGGTCCCCGCTCTCCGCACTCCGCTTGCAGAGTTGCCAGGCTGGTGATTGGTTTTCGGGCTGCTCGGCCTGATCTGCGAGCAGCTGATTGGGACAGGCTGAGACTGGGAGTTTTCCTGGGAGTGTTGGGCCGTGAGCTGTGTGCCTGCGTGATCCAGCCAGGGCTCTCCTGGTGATCTATCTAATCCATCAAAGCAATCTCAGAGCGACAGCCAGAATGGAGAAACAAAGAAACATGTCACAAGCAAAAGATCAGAAGAAAACTCTAGAAATGGAACCAAATGAAACAGAGGGACCCAACCTTTTAGAGACAGAGTTTAGAACACTGATGATAAGAATGTTTAACAAACTTAGTGAGGACATTAGGAAGGATAGAGAAATCATAAAAAACAACCAGTTAGAACTAAAGAATACAATAACTGAAATGAAGAACACACTCGAAGGAATCACGAGTAGAGTAGATGAAGCAGAGGAGCGGATCAGCGATTTGGAAGATAAAATAGCAGAAATCACCCAGTTGGCACAGCAAAAAGACCAAAGAATAAAAAACAATGAAAATAGTTTACGAGCCCTATGGGACAAGGTGAAACGCAACCACATTCGTCTCATAGGCATACCAGAAGGAGAAGAGAAGAAGCAAGGGGTCGAGAATGTATTTGAAAAAATAATGACTGAAAACTTCCCTACCCTGGTGAAGGAAATCAACATACATGCCCAGGAAGTGCAGAGGGTTCCAAACAAGCTGAACCCAAACAGGTCCACACCAAGACACATTGTAGTTAAAATGGCAAAGGTTAAAGACAGAGACAGAATCCTAAAAGCAGCAAGAGAAAGACAGCAGGTTACATACAAAGGAACTCCTGTTAGACTAACAGCTGACTTGTCTACAGAAACTCTGCAGGCCAGAAGGGAGTGGCAGGAGATACTCAAAGTGACACAAAATAAAGGCCTACAACCAAGATTGCTCTACCCAGCACGGCTATCACTTAAAATTGAAGGAGAAATAAAGAGCTTCTCAGAAAAGAAATAAGCTTAAGGAATTCATTACCACCAAGCCAGCATTGCAAGAAATGTTAAAAGGGCTTTTTTAAACAAAAGAAAGGGATAAACAAGCTAACCCAGGAAGACCAGGAATACAAATAACAAAATGGCAATGCATATGTACCTATCAATAATCATTTTAAATGTGAATGGGCTAAATGCTCCAATCAAAAGACAGAGAGTGGCTGAGTGGATAAGAAAATAGGACACATGTATATGCTGTTTACAGATGGAATAAGATATTTCATGCAAATGGAAATGAGAAAAAAAAAAGGTGGAGTACCAATACTTATTTTGGACAAAATAGACTTTAAAATGACTATAATAAAAGACAAAGAAGGGCACTATAACCCTAATAAACATCTATGCATCCAACATAGGAACTCCTAATTACATATAACAGATTTTGACAGACATAAAGACAGAGATCAACAGTAACACTATCATAGTAGGGGACTTCAGCACATTGTCACCAATGGACAGACCCTTTAGACAGAAAATCAACACAGAAAGAGAGGCCTTAAATGATACTTTAGACCAGCTGGATTTTGTTGATATTTTTAGAGCATTTCACCCTGAAAAAACAGAATATACATTCTTCTCAAGTACACATGGGACATTTTCCAAGATAGACCATGTTAGGCCACAAAACAAGTCTCAGTAAATTGAAGAAGATTGAAGTCATATCAAGCAGATATAAAGGAAAAACTGATGATTGCTGGCTGGGAGGGAGTGGGGCAGAGGGAGACGGGGAACGTTTTGGACAGTGTAGGTGGGACTACAATGTTGCCACAGGGAGATGGGGACAGTTCTGGGAATGTAATTGATAATGTTGTGAAGAGACTATTATGTTGCGTGAAATAAGTCAGTCAGAGAAGGACAGGTACCATGTGATCTCACTTGTGTGTGGAGTCTGAAGAGCTGAGTGAACGATCAAAGTAAACAGACTCGTAGATGTAGAGGAAAAACTGAGGGTTGCTAGTTGGGAGGGGGGTGGCGATGGTGGGGGAAGGGGAAGGGATTAGACAGCATAAATAGACAACTACAATATTGCCACAGGGATATGAAACACAGTTAGGGGAGTATAATAATGTTGTAAAAATTTTGTGGCGTGTCAGATAAGTCACATGTCTTGTTAGGGAGACCACTTCATGGATGGAGTAGAGGCTTGATCACTGCACTGTACACCTGAAACTGATGTTGTATAGTATTGTATGCCAACTGTAACTGAATATGTGGATGGTCACGGGATGTGGAGTATACTGTGGAGGGGAGTCAGGGGAGTTGTGATGGATATGTATGATATGCAGGGGGAGTGGGGTGGCGAACTGGGGGAGGAGGGTTGTCACTTTGGGGGGTAAAGAGTATAACTATTGCATTGTGTTGTACACCTGAAACTAATAAAAAAATAAATTAAAAATAAAAAAGAAACAAAGGGGTTAGAAATGGAACAATAAGAGTGAGTTAAACCCCAAGCAGGCATAAAGCATGACGTGATAAAGATGAAAGTAGAATCAATGAAATTTAAAACAGTAAAACACTAGTGAAATGAAACCATACTTAATTTCTGAAATGGTAAATAAAGTTGACAAACTCTAGCTAGACCGAGTAAGGGAAAACTAAAGAAGACACAGATCAATATCATGGATGGAAGAGGAGGAAGTACTACAGACCCCACAGATATTAAAAGAATTAAAAAGGACTACAGCGAACAATTCTATTCCCCAAAATTGGACAATTAAGATGAAATTGACTCATTCTTTAAAGACACAAACTACCAGAACTCACTCAGGAGAGAACAGATACTGCCTTAATGGGTCCCCCATGGCAATTTAATAGGCTTTGTGTCTTAGAGCAGTTTTAGGTTCACAGCAAAACTGAGTGGAAAGTGCACCGAGTTCCCTCATAACCTGCACCCTCTCACTTGCACATCCTTTCCCCCTCTGAATATCTTGTGATATTGATACATTTGATACAAATGTGGTTCATTTGTTTTAACCAGTAAACCTACGCTGACACATCAATAGCAACCAAATTCTCTAGTTCACATCCTGGTGTTATACGTTCCAAGGCTATTGATAAAGGTATAATGACCATTATACATGGATCATTATAGCTCATAAGGAATAGTTTCACTGGCCTAAAATTCCTGTTTTCTGCCCAGCCATCCCTCCTTGTCCCCCCACCCCCACCCCCCAGTAATATCTGCTCTTTTACTGTCTCCATAGTCTTGTCTTTTCCAGGACATCATATACTTGGTTCTTCCTTTTTATTTTTATTTTTTGAGGGCAGTGTTACTGGCTCTCATATGTGGGACAAACCGGGGCCTCTGGCTTCCCAAGCCAGCGCTTAACCACCGTGCCACTCTGCCGGCCCTGGATATCATATACTTGGAATCACACAGTATGGAGATTTTCAGATTGGTTCTTTCACTCAGTAATGTGCATTTAAGGTTCCTCTGTGTCTTTCCATAGCTTGATGACTCATTTCTTTCTTTCTTTTTCCCCCCTAATTTTTAATTGAAGTAAAATACAAATGACATAAAATGTACTGTCTTCACCATTTTTAAGTATACAGTTCAGGGCTATTAAGTGCATTCCTAGTGCTGTACATCCATCACCACCATTCACCTCCAGAGCTCGTTTCATCTTGAAAAACTGAAACTATACACATTAGACAATAACTTCACATTCTCCCTTCCTCCAGCCCCTGGGAAGCACCGTCGTGTTTCTGTTTCTAAAATTGTCTAGAAACATTCTGTTCCTAAGACACCTCACGTAAGTGGCACCATATAGCACTGGTCTTTTTGTGACTGGCTTATTTCACTTACCATAATGCCCTCATGGTTCATCCCTTTTTGTTTCATTTTAAAGGCTGAATAATATTCCCTTGTATGTGTTTACGTGTTGCTTATACACTCATTCGTCAAGGGATCCTGAGTTGCTGTCACTCTTCAGTTATTGTGAATAATGCTGCAGTGAATATGGCTTTACAAATACCTCTTTGATACCCTGCTTTTAGCTCCTCTGTGCATATCCCAGTAGAATTACTGGATCATATGATAATTCTACTTTTAAGCTTTTAGGGAACCACCACGCTGATTTCCACAGTAGCTGCACCATTTCATGTTCTCAACAACAATGCGCAAGTGTCCCGATCCCTCCACATTCTCACCAACAATTGTTATTTTCTGTTTTTTTTTTAATATATATACTAGTTATCCTAATGGGTGTAAGGTGATATCTCATTGTACTTTTGATTTGCATTTCTCTAATGATTATCAGTGTTGAACATCTTTTCATGAGCTTTTTGGCCATTTGTATGTCTTCTTTGGAAAAACGTCTTCTCAAGTCCTTTGCAGATTTTTTGATTGGGTTGCTTGAATTTTTTTGTTGTTGTTGTTATTGAGTTCTATGAGTTCTCTATACATTCTAGATACTGATCCCTTCTCAGATACATGATTTTCAAAAATGTTTTCCCATCTTATTTTTTCTCTGTTGAGATTTTGGAGGGTGGGAATTGGGGAAGGGGAACAGCTTTGGGGAACCAGGGAAGGGGAACAGACAAGTTGCTGTCCTTTTGTTCTTCAGTCTAGTTGTGGAGGACATTGCTTCACTGGCCCATGTTGGTATCAAAATTGCGCTCTTCTTGGGTGAGGCAGATCGGTCGCCGGCCTCTGGATGGCCGCTCACCGCAGCTATTGGCAGCTCACGGGTGCCGGCCACTCACTGTAGCCCATGGCAGCCCACTGCAGCAGGGGCTGCAGCTATGCCGTCCCGGGGACTCACAGCAGCCCAGCTCCAGGTGGAGCTGTTGTTCACCATCTTAGCTGTAGAGGGCAGTGTCACTGGCCCTCATATGTGGGATCCGAAATACGGGGCCGCTGGCGTCCCAAGCCCATTCTTAACCAACGTGCCACTCTGCCAGCCCAAGATTGTCTTTTGATGCAAAACTATTTAAAATTTTCAGAAACTTCAGTTTGTATATTTTTCTTATGTTGCTGTGAGTTTTGGTGTCATGTCCATGACATCATTGCCAAATCCAATGCTGTGAAGCTTTATCCTATGTTTGTTTTGTTTTGTTTTGTTTTTGTTTTGAGGACAATGTCACTGGCCTTCATATGTGGGATCCGAACCGGGGCCGCCAGCGTCCCAAGCCAGCGCTTAACCACCGCACCACTCGGCCGGCCCAACTTTATCCTATGTTTTATTCTAATAGTATTACATTTTAGTCTTACATTTAGGTCATGGGTCCATCCTGACTTAGTTTTTGTATATAGTGTTAGGGAGGCTCCAACTTTATTCTTTTGCATGTGGATACCCAGCTTTCCCGGCTCCATTTGTTGAAAACACTGTCTTTTCTCCACAGAATGGATTTGATGCCCTTTTCAAAAATGAACCAACCGTGGGTCTGCCAAGTGGGGTGGTGGTTAAGCGCTGGCTTGGGAAGCCAATGGCCGTGGTCGGGTCCCACATATGAGGGCCAGTGACACTGCCCTCAAAAAAAAAAAAAAAAAAAAAAAAGATACTGTGAAGAGAGTCAAGATAAGCCCCGTATCGTAGAAAATATTTGCAAATCACACATTTGACGAAAGTACTTGTAGCCAAAATTTATAAAGAATCTCAAAATACAATATCAATAGAATCTAACAAAGAAAAGGGCCTAAAGATTTGAAGAAATACCAGAAAGATGCATGGGTGGCAAACAAGCATATAAAAAGGTACTCTCCACCATTAATCATCAGGGAAAAGCAAGCTGACCACAATGATGTCCCCCACACACCTGTTAGAATGGCTCAAATGAAGAAAGACTGGCCATCCATGCCACGGGGCCAGCATGAGAAGGGACTACCTCTCACACACTGCGGGGAAATGCACAGCATCACGGGCACTCTGGAAAGCGGTCTGGGCTTTCTCACCAAGGGAAACACACACTTACGGGGTGAGCAGCCCCCGCACCCCTGGCTGTTTACCCCAGAGAAATGCACGCTCATTATCACGCGGAACCCTGGATACAAACAATGTTTAGAGCAGCCACAGTCATTATCCTCCAGAACAGGAAACAGTGACAATGCCCTTCAGCCCCTGACTGGGTGACCAGGCTCGGGACGTCCGTTCAGCGGAGCGCCCTCCGCAGTGACGGGCAGTGAACCGCGGGCACACGGCGACTCCCGCGCGCTGTGCTCAGTGAAAGAAGCCAGAGCCCAAAGGCTACATCCTATCGGGCGCCATGTATACGACATTCCAGAAAAGACAGCGATGGTGACCGAGACCAAGTGGTGGCCAGGGGCTTTGGATGAAGGCAGTTGGCGGCAGTGAAGTGACGCGAGGGACCTTTTGGGGGTGATGGGGTTCTTCTGTGGGGTACAGTGGTACATGTGCACTTGTCAAAACTCATAGGCCTGCACCCCACGAAGAGGGGATTAAATGAGGGGACGTGTGTGTGTCGGGGGGTGGGGGGTAAGTCCTTGGTTCTGCAACGTCAGGCAGGTGAATTTCCTCCCCCTGAGGAAGTGAGGAACCTTCACCTGCGTTTTGCCAACATGTTGCTCGGTTATTTGCTGCATTCTGCTTCCCTTTGGGTCCGCTGGGCCACCTGTCTCAGGACGTTTCCACTCAGTGTGTGAGAGGCAACGTGTCAGAAGGGCTGTGTCACCGGAAATGCCTCAGTTCCACGCACCAGGGCACCCAGCGGAGTCCGGTCACGGAAGCCATTGCCCGCAGACTGGGAGATGGGTCTGTGCCTTGTCTCCTGCAGCCCCGCCGGCCGGGCGGGGAGGAAGCGGGTCTCTCTCGAAGCTTTTCCAGGGTGTCTTCCTGTTCGGTGTCAGATTCCCCCCAGTGGGTCTAGACATGGCCGTCTCCGTTCATCTGGCCCCGCGTTCGGGCCAGACTCCACACCTGAAGCCCCTTCTGCTCTGGGAAATGTTCTCTTTCTCCCTTGGCTGCTCTGTCTTCCTGCAAATCCCACGGCATGAGTGTTGGATCTTCTGGAAACGCCATCTGTTCGCCTGAAGTCTTCTTTTCTGCGTCCCGCCTGCCACTCTGCTGGCTTGGAGGCCCCCTCCCCGCCCTCCCCTTACTGCTCCTCTGAGGGGCCGGTCTGTGCGCTCCTCAGCCTTTCCCTTTCGGGACGTCCTACGGCGGATGAGCTGCAGTGTCCAATGCCAGCCCCGGGCTGCCCGGTCGCTGTCCGATGGACACACTCGCCTGCAAGGTCGCAGAGAACACCTGGAGCAGAGCAGGCAGGCTCCAGGGTGCCGGTGGTCCCTGTGCTGTGCGTTAGGGAACCAAACCCGGTGCGGGAGCCACCAGTCTTCCACCACAACAGCGATTGTACAACCAGCACCTCGTTCCTGTAAATAAACTGGAGGAATAAGGACTTCCTCCAAGGACACTGCTCAAAACACCAATGAGGAAGGGAAGGCGTGGGGAGCCTCAAACACACGCCCTGGAGGGTATAAAAGCCGTCAGCCGAGCGCCTCACTCACACACTCACTCACACACCCACACACCCACACTCACCCTCCCCCCAGCTCACCTCCAGCCCACCGCCCCCCATGGCCACATCCACTCTGCCCGTCTGCTCCGGCGACCTGAGCTATGGCAGCCGCGTCTGCCTGCCGGGTTCCTGTGACTCTCGCACTGACTCCTCCTGGCAGGTGGACGACTGCCCAGAGAGCTGCTGCGAGCCCCCCTGCTGTGTCCCCAGCTGCTGCGAGCCCTCCTGCTGTGTCCCCAGCTGCTGCCAGCCCTCCTGCTGCATCTCCTCCCCCTGCCAACAGGCCTGCTGCGTGCCTGTCCGCTGCACACCTGTCTGTTGCACACCTGTCTGCTGCACACCCGTCTGCTGCACACCTGTCTGTTGCACACCTGTCTGCTGCAAGCCCGTCTGCTGCACACCTGTCTGCTGCAAGCCCGTCTGCTGCACCCCCGTCTGCTGCAAGCCCGTCTGCTGCACCCCCATCTGCTCTAGGGCCACCCTCTGCCCCTCGTCCTGCTGCAGACCCTCCTCCTGCATGACTGTCATCTGCCGCCCCGTGTGCTCCCGCCCGGCCTGCTGCGTCCCCGCCTCGGCCCAGAAGTCCTGCTGCTGAGCAGCATGTCCCCCCCAGGACCAGCAGGCTCCAGGTGGCACCCTGCGACTGCAGCCCCCCGGCCCCCCCCAGTCTGGTCCTGACCTGTTAGGTGGCCACCCCCACCCAGGATGGGGTGCCTCAGGTCTCCACTGTCCTGACCGCAGCTCTGATTCCCAGAAATCCCTGACCTTGCTGCTCCCCGGGCTTCTGCCTCGGAGCAGGCACCTCTTCCTGCCTCTGGGTCACCTGTTCTGCCCTCCAGTTTCTCTGTCAGTCCCTTGATCTTGACTCTAAAGCTGCACCTTCTTGGGCGCCCCAATAAACTCACTTCATCACCTGAGCTGCTTCCTTCCTCTGATCAAAGGGGGACACACGGCTCTGAGCAGACTTTGGTCTCCTCCAGCCACTCCGTAACCCTAGGAATTCGTGACTGGGACATAAATCCCAAAGGGCAGTGGCCTAACTCCTCTGAGGGGCAGGGTCACCGGCAGGACTGTAGCCGTCACCCAGGGAGGGCAGTGATGGAGTGTCCAGAGGCCATGCGACCCAAGCTGAGCCCAGTGGATTTTTCTGAATTAGGTTTTAAATCACATGGATCATGGAGGCCTTTAACTTCTTTAGAATAATGGTTGCATGGGATTTGGTTCACAGTGTGAGGTGGGCTAACGCTTGCTAAAAACATATATTCTGTAGCTGATTTACAGATCTGCTTTGTCATTCAGGTTGGAATACTTTCAATTCTTTCCTTTTAGTGTCAGATTAAGGATTAATAGACTTTGAGTTGCAATTCCATACAATCGAGACATTGTTTCTATACAGTCCTGCGTGTACTGGGGTGGCTGGTGTTTTTGAGGTCACATCGGTTTGACATCACCATGTGGTTGGTGGGGCATGGGTTTTAAACTGTGGCAAAATCCACATAACATGAAGCTTTCCACTCTAACCGTTTCAGGGCGCAGCTCAGTCGTGTTAGGCATGCATGCTGTTGTACAACCATCACCACCATCGTCTCCAGAACTCTTTTCGTCTTCCCAGAATGAAACCTGCTTGCATTAAACGCTAACTTCCCACCCATCCACCAGCCCCTAACCCCCACCATCTACTGTCTGTCTCTATGAATCCGCCTACTCCAGGGACCTCATACTAGTGAAATCGTACAGTGTTTGTCCTTTTGTGCCTGTCTTGTTTCCTGAGCGTGATGTCTTCAGGGTTCCTCCATGTTGATGTCAGAACTTCCATTCAAAGGCTGAATAACATTCCATTGTATGACCAAACCACTATGCTTACCTGTCCATCTACAGGTGGACGCCTGCCTGGGTTGTTTCTCTTTTAGTTCTTGTGACTAAGGCTGCAGTGAACATGGGTGTACAAGTATCTCTTTGAAACCCTGCGTTCAATTCGTTGGGGTGTGTGCCCAGAAGTGGGACTGCTGGATCATCTGATAGGTCTGTATTGAGTTTTTAAGGAACCTCCATGCTATCCCAGCTGCCGCACCATTTAGCATTCCCACCGACAGTGCGCGAGGATTCCCATTTCTCCACGGCACTTGACACTTGTTGTTTTCTGTTGATAATAGCCATTTTCATGGGTGTGAGCACTGCGCCGGCTTTTATCACAGACGTGGTTCCTGCTGTGGGCCTTGTGCCATAAACCCCACCCTACCCGCTGGCCCTCACCTGTCCTGCCCTCACCTGTCCTGTCCTCACCTGTCCTGCCCTCACCTGTCCTGCCCTCACCTGTCCTGTCCTCACCTGTCCTGTCCTCACCTGCCAGCCCTCACCTGTCCTGTCCTCACCTGTCCTGTCCTCACCTGTCCTGTCCTCACCTGTCCTGTTCTCACCTGTCCTGTCCTCACCTGTCCTGCCCTCACCTGTCCTGTTATCACCTGTCCTGCCCTCACCTGTCCTGTTCTCACCTGTCCTGCCCTCACCTGTCCTGTCCTCACCCGCCGGCCCTCACCTGTCCTGCCCTCACCTGTCCTGTCCTCACCTGTCCTGCCCTCACCTGTCCTGTTCTCACCTGTCCTGCCCTCACCTGTCCTGCCCTCACCTGTCCTGCCCTCACCTGTCCTGTTCTCACCTGTCCTGCCCTCACCTGTCCTGCCCTCACCTGTCCTGCCCTCACCTGTCCTGCTCTCACCTGTCCTGCCCTCACCTGTCCTGCCCTCACCTGTCCTGCCCTCACCTGTCCTGTTCTCACCTGTCCTGTCCTCACCTGTCCTGTCCTCACCTGTCCTGTCCTCACCTGCCAGCCCTCACCCGCCGGCCCTCACCTGTCCTGTCCTCACCTGTCCTGTCCTCACCTGTCCTGCCCTCACCTGTCCTGTCCTCACCTGCCAGGCCTCACCCACCGGCCCTCACCTGTCCTGTCCTCACCTGTCCTGTCCTCACCCGCCGGCCCTCACCTGGGCCCTCACCTGTCCTGTCCTCACCTGCCGGCCCTCACCTGGGCCCTCACCTGTCCTGTCCTCACCTGTCCTGTCCTCACCCGCCGGCCCTCACCTGGGCCCTCACCTGTCCTGTCCTCACCTGCCGGCCCTCACCTGGGCCCTCACCTGGGCCCTCACCTGTCCTGTCCTCACCTGCCAGCCCTCACCTGGGCCCCCTTTCTTGCAGAAGAACGAGTACCTGTTCTCCGTGGTGGCGGAGGCGCCGGACGCACTGCTGCTGGGCCTGCGCTACTCGCCCACCCGCGTGCACTTCGTGTTCCTCCACGAGGACGCGGCGGGCGCCTGGCAGACACGCGTGACCTTCCACAGCCTGGCCCTGATGGACAGCCAGTGGCACACGCTGGTCTTGGCCGTGTCTGAAGACTCTTTCTCCCTCTCCATGGACTGCGGCGTCCCGGTGGACATGTAGGTGTTGGGACGCCGGGGAGGGTCGGAGGGCGCTGCGTGCGGCCCCCCGCGCCAGGCCCCGGGTGGCCAGCCAGGGACGGCTCGCGCTGTGCAGAAACCATCCTTAGGGACACGCACGTGGCGGGGGCGCCAGGGTTCTCGGCCTCCAGAAAGGCCACGGGGAGGCGGGCGGGGCGCCGGCGCAGGTCCGAGGGCAGCGGGGAGCGGACGCCTGGCCCAGGGTTTGCACCGCGGTACGAGTCCAGGCTGCGTGGGTTGGGCTTGCCGGGAGCCGTGCCCTGCAGGGTGCTGTCACCATCACGAAAAGGCCGCGGAGGGACATCACAGAGAACTCAAGCCCGGAGCCAAACGGAAGCTACAGCCGGGCTTGAAGAGTAGGTCTTGCTGTGTGCCTTTCTGCACCTCACTTAACCTCTCTGACTCAGTGTCCTCACCTGGGATGCGGGGCAGGTATTCGATAAGACTCAGGGTACGTGCAGTGTAGTCCTAAGTACCTTTGACACAACCCCGGGGGCTTGGAAGCCTGAGTCCGTTTCTTGTCCTTGTCACCTTGTCACCTCCTGGTTCCTACGGGCCTGCTGATGATCCACACAGGCCCTCAGCTGCCATTTTTGGTGAGTGGAGCTGGAGACTTTTTAATCACAAATGGCCCTGTTTGCATTAGCTCTATCATTATACCAAATATTACTTTCAAAGGTAGACTCTAGCCCTGCTTTGTTATTATGAAACTTATTCCATAACTCCCTAACAAAAAGAATTCGTAGCAGTTAGACACTATGTTTAAACATGGCTTTATCAACACCTCCCTCACCCTGCCCCCTGGCAGATCGGGGCCTTTGTGGGATGATGACAGTCAGCAGGGGCCAGCCCAGGGGTCTGGACCGGGGCGGGAGTGCTGGTGGCCGAGGTGGACGTCAGGCCCGGCTTCCCGGGCCCTGCAGGCGCCGTGGAGGGCACACACCGGGATGCAGAATGCCTGGCGGCCACGTGGAGACGGTGCCCGGGGCGGAGGCGGCCAGCTGCGGCTGGCGGCAAAGACTGGAAGGCGCGGTGCTTTCACAAGAGGACGTGGTGCCGCGGCCCAGGGGATGCTGCGCAGTGAGGAGTCGCACGTGCCTCGCTTTTCTGCACCAGAGGCTCCGATCATGCCGTCCCCTCCAGCAGGGCACCCGCCTTCTCACCCGTCCTCAGAGATCGGTCCCCACATGCACATCAAGCCCTAACTCTGGCCATCCAACACCCCCGAGTCACCCGGGAGGCCACCCCCTCCTGCCTGACACCATCTGTCCCGCCGGGCCTCAGTGGAGTGTGGTGGGGCTGGGGGCCCTGCACAGGGAGAAGCCACTGGAGGCTCCTGTGAGAAGGCAAAGAGCTGCTGAACACCTCCACAGCATGTGCTTTTGCAGAAGCCCTTGTCCTGGGACCTAGGGGTGCCCCCAAATTCATGTCCCCTAGGATCTGGGAATGGGACCTTGTTGGGACAGGGCTTTGCAGGTGTGATCCAGTGAAGTTGAGGTCACCAGGAGGTGTGGACCCTGATCTAGTGACTTGTGTCCTTATAAGAAGAGGAGAAGGCTTGTGATCACAGGGCCAGAGGGTGAAGCCACATGGCCTCAGGGCAGGGAGCCCAGAAGCCCCCAGGGGCAGGGAGGGCAGGGGACCCCCCGAAGCCTCCAGCAGGAGCACAGCTCCGCTGGCAGTTTGGACTTCTGGACCCAGTACCGTGAGGGGATGGGTTTCTGTCGTTTCAGCGGCCCGGCCGCAGGTTCTTCGTTACACCCTCAGCGGGGCGCTGCCCTGCCGTTTTCTGGTAAATGGCCTCTGCCAGCTGCTCTTTTGTGGCCCTAAAACCCTCCTCCCTGGTTTTCAGCACTGCTGACGTGCCCTTCCCGGCCACCCTATCCATGCAAGGAGCCCGGTTCTTCATCGGCAGCCGCAGGAGGACCAAAGGCCTGTTCACGGTCAGTGTAGAGGGGCTGCCTGCCAGCTCTCCCCACACCAGGGCTGGCAGGGTGGCTGTCACCACGGCCTGCTGTCCCGATGCTCTGGTTCCAGTTCGCTGCGTGTGGCAGGCGGGAGCGGGGAGCACTCGGCACACACATGCCAGCCCCACCCGACACGCCCCTGCATCGCTGTGTCCTCCTCCAGGCACACGGGTCCCCACTGCTGCCACAGCCCATGACCTACACCCTCAGAGCCCCAGCCTGTGTCCTCTTACCACAGAGGGAGGCCTCCCCACTCTGAGAAGATGAGCCCGCGCCCAGCCCTCCCAAGCACCCCCCCGGGTTCTCTTCTCTATAGTCCTCTCTCCCCTACAGTGCAGGTGAGGGCACCTTGTTCCAGGAGGGCTTTTGTTCCCTGTGTGTCCAGGGTCTAGAACCATGCCTGACACATAGCAGGTGCTCTGCGAATATATTATATACTGATGGTATGCCTGGATGGATGGATGGATGAGTGGATGGATGGATGGATGATGAGTGGATGAGTTGATAGATGGGTGGATGGATGGATGGATGAGTGGATGGCTAGATGGGTGGGTGGGTGGGTGGGTGGGTGGACAGATGCGTGAATGGACAGATGGATGGATGGTGGAAGGATGCATGAGTGATGGATGGATGAGTGGATGGGTTGTTAGATGGGTGGGTGGGTGGATGGATGGATGGATGGATGGATGGATGGATGGATGGATTGATAGATGGGTGGATGGGTGGATGGATGGATGGATGGATGGATGGATGGATGGATGGATGAGTGGATGGCTAGATGGGTGGGTGGATGGGTGGACAGATGGATGGATAGACGGATGGATGGATGATGGATGGGCATATGAATGGATGGAAAGGTGGACAAATGGATGGGTAAGCAATGCAGGCCGGTCACTCTAGGTTAGTCCACAGAAAAAAATCCCTTTGTGGTTTCATTACCACACTGATGCTCCCAGTGCTCTCCCCATAACCAATATGTGGCGTCTTCTCTCCCAGCTCTAGAGATGGCTAGGCCCCCACCCTAGTCCCACCGTCCCCCAGGATCTGACTGTGCTGCCCCTCTCTCTGCAGGGCCTGGTGAGGCAGCTGGTCCTGCTACCCGGCTCAGATGCCACTGCCCAGCTGTGCCCCTGCAGGAATGCCGACATCATACTGTCCATCCCCCCTGTCCTGCAGGGTCTCACGGGGAGGCCAGAAGACAATGAGGTGCTGAAATACCCCTATGGTTAGTAGCCAAACCCTCCACCCCCACACCCTGGGGAGGTGGGGTGTCAGCCCTACCGGCTCCAAGCCTCACTGGTCAGGGGCGTCCCCTCCAGTTGATGACCCTGCAACCCAGTCCTGGAGCCATGTTTCCAAAAGCCCGAGCACGAGGAGGAGACTGGGTCCGCTCCCAGGCCTGCGCTGGGCACTGTGAGGGGTCAAGGAGACACTCTGTGGCACAGCCCGGCCACTGGGGCTGGGCTGCAGTACAGACGTGGTTCTGAGGGGGCTAAGTAGCATCATTAGGACATGTTGGCCTGACCTGAGAAGGAGGTGTTATTACAGGAAGTGATGGGGTCAGAATGCCACAGAACTAAGCAAAGCAGAAGTTTAGGTAAAAATATGCCCCAGGGAGGTAAACAAGGCGGGCGGATCACGAAGGGCTTTTAGAAGAGCTGGAGATCAAGGTGAGGACCGCTGTCCTCTGGAGCTGGCAGGGAGCTTTAGGATGTCCGGCTGCATGCAGACTCCTGGGGCAGGCCACTTGCTCCCCGCTCTCACCGCCTCCTGAGACCTCGTTTAAGACCCCCAAGTAGGTCCTCACAGCCCGGCTCAAAGGCAAAGGCAGGACTGCCCCTGCAGAGAGCACATTTCCACCGGACACTCCCTCTCCTCCCCCCCAGAAACCAATATGAAGGTGACTCTGGGACCCCGGCCTCCATGCAGCAAAGTGGAGGACTCCCAGTTCTGGTTTGACGCCAGCCGGAAAGGGCTGTACCTGTGTGTGGGCAGCGAGTGGGTCTCCGTGTTGGCAGGTGAGGCGGCCTGGGCAGCGGGGGCTGGGCCCTGACAGGCTCTGGGGACTGAGGGTGTATACTTGGAGCCAGTGTTACCTAGGAACAGGGAACATCCCCACTCAGAGCTGCGAGCCTCTGCATTGAACAGGAACCACGTGTCCCCCTGGGCACCACTCGTGGGCTGGCAGGGTGCGTCATCTCCCCTTGTGCCCGTCCAGGGAAGGGCACAGGGCTCCCTGGGGACTGGCCTCCCCTGTGGGGCCCACCCACTCTCTTCACGCCCTGTGCTCCCTGTGGGAACCCGAGGACATTACTGCTGCAGCAAGCCCTTGCAGCTGCCCATCCCTGTTGTAGGAAGGGCGAGTAGAAGTGGCCATGGGGGCTCTGGACAAGGTGCCCACAGGAAAAGGGAACCGGCTCCATCTGGGCCCTTCAAGAGCTCCTGACTCCATTCTCTGGTTTAGGGCACAGCCTTTTGTGGCAGCAGTGAGCATGGGGAATGTCCCCTACAGACTGGCCACATTGAGTCCTCCCCATGACGGTTACTGGGGGCCCTACAGACCCAGGAGAGTGAACAGGCTCCCTTGGCCCCACACTAACCCCCCAGGGCCACTGCTCAGGGCCGGGGGTCATGCCCCCAGGACTCCTCCAAGCCCCCCTCCTCAGAAGCATTAACGGGTCTCACCGTCTCTGTGACAAGCCAAGGAGAAGCTGGACTATGTGGAGGAGTACCAGAGCCTGCACACCAACTCGGAGACGCTGGGCCTCGAGGTCTTCGTCATCCCTGAGGCCGGGCTCTTCGTGGCAACGGCCAATCGGAAAGCCACGTCCGCCATCTACAAGTGGATGGACGGGAGGTTCGCCTCCTACCAGAACATCCCCACGCAGCAGGCGCAGTCCTGGAGGCACTTCACCATCGGGAGAAAGGCAAGTCCGCTTCGGGCGACTTCCTCAGCCCTTTCTCAGCTGGAAAACTGCACAGTCTAAAAGTTGGGGCTCCTGATGTAGATCCCACAGAGAAAGCGTTTCTGCTGCTTTCAGAGCCTTCCAGGTTCCCAGCATCATTCACGGTCACATGCTCAGCTGCGTCCCTAAACGCAGACCGGGACGTTGGGAAAGCCCGGGTTGCCACGCGATAGAAGGCAGGCCATTTCCGAGGCGCCGCCCCGCCCTCTGTAGGCCCATCAGTACTACAGTAAAAGCTTGTTGCGGTCCTTTGGACCCATCAACGATGCAGAAGTCATTTCGCAACAGAAACAGTGAGGCCATGCAGTGTCCAGATGGAAAGGCAGGCACGGAGGGCGAGGGCCAGCCCCAGGGGTCCTGGGGTGGAGACCCTCATGGCCAGCCCCCTCTGCAGTCAGGGCTGCACTGAGCAGAGGGCCCACGGGTGAGGGTCTCAGAGGGCCCTTCCCACCTCCCAGCTCCTTCTTGGGCCACCTTCCTATGCCTGGCCCCCAAATCATTCACTCACCAACACGTGTGTGCCAGGCACAGCGCTGCCCACCCCTCAGCCCACCCACAGGGGACAAACCCTGGCCCCAGGCCCAGCATGATGAGTGAACAACTCACTCTCTGGTTATTCAGTTGATGACATTTCAAAGAATTTTATGTTTTTCATGATAAAAAATGATAACTTTACATCAAAGAAAAATTGGGAAATTCAGAAAAACAAGGGGAAAATCTGTCCGCTCGCCCAAGGAGATGCAGGGTTTACTGGGACACTCATGTGTCCAGGCCCAGTGACGAAAACATTTTTGCGTCCAGAGCTTTTCCCAGATAGAGAAGGTAACGGGCGGCGGCCACGGCCACGGCTCAGGGTGTCACTCGTGAGGAGTAGCTGTGGGCCGCAGGGCTGCGGCCCGCCGAGGCCATCCGCGACGGAGGGGTGCTCGGCCTGTCCCTCGCCGTCGGGGCAGAGGCGCTGGCACCGGGCCGGGGAGCCCAGCGTCCCTGTCCTGTCTTTCAGGTGTTCCTGGCTGTGGCCAACTTTGACCCGAATGAAAAGGGCCAGGAGTTCTCCGTCATTTACAAATGGAGCCCCAGGAAGCTGCGGTTCACACCCTACCAGAGGGTCCCCACCCACAGCGCCCGGGACTGGGAGGCCTTTCAGGTGGCTGGCGAGCACTTCCTGGCGGTGGCCAACCACCGAGAAGGTAGGGGTCCTGGCCTTCGGCCCGGAAGGGAGCCACCCGGGCAGGCGTGACCCACCTGCCCGGCATTGTCCTCTGTTACAAATGATATTAAGTCACACCAGCCCGTGTCCCTGGGCTTGGTCATCTGATGCTGGTCTCTAAGGGTGAACACACCTGAGCACCCCCTCTCACCTGTCCAGATAGGAAGACAGACGTGTGGTCTGTACCTGCCCTCAGGAGAGTTGCCATGGAAACGTGGGCCACCTGGCTGCACAGATGGCCTCATTTGAAACTAATTAATTAACCAACCAACCAACCAACCAACCAACCAACCAACCTCCCCTTGAGAGGGTCTAGCTGACAGGTGGGCAGTGACACTGACCAGCAGGCCCAGTGCCAGGCTGGGGAAGCCGCCGGAGGATCCGGGGCCCCACTTCCCTGAGACCAGTCTCACCCACCTGCACACAAACTCTGTGTGATGTGTGTGTGCAGTGGGCGGGACAGCTGGGAACGGCAAACCTCGTCCTGGGCTCGTGACTGTCCTGAGTGACCAAGGAGATCCCTTCCCCATCCTGTGACTTCAGGGGTGCACAGGGTCCAAGGCGGCAGCCGGCAAGTGGGGTGTCTCTAGCTCAGGCCTCTGGCAGGCTCCATGGTCAGAGTTCACCTACGTCTAAGACCCTCCAGGGAGCTCTGGGGAGGAGCCCCCACTCACTGATGGCAGGGGGACCCTCACCAGTGCCCCCCACAGAAGTGAGTGAGTGCCCCCGGACGGGCTGGCCCAGAGGGCTCCAGGAGCATAGTTTCTGACCTGTGGGGCACAGTGGGAGCAAGGGGACACTGGGCAGTACGAGAGGGGAGGCTGGAGGGGCAGTGGGGCGTCCCACCCCCAAGAACCTGAAGTCATCGGAAGGGGGCCGTTGAGGGGTTCCATCTGGGCAGGGATAGGCGGTGAGTCACATGAAGGGCGAGCGACGGGTGCAGCGAGGGGAGGGCCGGGCCAGAGCGGCCCTGGGCCGAGTCCGGGGGCCCAGGGAGGGCGCGCGTGTCCCCTCCCTTGACACAGCTGCTTGGCTTCCAGGTGACAACCACAACATCAACAGCGTCATCTACAAGTGGAACCCGAGGACACGGCTGTTCGAGCCCAACCAGACCATCGCCACGTGCGGCGCCTACGACTGGGAGTTCTTCACCGTGGGGCCCTACTCGTTCCTGGTGGTGGCCAATGCCTTCAACGGCACATCCACGAAGGTGCAGTCCCACCTGTACGTCTGGCTGCTCGGCTCCTTCCAGCTCTTCCAATCCTTCCTGGTAAGGGACCGATGTGGGCCTCAGCCTCCATCCCGCCTCCGTGCCTGGTGACATGGGACCAGGGGCCCCAGCCGGGAGCGGCCCGGGTCCGCACTGCCACCCTGGCCCTCGCCTCCATCAGGGTCCGGCAGAGCCCTGTTGCCCGTGGCAGAGTCTGGTACCCCGCAAGGGGCCTGGAGCCCTAACGGGAGGGGTGGGCTCCCTGGCTGCGTCCTCCCTCCCTGTGGCACCGCGCTGTCCTGGGTGCCCCCGTCTGACTTGCCTCTGTGTGGCCCTGGGGAGCCGGGCAGCTGGCCTCTGACCTGGGGTGGGGGCAGCCCCCCCTTCAGACCTCAATGTTCTCGGCTGGTTCCAGTGGCCATGGGCCGGCTGGCAGCCTTTGCATGGAGACTGCGGAAGGCTTTGTCAGCGTGAAACTGTGCCAGACGCCCCGTTAGTCACACGTGTCCCAGGCTGCGTGATGAGAAGGGGGCAGGGGCAGCACAGATTCTGGGCAGGGCTTGCTCGTGGCCACCGCCGGCTCGCGGGTGGGCTCTGGCTGTCATCCACTCTCTTCACGGAGGAGCGCCGGGGACTGTCTCCACGTCATGGAGAGGCCGTTACTGCCCACACGAGACTCCTTCCTCCCTCTGATCCTCCTGGAACCAAAGTGTCCCTTTGCTCACTTATGTGTCCCCCATTCCCCAGCAAAAATGCGTTGAGGGCCCTTGAGCCTCAGACAGCGACTGCTCAGGTGTGCCCTGTCTGTCCCGGGCGAGGCTGGCAGTCATGGGCGGAGGAGCAGAGCGGGAGACCCACGCCCCCCCAGTGGGGTCTCCAGGGAAGTGGGAAGGGCAGCCCTGCGTTTGCCGAGGGGCTGGTGGGGGGTCTGCGTTGGCGTGATCGACAGCAGTCCAGAGAATTCCAGCCGCACCATCCACACCGGTGAGCCTGGAGGTGGCATGTTGGTTGCACACAAGAGGGGGAGACAGAGTGGGGGAACTGGAGCCCCTGGAGCCCCCCCCCCACATACACGTGAAGGGAAGTGAGAGTCACGCAAGCAGAGGGCGTAGCGCTAAGGGCCGGCCGGGCTCGCGGAGCTCACACCGTGCCGTTGCCCTCCATTGTCACTCAGGGAATTGCGCCGGGTCGCCAGGCCTGCTGGAGGCTGGGCACGCTGTCCAGCTGTCCACACCCGCCTGAGGGCACACACGAGCTCCTCTGTGTCAGGGCGGCTCCCGTGGGAAGCGGCATTAGGATAAGCCCAGAGTGGGGTGCGGGGAGCTGGCAGGAGGGGCAGCCCTGGGCAGCTGGGTGCCCTTGGGAGGGTGGAAGGCAGGGGCTGAGAGAGCCATGCTTTACTGACCTCCCAGCGACTGTGGGCATCGGGCTGGGGCGGCAGGATGGCGTGAGCCTGGGTAGGGGGCCGTGACCCAGGTGACCCCAAGTTCCATGGCACGAGGAGGTCCAGCCCAGGGTGCCATTTCCCGGGAAGGGGGCGGGGTGTGCGCCTGAGGAAGTGGGACCGGGGTGAGGCGTGGTCCCTGCCGCCGTCCACTTTCTAATGGTCTCAGTCCTGGGAGGTGAGCGGAGGCAGTGGCTCAAGCTTGCAGAGCCATGACCTCATGATGCGCTTGTGCTACGAGCTTAACCGCTCCCCCGGTCAGTCCCCAAAGCCGCCCTGCGAGGTCACTTCTGCCAGCAGTCCCCTCTGACCCACGGGAAACAGGCACGGAGGGCCAGGGCTTGTTCCTGGCGGAGTGTGGCGCATTGCCTTCACTCGGCGTTGGGCAGTCTGCCCCAGTGTGAGCTCCTGATGTGCTGTTTGTCACTGCCGTGGGGCCTTACAGTGCTGAGACACCCTGGGCGAGATGGAGGGGTGGCGTGGGTGCGTGCACACACTGATTTGAGAGTGTTCAGTAATGGGCGGCCGGGGGTCCCTAAGGCGTGGCCAAACCTCTGACCTGGGATTAGACCTCAGGCCTGTGGGACTGGTTATGGAAAAGTGGTGGGAGTGAAATCAGGTTCCTAAAGACGTCTGGACAAGCAAGGCCGGGACGAGGACATGATGCCCGCGAGTGAAGGGGCTGAGTCCAGGCCTGGGCAGCGGTGTGTGTGGGAAGCCCATGGGCACTAATTAATCACATGTGTCACCAGAGTTGTGTGGGTGCTGCAAAGCTGGGGGACGGTGGGTGCCCTGCAGAGCTGTGCCCAGCCTGGGGGCAGTTGCCGGTACCGCATGTCTGCGGTGTCCAGGGAGCATGGCCAGAATCTGGGAGGGGTTGGGACCAGTGGCAGGAGGGGCGATCGCAGCAACTGAAGACTTTGTTCTGAAAGGAGACTTGGTGATTGTTTCCCAGTTTCTCAGGGACCAGCGGGGACAGGGGACAGGGGATAGCTCTGTGGGTCCTGACAGCAGGCTCCTGCAGCCTGGCATAAAAGGCACAGTGCGTAGCTTCCCGTCAACCATGCCAAGTCATTCGCAGGGCTGTCAGACCGCACGTGGGACAGAAAGAGGGTTCCTGCGGGGGTGGGGAGTGCAGTTTGGGGGTTATCATTCTATAGGTTCCAACGCTGCAACCCTAAATCTCCTACATTTGAACAAGAGAGCATGATACAACAAAAGGCCAATTTAGGAAGGTCATCAAGGGCCACCACTGGAGGCCCAGGTCTCCAGGGCACAGCGTGCCCGTGACAAACCCACCGCCTGCCATCCTTACTAAACAGACTCAGACAACAAAGGGCCTCCAGATGCTAGAGGGGAGACCTGACACGCAGAGGGGTCAGCGAACATATCCTATCCCCACCGTGGGAGAAGCAGTGAGCTCTAGAAACAGAAATGAATTTGTAAAAATTATAACTGTCTTCAGAAGTATCCGAGGAGCTAGCACACTTATGAGGTAAATACGGAATGCAATTCATAGGAGAGCCCGTGGATATAAAAAAATGATAAGAAGGGCCGGCTGGTTGGCGCGGTGGTTGGGAGCTGGCTTGGGACACCAGTGGCCCCGATTCAGGTCCCACATATGAGGGCCAGTGACACTGCCCTCAAAAAAAAAAAAAAGGGCCGGCCGAGTGGCGCGGTGGTTAAGAGCTGGCTTGGGACGCCAGCGGCCCCGGTTCGGATCCCACATATGAGGGCCAGTGACACTGCCCTCTACAGCTAAGATGGTGAACAACAGCTCCACCTGGAGCTGGGCTGCTGTGAGTCCATAACTGCAGCCCCTGCCGCAGTGGGCTGCCATAGGCTACAGTGAGTGGCCGGCAGGGGCCTGAGCGGCCAGCAGCCAGTGTGAGCTGCCAAGAGCTGCTGTGAGCGACCATCCAGAGGCCGGCGACCGATCTGCCTCATCCGGGAAGAGCGCAATGATGATACCAACATGGGCCAGTGAAGCAACGTCCTCCGCAACTAGACTGAAGAACAAAAGGACAGCAACGTGTCTGTTTCCCCTCCCCCGGTTCCCCGGCTCTGTTCCCCTCCCCCAATTCCCCAATTAAAAAGAAAAATCTAAAGAGAAAAAAAAATGACAAGAAGACACTCATCAGCATGATTGGAAAATAAAGGTAAAGAAATCTAGAATGTAGAATGGAAAGAAAAGGTAGAATCAATGAGGAGACCCTGGCTAACCAGAGTTCTAGAAAGAGTGAAGAGGGAGGCGGGAGTAATGGAATTACCCACCGAAAACCCCAGGACCTCCCAGACCTGGGAACGTGAGACTTCAGATAGAAAAGGCGCCGAGCGGGAACGAGCCCCACGAAACGCGCCGTGCAGAAGCCCGTGCACACAGAGGCCGGGGTCTGCTCTCACTCCGCAGCCCGGGAGGGGCTCTGCTCACTTCGTCTCGACGCCCATTGGCCAGCTCCAGTCACCTGACCCAGCCGCTGCATGAGGCACTGGGACACGTGGGGGAGCCCCTGGAAGGTGGGAGTCAGCCCCGACACAGGAAACCAGAGTGGGAGGCGGTGGCGGCAACCACGGAGGGCGGTGACTCCAGAATGAGAAGCGGAGTCCCTTCTGCAGCCTAGGTGGCTCGGTGGGAACGCCCGGGGGAGGGTCACAGGACAAGACGGGGACTCCATGGACACTCCTGGGCTGGACACCTTGAAGGCGTGATGGAAGCACAGACTGCAATGGAAAGCCGCTCAAGTGGGAACCCCAGGAGAGCCCTGAAGACGTGACAGTCCCAGGGAGCAGCCTCACGGAGCAGGAGGGAGAAGTCCCCAGGGGAGGACGAGTGAGGGGCCGGAAGACGTGACTGTGCGCCAAGACGGCTTTCCCCATAAAAGGAAAGAAGAGGGCGGAGGCAGGGAGGCGTTTAGGAGGAAGCAGCTAGCAACTAAGAAGCAGCTCCGCGCGGGAAGTGAGCCACTTGGAGAGCCCGTTTGACCCAGGCACAGAGGTCATCCTGTATGGAGGCGACCCTGGCATGCCCTCAGCTCTGTGAGAATGACGGTATGATGCGACCAAGCCCACTGGACGGAGAGGCGCGAGGGCGGTGGAAGGTGGGCAGGGCCCCAGGGTGCCACGGTGAGGCGGGAAGAGAGAATGCCAGCACCGCCCCCGGAGGCAGAGGGCCTCCCTAGACTGTGGGCAGGCTCGTGCCCCCAAATAGGCAAGAGCCCACGGCCCCGCGCTCAGGACACAGCTTGCCCTGTTCTCGACAGCCTCATCCAGAACCCTGGAACTCCCTCTGGTGGCCGCCTTTCTTGTTCCCCCTTTCTGCCATTTACAGAGAGTTTTGGAGGGAGACCTGTGGCTGCATGTGCTCAGCCAGCTTGGGATCCCATCGAAGACCCATTTCCCAGATGAGAAAACTGAGGCTGGGAAGTGCGAGGACCTGGCCAGGACATACGGTGATGAGTGGAAGAGCCAGTTGTCCACAGGTGTTCTTGAGCCCACTCACGGTCCCTCCTCCAGGCTTGCGCCATCCAGGTGCCCAGCCTGTGCCCTTGGACAAGCTTACTCATCGAGGCGCCTCCGCGCCTCCCCGTATGTGTGGCTCACGCTTACGGCCCTTCATCAAAAAGCATCAGGACATGGGCCGGCTGAGCGGCGCGGTGGTTAAGCGCTGGCTTGGGAGGCCAGCGGCCCCGGTTCGGGTCCCACATATGAGGGCCAGTGACACTGCCCTCAAAAAAAAAAGCATCAGGACAGACGCTGAGCCTTGTTGAGCTGACTCATCTGGGCCTTCTTCACCTGCTCTGGGGCAGGTGGGAGGCAGTCCTGGAATGGTTACAGGCCTCCATCCTGGGTGACATCACTGGTGGAGACACGGGTCTGGAAGGTGGCAGCCCCTCTGCATGTTCAGGCGGCATCTGAGAGCCTGTTTATGCCAAGCCCTGGACACAGGGATGTTCTCGGAAGGATGGCCAGCAGGAGAGGACCACAGACAGGCCAGCGGAGCCACGGCAGGGCCTCATCCAGGCGGCGTGACCCTCAGGAGAGCCAGCCAAGGGGCCTGAAAGAAGCACCAGGAGCAGAAGCGCGCTGACTGTGACAGAGCGCGGCTCCAGCCGCATGGCCGAGATGTCCCAGGAGCCAGGCTCTGGAGGCTGCAGGGACGGCTCGGGCCATGCAGGAGTCCGAGGGAGGGCTCTGCCGCAGGCTGCCTTCTCGGAAAAGCCGCATCTCTTCACACCTTGGTAATTCCTCAAAACCCACCAAATTCCACTTTCATGGTTTGCCAGCATTTTTGTATTGTGTTTAAATGCTTTCGGGCCCTGGACATGCCTCAATGTGTTTACTGTTTGGTTTGAAGTTTTGCAACGTCTTTCCTGACGGGGAGCGTTGGAGCAGGAGGGGCTGAGTGCTCAGAGTGCTGGGACAGGGGCCGCCATCTCGGGGAGTCCTTTCCAAGGGCTCAGCAGGGCCGCGAGGCTCCGGTGGGCGTTCGCAAAGCTGTGTGCACGGACCACGCTGGGAGGGGCACAGCTCACGGGGCGGCCAGACCCCGTGGGAGTGGGAGGCTGGCTCCCACCCTGCAGCACGTCCCTCTGCCTCGCCCTCTAGGCCTGCTGCCTCTCCCGCCACAAGTTCTAGAACCCTCCTCCAGGTGGCAGAGACCCAAGCTCCAACACTTTTCCTCAGGATCGTGGACCAAAGGAGGCCTGAGCTGGGCGCATCCAGGAGGGAACGGCTCCGTCCATGGAGACCCAGCCTTCGGCTGCTGGGATGTTTGCTTCCTGAGTGACAGCTGTGAGGCTGTGGTCATGTCATCAAATGGAGACCCAGATGGAGGGGATGGGGGTGAGGAGGCGCAGGGTAAGGGACGGGAGGGCGAGGGGAGCAGCTGACCAAGGTTCTGGGCTCGGCTTCCTTGCCTGGGAGGCGGCGCTGATGGAGGTGCCGCTGGGAGAAATGAGGACCCAGGGCGGCGGAGGCTTGGGGCAGGAGGGCAGCTGTGTGCCCGGGGGCCCCAGGAGAGGGTCAGGGAGGGGAGCCATGAGCCGGGCAAGTGGAGGGGAGGCCAGGCGGTGTGGCCCGGAGTGGCCGGTGGCTGCAGGCTTGTCTGAAAGTGTCCACCGCATATAAACGTCCAGAAACAAATGAAAAAAAGAGGCAAGAAAGCTGGGTGAAGTCCCCTGTCTGTGGGGGTGTTGCGGAGGCCACGTCATGGTCAGCACTGCCCAGGATGACCTGCCCAGGCACTCAGAGGAGAGGGCATTCCCTCCTCCGTGAGCGCCCTGCTCACTCTGTGAGGCAGGAGCTGCCAGCGGTCCAGGTGGGCAGGGCGGGAGCATGATTTGGGGGGCTGCTGGGTGGGACGGCGCAGGGGGGCACCCGGAAATTGGCTGGGGAGTGGGCTGCCCTCTGCAGCCTCCCGGGAGGGAACCTCGCCCACCTTAGCCAACCGCCTGCAGGGAGGATGGCAGCGCCCCAGCCCCCCGCCCTGCCCCCAGGCCTCACTCTGCTCCATGAGAGCGAGAAGCCAAGGGCCGTCGTGCCCACACTGACCCGCTGACCGCCGGGGCCCGCCCACCCTCGAGGGAGGTTGTCAGGGGCTCCAGGGGCTTCTGGCCACACTGTCACCCCCACAAGGTGCTTCTGAGCGCCTGGCACCGCACCAGGGCTGGCAGGGCAGGGCGCCAGGGGAATTCCACTCGGAAGGAGGGCGGGGGGGGACCGTGCGGCCCAGCCCAGCAGGTGCTGGCTGCCTGGGCTCCGGTGCCAGGCAGGGCTTGGCAGGGCCGTTTGATGTGGGGATTTCTTCTCCCCCTGATAAGTCCCAATGCGCTTGGAACCCAGGAGTGGCCTGACAGCAGGCCCCAGGCCCATACACCCCCTGCCCAGGCTGGTGCAGGCCCAGGGGCCATGGACTGCCCACCTTCTCACCTCCCAGCGGGAGGAGCCCGGCCTCCAGCTGAGGGCACAGGCGCCAGCCCCGCACTATGGGGTTTCTGGCAGCTGGTGTGGGGACGAGGGGCCGCTGACAGCCTGGGCCTGGGACCCAGCCAGGCCCCTATCGGGTCTCTGCCAGCCTGTGGACAGATAAACTACAGGACGCCCAGTTCACTTTGAATTCCCGAAACACAATAACTTTTTAGTAAAAGCATGTCCCGGGTATTGCATGGGATACATAGACAGAAAAGTCCTTGTTTCTCTGGAATTCACGTGGAATGAGGGGCCGTATTTGCTGTTTCAGGGCCCTGGGCCCTCCTCCCGGACAAGCGCTGGCCACGCCCTCTTCCCCCTTTCCACCTCGGGACTCTTCTCCCAGTGCTCCCAGAGGCCCGGCACCCTCCATCCCCCACGTGTTTGCTCTCCATGCGGGGGCTTCAGGATAAGTGAGTAGTCTGAGAGTCGGGTAGCTCCGAGCTGAAGGAAGCCCTGACAACCCGGAAGGTCCTCCCAGGCAGCGCCTTCCTGTGCTGCGTGGGTGTGCCCGTGTGCACACCTGCATGCGGGAGTGTGTGTGTGCATGTGTGTGCACGTGTTGCAAGCAGACGTGTGCGTTTAAGTGTGTGCATTTATTGGGTTGTTAGAAAAGCTATGACACATTTTTGCGACGAAAAACATAGAAAAAATACATCATGACTTTTCCGACAGCCCAATACATGTATGCATGCAGACATGGACATTTACATGTGTCATGCAGGTGTGTGCATTTACGTGTGTGCACGTGCTTGGTTTTCACTGACGTGGTTTGCCCGTCTGGGTCTGAGGAGTCTGTGATCTAACAGTCGGATGTCTCCTGCTTGGCTCCTGCCAAGTCGTAGTTGGCATGTGTGTAAGTCTGTCGTCCGCGTGGGTCTGCACAGTCCTCTGAGAAGCAGCCACAGAGCAGAAGGTGCTGAAGGCCCCTCGGACCGCCAGTGTCTCTGAGCCCGCTCAGGAGTTGTGGGGTGGCCCTGGGGACAGAATGGTGGAGAGGAGGACACACGAATTCAGAAAGGCCTCGGCCAAGTAAGGGGTCAGTGACCGCCAGGTGTCCTGGTCCCCGTCCTTGTCCTAGTGAGTCATGCTTTTAGATTAAACTTCCTTGTTTCCGCTCCTCAGGACGGGTCCGCACGTGTTTCTAGAGCTGCTGGCTCGGAGCCTGGGCTTAGGGGCCCCCCAGGAATGTTCTCAGCCCGCAGCCAGGCCGGCTGGGCTGTGGGGGGCAATGGCGCCCTCTGCTGGGCGTGGAGAAAACACTGCCACGTCTGGACAGAGTTGTTTCTGTATAACGCCTGCCACCCACCCGCCGGCCACCCAGACAGGCAGGGGCCAAGAAGGTGGGCCAGGCGGCACGCCCTGGATTGGCAAGCAGGGAGATGGCATGCAGGGAGGCAGCTGGCGTGCCACGGGACAGGGAGCGTCCTCAGAGGGGACTCAGATAAGCACGGGTGAGGGCCCCCCGCCCCCCGCCGCCAGGCCCTGCCTGCGCACGGCCCTCCCCCAGAACCTTCAAACTGTCGGGCACTTTGTTTCACCATCCGGAGCATACAATTGCAGGTCAGTCTAACAGGACGTCAGGAGGCAAAACACCTGAAGACAATCTCAAATGCGAAGTCTGTGCGGGAGCTTCCCCATGAGCCTGGGGGCACAGAAAGAGTCAGCTCAACTCCCACCCCCCAGCCACTCCCCGTAGGAGCTGAGACCCCAGCTGCTTCCACAGTCCATTGTTTGAGGCCCCCAAGAGCATTTGCACGTTCTTGCATCAGCCGCGGGCCATGGTCTCGCTCTCCCGCTGTGGCCTGTCATCCTCTGTGGCAGCCCGCTCAGCCTTTCTCTGCACCTGCCCCTTGTTTTCCCAGGAAAATGTCTCCTTCCGTTTCTGCCCCACCCTCTCTCTCCGGGGCTCAGGCCAGCGCCTGGGTCCGGACTCCCCTGGTCCCCTCCCTCCCTACGCACATCCTCCACCGTTACCCCCAGATGCTGGCCGTGAACGGGACAGAGCCGTCCGCCTCACATGCAAATCCGCTCGTGCAGCGCCAGGTCTGAGGCAAAGGCTCTGCAGCTGGCCACCTGTACAAAAGCCCAGCCCTGCTGACCCTGCACACCTTACCCTTGGGGGTGACAGGTGATGTACAGAGGAACAGCAGGCACAGGAACCCAGAGATGGGGCTGAGGCAGGAGCCAAAGGAGAACCTCAGGCAGGGACAGCTCGTAGCCAGAAACACAAAGCCAGAGCCACCTAGCGGCTGCTTTGGAGTCCAGACTGGAGGAAGCAGGGAGGGCTCCCTGGAGGTGTTGTGGCAGCTGGACCTTGCAGGATGGGCAGCACCAAGGGTTAAAAGCAGTCACCGCAGCTGACACAGTTCGGGGGAGGCGCAGTTGGCACTCAGGTTCGTGAAGGGCAGTGGCGGTGGATGGGAAAGTGAGCAGCGCCAGAGCGGGGCCCCGCCGGCTGGGCCTGGGGCGCTGCAGCTGCACCACCGTGTGCGGGCATCAGATGGTGCCTCCGGCGGTGCATGGCCATTTCTGCGGGTCCGTTCACACGTGCCCTCTGTGCACCCGTCTCCTCCTCTCCCCGCAGACGTTCGGTGCTGCGGACTGGGAAGTTTTCCGCATCGGAGACAGGATCTTCCTCGCGGTCGCCAACAGTCACAGCTACGACGCAGAAATGCAAGTACAAAACGACTCCTACGTCATCAACTCCGTCATCTACGAGCTGAATGTCACCGCACAGACATTTGTCAAGTTCCAGGAGATCACCACCTGCAGGTAACGGCTGAGGCCAGAGGCTGCTTAGAAGAGCGCGAGGCAGGTTGGGCCCAGTGTCACATCAGCTCCTTGCCTTGTCCCCACCTCGTGCACGGGTGCCCAGTACAGATGACTGCCCGCAGCCCTTGGAGGTGTGACGTGACCTCGCTCCCCCATTGCAAACCTTCTCCAGGGCCAGCTCAGGGGTTCTGTGGTTCTTTTGTCATCTGGGTTCTAACGGCTCTCAAACGGTATGGGTGGTTGGTTTGTTACAATTCAGTGGTATGTTAAAGTCACAGATATGTGCAACCATCCCTGTAGCTAACTTCAGAGCATTGCATCGCCTTGAAAAGAAGCCCCCTTCCCTTAGCTATCACCCCTCCCACACCAGTCGGCGTCCTGTCCTGGTGGATGTCCCTGTGGACATTCCTATGAAGGGGTGTGTGCCACATGGCCTCTTTCACTCAGCATCACATTTTCAAGGTCCCTCCAGCTGTAGCACGTGTCAGTGCATCATTCCTTGTACAGCCAAAGGACATGCGTCATCTGGAGAAACCGTGTCTCATTCACCCCACCGCCTGCTGATGGGTGTGTGGGTCACTTTCACCTTTTGGCCACGTGGTGTGGCTCTAAGGATAAAAGGATACTTCCGATTAGTCAGGGCCACCACCAAGATGCTGCTTTCAGGCAGAACGGGGCCCTTTGCACCCCAACTTTTCCTGGGCTAAGCCAGGTGGGCCTCTGATATCAGCAGCGGAAGTCAGAACCCTGCTGTTCACATTTTGTCCACGAGCCTGGCTTTCAGAACCCATTACTGCTGAAGGCAGGACGCCCGTGGCACCACACGCTGTCCCTCTGCCCACGGCCGCCCCTCACAGGCCGCTCCTCACTGAGCATGGCCATGGGGTGAATCATAACTGACCATGGCTGGAAGTGGCCCAAGACGTGATCCTGGCCAACAGAAAGAGGAAGGAGTGAGGGGCCCAGGGCCCTGCTGGCCTCGGCCCTCCCCTGCGTGTCCCCAGGTTCCTCCTGGACCCCTTACTCCTGGGGTCCTGTCTGAGCACCCTGCTTTGGTCAGTGTCTAAGTTCCCCACGGGGTAGGAACCCAGGGTGGCCTTCTGCACACCCCGAGGCTCCCAGACACAGATGCACTGGCCTGGCCTTGGCATCTGACAAACTCCTGCTAGCTGTGTGGCTTCGGCCTCTGTTCCCTCATCTGTAAAGTGGGCACAGGGCCTGCAGTTGTCAGAGAGGTGATGAGGGGGGCCATGGCTGATGGCCCAGGGAAGCCTCCTCAAGGGATGGGCGTCTGGGGAGTTCTTCCAGGAGCCACTTGTCAGATCCCTTGGAACTGAGCATCTCTGAGCACAGACTCCCGCTTAGCAAACCCCGGAGACTCTTGTCTAACACAGAACCCAGCGTGTCGGTTGGCAACAAGAAACACAGCTTCCAAATGTAAGAACATGTCTGTGTCGGCCCCTGACTGGTGCCCGGGAAGAAGCTGGGGGCACACAGGTGACCTCAGGGCCCATGTCCTCAAGCTCCTGCCTCCAGGGTCTGCGAGTCCTCAGGGAGTGGCCCGGAGCTGGGGACTGCTCTCGGATTGTTCCAACCTCTTCCCAGTGAAAGACTTCGCACCCATTTCATAGCAGCGCCATTCACACCTGCAGCCCAGGTGTCCAAGGACGGATGAGGGATAAACAGACGGGGTCCATGCACACAGTGGACATCACTCGGCCTTCACAGGGAAGGACATTCTTTTTTTAAAGATTTTATAGGGGAAGGGGAACAGCGTTGGGGAACCGGGGAAGGGGAACAGACAAGTTGCTGTCCTTTTGTTCTTCAGTCTAGTTGTGGAGGACGTTGCTTCACTGGCCCATGTTGGTATCAAAATTGCGCTCTTCTTGACTGAGGCAGATCGGTCGCTGGCCTCTGGATGGCCGCTCACCGCAGCTATTGGCAGCTCACGGGTGCCGGCCACTCACTGTAGCCCATGGCAGCCCACTGCAGCAGGGGCTGCAGCTATGCCGTCCCTGGGGACTCACAGCAGCCCAGCTCCAGGTGGAGCTGCTGTTCACCATCTTAGCTGTAGAGGGCAGTGTCACTGGCCCTCATATGTGGGATCCGAACCGGGGCCGCTGGCATCCCAAGCCAGGTCCTAACCACTGTGCCACTCGGCCGGCCCAGGAAGGACATTCTGACACCTCCCGCAACACGGATGGACCTGGAGGACACTGCTATGCTGAGTGAAATAAACCTGCTGTTAAATAAGTCACAAAATGACAAATACTGTGTGATTCCACTGACACGAGATCCCCAGAGGAGCCAAACTCATAGAGACAAGAAGTAGATGGCGGGGGCCAGGTGCTGGTGGAGGGGGTGGGGAGCTAGTGTTTAGTGGGGACAGTTTCAGTTTGGGCAGATGGAAAGTTCTGGAGATGATGATGGTGATGGTTGTACAGTAATGAGAATATGCTTAACAGCACTGACCTGTGCATTTAAAAATGGTTAAATTTTATATTATATATATATATATATATTTTACCACAATTATAAACTTAAAACAATTTTTTTTTTAAGTGAACCACTATTTGCATTTCCCTGAAATAGACCAACTCCCTGTGTGGCTGAGAAAATCGCCCCTCTTAGGCCCGGCCACTCCTCGGATTTGGGGATTAGGGGAACTGGCTGGCAGCCAGCCCCAAGCTCTGGCAGCATCTAGGACTGTCCTCTGATGCCTGTCCCCTAACGCCTGTCCCCTTCCTCCTGCAGCGCCCTGGACTGGGAGTTTTTCTCGGTGGGAGAAGATTACTTCCTGGTGGTTGCCAATTCCTTCGATGGAAATACCTTCTTGGTAAACAGTATTATTTACAGGTAAAGTGCTGCCAAGGCTGAACCCTTCCTCCCCACCTGGTTCTCCTGGGTGGGCCCACCTTCCCCACCAGTGACCAGGCTCAGAGTGAGTCACCGCCTCGGGCCCTGGGGGTGGCCTGGCGTGCCTGAGTGCTGGCCAAGTGTGGGTCCTGCCCCGGGGGTAGCAGGTGACCGGTGGTCAAGCTGATGCTCAGGACTTGGGGTCTGGCTGTGGACACAGCAGTTGGAGAGTTGTTGGTACTTTATTCTGTTAAGGTTCCCACCGGGGATTCCGGCAGGTCCCCCCACTTACCACCTGCCCTCAGGACAGTTTACTGTGTTTTCACTGTGGCAGCCTCAACAAGTTCGCCTCGGCAAGACTCCTGGGGCCTTTCACTGTCATTGCCAGCTGCTGATTGTGACAATGAATTTTTGTGTCTAGCCACCTGACCAAATGATCTCATCAGTTCTGATAGTTTTCTGAAGCAGAGTCTTTGGGAGGGTGTAAGAATATCACTGCCTCTGCGAATAAAAGCAACTTTGTCGCTTTACTTTGAATGTTTTTACTGTTTACCTAGTTTTCTTAATTAGCTAGAAATTCCAGAACAATTTTGAATAGCTCCGGGCATCGGAGCTGCATTGTTGATTTGATGAGAGCGAGCTGAGCGTCCACGGCTTGACGGGCCGTGAGCCGCCTGCCGCATCGCGTGGTCCCCTGGGGTTCCCAGCGCAGGGCTTGGCCCCTCTCCCTCACTCTGTTGGTGTAATGGCTTGTCACAGGTTTCCTCGAACTCCTGGCAGGAAAGATTACACACTGGGTGTGTGATTACTTAATGCACCACTAGCTGCCAATTGTTAATGGTCGATCTAACCATTTTTGCATCTTTAATGGGAAATGAAGTTGCTCTGTGGTTTTCTTTTGAGGCCTTACCTTTATCTAGTTTGATATGGAACCTAACTTAATACAGAGGGTGCCAAAAAAAATGTAAACACATTTTAAGAAAGGAAAAAACTGTATTAAGATTGTAACACTCGGTATATACCGATAACGAACGATGAATACAAGTCCTGTGTGTACATTTCTTTGGCATCCCCGGTAGATACAGGCTGCAGTTTCCACCTACCCTGTGGGCTGGGATAGTGTCAGCGGTAGATTGATTTATTATTTCCTTTATGAGAGGTTAAATTCAGTTATAACGCCATCTGGGCCTGGCCTCTTCCTAACAGTGTTTTTGAAACGGCTTGTCCAAGTCCTCCCATGGCTATTGCTTTAATCAGGTGCTCCATCTCTTCTTAAGACAATTTTGGTCTTCTGTGTTTTACTAGAAACATCATCAGTTTTTAGACTTTCTGATTTATTTTCTGTAGAGGTTTTCAACATGACAAATTTTTAAGTTTATGTGGAAGAATACATTTTCAAAGATAGCCAAGAAAATTTTGAAAAGGGAGAAGCGTGAAGAAGGCCCTGACAGCATGTGAATAAAGCGACTTTCCCCAGTAAACCAATCTGTAGGTGAAATAGAGTACGGACTAGAAGAAAGCCAGCAATGTACGATCATTTAATGTGATCAGTGTTATATTTCAATTCAGCGAGAAAAGTATGCACTATTTAATATAATAATTTCATATAATTTTCTGTCCATCTGGAAGGAAATGAAGCTATAACCCTGCTTAATGTTATCTACAAAACTAAATAAGGATTAATCCTTTTAATCCTTAAAAGCTAAATGTAAAAAATTAAACAACAGAAATATTAAAAGAAAAGCTAAGATGATTTTGTACGACCTCAAAGTTATATAAGAATGTGTGGAAATCTCCCTGAACAAGGCTGGAAACAGGTCACAGACTGATGGCCTAAATTTCAATGTTTTAAATGGAGAAAAGCATCCTATTCAAAATCAAAACACCAACTGTTTGCCACACATATGACAGAAAAAGAACCCCTACAAAGTAAGAAAAGATTTTTTTTTTTTAATTGGGAAAATAGGCAAAAGATACGAGCAGGTATTTTTCAGAAGAAAAAATGAAAAACGTAAACAGATTAGAGGTCATTTTTCTCAAAGCACAAGGGTGACCCCTTTTCTTTCCCCCATCCGTTTGGAAACTGTGCGTAGAACTGGGGAGAAGGGTGGCCCTTTCTCATCAGGGCAGGAATCGCCCCACCCTTTTCACAGAGTGGCCTGGAAAAAATGTTCAAATTGGAGCCACTTGTGTCCTTGATCCAGGCTCCCCGCTCTGCGGATTCCATCCTAGGAAGGTGGGACCACCTGTCCATAGGTCTCTTTTGAAGGCAAAACCCAGAAACCACTGGCCATGTGGGTGGCAGAACAATGCAGTGTTCAGGATCTGACCTGGGGGTCACAGAGCAGTGTGTGTTGGGAGCCGCTTCGGGGTGCTGTACCCCGTGTGGGGACAGTGTGTGTTGGCAGGCCTGCGGTTAACCCGCCGGACCCCGCCCACCCCCACCCCTCCCTTCAGGGCTGCCCCTAGGGCTGGGGGGGCGGGCAGGGTCCTGGTGGGGGGTATGCGGAGCTGCAGGCCGTGCGCAGGGGGCACCTCGGGCCTCAGTCTCTCTCTGTGCAGGCTCCTAGCCCAGCTCTCGTGCAGCTGGGGCTGCGAGGCCCCTCCACGCTGGGCCCACAGGAGAGGAACCCTGGGTGGGGTGCGGGCCACGGGAGGGGGAGGGGGAGCAGCCCCGAAGCCCAGGCAGCTTCTCCCCTCCCTGCGAGTCCCGCGCCCCCGTCCCCCAGGCTGACGTGTCTCTCCCACAGGTGGCAGGGGTACGAAGGCTTCGTGGCTGTGCACAGCCTCCCGACCTTCGGCTGCAGGGACTGGGAGGCCTTCCGCACCACAGCCGGCTCCTACCTCGTCTACTCCAGCGCCAAGGAGCCCCTCTCCCGGGTGCTGAGGCTCAGGACGGGGTGACCGGCCCTGGGTCCCCAGGGACACGACCTGCCTGGCTGTACCCAGAGTGCCGCCCAAGAAGTCCTGGAACTACTGGAGGGGCGAGCTGGGCAGCATGGCTTCCAGAGCCATCCTGGGCCCTTGTCCAGTAGGGGACGTCACCTCTCTGCCCCGGTGGCCATCGTGGCTTGTGGGCATTGGGGCAGAGCCCAGAGCTGTCCCGTGGGAACTTTGCTTTAAAGGAAAAGGTCACACAACTGTTTACCTCAGAGGCAGCGAGGCCTGGTCATCTTCCCTGTGGCATCGCCCCGAGGCCTGGCCAGTCCCCTGTCCCGAGGCCAGACGGGAAACAGGCCTGATGCAGTTCAGCATATCTCCTTCCAGCTATTTATTGTGCTCTGTCTGTACTGAAATATATTTATGACGCTCTTTACGAAGAGCGCACTGCGTCTGCGTGTTCTGGTGGGGCCTCGGCAGCTGGCGAGTGGGTCACAAGGCCTTAGGGACGCGCCCTTGTGTCCCTAATCACCAACCAGTGCGGAGGGACGGAGAATGCCCCTCCCCTACAGGGATGTCATCCTGTGGCCTCAGTTTACCCATGAATGCAGAGCGGGTAGGGTTAGGTCAGGGACCTCAAGCAGTGCCGGCACTGTCCCATCTCCTCCCCAAGGCCACACCCACAGGAGACCCCGAGTTCAGCCTCTGCAGCCTGGCTGCCTCCGCAGGCACTGCAGCCGGTGCATGTGTAGGATGTGTCCTTGGGGGCCCGTGCTCGCCCCCCCACCCCCACCCCCGCCACCCAATGGCCCTGCCCCTCCTCCGGGTGGGGGCCTCCTGTGTCCCTGGGCAGGCTGCTGGCTGGACACGGCACCACCCTGGGGACCTGGAGGGGAGGGTGGGGCCGCGCCAACACCACCGGCGGTCTCCGGGGCTGCGGGGGGTGCTCTGTGCCTGAGGCTTTGCTGAAAGGCTCGTGGGGTCCGTACAGCCAGGAGACCACGGGTGGCAGCAAGGCCAGTCCCATTCCACGGTCCCGCCGGCGGCTCTTGGTGGGGTGCGGGGCCGGAGCAGCCAGGCCCACGCTTGGTGATCACTCTGCTGTTTCCGCCTTGAAATTCTCAGCAGTTTTTGTCCGAGACCCCACAGCCAGGGCCACAGTGGCAGCTGCAGGCCGCCCGAGTCCTGGGTCCCTGTGAAGGCGAGGCAGGCCCACCGCCAGGAGGGCGCCTAGGCTGAGCCCCTGCTCCCCACTCCAGCCAGACCTGGAGTCTCGAGGCTGGGCCCTCATGATTCCCAAACAGGGAGATTTTTCTAGAGCCTCCTTCAGGCCAGCACGTGGGCCACGTGCCTTTGGCAGGGCCGGGGCTGACCTCCGACAAGGATGTCCCCTCCTCAGGGAGACCGGTGAAGAGCCAGGGTGCGGTGGGGTGGGGTCCGGGGCCAGCCCAGGGGACCTGGGAGGGGTCCTGGCCTCGGGCGGCCCCTGGATAATTCCACGGGTGTGGACCCCCCATGGGTGCACTCAGTATTTTGGAGAAAGTGGATATTCCCCTTACTTCAAGTCAGGACTGCCGCAACAGCCCCGTGTCCCTGCTGTCACTGTCTCTACGGTCTGGCCATGTGCCTGTCTTGGGCCACCGGGGCCCCAATGTGGGGCTCCAGTGGGTGATGGTGACAGCCCTGAACTGACTGGTCCCACGAGGGTGCCAGAGAAAATGCAAGATTGCAGATTAACTCGAATTGCTGAGGAACAAGGACTACTTTATATCCCAACTATCACCTGGAAGATCCCTAAAGGTCTGCTGGTCGTTACCTGAAACTCAGACCCAGGTGGGCATCCTGTGCTCGGATTGGCTCCATCTGCCCGCTCTCCCTGGCAGGGGAGTGGGGACAAGCCTCACCTCTTGGGGTCTGCTGGGAGTGGGGGGCAGTGATGATTTTAACCGGGATTTGAGGCAGGGCCTGAGCAGCCATGAGAAGGGGGACCAAAGAAGATCATGGCCCGGGGAGACCTGCAGGTTGGCGGGGGACAGTGGCCCATAATTTTGGGGCTTGTCCCACAGGAGGGGCCCCCCAGAAGTGCCCCCAGAGGTGGGCCACCCATCCAGGCTGGAGAGACCGCTTAGAAGGGGAGCATGATGGGCGGCCTCCGAGAACCCAGCCCCACGCCTGGAACACTGATTTACAGGTCAGCTGGGAGGGCGCGCTTGGGGGAGGGACACTGAAGCCAGCGGACTCGGGAAAGCAGGGACCCTCCACAGGTGGGCCCCGCCTGTGAGGAAAAGGCCGGAACAGAAGACCAGCCCCGATCAAGGCCCAGCAGACACCCTGAGATGGAGCTGCCCCCCGGCTCCCCGGGGCCCCCCAGCTCTCTGGGCCAGTTCCTCACAATGAGTCCCTGCTTCCTCTGTGCACACTTGCTGGTGGCACTGCTTCCTGGACGGCACACCGTTCAAACAGGACAAGGCACTCAGGCAGCAAGTCGGCTGTGTTTAGTCCCACGAGCCTCAGCTTACCCAAGGGGGAGGGGCGAACTGGGCACTGCCACAGGCCCTCCAAGCACCCCGCCCTACACAGCGTCTCCCTCCTTGGAGGGCCCTGGACACCTGCCGCTCTCTCTCCGCCCTGAGGGTGTCCCTGCAGGGTCTGGCTTGCCGTGGGGTAGGGGAGGGGCGCCCAGGGGGACGAAGTCTCACGCAGAGGCACACACAGAGGCAGACACGGCGTCCCTGCTCGGGAATGCAGCGACCACACCGTGCCACGCGACGTCGGCACAGTATCCAGTCTTTGTTCTCCTGGCTGGCAACAAAAATCGTAAACAGGGCTTGTTTAAATTAGGAATGCAAACGAGGGGAGAAGCAGAGAACTTAGAATATTTACATCTCTTCAAGCAAGCCCTCTGGGTTTCGTCCTGCTGTTGAACGTTCGCAAGGCGGCATGAGGTTTCGTGTGAATTTGCGTATGGCGTGACGTCGTGGCACATTCTTGTCATTTTGACAAGTGAGTTGTACTTCCTGTCCTGACTCCGAGCCGCCTCCGCTGTTAATCCACAGGGATTCTTCTGTACGTCTGCACTGTGATAAACGGCCCTGTAAGAACTTCTTTGTACAAACTGCATTTTTCTTTGGGGCTGCTTCTTCAAGGCCATGACTTCCTGGAGAAATAGTCCAGGGCAGTGCGTGCATCTTCTCCCGGCTGCCAGGCTCCCTCCCGAGCCCCGAACAAGGCCAAGCACGGTCCCCGGCTCCATCAGGGCTGCCAACCCCGGCCTCTCCTGCTTCGCAACCTGCCAGGTGAGGAAGGGGTGTTGCTGACAAATCTTGTCTCCCGGAGTGAGGGTTGCTGGACTTCTCCTGTAGGCACCCCTTAACCTCGGCACAGTCCCTGCCACACACACGCACACACACACACACGCACACACACACACCACGCATGCACACATACACATAAACCACACGCATCCAAACACATGCACACGCGCGCGCGCACACACACGTCAATCAAAACCCCAAATTCATTCTTTTTTTTTTTTTTTTTGTAAGCTGAGCCATCCTGCCAACCCCAAATTCAATTTGTAATGAATGAGTGACCCACAGGGCATCTCAAAGAATTAACATGCAAAAATACTTTAAAAGAATGAGGGAAAGCTTGGCCCCCAGGTGTTAAATGATACTAAAATTAAACAAGTCAACATGGTATCAGCATAATTTGGTAGAGTTAAAGTTATAGATGTTAGAAATCAAAAGATTCTAGAATATATATTTTTTTAATTTGGAGGGAAATTTTCTAAAGGTGAAAACAATGTACGTAAATGAAAAGGGAGGATATACATAGATGATAGATGAAGATAGATTAAATAGATGATAGATAAATAGATTGATTGATAGATGATAGATGATAGAGATGATAGATGATTGATGGATGATAGATATAGGGAAGTAGGTAATAGATAGATAGATAGATATAGATAGATAGCTAGATAGACATCTGTCAAATACATAATATCATTTTAAAATACAAGAAGTAAAGATGGGATACCAGCCTGCTAGTGTCTGATGTCGTTGTTGGCTCACCCAGGGCCAGGGCCATCTGAACCCACGGTCCGAGCTCTTTCAAACCAGAACGGGGAGCAAAGGGCGTGGGCAGATGTTCACAAAGAAGAGATCCCTCCGGTGGAAAACAGACTTAAGTTCTGACAAGTTACACCCACCGTCACCAGTGAATGTCCCACCGATGGGCACCCCGGCCCGGCTGGCAGTGCCCAGGGCCTGCCAGGGTCCTTCCCGTGGGCTGCTGAACAGTTAAAAATGGGGGGCATTCCTCTCGGTGTGTGACAGGGTGCAAGCTACCAGCTTGGGAAGCCGCGGTCTGGGCGGGCTCATCGCGTGGCGTCCAGAACAGCACGCTCTGATTCGAAGACGACGCCTTGGCCGCGGGCAAGGACAGGCGGTTTGGGTCCATCCCGAGCCCGTGTTCTGGGGACTGCTGCAGCGACTGTGGAGGAACCACAAATCACCAGGGTGCCGGCAGGGAGCTGGGTCTGCTGACCACACACAGAACCGCCGGCAGTGACCGTCCCACAGACAGACAGCAGGACCAGCCCTGCTGGCCCAGTGAGGTCGACCGTGGCTGGCGTCCAGGCGTGGGCGCAGGGGGGCGGCAGCTGAGCGTGAGACGGCTCGGTGCTGAGGGCTCGGTGAGCAGGGCAGCGCATGCCCGCCAGCTCTCTGGGGTGGATGCAGGTGCCGGGGGGGCCTGGCAGGGGCAGCACCGCAGAGCTGTGCTGGCGGTCCTGCCCTTGGGCTAGCCCTAACCTCTCTGTGCCTCAGTTTCCCCATCCGAGAGCTGTTTACTAACACTGCCTCTGGAATCAGCATCCTGGCCTGGCAGCCGCTCTCCACCTACCCTGGGACCCCCTGGCTGTCTCCCCTCCACGGCTCCCCGGGCCCTTCCATCACAGGCAAGTTTGGCCCAGTGGGCCCGTCTCTCGGGGACGCTGTCTCCCCACCTCCCTTTGCACAGGACTCCAGGGAGCATTGTCAGCTGTGCCGAGTCGCCGGGCCTGGCAGCCAACCCCATGCCTGCTCCTTTCCCACCAATGTCATCGCCATGGTTACAGATGCAGCGCCCCAGGCTGGACCTCGAGCCCAGGCTGCCCTGCCTCGCGCGCTGGCCTCCCTTCAATCTGGGGATCAGCTGAGGACTCGCCTCCTTTTGTTGACAACGGCCCAGAGCCCGCGTTTCCCGGAGTGAGAACTTCCAGGCCTAGGCGTCAGCTCTGCCCCAAATAAGCCGACTCCTGTGTTCGTCATTTCCCCTCCGGCCCAGTACGTGCTGTCCAGCGACTTCACGGCTGCCACCTTCTCGGTAGGCAGCCTGCCTTGCGTCTCCCAGAAGCCAGACCGCTGACTTCTACACTGGGCCGCAGGCTGTGCGGTTTGGCCTCAGCCCTGGCTCCGCCATGCGGCCGGGTCTGCAGTGAGGGGCCTGGGTGGGCGGTGCCACAGCAGAACCCCTCCAGCTGATTTAAGCACTGGAGGCTTATGGAGGGTTCCCGCCACAGCCGCAAGCCCAGGACTTGCTGCCTGGCCCAGTGTCTGCACCGGCAGCCCCGCCTCCACCCCAGGTAACTGGGTCAGGATCACCGGCTCCTGCAAATGCACCTGGGGAGGGCCTGCGGCACGGAGCCTGGAGCGAGGTGCAGGCGGGCATGCCAGCTCCCAGGAGCCGGAGGGCACCGCGCATCTCGGAGCTGAGGTCCTGCTGGTCTTCCTCGGAGGGAGGTGTCCTCCTGGGAGATGGAGTTGGCACAAGGGACGAGGAGCCCAGAAAGGCCAGGAGGGCCGGCAGCCCCCCGACTCTGGGCTCAGGAGGCGCTCTGATGCCTCAGGTCCCACCCACTCCCCTTCTCAGCATCAAGGGGAAGGTGGCTTTGGGCTGGGGGCCAGCCAAGAGTGAGGAGGGAAGCCCCCTCACCCCCGGCAGCCCCCTGAAGAGCCACATGTGGGTGGCATCCAGGCACCGGGTGGATTTTGGTGTAAGAGCACACGGAGAACCCCTGGCAGCAAGGACAGGACCCCCCCAAGTGCTGAGGCCACCCGCACCCACAGGACACGGGGGGTCCTGGAAGGACCCTGAGTGTTCCTCTGCCACTAGGCTGTTCCGCTCTCTTCCATCAGGGAAACCTACCAGGTTGCGAGCTCCTTGTGAGGTGGGACCCCTGTCCCCACCCGTGCCCCTGGGATGGACAGGGAAGGGACCCAAGTCACCCAAGGAGCCTGTGTGCTGGCAGTGCCTGCCCGCTCTGCACAGCATGTGCCACACAAGTGGACGGACGCTAAGGCCGGCTGCTTGCTGTTGGCTGTCCCTGGCAAGGGGTGAGGCTGTCAGCTCGCTGTGCAGTGGCGACCTGTGGAGCAGGGAGTCTGAGCCCTGCCTGCAGTCTGGGTGGTGGGCAGACAGGTGCCCCCTCAGACCCCGCTGTGCGCTGTCATCCCCCACCCGGGACACAGGCGTGGGGCCTGGGTGTGAGAGGGCATTTGGAACCCACGGCTGGTTTCTGTTTAATGCGCCCCGGCTGAGCGCCGCGTGGTGCCTGCACAGGCCTTCCGGCTCTCAGGATTAAGGGGTAAAAGTGACCCCACGTTCGTTTCCCACTTCAGGTCACTCGCTACTCCCCAGGCACAAACCACCCTCCACTGTGAATCCTTTCTAAACTTCTGCTTCTAAGCTGTCCTTTTACCTTCAGTTCATAGCAATTTTTCCCTATTTGCTTCCCCCAAAATATCAGAAGTAGTTTAAAATATAAACACTCAGGGCCGGCCGAGTGGCGCGGTGGTTAAGCGCTGGCTTGGGAAGCCAGCGGCCCCGGTTCGGTCCCACATATGAGGGCCGGTGATGCTGCCCTCAGAAAAATAAAAAATAAATAAAAATAAAATAAAATATAAACACTCATACAAAAAGACAGTAACAGATAAAATTGTAAAGAGATCAGAATTATACAGGAGATAACGTCCACTCTGAACATGAAGTACCATAGGTAAGAAAATGGAGCACTCAGTAAGCTCTGGGATTCCTGGCAGCAAAGGTGGAGAGAGAGGGAGAGGGGAGGGAGGGAGGGGAGAGAGGGAGGGAGGGGAGGGGGACATAGAGAGGAGAGGGGAGGGAGAGGGGGGAGGGAGGGAGGGGGAGAGGGGGAGGGAGGGAGGGAGGGAGGGAGAGGGGAGGGAGGGAGGGGGAGAGGGGGAGGGAGGGAGGGAGGGAGGGAGAGGGGAGGGAGGGAGGGGGAGAGGGGAGGGAGGGAGGGAGGGAGGGAGAGGGGAGGGAGGGGAGAGGGGAGGGAGGGAGGGAGGGAGGGAGGGAGGGAGGGAGGGAGGGGAGAGGGGAGGGAGGGAGGGAGGGAGGGAGGGAGGGAGGGAGGGAGGGAGGGAGGGAGGGAGGGAGGGGAGAGGGAGGGAGGGAGGGAGGGAGGGAGGGAGGGAGGGAGGGAGAGAGGGAGGGAGGGAGGGGGAGGGGAGGGGGAGAAGGGCCGAGCTGATACTGGAGAAAAGAAGGCACCCTGTCCATTGGCCTTGAGACATCAAACCTCAGTCTCCCTGTCCTCTGAAAGGAGCGGCTTTAGATGTCTGACTAGAACAGCAAGGCACGGTGGTGACCAGAGGTGACAGGCCTTCCCACAAGCCAGGCACAGACAGAGCAGCAGGAAGCCGGCCAGGGCCCAGAGTGTCGCCGCCGACACCGCCCCGGACGATTCCGGCCTGTCCTCAGGGCCCTCTCCACGGCGTTTCTGGGTTTGCACTGGGGGATTATTTCCGTCTCAGAGACAAGCGTTTCTTCACATTCTGAAGATAAACACAGTTGTTCAAAGGTTAGTCTGAGCAACACTGTCCCCCTCGCCTCCTTCTCTGGAAAGCCCTGGTCTCCACTGCTGTGCGCCGGAGGGTCCAGTGGTCAGCTGTGGCCGGGGAACACCAGGGGACGGAGGCCAGTCACCCCTGCAGGGTCTCCTGTGCCTTCCACAGACGAATCTGCGCCGGAAGCACGGGGGACCACGGCCCCGTGGGCACAGCCCTCCGTCTCTGAATGCTTTCGCTCCCACGGGGCCTCGTGGGAGGGCCCACGCGGAGGGAGGGATGTGAACTTCACCTGCTTTTGTCCCCACTGGACCACCCCCTGTGTTGTCGTGGGCACGTCAGCCCCTTTCTCTGAGCTTCAGTCTCTTCCTCCGTCAGTGGGTCGATGGCAAAATGACCCGACTCGAAAGATGTCACAGTGACGAGGTGCAATCCCAGAAAGAGCTTTGTCCCAGCGAGCACTGCACAGAAGTAGCTGTGACTGCCGCCCCAGGCAGTGACCGAAACCACGACTCGGTCACCACCTTGCCACAAGGGTGATGGGGCTCAGCGGGTACTAGGGCGCAGGGCTGAGGGCGTCCTTGGCCGCGGGGGCGCTGGGCAGGGACTTCAGGTACTCCAGGTGCCTCCTGGCGTCCTCCTGGTTCTGCCGCACGTAGTACACGACATAGGCGATCACCATGGCGAACCAGCCAAACATGGTGGCGAGCATGGCCACGTCGGTGGTCTTGTGCTGGACGCTGCAGAAGCTGACGCCGGCGTCCAGAGCCTGGATCAGAGGCTTGCCCACGAACTCCTCCTGCTCCGAGCTGTGGCAGGCGATGTCGTCCACCGAGTCAGGGTCCAGCTTCAGCTCCCACAGGGCCTCCTGCAGGGCGCACTCGCAGTGCAGCGGGTTGTGGGCCAGGCGGACCTTGGCGCTGAGCTGGCCCAGCGCGTCCTTCGGGACCCTGCGGATGCGGTTGTGAGACAGGTCCAGCAGCCGCAGGCCCCCAGCCAGGCCCGAGAAGGCGGCAGGGCCGATGGTCTCGATGGCATTCCGGGACAAGTCCAGCTCTCGCAGCTGGCTCAGGTGCTGGAAGGCTCCGTTGGGGACGCGGGCGATTCTGTTGGCATCAAGCTTCAGGAGCACGGCGTTGGCAGGGATGTCCTGGGGGATCTCTTGCAGGTCCCTTGCGCTGCACTGTACGGCCACAGCCCCGGCGAGGTCAGGACACTGGCAGCTCTGTGGGCAGGAGGTGCCCAGGTGCAGGCAGAAGAGCAGCAGGAGGCAGGACCCGCCCGTGGGGACTGGCAGGGACGAGGGGCTGTGTTTGCCCCTGGGGCCCATCCTGACGCACCGGGGACAGACGCTCCCCTCGCTCAGTGCTCGTCCCCGCTTCCCGGGCTGCAGCTACGCGAGTGACCACCCAGCAGGGACATCGACGCTCGCTCGTCACGTGCCAGGAAAAACGGTGCTCTTTCGGTTCTAAAAGAGAGGAGAGAGGAGCAGTTGGCATTGTCCTCGGAGGTCCAGCTGGGACTCAGAGCACACTGTGATGCTGGGGAAATGTCGCAGGCAAACAAGCCTCGCACCTGTGTGTGTGTGTGGGGGGGGGGGCTGTCTGCAACTTATTTCCAGGGCCTCCCGATGCCACCCGCGGAGCAAGGACAGGTGGCGCTGACTGCTGGCTGGGGGCCGGCGCCCATCGAAACGGGGGCACAACGCTGCCGCGCCGCGACACCCATGTGCGCCTAGGCCACCGGGGGCCCGCTGGGGCCCACCCCCGTCGCCCCTCCGGGCTGAGAACCGGGAGCGACCCAACCCGCCGGCGGGCTCCCCTCCCGGCCGGGCCGGGCTGCTGCAGGAAGCTCAGCGCGCAGCTAATTCTGACAACCCTTTAAAAATAATAATAATAAATAAACGTCCTCTCTGTGGGCCCCATAGGTGCAGCCACCGGGTCGGCGCCCTTGATTTCAGTTAAAACGAAGGAAAAGGAGCCCAGAGGAAAGCCCGGCCCAGGGCGCGCGCTGCTGCGGGCGTGGCGTGGCGGGGCCGCGCGGGGCTGGGCGGGCGGGGCTCGAACCCGGGACCCGGGCCTGCGGGGCAATGCACGGGGCGGGGGCTTTACCTGCGCGTCCGCACCAGCAGGCTGCTCTGCGCGGGGATCTGGGCCGCTCGCAGCCCGACCCGGAGCCACACCCGGGACCCCCGGAGCCCGTGCCCACGTCCGCGGCCGCTGGACCCGCGCGCCTCGGCCAGCGCCCCGCGGGCGGTACCCGGGCGAGGGGCGGGGCGAGGGCCACGACGCGGAGCTTCAGACTGGGGGGCGGGGCGGGGCGGGGCGGGGATGGGGGCAGGGCCTGGGGGCGCCGAGGGGCGGGGATGGGGCGGGGCTTTTCAGGCGGGGTGTGTCTCGGGGACGGGGCGGGGCGAGGGCCACGACGACGCGGAGCCTGACTGAGAGGTGGGGCGGGGCCGGGGCGGGGCCTTGGGGGACGAGGGGCGGAGGGGCGGGGCTTTCTTTCAGGCGGGGGTGTGTCTCGGGACGGGGCGGGGCGAGGGCCACGACGACGCGGAGCCTCAGACTGGGGTGTGGGACGGGGCGGGGCCTTGGGAGACGAGGGGCGGGGCCTTGGGGCGAGGGACGGGGCGGGGCTTTTCAGGCGGGGTGTGTCTCGGGGACTGGGGCGGGGCGGGGCGGGGCTTTTCAGGCGGGGGGGTTGTCTCGGGGACAGGGCGGGGCCAGGGCCACGACGACGCGGAGCCTGACTGAGGGGTGGGGCGGGGCCGGGGCGGGGCCTGGGGGGGGGCGACATGGGGCGGAGTGGGCGGGGCTTTGGGGACGAGGGGCGGGGTGGGGGCGGGACTCTCAGGCGGGGGTGTGTCTGGGGGACGGCGCGGGGCCGTGAGACCCCAGAGCCCGGCTTCAGCCCGGGTCCAGCCCGCCCCACGCGGTGAGGCGAGGCCCTTCCTGGCGCTGACACCGGGTGCGCGGGACCTGGGGGCCTCGAACCAGCACGACGCCCTTGCTGTGCGTCCCTCCAGCCCCGATGTCAGTGGCCCCTAGAGCTGGTTCGTGGGGGTAGGTCGCCACCCACGTGGGCCCCTCCTGCGAAGATCCTGTGTCTTAGGGTCCCTACCCGAGGGGGGTAGGGAATGTGGGGGCGCTTAAGCTAGGCCTGATCCATCTTAGGGTTTTAAAAACAGCTCGATTGTGGTGTAGTTGATACACAATAAACCACAGTTTAGGATTTGATACTCTTTTTACATTTGTGGCCACCCACCCGGAACCATCACCACCGTCAACGCCGTGAGCACCCCGGCTGCCCCCACGGCCAGGCGAGCGCTGGCCGGCTGCTGTCACGCAGACCCGTGGACGTGGACGTGGACGTGGACGTGGGCGCGCAGCCACGCAGACCCGTGGACGTGGACGTGGACGTGGGCGCGCAGCCACGCAGACCCGTGGACGTGGGCGCGCAGCCACGACACCCGTGGACTGGGCGCGCAGCCGGCGCCCTCTGGCCTCTCTCCCGGGCGCCGTGACGGCGTGCGCCCCGCGGCCGCGCTCACCAGGTGAGGCCTTTTGGTGCGGAGCCCTCGTCCTCCTGTCGGTGGTCCGCGGCGTTTGTGGGCGTTTGGGTTGTTTCCAGGTGCTCGCTATGACAACTAACGCGAGGCGCACGTTGTGTACACCCTTGGTTTGCGCGAAGACTCTTATTTCTCTTGGGTAAATATCTGGGAATGGAACGAGGGGCTGGCTCACATGGTGCTTGTGTTTGGCCTCCGAGAAGCTGGCAAGTGATGGCGCGGCCGCCCCGCGGGCCGTGCGTGCTCCCGAGGGCACCAGCTCCGGCGCGGCGTGTGGGCATCCCACCTGCTAATAGGTGCTTAGCTGTGACGTCCATTGATTGGAACTTCCCAGGCGACTCACGATGGTGACCATCTTTTCATCTGCTTCTTCGCCATCTATCTTCTCTACGGAACTGCTCTGTTCAAATCTTTTACCCACCGCTCATCGAGTTGTTTTCTTATTGTTGAGTTTTTGAGAGTTCTTTGTATATTCTGGAGACAAGTCCTTTATCAGATATGTGAGTTGTAAATATTTTCTCTGAGCCTATGGACCGTCTTCAGCCACCTACAAGTTTTTCAAAGAGCAGAGGTTTTTTATTTTGATGAAGTCCATTTTATCAATATTTTCTTTTATGGGTCATGCTTTGGTGTCATAGGTAAGAAATCTTTGCCTAACTCAAAATCAAAAGGATTTTAAAGTTTAGGTTTGGCGTTTGGGTCTATTATCCATTTTGAGTTAGTTTGGGTATATGATGTGAGATATGATTCTAAGTTTATTTTTTGTGCATACAGATATCCAGTATTCCAGGACTGTTTGTTGAAAAAAATTACTCTTTCTCTATTGAATTACCTTTGCACCCATGTTGAAAATCCATGACCTAGATGTGTATGAGTATATTTCTGTTCTCTATATTCTATTGATCTGTTTGCCTATTTTATACAAATATTCCAAGCTGTCTTCGTTACTGAAGCTTTATAATAATTTTTGAAATCAGGTAGTATACATTTTCCAACTTTGTTCTTTCATAAAGCTTTTATTCTTTTTGGTCATCCAGTGTCCTTTGCATTTCCTCATGAATCTTTGAATCAGCTTGCCAACTTCTACCAAAAAAGTCGGCTGGGGTTTTATTTGGGATTGCGTTGACTCTATGGATCAGTTTGTGAGAACTGACATCCTGGCAATATTGAGTCTTCCAATCCATGAATATGGTATGTCTTCTCATTTATCTAGAACCTCTTATTTCTTTTACCTATCTTATAGTTTCTGGTCTACAGATCTTACCCATCTTTTGTCAGATTTAGCTCTGATATTTTGTGTTATTGTAAATAGTATTTGTTTCAATTTATGTTTTTAATTATTAATCTATAGAAATAAAATTGGTTTTTGTATTCTGATCTTAACTTTGCTAAACACCCTTCTTAGTTCCAATGACTCTTTAATGGCTACCTTAGGATTGTCTACATACACAGTCATGTTTTCTGTAAACCTCTGTTGATGGTGTGACTCGAGTGTCCTTTATTATCACTGATTTTCTGTCCACTTGCTCTATGAATTATAGAGAAAGAGCTGTTGCACTCTCACTGTGAGTGTAGATTTGTCTGTTTCTCCTTGCAGTTCTATTGCTTTTTTGCTTCATGTATTTTGAAAACTGATATTGAGATTACTGTGTCTTCTTGATTAATTGGCCACTTCCTCCTTATGAAATGATCCTCAGCTCTTTGCCTGGAACCCTGCTTTGTCTGACATTAACACAGCCCCCCGGCTGTCTTTCGACCAGGCTAGTGGGGGGCTCCCACCTTTTACTTTTAATCTCAAGCATCTTCATACATAGTTTCCTTCAGGATTTCCATAGCACCTGAGTATCTTAATGTTTTTATTAAGTACAAAGGGAAAAGTAATAACTTTACAGTGGAGTAAGCCAGAAACCACCTTAGTATGTGACCAAAGATAATATCATTGGTAATAAGACAGGTAAACATCATGTAGCCCTTGATGCGATGGACTGAGAAAGATACAACCTCACTTCTGGGTATTCTTGCCCAAAATGCACACTCTCCAGTCGTGAGAACACTTCAGACACACTCGGAGTGAAAGACCTTCTACAAAGTGACCAATCAGTACACGTCAGGAATGACGAAGTCACAAAAGACAAGAAATACCCAACTCACTGTTATAGATTGGAGAAGTGACAGCTCAATGCAGTGGGGGAGCCTAGAACAGACAAGGACTTGAGTGAAAAACCTAGTGACACTGAGTAGGGCTGGTGGTTTAGGGGACCGTGTACCAGTGGTGGCACTTGGATACCTCGCATGTGACGCAATGGCTGTGTGGTGAGGGCCCCGCCTCTCTGCCCCTACTTCTTTCCTGTTTGTCCTTGCTCCGGTCCCTTGTCCCCGTTCCCTGCCTTCCTTTGGACGGTCTTTATGAGCCCATTTTCTCTCCTTAGATGAGTCCTAGCTGTGTGATTTCAGTGGCTGCGTTAGGGGTGGTGTCCGGCTGCCACTTCCTGTCACAGGCATCTGCCAGGTCACACTCGACCACTTCACCTGGAGTAGCAGCCCGGCAGCCGTGTGCTGCACCCGTTGGGGCTGTGCTGTTGTCATGCAGTTTGCGTCCACGTGTGTAGGAACCTCACGATGCATTATTACTTCTGCCTTAAACAACCAGCTAACTTTTACAGAGAGGTTAATATGGTGAGCGGTTAATATGGAAGCTTTGGCGGATTACTGTATGGTATAGAAGAGGTGCCTAAGGGGAGCCCCCACACTATGGAATGTTTTTAATATTTAAATTAAACAAATTATGTGGTTACCACCAAAAAGCACAATGTGGATGGGGCACTGGGAGGAGCCAGGCATGCAGAGCTCACGCCGTGCGGTTCTGCTCATGGGAAGTTCAAGACCAGGCAGCGCTGTCAGTGGCAGGGGGCAGGAGGGGAGGGGATCGGGGGGCTCCTGGGGCTGCTGTGCTCGGTCTCATCTGGGTGCCAGTCAGCACCAGTCAAAAATCCACCTACTGGTTGACATCAAGATTTGTGCAGGTGGCCAGGTGTGCGCCCCTGAGTATGTGCCCCTAAGTGTGTGCCCCTGACCTACTGTGTGCCCTGACCAAGCGTGCCCCTGACTGGAAGCGTGTGCCCTGACTGAGTGTGCGCTCTGCCTCAGGAATGGAGAACAAGGCCTGCAGACTTGCTATTCTCGGGGATCCGCGTGTTACTGTGAATACATCAGTTGTGGCTACATCAGTGCCAGGCACTCAGGTGAAGCCGTGTGGTGAGCTGTCCTCTCAGGCCTCACAGATCTTGACCCGCCTCACTAGTAATGACATCAAAGTGTCCACAGCAGACGCTGGCCGCCAGCCAGGCTCAGGCCACAGGCCCTGCAACAGCCTGACTCACTGCCCACCCTGGAGCACAGCCAGTGCTCTCAGCAACACCAGGAAGATCCTACCACCACCCTGGCTGCATGCTCTGCCCACTGGAGCCACCCCCTGACTAATTGGGCTCTGAGCTGTTGATCTCATCTATTTATCAGCGTCTTGGCCCCGGGGATTAGACGCAGCTGCCCTGGCTGCGTAACTGCTTCCCCATCCAGCAGGCCGTACTGCTGGCGGGATCAAATGCACCTCTCTGGGGATGAGCGAGGGGCAGTCTGCAGCGTGCACGGGGCCAGAAGACAGCAGGCAGACAAGTGGCATGTCCCGGCAGGGCCCACACGTGGCCTCCCCACACAGAGACCCCGGAGGCCAGGGCCAGGCCACCCTCTGGTGTGTGCTGGCCGTCTGCCCTGCCGCCCCCTTTCCACGGTGCCCGGGTGGGCGCTCTGCTGTCCCGGCCTCCACACCGGCCCCACCTGCCCTCAGACAGCACCCCAGGCCCGCCAGGTGCCACGGAGGGCGGCCAGCTCACAGGCGGGGTGGAGCGGCCCAAGGGGCAGGACAGAGGCAGCCGATGGGAAAGCGCACGGGCCACGCGGCGGAGGCCAGAGGCCCGGCCCGGCCGCGCAGCGCCTTGTGGGTGGATCGCCTCTGGCGCCGCGCGGCAGCTGCGGCCAGCCCGCGTCTTCCCGGGATTCCTGGACCTCTGAATCCCTGGCCTGGGAAACTGGACGGAGGCCCGGAGATGGCTCCCCGCCCTGACCCTTCCGCTTGGGCCCTGGCCCCTCTCCGGTCACTACGGAACCAAGTCGCCGCCCTCCTGGCTGCAGGGAGCGGGGGGCGGGGCCCCAGGCGTGTCCCCCGCGGGCTGCGCGCTCGCTCACCGGAGCACTCGCTCTCTCCACACAAGGTCTGTCGATATTGTCGTTCCTTCTCAAGAACCTTTTTTGTGTGTGTTGATTCTTATTTTCCTCTTTCCTTAAATTCTGCCCCAGCCCTGGATTTATGTTGTCGCTGTTTTTTGAGCTTTGTGAATCATAACCTCAGACAATTTGCTCTTGGCCTTGTGAGTTTTAAATAAGCGCGTTTAAAGTGATGTGTCCCCTTGAGACTCTCCAGCCACATCCAGCAGGTTCTGACCTGAGGCCTTCTGACGGTCTTGCTCAGGTTTGCTCCCCAGTAAGGCTGCTGGTTGCAGGGAGTGGGGAGGCGGAGGCGGGTCCTCACAGGGTGTGGAGACCCCTCCCCCCTTCCCCCACCCCCACCCCCACCCACCCCACCCCGCACCCCCCACGGCTTTCCCTACACAGTCCCAGCTCACAGTCAGCTTGCCAGGGTCCCCCAGCAGCCGGAGGTGACCCTGGGAGTGCTGAGCAGAGTCCCAGGACAGCGACAGGCACTCCCCTCCCTCACCGGAGCCCCTGCTGGGAAACGGGCCCCAGGGTGAGCACAAGGGCCCTTGGGCAGGCGGAGGGCGGCACCACCCAGCTGTGCCCTGCCTGGCGGAGCCTCCTCTTCCTCTGGGCTGGCCAAGGGACTGGTCACTCTGTCCCAAGTATGCAGAAAGGACGCAGACACCCGGAACCACTGGGTGCATTTTCTGTTGTTTTCAATGTGTGTCACACCCTAATGCCACTGTTCCAAGGCTGTGACAGAAAGTGGCCCGGGTGACGGAGCTGCCTATGGAAAGGTGTTGGGGTCCCTCGCAGTGTGGGTGTGCTGTTTGGGTGAATGTCACCTGTGTGCCTGGGAGCCATGTGTCTCTTCCAGGCTTTCCTGTTGTTGGGGTGGGTACAGTCAGCTACAGAGTGTACATATATATGTGTACATGTGTGTTATGTGTTTATGTTACACATCATTTATTATATAAATATATAGATTGGACATAGATTGTACAAATAAATTGATGTGCAGTGTAATTTGTATGTATAACATACTATATAAACATACATATGTACACACATATATGAAGGAATAGATACATGCACACACCAAATGCGCACACAGCATGACCTTAGTCTTGTTAATTGCATTATTAAAATTCTGCCCTACCTTCCTTTTGTTTTTTAAGATTTTTTTAAATTGGGGAATTGGGGGATGGGAACAAGTTGCTGTCCTTTTTGATCTTCAGTCTAGTTGTTGAGGACGTTGCTTCACTGGCCCATGTTGGTATCGTCATTGCACTCTTCCCGGATGAGGCAGATCGGTCGCCGGCCTCTGGACGGCTGCCCACAGTGGCTCTTGGCAGCTCACACCGGCTGCCAGCAGCTCACGCTGGCTGCGGGCCACTCACTGTAGCCTATGGCAGCCCACTGCAGCAGGGGCTGCAGCCCATACCGTCACCGGGGCTCGCACAGCCCAGCTCCAGGTGGAGCTGTTGTTAGTTGTAGAGGGCAGTGTCACTGGCCCTCATCTGTGGGACCCGAACCGGGGCCGCTGGCACCCCAAGCCAGCTCTTAACCAATGCACCACTCGGCCGGCCCCCTTTTGCTTCTTGATTTATTTCTGAGAGATTAGTACGGATTTGCCCATTTCTTCTTGAGTTTCTAACAATTTTGCTTCACATATTTAATCTTCCGTCGGCTCCAACTGATCTCACAGATTCTTTGCACACAGATTTTCAAATATCTCACAATTATCATGACTCATCACTTCCGTATCTTCCCCCTCTACCGTAACCTATCGCCAGTCGTGTCTGTGACTTAGTAAAGACGTATTTCACAGCGGCATCTCTGTGTGCAATGAATCTGTGAGATCAGTTGCGCCCGACAAAGGGTTAAACAGCTATGGTGCTGGGTGGACAGCAGCAAGAAAGCGCCATCTGCGTGAACTTGCACCTTTATGCAGGCACTCCTCTTTGGCCTTACAAGGGCAAGTGTGAGCCTTGGGCCCTCTTGCTCTGCCATAGTTGTTTCCATACCTTTCTTTCCGGAAGCTTCCACCTAGCACGTCTTGCCCAGGTTCTTAGCTATTATATATATATATATATATATATATATATATATATATATATATATATATATATATATATATTCTGTTTTAGGTGACCAAAAAAATAGAGAGAACAAGAGAAATTTGCTGGTTTTTATTTCAACAGGAGAATCACAGTTTATGTGTCATAATTACTGATGGGTTTTGATTATTTCCTATGAACCGTCCTCCACTGATGCTTCTCTTTCCCTGATGTTGTTCCGTTGAACCCTCTGAGGGTTTTGGCCGTCTGGTTTCCGGCCGAGGGTGGCCCCGACCTGCAGTACACTTTGTTTCCTCTGAGCACCATCTGGCCAGCGTCATTTCTTCTTCCCGACCTTCACCGCACTGGAGGCCGGCAGGGTCTTAATTCTAAGCTGCTGTCACATTTTCTTTTCCCTTTATGCGTCACAATGATAATAAGACTTAGCCATACATTTCAGTGCTTTCTTTGCGTACCAAAGCGCAGTGTGTGTGTCCCTCCCAAATATTCTTATGTGGAACCCCTGACCCCCAGGGTGGCTGTATTTGGAGGCGGGCCCTCTAATGACAGAATGAGGTTAAATGAGGTCGCAAGTGGAGCCTGATCTGATGGGACTGGCGTCCCCCTGAGGACGGGCTGTGAGGGCACAGGACAGAGGCCGCCGCTGAGGCACAGGATCTGGACGGGCCTCCTCCTGGCAGCGGCGCTCTGTTAGAGCAGCCCGGGCCGGCTGAGTCAGTGTGTTTGTGTTTCTACATTTGTCTTTGAGAATTCTCCCAGAAAGGACACAAGCAGCATTTTCTCTGTGCCCTTATGATTCTGAAGTGTCTTTATTTGGTGCTGCCACTTGGATTTTAATTTGGCTGGGTATGTGATTCTAGATAAAAACCAAGGCCCCACGGTGCCTGTGCATCTGCAGGGGGTGGGGGCAGGCAGGGCGGGGGTTTGAGGACCGTGATGGAGCCTGGCTAGGAGACTGAGGAGGGGGGCACGGGGCGAGGGCGGGGGCGTCAGAGTAGGAATCACAGGTTTGGACCCTGGGCGCCTGCAGGGCGTCCACAGGGAGCCGCCATGAGCGGGCAGAGGTTCCAGCGGCCCAGACACAGCCCAACACTGCAGTGGTCTGTGACTTAATTTGCAGGAAGCGCAGGGCTGGCCAGGCCTGCAGGGCAGCAGACTCGATGTCGGCGGGACTACCTTCTTGGTCCCGAAAGCTCCTGGTTTGTGCTGATGGCTTGGGAGTCGCTGACACTAAACGGGGCGCTCCCTCCCCCACTATCCAGACCCACCAGCCACCGCCCTGGGCTCACAGGGAAGGGACGGAGGGCCGTGTGTGGGGGAGCCCCACCTGGGTCCCGGAGCTGTGCACAGCAGGGACCCCCTGCATATCCAGAGCAGGTCTGAGCTCGCCAGCCTCCTGCCCCAGCTGAGGGCCTCAGCCCCGACGGTGAACCGGGCAGAGAACTGGGGTTCCCATAGTGCCCACCCCAGGCCAGGAGAGGGACCGCGTCAGGTCACCACGGAGGCCACCTGTGGAGCTTGGGCCCAAGGAGAAGGCCACAGGGGAGCCCCAGCTCCCTGGGAGACGTCAGCCTGGGGCTGACGCACCCCGGGCGGGGCCGCGCTCATCAGGATAACATGACCAGGAGCGAGTGGACTCCAGCTCAGGGCCGAGGCTGCCAGGAGGTTCCAGCCCCTCAGCTGGCCGCCAGATGGCTCAAGGGAGGCCGCGATGGCTGGCGGGGTCTCAGGAGCCACCTCCATCCTGAGGAGCTGCCGTGGGACTGGAACCAGCCTGTCCCCTGCCTCGGCTGCCCTCTCCGAGAGCCCTGCCACCTTCTGGTTTATGAGCTCATCTGGCAGTTGATTCCAGCAGGCCACGAGGGGCAGCGGGTCCCCAAACCACATCCCGCTGTGCCCCTTGCCTGCCGAGGTCCACGGGGCGTCGTGCAGACCAAGTCTCCGAGGGGCTGGGGGCGCACCAGCTTCGGCCTGAGCCCCGTCAGTAGTGACCCCCGTACAGAGTGGCCACCTCCCGGAGGATGGTCTTGTGGCTGGCGTACAGCGGGATCCGCCTGTCCACCACCTGCCACTGGACGGACATCTGTGGGTCGCAGGCAAGCAGATGCTGCAAGGACAAAGGCACATCCTGAGCCTCCGAGCTGGCCGCCTCCCCCAGACCCCGGGCTTCGCCACGGCCCTGTCACGGGGCTGGCCTGGGCTTTATTCTTCTGTCGCTGGGAGCAACGACACCGGCTTGTGTCCCAGCTCGGAAAACGCCTGCAGAGCCTGAGAGGCCTCGGAGGAGAGGGGGCCCCTTATTCGGAGGTGACGCCTCCTGTGTAGGAAGCCCGCATTCCCTTCCCTAGGACCTCTCGGTCTCAGGTCTAGGTTAGGGACACTCAGGACTGAGCTAAATACGGGGCACGGAATCCCCATAAAAGTGTATGAGCATGCCTCCCCTGCTGCAGGCCTGGGGCCCCCAGGGTCCCCATCTAGCCCTGACCTGATCCAGGTACCTACTGGTGCCCGCTGGCCTCTCCCGGGTTCCCCTGCCAACTCTGACCCCTGCAGCCCCACACGCGGCCCCAGCCCAGGAGCCCGTCAGGCCCCTCCGTACGGCCCGAGCCCCCCTCGTTGGAGTCTGCAACCCGAGCCCCATACAGAGTTCAGCCTCTTCAGCGCGTCGCTCTGGTCCGGGAAGTGGACACTGATGGCCACCGTCTCGATCCAGGCGTTGTCCGTGTTCCGCGGGTCATCCATGTAGCCTCTGTACACCTGGGGGCAAGCCAGGGGAGCCGGTCAGGAGGGGCAGCGCCCCCCGGCTGCCTCGCAGAGGGCGGGGCCTCAGCGTCCCCAAGCTCCTCGGCCCTCGGGGGCTCGGAGCACAGCCGCCAGGGCGCCCGAGCCCGCGGCCGGCTCTCCCCGCCGTCCAGCTGCTCCCGCAGGGCTCTCGGCCTTGTCTGGCACGCCTCAGGGCCCAGGGCCTCACTCGTCGCCCTCCCGGCTGCTGGCCTGGCATCAGAGCCGCCGGGACTGTCCTTGGAAGGATTAAAATTGATAGTGAGCCCTACAAACCCCACAGTCAGTGCCAGCCATGGCCTGGTTCATTCTAACACGTGGCAGAAAAAGGACTGGTAACAACTTAGAGGCCACTTAGGGGACTGTTTAACCAAATCGTGGCACAAAATATATGCAGCCTACAAAACACTATGCCGTCTTGAAAAACGGTGACGGAAATTTGTACATATGGACCTAAAAATACAAGCACCGCAAACTAAGTGGAAAAGCAAAGGACAGAGAAGTGACATGTACGGCCATGCGGGCCCCAGCGTGGACAGAAGGCGGGGGCACGCGCGCCGCAGCGAGGAAGCGAGCGGGGTGCGGCAGGGGCGCGGGGCTGCAGGCGGCGTGCTGATGCCCGCTTGCTGGCTGCCTGTGGGCTGTCCTAGCAAACGCGAGCTGCTCTCACGACCAAGAAAAGATTCAGGAAAGCAAGCAGGCCCGGCAAGTGCAGGAGGACCCAGCTTCCTGTCCCCGTCCAGGGCTTGGCCAGCCTGGGGATTGGGTCCCTCGTGTGCCATCGGTGCTCAGGGCAAGAGTGAGTGTGGGCGGAGGCACGGACACCGGGCCTGCGAGGGCGGCCTCCTCGGCCACCCCGAGTGAGAGAGGAGACAGCGGGCAGAGGGGGCCGGGAAGGGGCCCCGAAAGGCTCGTACCTCCGTGCCCTGCCTCAGCAGGCTCTCGAAGACAGGCCAGGACTCTCTGCAGAGGGCCTGCTTCAGCTTCCGAGGCAGCATCTCGCCGGGTTCCTGGGAGCCCTGAGCAGGGAGGGAGGCGGGCAGGGGGATCAGGCCGTGTGGGGACCCGCCCGGCACGGGCGGCCAGCCAGGGCCCGGGGGCCGCCGGCGGATGAGTGTCTGGCAGCCCGGCTATCTCAGGCCGGAGTGATGTGCCCCAGGGCCCAGTGCCCACGTCCCCGCTGGACAGCAGGCGGGAGGCCGAAAGCACACGCCGGCACTGCCGCGTCGCGCGGCCCCGCCATGGGCACGGGCCCTGTGCCTGCACCCCGTCCCCGTCCATCCAGTGGACGCTGCCTGTTATTCTGAGCCCGCCGCAGGCCGCGTCATGTCCCTTCCGCCTGGGCCCTCACGACACCCTGCCCCTCCCAGTGGCAGCCGGACCTGCGCGAGCTCAGCAGGCGCCCCTCAGGCCGGACGCCGGGGGCCCCTGGGGGCCCCGTGCTGGGGCCTGAAGAGCTGCCAAGTACCTGGTGCTGCCATTCACAGCCACGGACAGTGGCCAGCACTGTTCAGGGCCGTGGTCACAGGTGGCTTACCCCTGGCAAGGCCCAGTGCTCCGAGGGGGGCTGCTGCACCGCCAGCACTTCCAGCACCTTCTTTACGCTTTTCCTGCAGATGCCTCCGTCTGGATTCCTCCTCCACCTGCGAGCGACCCGGCTCACGCCTGCCCTCCCGGGACCCGCTCCCCACCGCCGGCAGGGCCAGACTGGCCGGCCTCCGGGAGAGTAGCTTTCAGGGATCCGGCCATCCACACCGAGTCTGGCATCGTGGGGGGCTTATGCCTGTTTTCAGTCCGTCTGTGGCAGCGGTGGGCCCTGGCCGCGGTGTCTCTCCCCCCATGGGCTCTAAGGGAAGGGGACCCACTGAAGCACAGGCAGCCTCTGTGTGGGGAGAGGGGCCGGCCTGGGACACTTCTCCTGTGTGTACCCCACCTTTGGGCCACCTGGGTGCAGGGGAAAGGCCGAGGAGTGAGTCTCTCCTGGGGTGCACAGGTCACCGTGTGTCCTTGTCATGGCGTACTCACCGCGTGACTACAGGCTGCAGCGTGTGGTTGGGCCCGAAGCGGCTGAGGCTCCCACGACCACGCAGCCCTGTGCGGCCCATGGGGTTCCTGGGGTGAAGAGGGGCCTGCTCAGCCTGCCACCTGCCACTGGGACAGCCAGTCCTTGGGGACCCCAAGGGGTGAGGTGAGGGCTTCAGGTTGCCATGGGGTCAGTTGGACAACAAAGAGGTCTCCTTGGGAGCAAAACTCTGGCCCCGCTGCAGACGCGCAAGGTGTCCAAGTGGCCGTCCTGTGCCCCAAAGAGCATGTGACTGACCCTGGGTACCACACGGCAAGTGTGAGGGGGCAAGGGGGCAGCATGGGGTCAGGGCCAAGCACCCAGGGCACCGGGGCCATAGACAAGGCCCCCACCTGGGGGGCCATCGGGGCCATTGCCAGGCCCTGCCCCTGCCCCGGCTTCCCAAGGCTGGGCGCTAACACAGGGCCTGAGCCTTCCCGGCCGGGCAGGCCGGCCCCTGCCACCCCACCAGGCCCTATTAGAAATAACATTCTCCCACCGGGGTGGGGTCCTGTGAATCCACACTAAAGCAGGAGGAAGACATTCGTCATCCGTGTCCAGCCTGCTGCCTCTGCCCGCAGGTCTAGCCCGTCCGCTAGGTCCTGGCATGTCTTTTATACAGCCTCTCCCCGTTCCAGAACATTCCAGAGAGGCCCAGCACCACCTCCGCCCTCAGGCCCCTCACTCCTGCCCACGCCCTGGCCATCTGTGGTCCCTCCGGATTCCTCCTCCTGGGGGCCAGGCAGGAGCCCCCCGGCTGGCACACAGTAGGCCTGCACCAAGGGCGGGGCAGGCGGGCGGGGCGGCACTCACAGAGGGAACCCGTCCTGAACTGCGTAGCTGCCCCGGAAGCTCCTGCGGTCCGTGGGGCCGTCCACGGCATTGAAGGTGATCCCGGCCAGAGGCTTCAGGGGGCTGGGGGGACACGAGCCCTCAAGTCCGACCAGGAGAAGTGGGCAGAGCAGTGTGGTGACCACACCTGGGAGGCCCCCTCACTGGGCCGCAGGCACCCCAGCCACGCGACCCGCCCCCACAGCGTGTGCCCAGCCCTGGGGGAGGACAGGGCACCCCCTCCAGGCTGGAAGCAGGCCCTCGCCCTGCATGGGTCCCTCATCCTCCCACCCTGGGCCGTGATGAAGGCGCACTCACCTCCCCATGGGGTCCACCAGGCCCCTGTCCCTCCTCTCCGCTGAGTAAAAGGGCGGCTCGTAGATGAGAAACTCTGTCTGCACAAAACGGTGGTTCCCCGCTCAGACTGTCTGCGTCTCCTCCAGGCGCTCACAGCCCAGGGCCCTGAGAGCACCCCCAAAGGCAGCTCTGAGCTGGGGACCCAGACAATGGACTGGCCACGGAGCTGGTGGTCTAGGGGAGTCTCCCCAGGACAGGCGGGGGGTTAAGCTGGACTCGAGAGGTGAGAAGGGTGCCGACTGGCAGAGATAGAGCGCAGGCTGTGGAAGCAATAGCCTGGAATGTTCTGAAAAGGCCAAAGACAAAGCCTGCGGCGGGGTGGGCGCCGTTACACCTATGGCTCTCTCTGTGCCTGCATCTCCAATGCTTCACCCCCCTGGCACTCACAGAAGGGGGCAGTGACCGTGCACTGGGGACAGTGGGATCTACGGAAAGTGGGGTGACTCGGGGCTCCCTGTGTGGGTCAGAGGCCCACCGGGTGGCCTGGGCTCAAGTCTGAGCTCCAACACCTCCAGCTGTGTGGACCGGTGTGCCTGAGTTTCCTCCGCTGTCCACCATGACCCTGGGAGGCTGCAGCGGGCTAACCCACCCCCGCGCCCAGCTCCGTGGGAGGATTCGGGGAGGACGGCTCCCTGTTAGCGCAGGGCCACCGCGGCCTGGACGGCACTCACCTCCCAGGGCACCTTCTCGTTGGGCACAGGGAAGCGCAGGACAGGGGAGTTGGGGTACAGGAGGTGCCGGGCATTCACGTGGGGCGTGTCGCCCAGGGCCTCCGCCTCCTGCCTGCTGTCCGGCTCCAGGTCCTGCCCCTCCGAGGCCTTCTGGGGTGCTGGGGACAGCCACACGAGCCGTGGGCAAAGCTGGCCAGGTGCTAGCACTGAGCCCGCAGCGTGGGGCATCCCCTGCAGTCCTTTCCTGCAAACTGGGCTGCCTCCCCCGCCGTCCCCAGCACTGCAGCCCCGGGAGCCTCCCTGGGCAGCTACTGGCAGGGTTCTCGGTAACCAGCTGGGCTCCGGGCCCTCAGGGAAGCCGGTCCAAGGGAGGGGGCACCCCCGCTCCTTCGGGGCCAGCAGCCCCCAGGGGGCCTTGTGCCGGCTCTTCGCTGGCTGCCAAGTCAGGAGCACGGACTTCGGGACCTGTCACCCAGTCCCTGCGGCTGGGCCTCAGGCACCGCGTGGAGCTGCCCCCTTGGCAGCAAGATGCACAGAAGGAGGACAGGCCCTGGGCCAGGTCTCCCGTTGGAAGTGGGGACAGGTCAAGTCGGGGGGAGGGCGGCCCCAGCTGCACTTGGCACTTGCGTGGCACCTTCCTCCAGGCCCAGCAGGAGCCCCCGATGGCTGCCTCTGTCTACTCCTCACAGACCCCAGACTCAAAGGAACGCGGCCATCCACTCACCCAGGGTCGGGGGGTCCTCCCCCGAGCCAAGGCCACTGTCTTTCAGGGTCTGCATGATCCAGCGCAGCGCTCTGGCCGTCTGTGCCACCTGGAAGGCACGCCCCAAACAAGACGGGGTCAGCATGGGCCCCCACAGCACACGCACCCCGCCGACCGCCTGCTCCCCAGGTGGCCACCAACACACAGGGCCCCGCTGGGAGGACAGAGGACGGCTACAGGCCACCGGTGAGTCCCACAGCCCCCTCCCAGGTTCCAGGCACAGAACCCTGTAACGGTGGCCGTCTCAGAGGACAGGTCCGAGGAGGGGACCAGAGTTTATTCCTCAGACGGGCCACGATGTGCCCACAACACAATGCAGTGTGTGTGGCGGGGCGAGTTGCCAGGGAAATCTTTGGAAGAACTTTCTAGAGGACTAAGGAGGCACCCCTTCCCACTGGGAGTGGCTGCCCCGACATTCCCCACCTCCTCCTCCGGGTGGTTTTCCGGCATGCTCGTTCTCGAAGCCACCGCTCTGCAGTGACGAGTCAGGCTCATCAGACCCGGGCCCCAGAAGCAGGCCCCGCCCGGACCCACCTGCTCCTCCAAGGAGGACAGTTTCTGCTCCACGGAGCCTGACTGCTTCAGACGGCCCATTTCCAGCAGGTCCACTACGGTGTCCACCCTGGAAGAGGACACAGCTGAGTCCAGCTGGCCAGCCTCGCAGCCTGGATGGTGGGGAAACAGGGCCAGCTTGCAGGCGGGCAGCCCTGTCAGCCTCAGCAGCCAGGCTCTGTGGCCTGAATTTCAGGCATCTTCCTCTTCATTTGAAAGTACTGATAACACATGTTTCTGTAAAGAAAGAGCGCTGCCTCGTGCCGGAGGGGACCATCTCGTAGCCCACAGAGTCCTCAGGATCCACGGCCACTCTGACAGCCAGTGGGTAACATCATTGTCACCACTTCACTGACGAGCCGAAAGAGGTGTAGAAAGGCCGGCGCCTGTCTCTGAGGAGAGGGAGGGGTGCACGCTCTTGGCTGCTCCCCATCCCGTGGCCTCAGGACGCCCCTCTTCATGGCCTGAGGGAACCCCCATGCCAGGGGCAGGAGCTGCCGTGACTGCATGGCACCGTGTCCCCTCCCTCCTCCTGGCCCACAGTGAGACACACAGCGACAGCAGGCCCCCACCGTCCCAAGTCTGGGGCCCACAGGGCTGAGGAGTGGGGTGGAGAGAGGGGAGCAGACAGACGCTCCCCGACACGGACCTCGCCCCCTGGAAGGGCGTGGGGCGGGAGGGACGGAGCGTAGGAAGACCATGCCAAGTGGGCGTGAACTCGGGACAGGCCGCGCACTGCCCACTCTCCCAGGCCCCTCCGCCCCCCTCCAGCCACCCCAGCCCGACCCCACGCAGCCTCTCAGGGTCAGCTGAGGGAGGGCCCGGTGCCCACAGATGTGCAGGGGCGCTGGGCCTCCCCCAGGTGGGCTGTCCGTGGGCTGCTCCCTGGCCTCCCACACCTGTTGCTGATGTCTTGCATCTTCTGCTCCGGCCTCTGCTTCTGCTGGTCCCGCAGGCTCTGCAGGTAGCTCTCCTTCAGGTACATCTCCCAGGACAGCAGTGCGGACTCCTCCTTCTTCTCCAGCTTGTTCTCTGTGCGGGGAGCAGACAGAGCCACCTGACTCCGCATGACGAGGACAGGTGAGGCGCGGCCCCCCCCCCCGGAGGGCCCCCCGGGAGGGGTCTGGGGTCCACGCCCCCGAGGGGCCTGGCGAGGGCAGCGCCCTGACTGCTCCGGACTCTTCCCGAGCTTCCTGGATTCCAGCAGGAGCCGCCCCCCGCCCCAAGCCCACGTCTGGTCCCTAAGACGCAGAGAATGCGCTCTGGGGACAGCCGAGGGTCCGGCTTACTGAGCTGCTTGTGTCGCCTGGCGGGTATCTTGAGGATGACCCTCTTGATGAAGAGATGCAGATGGCTGAGGAGGATGAACGGGGGTGGCGCGGGCGGCCGGCGCTGGTACTCCTCGATCAGGCCGTGGCGCTGGAACTTCCAGATCTGGTCCGTGTGCTCCTGGACCTGCTGGAACGTGTAGCTGGCGGAGGCAAGGGGCACGCTGGTCACATGCAGTGGCGACACGCGGCAGGAGTAACAGCACGCCCATCTCACTGCCGGTGCCTGGGTGACAGCTGCGAAAAACTGACACGCACCCCCAGGAGGGCGATTCTAGAGGCACAAAGAGGCGGCTGACCAGCCGGACTCGGAGCTTCCTGGGAACCAAGACGCGGACGAAGAAAGAACACTTAAGATTCTGGGGTTTATACACCTCGTTAGCGACAAAACAAAGCGGACATCTGTCGGGAGGTGGACATCGCCCTGGCATTGAACTCTGACAAACAGAAGGGACGGCGTCTTTAACAGTGGACAAGTTTACTGTCGGCATGTTCGTCGTCTTGCATGGACCCTGGCAGCCCAAATCGAAACGGACAGAGGCCAGCAGTGCAGAAATGCACTTGCTCTGCTTGCTACGGGGACAGAACCCCGCCCACTGACCCCTTGTGGCCTCTATGTCACAGTTCCAGCACATGTTCAGGGACTGTCACATGAAATCAGAAAGTCACAACCTCAGCAACTTAGCTGATAAAAGGGGAAGAGAAACAGTGCCTGTCCAAACCGGGAATTACAAAACTTGCACAATGGTCCCAGGTCCCATGGGCCCTTCTGCAGAGGCCGGAAAGGGGTGTGAGGGGCTGGCGGACGAGCTCAGCTGCAGGGAGGGGTGCTGTCAGCCTCCGCCGTGCCACAGGCGGGCTGGCCCCGGGCTCCTGCCTCCTTTGGGCTTCGTACACGAGAAGGAATGCAGGGCGCCCCGCATCGTAAGAGCAGCCTTTCTGCTGAGTGCTGACATGTGCTCGTCCGTACCCCGAGCACTGCTCCGTCCGGCCCAGTTCCCTCAGCTGCAAAGCGGGAGGCCTGCATGGAAAGCGTTCACCCTCGGGACCTTATTTCATGTTCACAAACAACTGGAAAAGTAGTGTTTTCTCCAAAAGGACGGAGGCTGAGCAAAGCTAAATATGTCCTGAGAGGCTTGGGTGCGAATCCGGCTTGCGTGCTGCCCCCATATGTGACTGTCCCGGCTCCTCCTGGGAGGCTGATGTCCCTGTGAGGTGCCCAGAGTTTCCACAGGCTGGTCTGTACCATGGACATGGGGCCCTCCACCCCGGCCCTGCAGCCCCACTGACCCCAGGACCAGGGCGGGTGAGACTGAGTGCCCCCAGCCACCTCCCCAGCACGGCCCACAGCTGGACCGACCAGTGCCCCTGGCTGCCCAGCAGCAGCGCGCTGGACAGTCACACAGAGACCGGACAGAATGGCTGGCACCACCCAGACTGGGTTGAGCCAAGAGCCCGGGCCTGAGGCCTGGGCTCCAGGGCCGCGCGGTGTGGTGGCGGGGGACGGTGGTGACAGCGGCCGTGTGGCCTGCGCAGCACTCACTTGAACATGGCGATGAGCAGGTTCAGCAGCAGGATGTTGGTGAAGAGCAGGTACAGGCACAGCAAGGTGACCGTCAGCCACTCCGGGAAGATGGGCTGGCGCCGGCTGGCATCACTCTCCGGGCACTTGGGCTTGTACGGGTCAGTGCCATTGGGGCTGCACTGGTCCAGGTTGAAGTCCACGCCTAGCATGCGGTGAGGGCGGAGAGCAAAGGAAGCCACGCCGTCACAAGGCCTGGACACCCCAGGCCTGGAGGCCCGCCCGCTGGGGGACTCAGCTGCCAGGTGAGCCCCAGAGAAAGCCCAAAGAGAGGTGTCTGCGGCGGTCAGGCTGCCTCTGCGGGCACAAGTGTGGCGGCCAAGGAGCGCCCCAGAGCCAGGCCTGCTCTCCAGACTGGCGCGTGCCCTCCAGGGCCCAGCCGTTCCCCCAGCCGCGCGAGCACCGGGAGGCTCAGGCCCCACACGGAGAGCCCCACGTGGCGGGACAGAGCTCAAAGGGAGAAAACTAACAACTACGCGGAGACACGGGGCCACGAGGAAGGGACGAGGGGCAGAAGTGACACACTGACACGCACAGCAGGCGACCACAAGCCACGGTCCTGCACAGTAGAAAAGCAGAGGACATACCCCGTTTGTACAGGAAAAAAATCTCAAGGAAACACACTAAGTTGTTAATAGTGATTCACTCTGGGAGGTGGGATTAGGGACATTTTTCTTTATTACCTTGAATTAAACATTTTTGCAACAAGAATGCACTATTTTGAAATCAAATATGTTTTTGAAAGTGTTACTAGTTTTCTGATTAAAAACTCACTATAGTAGCTATAAATGCCAATATTAAAAAGCAGAGCTCAATAACGTACCCTTCCACTTCAGTGAACCAAAAGAGAAAAGCAAACTAAACCCAAAGCAAGCAGAAGGAAGGAAATAATAAAGATCAGAACGCAAATAGGTAAAATAAAAAATATATAAAAACAACAAAGAAAATCAACAGAACCAAAATCCGGTTCTTGAAAAAGATAACCAAATAACAACGCTTTAGGTCGACTGATCTAGGAAGAAAAAGAAAAGGCTCAAATTTCTAAAATCATAAATGAAAGAAAGGATGTTACTACCAATCTTACAAACATAAAAAGAACTATAATGAAATACTACAAAAATATATGCTAACAAATTAGATAACTTAGAAAAATGGACAAATTCCCAAAAAGACACAAACTACCAAAAGTGACTGGAAAAGAAACAAAATATAAATAGACCTATAACAAGTAAAAAGTCTGAATTAGTAATTTTAAAACTTCACACACTAAAAAGTGCAAGCCCAGGTAGCGGTAGCTTCTCCGGTGAATTCGACCAAATGTTAGAATGAAAGGCCAGCCGAGTGGCGCGGTGGTTAAGCCCTGGCTTGGGACGCCAGCGGCCCCGGTTCGGGTCCCACATACGAGGGCCAGTGACACTGCCCTCAAAAAAGAGAATGAAAACAAATCCTTTACCATGACTGAGAATATGGAGGCACAAGGAAGAGAATGTCCTCCCTGTGGGAAAGGGTCCCAAGCAATCCAGAGGGGACATCTGTGTGGCTTCCCTCTGCCCCCCTTCAGCTCCCACACTGGCCTTTGTAAGTAAACGGCATGGTCTTTATTGCAGGGGGAAAACCTACATAATCTTTTTCAAAATACAAAACAGGAGGGAATCCTTCCTAAGCCATCCTATGAGGCCCGCATTACCCTGATCCCAAAAGAAGACAAAACATTACAAGAAAACTACAAACCAATACCCTTTGTGATAGATGCAAAACTCCCCAGCAACAGGCTAACAAACTGAACCCAGCAACGTACAAAAAGAATTATATACCTTGAACAAGCAAGACATACCCCAGGAAAATAGAGTTGGTTTAACATCTGAAAATCAATTAATATAACACACCATATTAAGAGCATAAAGAACAAACACCATATGCACATTTCATAGATGCAAAAACAGCACTTGACAAAATCTTTTACAATAAAAACACTCAAGAGGGGCCGGCTGAGTGGTGCGGCGGTTGAGCGCTGGCTTGGGAAGCCAGCGGCCAGGGTTCGGGTCCCACATATGAGGGCCAGTAACACTGCCCTCAAAAAAAATAAAAAAAATAAAAAATAAAAAAATTAAACACTCAAGAAACTAGGAATAAAAGGGACTTCTTCAACTGGATAAAGGACATTCACAACCCACAGCAAACATCATACCCAGCAATGAAAGACTGAAAGCTTACCCCTAAAATCAGCAACAAGATAAAGATGTTTGTTCTCGATATTTCTATTCAACATTGTACCAGAGGTTATAGCAGGATAAGTAGGCAGGAAAAGGAAATAAAAGTCACCCATACTGGGAAGGAATGAGTAAAAATATGTCTGTCTGCAGGTGACACGATTTCCCGAAGAGCAGATCCCAAGGGATCCACTCAAAACTGTCGGAACTAAGGAAGCATGTCAGCAAGGTTTCCAGATACGAGCTCCGTACACAAAACACAGCGTATTTCTATTCACTAGCAAGAAGCAACCCAGGAACAAAATTAATAAAGTAATTCTTTATTTTACTTTATTAGGACTGCCACTTAGACACTGAAAACTACAAATTGTTACTGAAAGAAATTAAAGAACTAAACAAGTGGAAAGACATTTCATGTTCATAGTCAAAATCTTAGACCTTTTTTGGAGAAATTGATAAGCTGATCCAAAAATTCACGTGGACCCAGAGGCCAAAACAACCTTGAAAAAGAAGAAGCGAATTGAGGGCCGGCCGAGTGGCGTAGTGGTTAAGAGCTGGCTTGGGAAGCCAGCAGCCCCGGTTCGGTCCCACATATGAGGATCAGTGACACTGCCCTCAAAAAAAAAAAAAAAGAAAACTTACTACAAAGCTGCACTAACCAAGGCAACGTGATCCTGACACAAGACAGGCATCAAGATCAGTGGAACAGAACTGAGAGCCTAGAGAGAAACCCTTTAGTAATGGCCGACTGGTCTGGGACAAAGGTGCCAAGACAAGTCAATGGGGGCAGAACAGTCTTTTCAAAACATGATGGTGGAACAAGTGGATATTTGCCTGCAGAGGACCACTATACACAAAAGTTAATTTAAATAGATCAGAGGCCCAAAGCAGGAGCTAGAGCTATAAAACGTTTGAAATACCAGTGCAGGCGTAAGTCCTCCTGACCGTGGTTAGGCAATGGGTTCTTAGATATGACACCAAAAGCACAAATGATAAAAAAAGGTGGATCAACTGAATTTCCTCAAATTGAAAACCTTTTATGCTTCAAAGTGACAACATAAAGAAAGGACAACCCACAGAATGCCAGAATATGTCTGCAAATCATATATATGGTAAGGGACTGCTATCCATATATAAGAAAAACTCTTACAACTCAATAAAAAGACAAATAACCCGCTTGAAATCTGGGCAGAGGATAGGAATAGACATTTCTCCAAAGGAGACCCACAGATGGCTCAGTAGGACATGAGGGAACGCTCCACAGCTGTCAGGAAATGCAAACCAGAGCCAGGGAGACACATGCTTTTCGCCGCCAGGATGCCAGGGATAAGCCAGGCAGACTGTACCAAGTGCTGGTGAGGCCGTGGACACGTCGGAACCCTACGCACGGCCACCGGGTAAGGCGGTGCGGATGCTGTCTGCCCGTCCGGCAGTCTCCCAAAGAGCTAAACAGCGAGTCACCACGTGACCAGCAGTTTCACTGCTAGGTGTTCATCCAAGAGAAATGAACACACATGTCCACACGAACACTCCTAACTGAATGTTCGTCGCTACACTGTTCATGGTAGCCAAGCAGTAGAAACAACTCAAATGGTCGCCACTTGTGAATGGAGACACAAAGTGTGGTCCTCCCAGGAGAAGACTGCGCAGCCACAGAAAAGGAACGCAGCTAGACACGGCTGCAGCAGGGACGGGTGTGGGCACGCCGTGTAAGGGCACAGTCTCCAGGTTACACAGTGTGCAGAAAGCCAAATCCGATGGCGCTGGAAAGCCGAGGGCTGGGGGGAATGGAGGCGACCGCTCATGGGTGAGGGGTGTCTTCTGGGGGTGAAGCTAATGTTTAAATTTGGATTCTAATTTTAGATTATAAAATAAGCCAAGAAAAAGCTCAGTGAACAAACAGCATCCTCTCTGTCCAGGAAGGGGGAAATCATCTCTGAAGGACCAGGGCGGCATTAATGTTGAGCAGTTGTCAGCTGACGCCCCAGGCCACGCCCTTGGCCCACCTAAAGCTCAGAGCTCCGCGGCAGCAGCAAGGTACAGCTCAGGACCTGACCCGGCCTGCACCCCGGCAAAGGCCAACCCCAAGGGGGCCATGGTGCCGCTGCCCCCGCTGCCCTGGGAACTCTGGGAGCTCCTGCCCCCAAGGCAGTGCTGAGTGAACAGGAAACACCACCAGTGGCCCACCCAGTGTGTGAGGTGGCAGGACCGCTGCTGGGGCGGCCTCCTCTGCCCACCCCCATCCCTCTCCCCCAAACCCTACCCTGCGCCGTGAGGGCCACACCCACCATCAATGTAGGCTGGGATGTGCCCGAAGATGGTGAGGTATGACTGGTACACGACGCCCCGGAAGATCCAGTCCACCCGGCTCTCGTTGTGGATGAGGATGGCCTGCTTGGCCACCCCGAAGGACACAACCCACACAGCCAGCAGGAAGAGGAAAAAGAAGACGTCCTTCATCTGCAGGGACAGCGGGCACAGCTGCAGCCACAGAGCCACGCGCGCCCTGCCCGTAGGTGGGCTCGCCCTCCATGCCCAGCTGCGACCTGCAGACACTCCGAGCAGGAGATCCGGGGAGGCTGCCCCACATGCTCAGGGGGTGCTGGGGACCCCATGCTGTGGCCATGACCCACAGAAGGGGGAGCAACGGGATCAGGGACGCGCTGTGGAGATCAGGAAGGCTGCCCGAAAGTGGCGACATACGGGCACAGGCCTGAGACGGGCGTGCCGGGCCGTGGGGGCCCAGGGACACAGTGGGGCCGTGGGGGCTGGGAGTGGGCTTCAGTCCAGCGCACCTCACTTGCCACTGGCACGGCCCCTCCCCCTTACCATCCGCTTCAGGATGATTATCTTGGGCCCCAGCGTCTTACTGATGGTGAAAATATGCATCAGCCGAAGACAGAACATGATGAAATCCAGAGACAGGATGATGCGCCCGGGGTACAGCAGTGGTGGTATCAGCCTGGCCCAGGCAGAGGCAGGGGCCTCAGGTCCAGGCTCCCAGGGCCTGCCCTCGGCCGCCCACTCACTGCCAGAGACCATGCTGGGCCCTGGGATGGGGTGGGGCGGGGTGGGGCGGGGGCGCTCTCCATAAAGGTCCAGAAGACGGGGCAGCCAGGCATTCTGGGACCGGGGGGCTGGGCCAGTCCCTCATGTTCCGTGGAGAAAGGGGGCTGCGGCCTGGTGGCTGACACACGCGGCCTGAACGGACATGGAGCGGCCAGGGCGATGGCAGGGGGGAGCCGTGGGGCAGGGACGATGCCGGTGCACGTGGGCAGCCATCTGAGGTGACAGGGGCCTCTCCCATCACCCTCCTCTGCTCCTCCAGCAGTGCCCGAGTGGGCAGAGCCACCCACTGGACAGACGCCGCATTCGGCGGCCTGAGCCCCTCGCGCGGCGTGGGCAGGCGCCTCTCACCTGCAGCTCAGGCCTGCCAAGAAGAGCAGGATGGCCGTGATGTCCAGCTTGTTCCAGAAGTCACCGAAGTACAGCAGGGCCGTCTTCGCCAGCCCGCAGTCGTCGGGGTCATAGAGGAGCTGAGAGAGGACGCGTTAGGCAGGCCTGGCCACCAGCAGTGAGTGCTGGCTCCTTCCTGGAGGGCAAGCTGGGGAGGAAGCGGCTCCCACCGCCCCTGGGTCAGGGAGGCAGCCATGATGCCAGGCGCCTTCGGGCCCTGCCCCATATGCAGCCGTGCAGGGCCGCCCTCCCCACTGTGGGGAGCCAGCCGCCCTGACTGGCAGGCGTCCAAAGCCTTCCTCGGCATGTGGGACCCCAGACCCAGACAGCTGGGGTGGGCAGGCAGCCCCCTGGGAACGAGCAGGTCCCTTGCTGGGAGAGGGGACAGACTCAAGCAGCAGGGCAGACCTTGGGTCATGGGCTGACCTGTGAGGCTGGGGCTCTGACCCCCCCCCGTGCAGGGGGCGTGGCTACAGGAGGCCAGGCCCCGCCCATCCCCCATATGCTCCACCCCCAGACAAGCCCCGCCCACCTGCCTCCCTCAGGGAACTCTGACCCTGTCCCAGGGCCCCACAGGCAGAGGCCTTCAGGGCACTGAGGCCTGGGGGAAGGGCTGGGGTACCTGCCGCATCTCCTCGCACGTCAGGGAGAAGAGCCAGAGGTAGACGACGCACTCGCACCGGGAGGGCGAGGGCTGGAAGTCCACCATGAGCACGTAGGCGAAGAGGCAGAGGAAGGAGAAGTAAGACAGAGTGTTCAGGTGGAAGGTGACCACGGGCGCGTTGAAGAAGGCACGCAGGCGGGCCAGGCCACAGGACGCCTGCAGCTGCTGCTCCCTGCGGGTGGGCGCAGGGTGACGAGGAGGCCACCGGGGACCGCAGCCCCCAGCCCGCGTGCTCAGAGGCGCCCACACGTCCTCAGGCCGCGTGGCAGGGAAGGGAGCACTCAGCCGGATAGGCAGCTACAACAGAGGGGTCTACAGAGGGGGACCCCAAAGGACCCTTCAGCCTGGACCCGGCAGGGCTGTAAGGAGGGCTGGGGCAGGGTCGGGGGTGGGGGTGGTGCTGGGGAGGGGAGGTGCTAGGGCGGCGCGTGCTCAGGGACATGGGGGGTCTCCGGGGACATGAGGGATGTTTGGGGCAGGGTGTGAGCTTCACACGGGGGACCCCTCCCCCTGCCTCTTGCCCTCACGCATCCCCCTACTCCAGGCTCAGGCACAGCCGTGAGGATATGCGCGACTGGCCCCCGCAGCCCCGCAGCGAAGCGGCACCTGAAGGAGACCAGGCCGGTGCAGAGCAGCGGGAAGAAGGACATGCACAGGAACACGCGCCACAGCCCGTTGTCCACACAGAGCTGGCCCCACCACACCTTGGTCAGGAAGGCCTGCAGACAGGGGGGTCAGCTTCAGGATGGCGGCCACCGGGCTCCACCCTGACCCCAGCCCTGAGGGTAAGTGACTCCACACACTCAGGCACAGTGCTCTCTGAGCCCCCCAAGCGCATGACGTGGTGGGTGGCACAGGGCGGGCCCCACCATCTGCCAGCTGAGGACAGGCTCCAGGAGGGCCGGGCTGCGCTGTCCAGAGGTGAAGGGCGGAGAGACGGGGCGCAAACCCGGCTTCCGGCTCCAGGGCCCTCCTTCCTGGCTCTCACCAGCTGGCCCCTTTGAGCACTCTGTAAGGTGGGGGGGAAGTGGGGGAACAGAAGCCCTCTCTACTGTGTCCCCAGGCCTCAGCACAACACAGCACACGACAGCGCTGCATGGCCATGGTGATGAAACCGCTCAAAGTAGCGCCCAAGTTCCGAGGGCGCCTGCTACAGGCCAGGCCTCCGCTGAGCGCGGAGCAGCTCCCTGCCCTCAGCTCCAGGACACTCTGCTGCCTCCCGCATGTCCCTCCCGAGGCCCCAGGTCGGGGATTGACGCCTGGCTCCTGGGGCCAGGGCTCCCACGTAGGAACACCCCATGTGGAGGTGACCGATAGCCCTTATGACCCACCGCCAATTCGCACTTAGTGCCACTTTCTTTCTCTGCCAACAGGGAGGAAAGAGGGTTTGCCGGGTCTGCAACCTGTGACCCCATGGGCCAGGCGCTGTCCCTGGATCCCTTAGGGGCCAAATGCGTGAACATGTGTGCCATCTGTGTGCGTGGGCTGCGTCCCAGCAGCACCTCGGGCATCTGTTCCCGAGGTAGGCCCTCAGAAGGTCACCTGGACGCCGCCATGAGACACGAACTTCATGTCCTTGGCCTCCAGCGCCAGCTGCAGGCAGGTGGTCTTCCCCCAGGCATCCGACACGCGGATCAGCAGCTTCTGCGCTCTCTCCTCATCCTTCCGGTAGCACTCGGTGAAGACCCCTGAGAGAGGACGAAAGTCTGTCACAGCAACGGGGTCCCCACCACTTACGCCTGGTACAGTGTCAAACAGCAGCCCCTCCAGAAGGCACAGCCTGGACAGGAGTAGGGCTGAGACTCGGGACGAGGACCCCAGGGTGTCACAGGGTGACACGAGGGGCTGAGATAGGGACGAGGACCCCAGGGTGTCACAGGGTGACATGAGGGGCTGAGACGCGGGAGGAGGACCCCAGGGCGTCTCAGGGTGACATGAGGGGCTGAGATAGGGACGAGGACCCCAGGGCGTCACAGGGTGACATGAGGGGCTGAGACTCGGGACGAGGACCCCAGGGTGTCTCAGGGTGACATGAGGGGCTGAGATAGGGACGAGGACCCCAGGGCGTCACAGGGTGACATGAGGGGCTGAGATAGGGATGAGGACCCCAGGGTGTCTCAGGGTGACATGAGGGGCTGAGACGCGGGAGGAGGACCCCAGGGCGTCTCAGGGTGACATGAGGGGCTGAGATAGGGACGAGGACCCCAGGGCGTCACAGGGTGACACGAGGGGCTGAGATAGGGACGAGGACCCCAGGGTGTCACAGGGTGACATGAGGGGCTGAGACGCGGGAGGAGGACCCCAGGGTGTCTCAGGGTGACATGAGGGGCTGAGATAGGGACGAGGACCCCAGGGCGTCACAGGGTGACATGAGGGGCTGAGACTCGGGACGAGGACCCCAGGGTGTCTCAGGGTGACATGAGGGGCTGAGATAGGGACGAGGACCCCAGGGCGTCACAGGGTGACATGAGGGGCTGAGAGAGGGATGAGGACCCCAGGGTGTCTCAGGGTGACATGAGGGGCTGAGACGCGGGAGGAGGACCCCAGGGCGTCTCAGGGTGACATGAGGGGCTGAGACTCGGGACGAGGACCCCAGGGCGTCACAGGGTGACACGAGGGGCTGAGATAGGGACGAGGACCCCAGGGTGTCACAGGGTGACATGAGGGGCTGAGACGCGGGAGGAGGACCCCAGGGCGTCTCAGGGTGACATGAGGGGCTGAGACGCGGGAGGAGGACCCCAGGGCGTCTCAGGGTGACATGAGGGGCTGAGATAGGGACGAGGACCCCAGGGCGTCACAGGGTGACACGAGGGGCTGAGATAGGGACGAGGACCCCAGGGTGTCACAGGGTGACATGAGGGGCTGAGACGCGGGAGGAGGACCCCAGGGCGTCTCAGGGTGACATGAGGGGCTGAGATAGGGACGAGGACCCCAGGGCATCACAGGGTGACATGAGGGGCTGAGATAGGGATGAGGACCCCAGGGTGTCACAGGGTGACATGAGGGGCTGAGATAGGGATGAGGACCCCAGGGTGTCACAGGGTGACATGAGGGGCTGAGACGCGGGACGAGGACCCCAGGGTGTCACAGGGTGACATGAGGGGCTGAGACGCGGGAGGAGGACCCCAGGGCGTCTCAGGGTGACATGAGGGGCTGAGATAGGGACAAGGACCCCAGGGCGTCACAGGGTGACATGAGGGGCTGAGACTCGGGACGAGGACCCCAGGGTGTCTCAGGGTGACATGAGGGGCTGAGATAGAGACGAGGACCCCAGGGCGTCACAGGGTGACATGAGGGGCTGAGATAGGGATGAGGACCCCAGGGTGTCTCAGGGTGACATGAGGGGCTGAGACGCGGGAGGAGGACCCCAGGGCGTCTCAGGGTGACATGAGGGGCTGAGATAGGGACGAGGACCCCAGGGCGTCACAGGGTGACACGAGGAGCTGAGATAGGGACGAGGACCCCAGGGTGTCACAGGGTGACATGAGGGGCTGAGACGCGGGAGGAGGACCCCAGGGCGTCTCAGGGTGACATGAGGGGCTGAGATAGGGACGAGGACCCCAGGGCGTCACAGGGTGACATGAGGGGCTGAGACTCGGGACGAGGACCCCAGGGTGTCTCAGGGTGACATGAGGGGCTGAGATAGGGACGAGGACCCCAGGGCGTCACAGGGTGACACGAGGGGCTGAGATAGGGATGAGGACCCCAGGGTGTCTCAGGGTGACACGAGGGGCTGAGACGCGGGAGGAGGACCCCAGGGCGTCTCAGGGTGACATGAGGGGCTGAGATAGGGACGAGGACCCCAGGGCGTCACAGGGTGACACGAGGGGCTGAGATAGGGACGAGGACCCCAGGGTGTCACAGGGTGACACGAGGGGCTGAGACGCGGGAGGAGGACCCCAGGGCGTCTCAGGGTGACATGAGGGGCTGAGATAGGGACGAGGACCCCAGGGCGTCACAGGGTGACACGAGGGGCTGAGATAGGGACGAGGACCCCAGGGTGTCACAGGGTGACATGAGGGGCTGAGACGCGGGAGGAGGACCCCAGGGCGTCTCAGGGTGACATGAGGGGCTGAGATAGGGACGAGGACCCCAGGGTGTCACAGGGTGACATGAGGGGCTGAGACGCGGGACGAGGACCCCAGGGTGTCACAGGGTGACACGAGGGGCTGAGATAGGGACGAGGACCCCAGGGCGTCACAGGGTGACACGAGGGGCTGAGATAGGGACGAGGACCCCAGGGCGTCACAGGGTGACATGAGGGGCTGAGATAGGGACGAGGACCCCAGGGCGTCACAGGGTGACATGAGGGGCTGAGATAGGGACGAGGACCCCAGGGTGTCTCAGGGTGACATGAGGGGCTGAGACTCGGGACGAGGACCCCAGGGTGTCTCAGGGTGACATGAGGGGCTGAGATAGGGATGAGGACCCCAGGGCGTCACAGGGTGACATGAGGGGCTGAGATAGGGACGAGGACCCCAGGGTGTCACAGGGTGACATGAGGGTCTGAGGTTGAGACGAGGACCCCAGGGTGTCACAGGGTGACATGAGGGGCTGAGATAGGGACGAGGACCCCAGGGCGTCACAGGGTGACACGAGGGGCTGAGATAGGGACGAGGACCCCAGGGTGTCACAGGGTGACACGAGGGGCTGAGACGCGGGAGGAGGACCCCAGGGTGTCTCAGGGTGACATGAGGGGCTGAGATAGGGACGAGGACCCCAGGGCGTCACAGGGTGACACGAGGGGCTGAGATAGGGACGAGGACCCCAGGGTGTCACAGGGTGACACGAGGGGCTGAGACGCGGGAGGAGGACCCCAGGGCGTCACAGGGTGACACGAGGGGCTGAGATAGGGACGAGGACCCCAGGGCGTCACAGGGTGACACGAGGGGCTGAGATAGGGACGAGGACCCCAGGGCGTCACAGGGTGACACGAGGGGCTGAGATAGGGACGAGGACCCCAGGGCGTCACAGGGTGACATGAGGGGCTGAGACGCGGGAGGACCCCAGGGCGTCACAGGGTGACATGAGGGGCTGAGATAGGGACGAGGACCCCAGGGCGTCACAGGGTGACATGAGGGGCTGAGACAGAGACGAGGACCCCAGGGCGTCACAGGGTGACATGAGGGGCTGAGACGCGGGAGGACCCCAGGGCATCACAGGGTGACATGAGGGGCTGAGATAGGGACGAGGACCCCAGGGCGTCTCAGGGTGACATGAGGGGCTGAGATAGGGACGAGGACCCCAGGGCGTCACAGGGTGACATGAGGGGCTGAGACAGGGACGAGGACCCCAGGGCGTCACAGGGTGACATGAGGGGCTGAGATAGGGACGAGGACCCCAGGGCGTCTCAGGGTGACATGAGGGGCTGAGATAGGGACGAGGACCCCAGGGCGTCTCAGGGTGACATGAGGGGCTGAGATAGGGACGAGGACCCCAGGGCGTCACAGGGTGACATGAGGGGCTGAGACAGGGACGAGGACCCCAGGGCGTCACAGGGTGACATGAGGGGCTGAGATAGGGACGAGGACCCCAGGGCGTCTCAGGGTGACATGAGGGGCTGAGATAGGGACGAGGACCCCAGGGCGTCACAGGGTGACACGAGGGGCTGAGATAGGGACGAGGACCCCAGGGTGTCACAGGGTGACATGAGGGGCTGAGATGCGGGAGGAGGACCCCAGGGCGTCTCAGGGTGACATGAGGGGCTGAGATAGGGACGAGGACCCCAGGGTGTCACAGGGTGACACGAGGGGCTGAGACGCGGGAGGAGGACCCCAGGGTGTCTCAGGGTGACATGAGGGGCTGAGATAGGGACGAGGACCCCAGGGCGTCACAGGGTGACACGAGGGGCTGAGATAGGGACGAGGACCCCAGGGTGTCACAGGGTGACACGAGGGGCTGAGACGCGGGAGGAGGACCCCAGGGTGTCTCAGGGTGACATGAGGGGCTGAGATAGGGACGAGGACCCCAGGGCGTCACAGGGTGACACGAGGGGCTGAGATAGGGACGAGGACCCCAGGGCGTCACAGGGTGACATGAGGGGCTGAGACGCGGGAGGACCCCAGGGCGTCACAGGGTGACATGAGGGGCTGAGATAGGGACGAGGACCCCAGGGCGTCACAGGGTGACATGAGGGGCTGAGATAGGGACGAGGACCCCAGGGCGTCTCAGGGTGACATGAGGGGCTGAGATAGGGACGAGGACCCCAGGGCGTCACAGGGTGACACGAGGGGCTGAGATAGGGACGAGGACCCCAGGGCGTCACAGGGTGACACGAGGGGCTGAGATAGGGACGAGGACCCCAGGGCGTCACAGGGTGACATGAGGGGCTGAGACGCGGGAGGACCCCAGGGCGTCACAGGGTGACATGAGGGGCTGAGATAGGGACGAGGACCCCAGGGCGTCACAGGGTGACATGAGGGGCTGAGATAGGGACGAGGACCCCAGGGCGTCTCAGGGTGACATGAGGGGCTGAGATAGGGATGAGGACCCCAGGGTGTCTCAGGGTGACATGAGGGGCTGAGACGTGGGAGGACCCCAGGGCGTCACAGGGTGACATGAGGGGCTGAGATAGGGACGAGGACCCCAGGGCGTCTCAGGGTGACACGAGGGGCTGAGACACGGGACGAGGACCCCAGGGCGTCTCAGGGTGACATGAGGGGCTGAGATAGGGACGAGGACCCCAGGGCATCTCAGGGTGACACGAGGGGCTGAGACGCGGGACGAGGACCCCAGGGTGTCTCAGGGTGACACGAGGGGCTGAGATAGGGACGAGGACCCCAGGGCGTCACAGGGTGACACGAGGGGCTGAGACGCGGGAGGACCCCAGGGCGTCACAGGGTGACATGAGGGGCTGAGATAGGGACGAGGACCCCAGGGCGTCACAGGGTGACATGAGGGGCTGAGACGCGGGAGGACCCCAGGGCGTCACAGGGTGACATGAGGGGCTGAGATAGGGATGAGGACCCCAGGGCGTCACAGGGTGACATGAGGGGCTGAGATAGGGACGAGGACCCCAGGGTGTCTCAGGGTGACACGAGGGGCTGAGACGCGGGACGAGGACCCCAGGGCGTGGCGTGGGCTGAGCGAGGGCCAGCTCACCGATGGCTCTGTGCTCGAACTCGCCCGCGAGTGCCAGCATGTCCTCGGAACTATCCGTGTCCTCCTCCTCCTTGGAGAGCCCCTTGAGGATCCTGCTGCAGGCCAGGGCCGCGGCTATGCAGTCCTGGCTCTAGGGCCCAGGAGCCACAGTGAGGACCTGCGGGGTCCAGCCCGGAGACCCCACTCACCACCCAGGGTGACGAAAGCAGAGCCCCGGGACAGCCCAGGCTGCTGGGTGACTACTTGTGGTCCCTATCTATATAAATCATTTGGGTCACCCCAAATCAACATGTAAGCTTTCTCTGGGGCCCAGTCTCCTGTACTGGCCAGTGGGAGTGGTCTGCTGGCCAGGTGGCCAGCTTGCCCACCCAGAACATGGGCTGAACACACCTGCCAGCATGAGCCCCAGAGCGCCAGGGCATCTGGTCAACCCCTGGTGTGGGGCTGAGGGTCAGGGAGCACCCAGTTGGGAGAAGTGGGGCCAGGCCCGTGCAAGTCCCGTCCAGGTTCAGGGCTCCCTGCCTCAGTGGCATTGCCAGTCCCAGGCACCGGAGGACAGTAAAGAAAATCTCAAGGAAGGTTCTGGAAGCACAGCCCAGCGGCACTGGGTCTGAGGGCAGCACCAGTACAGCATGAGCCTGGGAATCTGCACTAGGCCTTTCCATCCGGAGCCCCACAGCGCACAGCTGAGGCCACAGTCAGACCCCGCCCAGACACTGACCCACCATGTCCCCAGGGAGGGGGTGGGTACCCCCACCCCTGAACCACCACTAAGGCTGCTCTGCTGGTGACACTGAGGACTTTGGAAATGTCAGCACTGGAAAGCAGGGGCCTCTCTGAGGAAAAATTATTAAATGTACTTTCCATTTAAGAGGAGAATCAGTTTGGACAGGGCTCAGGGCAGAGCAGCGGAGCCTGCTGCCCATCAATGTAACAGTCAGTAGCCATCGAGATCCCACCAGCCAATGAGGAGGCACGCGGCCCCTCTGGGGATGGAAACTGCCCTGCAGCCTCTACTGAGCAGGATGGTCACAGCCCACGTGCTGACCCCCTGAGCCTGGGGGCGCCATGGAGGGCCTGCCCGGCCAGCCTCTGCCCTGCACAGACAACAGAAGTTGTAGTTCACCTTTTACAAGTTCTTTTCTTGCCTAAAGCCAAGCCCTCTGATCTCAACACTTGGCACCCTGAGTCCCCTGTGGTGTTACAACACCCCCCCAACCCTCCCACCTAGCCGTGCACCGCCCCACCTGCCGTGGGCACTGGACTCCCTGGCCAGGCTCCTCGTATAGCCGTGCCCGTTTACCTGAGCCCACATGATCTCTGCCAGCTCCCGGCGGTTCTGGATGATGGCCCAAATGAGAAGATCACGGACCGGGTCCATGGTGAAGGTGGCATGGTCTGATGGACACTTGTAGAGGAACGGGAGACTCACCCGCTGCACCTGGAGAGGAGCGGACAGTCAGAGCCCCCCGCCTCAGCCCCCACTAGCATCAGATTTCCCAGGGGGCCTGGTGGGGGCGCAGGTCCTGAGCGCAGCCCCACAACTCTCAGAACCTCTGTCCGTGGGGGGCTTGCCGGGCAACCTGCATTTTCAGCATCCCCTAGGCAGTTCTCATGTACTCTGGGTTCCAAAGCTGTCCCTCTGGAGACATGCAGAAATGTCCAGAAAGGGGTCTCCAGCTAACCCTGCACCAACATTTATAGGTGCGGTTGCACACGAGCAGCTTAAGGTCCCTCGGTCTCCTCTGATGACACCAAAGCCTTTTCTGTGAAGAAGAATTCTAACAGAGCCTGTTAGCCGATTCAGGGCTGTAAGCTCAACAGGCCCACCCGAGTCTCCTCCAGGGTGGACACGAAGGCTGTGTGTGAGCGCGTTACACAACCTACGTGGTGACACAAGAACCCAGGCTTGCTGGAGATCAGTAAGCAAGCACGTGCTCAGACAGCCTGGAAACACTTGCCAGAGGCAGAGGGCACATGCCACACCACACAGAAAACGGCACTCTCTCTAAGTGGTTTTGGAAATTTCCTAAAGGCTCGTCTTTATAAATCAGTTCATCTTCTTAAATTACGGGCACAGTTAAGTGTGAGCTCCCGCTGTGGACCCTCATAAGCACATCCAACAGGGTATCTTAAATACACTCAAATCAAGAAGCACGGAACTGTGAATATGTAAAGCTGGGCCACAGCAACGGCTCTCAGGCACAGCTCACCTGGGACAATGAACAGGTTTGAAGACCTGAAAGTAGTGGATCGTTTTACAGCAAGGAAAAAGACAGCACTCAACTGAATCTTAGAACACACAGAAAACCTAAACAAGGCTGGCCAAATGGCTCATTGGTTAAGAATTGGCTTAAGAATACGAGCTCTGGGCCCGCCCAGTGGCGCGGTGGTTAAGCGCTGGCTTGGGAAGCCAGCAGCCCGGGTTCGGGTCCCACATATGAGGGCCAGTGACACTGCCCTCAAAAAAAAAAAAAAAAAAAAAAGAATATGAGCTCTGAGCAACAAGGTCACTGGTTCGATTCCCACCAGGCCAGTGATCTTCGCCCGAGCTCTGCCTGAGCTGGGCTGCCGCTGAACTGCCAATAGAATAGGTAGCAGGATGGCTCAGCTGGTGAGAGCACATGCTCCTAATGACAAGATTGCCTGTTCAATGGTGGGCTATGCCCACCCACGGCTGGGACTGAACTTGGCACCTTGAGCTGAGCTGCTGCCCAGATGACTTAGTGGATAGAGCATGCGCTCTTAACAACAAGGTTGCCAGTTCAACTCCCACATAAAAAAAAAAAAAGAAAAAAAAGAAAGAAAACCCAAACAGAAATCATCAGGAAAGAAACCGAGGGAGTTACCAGAGCCACTACCCCAAAAGGCACCAGGCCCTGATGGACTCCCAGGGGAGTTGCTGAGCTTGTAAGCAGCAGTGAATTCCAGCCACACAAACCTTTCTGCAGCACAGAAAGAAGGCAAGCTTCCAACAGGTTTTACAAAGCCAATATAAACTTAATACCAGAACATGACAAAGACAGCTAAATAATAAATACCAGAATGTCTCAAAGATAGCCAAAAATAAAACTACAATGAAAGTCTTAAATATTCTGATGCAAAACCCATGAAAATATTGTCAGTAGAATTCAGTATCATAAACACACATTACATTGCAATCAAGGTGAGAGTCAAAACATGAATAAAAGCCCCTCCCCTCCTATTGCTGCAATGCACGTGCTGGGCGCCTCACCCAGACATGGTGGGGTATTCTGACCTGACCACATGGACATCAGGTCCACTGGGTGAACAGAACCAGGGTCCAGGGCATGAGGGAGACCATCTTCCACGTATTACCTTTTTGTACTACTTGAAATTTTTAGGAAAGGTGAGTTGTGGATTGAAGAGTGTCCCCAAAATTCTTATGTTGAAGCCCCAACCCCAAATGTGACTGTATTTGGGTCTCCAAGGCGGTGACTGAGGTTAAATGGGGTCCTACGGGCGGGGCCCTGATCTGATAGGATCGGTGGCCTAGGAAGAGGGACACACACATGCCCCCTCCCCCACGCTCAGGTGCGCCTGGAAGAAAGGCCGCACTTAAACCAGCCCTACTGACACCACGGTCCCGGGCTTTCGGCCCCCAGAACTGTGAGAAAGAAATATCCGTGGTTCATAAGCCCCCCCAGCTGTGGCGTCTTGTCATAGCAGCCCGAGCTGACTCAGATAGAAAGTGGTACTGAGAAGTGAGGGTGCCGGGGTTACAAAGACCTAGAAATGTGGAAGCGGCTTTGGAACCGGGTGATGGGGAGAGGCTGGAAGGGTTTAGAGGTGCAGGCTCGAAAACTGAGGCTGCCACGAAGGGACGCTGGCAGAAACAGGGACAGTAGAGGTGATTCTGGTGGGTCTCGGATGGGAACGAGGCCGTGCCACCGGGCACTGGAGGAAAGGGGACCGGGTTATAAAGCGGGAGACAGCTGGGCTGCATCGTGTTCCAGTGTTTTGTGGGCGGTAGGACTTGTGAGCTAGGAAGCCGGGTTCTTAGCTGAGGAGACTGCAAGGCAGAGGGTTGAAGGTGCAGCCTGCTTCTCCTGTCTGCTTACTGTCAACTGTGAGAGGAGAGATATGGTAAAGGGGCTTTTAAGCAAAAAGGCACCGGAACAGATGTATAAAGTCCTCTCTATAATGCAAAAACTGAGGAGTGTTCTGAGGAGACCACCAAGGGGTGCCGGCTAGCAAGCCATTCATAAATGGATTATGGATGTGAGGCCCGGAGTGAACCAGCCATCTCAGCAAAAGCCAGGAAGAGACAGGACTATACCAGTGGAGACACTGGCTCTGGGACTACAGGGGACAGAGCACATGAGGTGGGATGAAGGCGGCTGTGGGATTCTGGGATTCGACAGGAAGGGACAACAGCGCTGTGAAGTGGTGCAAGTGTTATCTTTCAAGTAAGGGACGAGAGCCCTGAGGGTCACAGAGGCCATCACGGCTGCCACTCCCACCACAGGCCAGGGGGCAAGGGTGCTCAGTTTTATCTCCTCGGGCCAGGAGGCCACCACTCGGTGCCTAAGGGGCAAGGCCCAGGGCTGCCCCAGTGGCCCGAAGGTAGATCCAACCCCAGAGAATTATCTTGAGACTTCAGACCCATGGCATTTGCCCCGCTGGGTCTCAGATTGGCCGGGACCGGGACCCCTGCCTCCCTTCCGACGTCTCCCTTTGCAGCGGGGACTCTGTCCGACACCTGTGCCCCCACCGTATTTTGGAAGCCGGGCTGGGCTGGTCGCACAGGCTCCCAGCTGCACAGGAGTCACCTCAGGAGGGATGTGACCTGAGTCCCACCCCCGCGTCTGACTTAGGTGAGGCCGTGGGTTCAGACTGAGGAGCTGGTGCTGGACGGAGCGAAGACAGGCTCTGGGGCTGTGGGGCGGGCGCACGTGTTTTGCGTTCGAGAAGGAGGTGAGCTTTGCGGGGACGGAAGGTGGAATGTCATGGACTGAAGTCCTACCCCCTGTTGCAAGATGACCTTTAAGGAGGTGATGTAGGTTAAATGAGGTCACAGTGTGGGACCCTGACTCAGTGAGACTGGTATCCTTAGGAGAAGAGAGGCGACGCCAGCGCTGTCTCTGTCTCGGAGGACGGGCACACCGAGGAGCGGCCTCGTGAGGACACAGATGGCAGCGTCTGCGTGCAGGGAGGAGACGCCTCACCAGAAACCGCCCTGCCAGCACCTTGGTCCTGGACTTCCAGCCTCCAGAGCTGTGAGCAAACACACCTGTGCTACGTGAGTCCCCTTCGTCCGTGGTATTTTGTTAGGGCAGCTGAGCAGCCGAGGACTGGGGGTGTGTTACCAGCTGCATTATTTTAGAATGCTCTAAGGACACAGCAGTGGCCTCGCAAGCAGGCCATGCCGGGTGGGGCCACGTTACCAGTACGCACATTGAGCTTGACGTGAGGCACGGGCAGCGTCTGCGGCTGGTCGCTGGAGCGGGGCCGGGGGTACAGGGGCTGGGTGGAGTCCCCCAGCAGCTCCTGCAGCAGCTGGGCCACGTGGTGCATGAGCAGGGCGGGCGCGGCGGGCTCCTTGGCCAGCGCCTTCTGCAGTTTGCAGTGGAACAGGCAGGAAGGGCTCAGGTTCTTGTACAGGTATAACAGCATGTCCCAGGTGAGCAGGTCCTGCAGCCGCACCCCTTTCTCTAGGAAAAGCTTCACGAACTCGGGCTTGTTGGAGATGAGGGCAGCTATCATCATGGGGTGAAGCTCTGAAGGCTGAGAGAGCGAACCGTGGTGGGGGCGCTGCACCTGGTCACCCCCTCCCGTCATCCTGGCCTCCGCGTCCTCAGACGGGACGACTGTTGTCTGCTGTTGAGGGAGGAGGAAACGTGCCCGGGCCACCCTCCAGCACAGGGTGGGAGCGAGGGCTGCATCAGTAGGAGGCCACCTCCAGGGCCCATCCTGCTTGTGTGGTACAGCCTGGGTGGGCCCCGCCAACACCCCCGTGTGGGCCCAGAGCAGCCCCGAGACACCCTACCTTCCACTGCCGCTCGTCTGTGAAGATCTCGCTGCGGGCAATGTCCACGCGGTTCCACGCCACTGCCAGCTTCAGCTGGTGGTCCCAGTTGTCGTGCCCAAAGTGAGCACGGCTCCGAGAGGCTGCAGGGCAGAGCACAGAGTCCGGGGTTTCCATCTGTGGCTCAAAGCCGCCTCCAGTCAGCCCCGCTGCCGTCTACTAAAGCCACAGAGGCAGGGGCCTGTCGTCGGCTGTAGCCTCTCCATATTTTAATCGAATTAAGTGCAGAGCCCAGCTGCAAACTCCTCCCTCCTCTCAGAGTCAGGGTCGGGGCGCCTGGCGCCCCCAGCCCCACCCCCACTGCGGGTCCCAAAGGCGGCACTTTTACATTAACCTCCAAAAGTCACAGCCACAGAGCATCACACATCTTAGTTCCTTTGCTGCTTTGACTGCAAAACCACCACATCACCCAGGTTCTCAGCACCAGCGTTTTGCCCAACTCGTTTCTGCCTTGACATATTAAAACACAGGTTGTCATTTGGGGAAGGAAAACCAAGAACCTTGACCCTCACCTCACGCCACACACAGAGTTAAACGAGGCAGAGACCCTAGGCCTGCGCTGAGAGCCTCTACAGTGAGCAGAGGAAATATGCAACCGTGGGCTTTGCTGCGAAGAGCATGAGTGGTAAGGAACAAATCGGTAAAATGTAAACCTTCCGCTCTTCAAAGTCACCTTGAAGGAAGCTGGCAGACCAGAGACCAAGAGGAAATCCCAGCACACATGGCTGGCAAAGGGTTCCCATCAGAACACATCAGAACTCCTACAACGCAAAAATAAGATGGCACGTAACTGAGTGAACACGGACCAACGGCCTGAAAGGCACTCCACCAAGATGGCATACAAATGGCCACCTCGCCCAGGAAGAGACACTCCGCCTCATTAGTCACCCAGGAGGCCACACTGAGATGTCACCTCACACCCACTAGGATGGCTACAGGCTAAACAACGGGCGGTATTACCCATGGGGAGGCTGCACAGTGAGAGGTAAAACAGCCTGATCTTTCTGGAAAATAGTCCAGCAGTTGCTCACAGTTAAACATACACTCACCTAAGGAACCAGGCATTCCACTCCTAGAGGTGCACCCAAGAGAAAGGAAAGCAAGTATCTGTGTTCAGAACAGCCACAAGCTGGAGGCAACCCAAACGTCCACCAAGAGATGGAACCAAATGGCGTGCGCCCACCACACAGCACCACCCGCCACGCGGCACCGCTCAGGACGCAGCACCACCCGCCACACGGCACCGCTCAGGACGCAGCACCACCCGCCACACGGCACCACGCAGGACGCGGCACCGCTCAGCAGCAAAAAGAAACCTAGTTCTGATACAGAGGTGACTCAAAACCACAGCACTGCGCAAAAGGAGTGAGACACGAAACAAAATACAACATCTGGTTCCATTTCATGAAGTTCTAGGACATGTCGCTGATCTGTGGTAACAGCAAGCAGATAAAGGGTCACCGGGGTAGAGCGGAGGGATGTTTGATGGCATAGGGGCACAAGGGGACTTTCTGGGGTGAGGGAACGGTGCTGTATCTGGACTGTGGTGCGTACCTGGGGTACACACACACCTGTTAAAATTCATCCAGTAGTAACTCAGTGTGGGAGGTTACTATATATAAACTGTACCTCAATAAAGTTGTCTGTAAAAAGGGCTGTCACCAAAAAACCCCAGTGTATTTCTGGAACCACACGTGTCTTCCTATACACCCATATAATGAGGAGAGAGCTCCTTTCCCACACTCATCCCAGGGGCCCGCCCGCCCCCCCTAAGCAACCACGTAAGACCAATTACACTGGAAGTAAGTACATGCTGTGTGTCTCCAGGGGGCTCACACAGTCTCTGTGCACCCCCTGCACTCGTGGGGACCACCACGCTGTCCTACACAACAGAGCCGTGCCAAAACCACCTTCCTAAAACTTTTTACTGAGGATAAGAGCTCCGCCATGCTCAGATCTTAACTGTAAAGTCGGTGGCTTCTTCCTGCCGTCTACACCCGCATAACCACCACCAGGATCGGGACATGAAGCGTCCCAGCACCCCAGAGGCGTGCACACGCCCCTTCGCCCCCCAGCTGCCCAGGAGTGACCACGACTACGGCGTCAGCTTGTCTGGCTCTGAAGGACATCACAGCAGCCTGAGGGCAGAGTACTTGGCGCCCACGTCCATAGAGGGTCTTATCCTGGGCCACGAGTAGGGGCCCCTCCCCCAGTGCTGTGCACTGACGGTCAGACCCAGTGTCCCCAAGGGCCCCTTATCACTGCCTTCAAGGATTTCCCGACAAAGGCTGCCTGACGTCCCTCCTCTCACTCCTTGGCTGCTTCAGAGGAGAGACATGCAGCCACCTGCCTGCACCCGGGTATTCCCACTGGCTCTGCGGCCCTGGGGCAGATGGTGGGTCGCCTCCTGATCCCACCGCACCCGGTCGGCCGCTGTTGCCAGGAGGGAGGAGCTCTTCCCAGTTCTGTCCCAGGAGAAGCCCCTAGACGAGGCCTTTAAACGAAAGTCTCTAGTCCCAGTTTTAACCAGTTCACGGGGCAGGAGACGTTTAATGGGCCAGTGAGGGGGGTGCGGAGCAGATGTACAGAAATGAAGGGGACGTAGGACGGGCCACCACGGGAGCGTTCGGCTGTGCGTCAGGGTCTGCTGGGGGCCGTGCCCCTGGCACGGCCACGCGGAAGCCAGCAGAAAGGCGGGAGGAAGGGAAGAGGGAAGCGTGTACCCCAAAAGAGCGAGCCAGAGGGCAAAGGGCAGACCAGAGAGAAGCACCCGGGAGCTGCCCATCACGGGCTCCCTCTGCGTCAGGGACTCTCCTGCCGGGGAGACTGGAAGTTCCAGCAGGGGACCAAGTGTGGGGCGTCAGGAGTGGGACTTCCAAGCTTCCTTCTTCCTACCCTGAAATTTTATGAGAAGCTATGACAACCACAAAGGGTAGGCGTGGGCTGCGCTTAGGCTTCAGTAAGAACATGAGAAAGGAGCCTGTCCCCCAACATCGGTGACGGGGCACCCGCCTGCCAGCGGCCCTCTGACCGGCGTGTCTGACCGTGTGGGACTCAGGATCCTGAGCACCCTTGTTCCCTTCCCCCGGGTCCCCCCTTTGCCTGAGCCTCACCTTTCAGCAAGGCCTGCAGGATGGCCACATCCACGTCGTGCTGACCGTCCTTGCCCTCCCGGAAGATGGTCAGCAGCTGCCGCCTCCGGACAATGTCTTGGATCTGCAACACATTTTCCCAAGTGAGGTACACAGTGACAAGCGGGGTCCAGACACGGAACCAGAGCCCTGGGTGGAGTCTGCCTGCCTGCGCGGCCAGGGCCACACCTCTCCTCCCCACGGCCTGGACAGCGCAGAGGAAAGTGCATGAGGACCACACACACAACGTCTGAGAGCGGTCCGGCGAGTAGAAAACAACCCGAGCGTAAAGAACGTTCACCTCGCAGGCCGGCCGAGTGGCGCGATGGTTAAGCACTGGCTTGGTAAGCCAGCGGCGCCGGTTCGGGTCCCACACGTGAGGGCCAGTGACACTGCCCTCTTAAAAAAAAAAAAAGAATATTCACTTGCCCATGAGGCGATGTCTGCTGAATGGCCAGCATTGTCTGTCTGCGGTAAGATTTCTCTCCCTGGTCCTGCCACCTGGGCCCTGCTATTCCTCACCCCCTGCCTACCTGCCTACTCATCCATCCATCAATCCATCCACTCATCCATCCATCACCCATCCATCTACCTACCTATCTAGCCACGAATATATGTATCTATCTATCCACATTATCTATCTGCCCACCCTACCTATCTACCTACTTACCTACCTATCTATATATCTATTTACCTACCAGCTCTATCTATCTATCTATCTATCTATCTATCTATCTATCTATCTATCTATCTCTATCATCTATCTATCTATCTATCTATCTATCTCTATCATCTATCTATCTATCTATCTATCTATCTATCTATCTATCTATCTATCCATCCATCCATCCATCCATCCATCCATCCATCCATCCATCCACCCACCCACCCATCCACCCACCCACCTACCTATCCATCTAGCAATTACATTGTTTCCTGGCTGCTACCAGTTTCCTGTACCAGTCGCTGCTCTCCATAACCCCTTCCATGGCTCCCCAAAGCTTCAGACGCCTCCCTCACCCCCAGGCTGGCCGCACCCAGCCTCGCAGCCTGTTGCCCATGCTTCCATGGAGACCACGCCGCACCTAGCGGTCACCTTCGCTCTCCCCACCTCCACCTCTAAGACCCCAACCCGCCCTTCCCTCAGAGTCCAGCTTTTGCATCAACTCCAAAATAGCCCCTGGGGTCCCAGCCCCATCCCGTCCTCCAGCCAAAGTGTCTCCTGGACTTAATCCAGCCCTTGGTTCACATGACAGCAGCTACTATTTTGGGGGTGCATATGTGCGGATGCAAAGTACTTCACGTAGCTGACCTCATCCCGTCCTCCGAGTTTAAGTGTCGTTGTCTCTATTTGATAGGCAGGAAGAGCAGTGCTGGGAGCGGGCCAGTGTGCCCTCCGGGGACACAGCTGTTTGGGGCTGGCTGTGAGCCCCCTGACGTGACCCCCATGGCTGGTGTCCACGTGCGCCTATGGCAGCGTCTAAGGGAAGAGGCCGGCTGCTCACCCCGCTGCCCACGCGCTGTGGTTTGCTGCATGAATCACTGTTCACTGCCCTGGTGCTGGGGCCACTTCCGCTCCGAGCAAGAGTGACAATGAGGGGTCACCCCCTTGGCACAGCTGAGACTGTGTTCCCTGGGGGTCATTTTCAGGGCCTCAACTTGGCAATGGACAGTGGGTTGAAACAGGTGCCTTTTGACAACAGTGGGTTCAGTTCTGAGAACCGCCTGAATAATTTATACACTCACCGAGGAAACGCCCAGGGCCAGCCTGCCAACTCGAAATGGCTGGGCCTCAGTGTCCGTCCACAAACTGACCTGACCACACGGAAAAAGCATCTCACAGAGCTTCCGTGTCTAATGAGGTCACCCTGAGGCCACAAGAAGCACTGACAAGAATGGGTCCCTCTGCCACCACAAAGCACTGAGGAAGACCCTGCCCCCAGCCATCGTGAGCCCGCTGCCTTCCACCCGCCCCACCAGGGCCTCAGCGGCCCCTCCCACACTGTGCTCCCGGGGAGCCTCCTCCCCACACATGGCACCCGCGGTGTGTCCCTGTGGTGTTTGGCTGGTGGACAGGCCCCACCCGCATGGCCCCAAATCAGACAGTTGGGACTACGCCCTGAAAAGCACACGCCAGGCACTTAAACTGACGTCCAGTATTTACAGCCAGGCCCAGCGTTCCCGGAGCTGGAAGACACAGACCCCATGGCACTGCAGCCCAACCTGCTGTTGGGGAAACAAACGAGGATCAGAGAGGTACGACTGCTGCTCCGGCCCAGAGCATCCAGCCAGGAGAACCATCGGGTCGGACAACCTTGGGACACGTGAGCCCAGGCCCGGGCAGGATCCGCACAAACACAGCACCCAGGTTTGGGGGGCTTGCTGCTGAGCTCCCCCAGCTGGCCACGGGCTTGGAGAGCTGGTGAGGGCTGACCCAGCCTCACACCCTCACACTGACCCCTCTGGAGACGGGTCATGGCCATGGGCTCACTGGGGCCCCCTGTAACCTGGTTGGGGAGACAGCTGATGCTGAGGCCACGTCAAGTGCCCCAGGGCTCCCCACTGAGCCAGACAGGCTCCAAGTGTGAGGGAGACCCTCCTTTTCAGACCCTAGGGCGTCATCCCTACAGTCCAGAGCCAATGCCCAGCCTGGAAGGGGTCCACCCACCTGGAACAATTTCATCGCCCACTGTAGGGACTGAAAAACAAAGTGCCTTTAATGCACTCTTGGGAGAAATTACTGAACTGCAGGGCAATTGTGGTCCTCAGCCGTAACAGCTGCGAGTGCCCCTGGGCCAGGAGAAGTGCCCGGGAACAGGCAAGGGTCCAAACCGGAGGTCTTGAGGGGTGGGACGCCCATGGGGCCACAGTTCAGGAGGGGGCGGCGGGTAGAAAGCGAGGTGCAGAGCCCCCAGTCCACCCCACGACTGGAGCAGCCCCTCTTCATCTAGTTCACACGAGGCTCCAGAAAATCTCTGAAATCTGGTGGACCAGCTAAGTAATGTCACGCTTAAAAGGGACACGGAAAGAAACAAAGACAACAACAGAGAACGGGCTGAATGCAACGTGGGCTTTTGGTTTGGATCCTGGGGCAGGAAAGGACGACAGCGGCTCAGCGGGAACCCCAGCGCTCTGAGTGTGGTTCACAGAGCGAGCCCAAGTTCACGGTCCGTCCTGATATGGGCTAGGTAGGTGGTTACCATCAGGGGAGCCGGGCGAAGGGCGCACAGAAACCCTCTACGTTTGTGACTGTTCTGCAAACCTGAAGTCATTCCAAGACAAAAACCGAGGGGCACGACAGCAGCACTCGTACAGAGCGGAGCCCGCGGCAGGCCTCACCTTCCGACGGTCCGGTTCCTTCCTGGCCCCGTGTGCTGCCTGCTCGCGTCTGAGAATGCCCCCCCGTTCTCCCAGGGCAGGAAGGCCTGCCCCCTGTGGACATAACCAGCCCCGCCCAGGTTTTGAAGTTCCCTCAGCCCCTGGAGACCACGGGGTCCCCCCTATCCCCCACAATGCTCACTAAACATGCCGATCCCCAGAGCAGGCCCACACCCGCCGATGCCTCTATCTGAGGGGGCCCCTCGCAAATCGCCACACCGCGCCCAGAGCCACGTGTGGCCCCCCGTCTCTGCACGGTCTGCCTGCCCTCTGCCTGGCCAACCCCCAACGCCTCCATTAATCTACCCGGCTGGCTTTGAGCTCGCAGGACTGCGAGGCTTGGGCTGCCTTGCCACCCGCTGCTGCCCGCCGCAGTGCTCCTGCCGCCCTCTCCTGGCCTGCTGGGCTGCAGTCCAGCGGCTCCTCTTCCTGGAACAGCTGCACCCTCCTCCCACCTGCAGTGTCCCAGCCCAGGCCTGGAGATCTGCGGCCAAGAGTTTCAAGGCCCACCCTCCCTGGGCAGGGCAGGGTGCTGCCTCGACAGAAGGCTGCCGCCTGCCCTGCGCTCCTGCCCCATGCCGCCTGCCCTGTGCCGCCTGCCCCGTGCCGCCTGCCCCGTGCCGCCTGCCCTGTGCCGCCTGCCCTGTGCCCCTGCCCCATGCCGCCTGCCCTGTGCCCCTGCCCCATGCTGCCTGCCCTGTGCCGCCTGCCCTGTGCCCCTGCCCCGAGCCGCCTGCCCCGTGCCGCCTGCCCTGTGCCGCCTGCCCTGTGCCCCTGCCCCATGCCGCCTGCCCTGTGCCCCGGCCCTGTGCCGCCTGCCCCGTGCCCCTGCCCCATGCTGCCTGCCCTGTGCCGCCTGCCCTGTGCCCCTGCCCCATGCCGCCTGCCCTGTGCCCCTGCCCCATGCTGCCTGCCCTGTGCCGCCTGCCCTGTGCCCCTGCCCCGTGCCGCCTGCCCTGTGCCGCCTGCCCTGTGCCGCCTGCCCTGTGCCCCTCCCCCTTGCGGCCTGCCCTGTGCCCCTGCCCTGTGCCGCCTGCCCCGTGCCCCTGCCCCATGCCGCCTGCCCTGTGCCCCTGCCCCATGCCGCCTGCCCTGCGCTCCTGCCCCATGCCGCCTGCCCTGTGCTCCTGCCCCGTGCCGCCTGCCCCGTGCCGCCTGCCCTGTGCCCCTGCCCCGTGCCGCCTGCCCTGTGCCGCCTGCCCTGTGCCGCCTGCCCTGTGCCCCTGCCCCGTGCCGCCTGCCCCATGCTGCCTGCCCTGTGCCGCCTGCCCTGTGCCCCTGCCCCATGCCGCCTGCCCTGTGCCCCTGCCCTGTGCCGCCTGCCCTGTGCCCCTGCCCCATGCTGCCTGCCCTGTGCCGCCTGCCCTGTGCCCCTGCCCCATGCTGCCTGCCCTGTGCCGCCTGCCCTGTGCCCCTGCCCCATGCCGCCTGCCCCGTGCCGCCTGCCCCGTGCCGCCTGCCCTGTGCCCCTGCCCCATGCCGCCTGCCCCGTGCCGCCTGCCCTGTGCCGCCTGCCCTGTGCCGCCTGCCCTGTGCCGCCTGCCCAGTGCAAAGCCCCCGCCCTCTGCAGACCGCTCTTGTGTGTGCCCCAGGCCTGCCAGGGCCTTCGTTTCTGGGTCCCCGTGTCCTGGTTCTTCTCACCAGGCTACCAGTGCCTGCGAGTCGCCGTGCCTGGTGGCCGACGTGCCTGCCTGCCTCACCTTTTTGGTCCACTCCACAATCCTGCCTTCGGTGAAGGTCTCAAACATCTCCTGGAAAAACACGGCCAGCTTCCTCTGAATCAGGGAGATGGTGATCTCGGAGATGGGCAGGCTGGCCACCTGGGCGATGACGTCGGCCACGCGGCCTGAGCCCTCCACTACCACGCAGGGGGTGCCATGGGTGATGGCGTTGTAGATGGTCTGCAAGGCAGGGCGACCGTGAGCCTGGGGCTCACGCGTGGAACTCTCCGGGAGCTCAGCAGAGGGGCTGACCAGCTATCATGAAATTTACTGAGAATTCTGCTGGCATGGCAGTACCCGCTGCTCAAAGGGGGCCAGTCCCGATGTGCTGTGGGCTGTGCGCCTGCCACACCATGTCCTCCAGGCCTGTCACTCAACAGCACCGGAGCAAGAGGACACGAGAGCGCCTCCAGAAAGAGAGGGCACTGCCTGGGCTGCGGCCTCACTCCCTCGTCGGGGCCCAGGGCGAGACCAGGATGACAAAGGGAGACCCCCGGGGACCAGGGTCAGCTCAACTTCAGGAAGGGCTCCTAACCCCCGGGGAAGGACACCTGCATGTGAGGACGCAGCCTGGGCGCCATCTGTGAGACAACAGTAAGGGGGCTCTGCTAGGGGACCAAGTGCAGACCAGAGGCGTTCCCGGTCCCCCCAGGAGGACCCAGGGTCCCACGTTCACCTCCCGGGGTTAGGAAACATGACGTTTTCTATGCTCTCCCCAAGTCTGCAGGCTGCCAATCACACACTTTCCTACAGCAGAGAGACCATGAACGGGGCGGGTTCTGAATACAGGTCGAAGCCGCTGAGGGAGGGAACCAGGGAGCAGCTGCAGGTCTCACGGGTCTGGGCGGGCCGAGGGCCTTTGCTTTCGGGGAGTCTGGGTGGGTTTGCAGAAACCCCCATGGCTGCCCAGGGGTCCTGGAAGCAGAGGGCCATCTGCCCATCCGTGCCACAGTCCCGCCTCTGGAGCCCCTCTCACTGGTCAGCACCCAGGGCTGAAGCCAGCGCCCCCTTCCCGGCCCGCCCCCCACCCCGAGAGGGCCCTGCCACATGGCGGACCGCCCTTGCTCCACCTCGTGGGGGACAAGCTCCTTGCCCTGTCCTGCCAGTGACCCACTGGGATGCTGGGAACAGCGCTTTGGGCCAGTTGTCCCACCTGCAGCAGGACTCAGCCCCCAGGGACCTGCCCACACGGCCGTGCTCACCTGCAGTGTGCCGGGTCCCCCCTCCAGCACCACACAGACGAGGGGGATCTTGATGGCCATGCCTAGGACGAAGCAGTGAGGCCCAAGTTAGGGGAGCTCAGAAGGCTCCACCCCCCCAGAGATGCTGCCTGCCCCGCCAGCTCCCGCCTCATCACTAATTGGGCTCCCTGGGCCTTTCCTCCACCCGAGCCAGGGGTCCAGTGGAGATATCAGAAATAAACTTTCTCCAGGCGCCAACACGGTCTCTCTGTGCCCAGAGACTCGCACTCCCCACCACTCCCACCCAGGTTCTCTTAGTCAAAGCAGGGTGCTCAAAGCATGGTCAGTCTTACCTGGGGACTTATTAATGTAAGAGCCCGCCCACCCAGACTTGAATCAGAGACCCGGGTTGGGCCTCGGGACAGCCCTCCAGGGGACTCTGACATGCAGCAGGCTTAAAAACCTCTGCTCTCAAGGTGCTCGACCAACCCAGGTACAGTGCTGGAACCTCCGCAGCCCTCCTCACAGCGTGTACAAAGCCCTGGGAACTTAACCCCGCTGCCCCAGAACCCACCCCACCCCACCCATCAGGGCATAGGCGCCAGGCCCACGCGTTCCACGTTCTTATCTCTGACCTGTTTGTAAAGTGACTACCAGACAGTCTCTGACCTGAGACCGAGCAGAGAAGCAGGGGCCCGCCTGACTCCCTAGCTTCTTACACGGGCTGTGAGATGACCCCCCACCCCCCATGAACACGTGTAAAGAAACCCGCTTGTTCTGATGGTGCCCCAAGCGCCCTGCCGGTGGCACGTCCCGGTCATGGCCGGCCCGCTCCCTCTGTCCGGAAGCGCACTCCCTCACCCCCTCTCTCCTTCGTCTGCTCCGATATGAACTTCTCCAGCTTGGTCCTCAGGGCGATCTCCACCCCATAGCGGCCGTGGGTTCCGTCGTCCACGAGGATGAAGTGGGAGTGGTTACTATCCAGGCAGGTCAGGTGCCCCTGGCCTTCCTCATCCACGAGGTACTCGGCAGGGAAGCCGCCCTGGGGACCGTGGCCAGAGACGAGTCAGCACACGGACGAAGGCAGGAATGGGGCCCTCACGGCTGGGAAGCGACCCCTAAAGACACCAGGTCTCAATCCCTGGAACCTGGGAATATGACCTGACTCTGGAAAAAGGGTCTTTGCACATGTGATGAAGGATCTTAATATGGGAAGACTACGGTGCATTGTCCAGGTGGGTCCTAAACGCCACCACAAGTGTCCTTACGAGACAGAGGCACAGGGAGACGTGACTGCAGAAGGGAGGCCATGTGACTGTGGAGGTGACGTGGCCACTAGCCCAGGTCACCGGCAGCAGCCACGAGCTGGAAGGGGCAGGCGGCTTCTCCCTGCAGGACGCATGGCCCTGCCAGCATTGACTTCAGCTAAGTGACTCCGAGCTTGGCGCTCTGGCCCCAGCACTGCGAGACAGTTTCTGCCACCTGGTGTGCAGTCATTTGTCACAGTGCCCAGGACTCAGACCCAGGAGGGTGGCTGCTGGACCAGCACACACATCTCATGTCCACAGAGGTGGCTGTCACGGGAAGTCTCCTGAACTCGAAGTGGGGAGAAAAGTAGAGTGGCCTCGGAGGTCCCCCGTCCCCCAGGCCTCACATTTCCACCTCCGCAGAACGAGCTGCCCTCTCCGGCCCAGCATACCCGACTGCGGCCCGGAAGGGCGAGAAAGTCAGCGGGCAGGCCGGCCACGCCGCCAGCCCCAGGAAACGGACGCCGGCTGCTGCCTGGGAGGGAAGCGCTGCCCCACCTTTCCCCACTCCCAGGGCGGCTACAGGAACTCCTCCTCAGCACCCTCAGTGGGTCCCCCAAATTTCCCGACTGGGATCTATGTGCTCATCATGCCACATCTGCTGAGTCCCTGAAAAGTGCGACTCGGGATGAACTGATCTTTCCCAGCCCCAGCACCCACATCAAGCGATGGCTTCCCATGGCTGCCCCCGCAGCTCTGTCTCCAGCCTTAAACAGAGGCTCATGCGGGTGGTGGCTGTCCCCAGGGAAGGGGGGGCCCATCAGTGTAGGGGTTTAAGGGTTAAAGGTCAGGCTTTGTGATCAGACAGCCGGGGCTCAATGGAACCCAGATGTTGGTAGCTGGGTAATCGTGGCCACGCGAATTCCTCCCGCTAAGTCCACTTCTCACCCATGTGGCTGTTAGGGTGACCTAGCCAACTCTCAGGTGCCCCCCCCCCCGCTACTGTGAGGGAAGCAACCAGGTCCAGTCGAGTTAGCTACGTGCCCCAGGTCACCAGGACCTATGGTGTGCAGACGTGAGCCTAGCTGCGACCCTGTCCAGCCCCTGCCCTCCGCTCTGCACTGACCCTGGTGCCCACTGCCGCCCCGTAAGACCCCACGTGTCATCTGCTCTGGGCCCGGCCCCAGCTTGGGCCACGCAGCTCACCGTGGGGTGGACGAGTCCGTCTCGGTTGTGCACAGTGCCCCACGTGGCAATGCCAATGGTGACCACCTCGGCTTTGTTATAGCTGCTGCTCAGGCTGAAGTCGCGCACGGCCTCGCCCACCTGCTTCATCACACCCGTGTGAGACCCCCCGGTGATGATCCAGGCCCCTGAGGGGAGGAGCAGAGGGCTGAGGCCCACGGGCCTGGTGTGCCCTGCCACGCACACGCCTGCCACCCGGGGCCCTGTGTGCTCCTGACGCTCAGGCCCGTTTCCACAGGGCTGCCACTCAAGGTGCTCCAAACCCGTGGTCAGGCGTCACAGGCAGGCCTTTGCAGGAAGCCAAGCCCAACTCTGTCTTCCTGTTGCAGCTGCAGGAGCCCAGGCCCCCCACCTGAGCAAGGTGGCACAGGGACAGGTCTGCAGGCCTTGTCCTCTCTCCCATGAACAGCCCCGTGGCAACAGCAGGACACAGGGGAAGGAGCCTTGTGCAGGCGACATCGGTGAGTCTGACCAGATGCTTCTCTGGCCGGCCGAGGGTGGCCTTTGTGATCCCCCCAGGCCAACCAGTCCCAACACCCCAACTCTGCCTTGCAGGGAGCCACTTGCCCAGGGCTTCCTACGCAGCCTGAGCATTGCTCCCAGGCCCCGGTGGTCAGGGCCTCATGTGGCTCGCCCCCGGACACGCCTGTGGTCTGGGCCACCCTGACCCTCCCCCCGACACGCCTGTGGTCTGGGCCACCCTGACCCTCCCCCGGACACACCTGTGGTCTGGGCCACCCTGACCCTCCCCCCGACACGCCTGTGGTCTGGGCCACCCTGACCCTCCCCCGGACACACCTGTGGTCTGGGCCACCCTGACCCTCCCCCGGACACACCTGTGGTCTGGGCCACCCTGCCCCTCCCCCGGACACACCTGTGGTCTGGGCCACCCTGACCCTCCCCCGGACACACCTGTGGTCTGGGCCACCCTGACCCTCCCCCGGACACACCTGTGGTCTGGGCCACCCTGACCCTCCCCCGGACACACCTGTGGTCTGGGCCACCCTGACCCTCCCCCGGACACACCTGTGGTCTGGGCCACCTTGACCAGGCCTCTGCGGAAGACGCTCTTCAGCTCGGGCTTCATGTTGAAGTCCTTGGCCCCGCCCGTGACTGAGATGAGGAGGCTGGGGACGTCCAGGCCCCAGTGCTGGGTCATGAGGCGGTAGATCACGCTGGAGGGGGTGTCCTGGGAGATGCGGACGTACTGCCGGGGAGTCAGGAGACAGTGGAGGAACCCGTGTCAGGGACGCCCACCCGGCAGGCAGGGGGCCGCTGCACACCCTGGGTCTAGGTCCACTGAGTACAGGTGACAGTGCCAAGGAGGGACATGGATAAAGAGAAAGGCGGAGACAAAGGCCGGGAGAGAGGCCCCAGGCCGGCCCGCCCGCCCATGGGGCCCAGCGCGTCTTCCTCACGCCCCAGCCCAGCGCCCAGCAACAGCACCCCCACTGCCCCTCTGTTTGGGGAGCGCCCCAGCCTGAGGCCCTCGTCTGCTGCCAGGCTCGCCGTAAAAGCCGCGCGGCCATCGTCCCCTCTGATGTGGCACTGCGCTGCCTTTCCTTGTCTCCTTCACCCAGCGCCGCCTTCCTCTTGGGTTCCCATCCCGGGCCCCCACACTCTGGCCATCACATGGGGTCAGCTGTCCTCAGCCTGTAGTGTGGACACTGCCCTTGGGGGCCACTCTTCCTCTGAGCCTCTTTCATGTTGCAGAAGACACTCCCACACCACTCCTCGGGAACCCCTCCTCTCAGGCTAGAGACCTAGCCAGCATGGAACCACCCTGCGAGCAGCTCCAAGGGCCCGGCTCGGAGAGCACGTGACACGTGACGCGCTGGTGCAGGCGGCTCCGGGCCAGTTACCGAGTCCCCAGGACCCTCCTCGGTCCACCTCCCCAGTCACTCACACGAATCGGAGGGGAAGATCACACCCAGCTGGTAAGAGGTTTGGGGGTTCCAGAAGCCCAGCATAGAGAGAAGTGGCTCCACCAGACCCCCCGGGAGGTGGTGCCCAGGAGCTAGGACAGAACCCTCCGGAAACCCGGTTAACAGGCAGGTGCTGGGCCCCGATTCGGCAGGTCTCGGGTGAGGACCAGGAATCGATTCTGGTCCAGGGACCACCCTGAGGTTGGAGGCCCTGCTGCCCCCCGCCGCTGGGCTGGCCAGCACGGCTCGCACCTCAGCGACCGGCCTCCCCGCTGTCCCCAAGCCCCTGCCCGCCTCCCCACTGCCATTTTGGCGGCACCTGTGCCTGTGTCCTGTGTGTTCCCTGGCCCCCTCCATGGCCCTGAGAAAATGCCATGCAGCCCCACACCGCCCTGCGGAAACCGAGGACTCTGGGGCGAGTGTCTCCTGCTAGCCTGGGAGGGCCCGTCACCCCGTCCTTTAGGCTGGGAGGGCCCCTGCCCCAGGCTGCAGCCGGCCCCCCCGCACCCCAGGCCGCCCTGCCGCCCTGCCGCCTGTCGGCTCTGGTCCCCACTAGGAGCAGCGGGACCATGAAAGCTCACCTTCCCCACCTTCGGGCCCAGGCCCGTGAAGATGATGTCGCCAAAGGCATCTGTCGGCGCCTCCTGGATGTGCTTTTCTGGGTCCCACTCGTCGTCCTGGAAGGCGTGGGGCCTGAGGGCTTCCTCCAAATGCTGCTCGCGTGTGTAGCCACACGCACACACCACCTTCCTGCAAAGACCCCACGGTCGCCACAGGCACCCCGGTGCCTCCCCTGCTCCCTGCGGGGGTGTCAGAGGCCCTCACCCCGCCCAGCAGGGCGAGGCAGCTCGGCACTGTCAGTGGAGGCTCCCCGCCCCTCCCACCCTCCCACCCAGCCAGTCACACCTTGTTTAACTGGAAATCTAAGTATTTTTTAGATTCTTACTTTTGCTGACAACAAATGACCTGGAAGACCAGATACAGATACGACCAAAAGAGGCTGAAACCTGATGAAACGTGAGCCAAACGACACAGGGGAAAGAAAACAGGTTTCCTGCCATTTTCCAAGTGTGTGATCTTAGGTGCTTGTAAAACTCAGTTTCTCAACCGTCAAGTGGCAAACATAACACGTCCCCTGACCCCAGCCCTGCAAAATTCATGAAGGTCCAAAGAGGCTGGAGATGGGAAATCATTTATCCAATTATTTTGTTGATGCAAATTAACTAACCACGCAGAGGACCAAGAATGGTTGGGAGACCCATGGTCTGCCCTAAACCCAACACCCCTGGCCCCTCAACTGTTCTTGCACCGCTCACGAAGCAGGTCCTTGCTACATGTGTTTCCACAGCTTGAGCAGGGATTCCGGGGGCTGTGAGCACAGGCCAGCCTCTATGACCCCTCAGGCAGACACAGGCACTTTCAGATTTGCAGGGACAACACCTTGTGTGGCCTCCTCAATTTACAATCCAAGGCAGGAAGGAGAGTCACCAGGACAAGGAACCCAGCTCTTGATCTTGGCCCCAGACTGCCCCAAATTTTCTCTTCCGTTTTCCCAACAGTCAGCCTACAACGGCTGCCTCCCTCCTCTCTGGACCCTCACCCTCTGATGAAAGTAGATCTTAAACCTAGATGGGGCTCCCAGGCCTGACACAGTACAGGAAGCTGTACTGAAACCACTGACCCAGAAATTAAATACAGAATTTGCTCCCGAACCCGCGACCTACATGGGCATAAACGGGAACGCCTCCACCCGCTCCTGTGGGAGCAAAGCGAGCTCCTGGCTGCACCTTCTCTGCCATCCAGCCCTTCGCATGATGTGACAGAGGTGCTACAGGCAGACACAGCTGCTACAGGCAGACACGCAGACACGCAGACACACACACACACACACTTTTCTCCACCAGTTTGGAATTTACAGGAAAGAAGGGTCCGGGATTCAATCGGTGGCACCCCAAACCCTACAAAGTAGAAACCAGATGGCTGCAGTATGGTCTTCAAAACGTTTCTGAAACCAGTGATTCCTGTCTGGGAAGCTTGTGTGTCACAGGTTCCCTCTGAGGCCATTTTTATAAGCCTATTTTAAAACAACTAAGACTGGAGACCCCCATGCAAACTACTCAGCCCGCTGTCAGAATAGGCAGGGGAACTCGAAACTCTGTTTCAAGTGTATTCAAGAGTCCCAGCACGCAGCTGTCTGCTGGGCATGATGGCAACTTCCTCCAACTCAAGGGCCTGTCCTCGTGCCGCCCAGTGAGGAATGAGGGCTCTTCTCTGAGCAGGAGCCAAGCCGGGCGTGAAGCCCCACACATCCACAGGGCACTTGTAGGGACGACACCCTGGGCGTATCACAGGACCCCGGGAGTGACGGCGTCCTCGGCGACGGTCCCCTCTGATGTGTGTCGTGACCCTCTTCTGTCTCGCCCGCAGAGGACGCCCCTCCTCCCCTATGACTCGGCAAGTGTGACGTGGATGCTGATTATTTGTCCAGCACAGGAAGTGATGAAGGGACTCTGCCTGACTCAAAGGTCAGAACTCAGAAAAGAACTATACAGAGTGTGGGGGGGGCGAGGCCACGCTCTGGGCAGCGGTCAAGGAGGGCGCCCCAGCAGAGGCAGCATCTGCAGCAGCTTCGAAGGATACGCAGGGGTTTTCCGGGTGACACTAAGGGGAAGTCACAGGGAGTGTGGCCCGTTTGTGGCACATCATGGACTCGAGTGTGGCTGGGGGGGGAACGCAATCACGAATCTACAGTCTGTTCATCCCCAAGGAACACCAACGCAGTGGAAGTGCTGGGTCATATAGCAGCTCCATTCTTAATTTCTTGAGGACCCTCCACACTGCCTTCCACCGTGGCTGCACCCCGCTGCAGTCCCACCAGCAGTGCACGAGGGGTCCCTTTTCTCCAAGGCCTCGCCAGCACCTGTTTCTTGTCTTGATGATGATGGTCATTCTGACAGGTGTGAGGTGACATCTCACTGGGGTTTTGATTGCATTTCCCTGATGCTTAGCGAGGTTAAGCGTTATTGGCCATCTGTGTGTCTGCCTTGGAAAAGTGTCTATTCAGGTCCTCTGCCCATTGTTTAATTGGATTGTTTGTTTTTCGTTGTTGAGCTGCAGGACTATATATTCTGGATGTTAGCCCTTCATCAGAGGTGTTGTTTGCAAGAATCTTCTCCCATTCAATTGGTTGCCTCTTGGTTTGTTGGTGGTTCCTTTTGCTGAGCAGAAGCTTTTTAGTTTGATGTACCCATTCTCTTTTTTTTTTTCTTTTACTTCCCTTGCCTTTGGGGTCAAATTCACAAAAAAAGCCCTCTGAGACCAAGGTCCACCAGCTTAGCACCTATGTTTCATATATACTCACACAATAGGATACGACTCAACCATAAAAAAGATGAAATACTGCCAATTGTGACAACATGGATGGATCCTGAGAGTATCATGCTAAGTGAAATATGTCAGACAGAAAACAACAAGAACCGTATGACTTAACTTGTAGTGAGATATAAAACAGAAAGCAACAAACTAACAAAACCTAACAAACCCAAAAAGCAGAGATAACAGACAACAGAATGGCGGTTACCAAAAAGGAACGGGGTGGGGGAAATATGAAGAGGGTAAAGGGGGCAAATGGATGGTGACAGAAGACTGGACTTCGGGTGGTCAGCACACAATAGAGTATACGAATGTCATGTTATAAAGTTGTGCACCTGAAACTTAAGTAATGTCGTTAACCAAAATACCCCCAAAAATGTAATCAAGTGACTAGCAATGCCACTGAGGCCCTCAGCCTAGGATCAGGAATGGGTGGCTTTCCTCCACAGCTGCCCACAGGCTCCTCCAATCCATGGAACCCCTGCTGGCAAGCCCGCAGCCCCAGAGGACGGTGTCCGGCAGCTTGGAGGCCAAGTGGCGACCGCTGCCCATGGAGGCAGGCTTGGCATCCCCACTGTCCCACAGACTCCTGGGGAGACAGGTGGCAGTGGTGCGGTGGGCCTTGGGGTGGGGCAGGCCTGTCTGGACTTGGGGCCTTCCTCAGCAAGGCATCCGGGTTGGGGACTTCTCTGGGTCCCCCTCCCCCCGTCCCGGGGCCCAGGACACTCCGTTCCAGGGGGAAATGGGCCATTCTCAAGGCCAGCAGTGTGGAGCCTGAACCACTGGGCAGGTTCCAAGTACTGCCGTGGAGTAGCCACGAGATGACCCTGGACACGTCACCTAAACCCTCACCTCAACTGCAAAGCAGGGTGGCTGTGACTGCTCTCCACAGCTAGCTCGTGGAGTAAATGGAACGCTCCCTGCGCCCCAAGCCTGTACAGACTCGGGGACTGTCCCTGCTGAGGCCTTGGTCAGTGTTGCTCTCACCAGCACTCCCAGTGGGAAGAGGGAGAGGGTCATTTACCCAGCATCAGACAGCGTGCAGCTTTCCACAAAGTACATGCATTCTTTCTTCTTGATATTTTCAGGAATCCATGTGCTGAGATTTTCCTGCTGAGGGTAAAAGAGGCACTTTGAGAGCCTCGGCAATCGAACCCAGTTCTCACAGCAGCACACCCTATGCCTGTCTTAGATGTGTCCACGCTCCCCGACAGGTTTCCAGGGGCTTTTTCTGGAGAAGGGGCACCTGAGCCCTCTCACGCAGGCCAAGGCTCACAGCCCCCTTGTGAAGGGCATTCAGGTGTGGATTCAGAACAGGCTGCCAAGGGCTTCCTCTGGGCCCAGCTTGAGTTTGCACAGCCCTTTGCAGCTTCAGTGTCAGTGCTGCCTTCCTGGGAACATCTTGGTGTGGCGAAAAGGAGGCAGGGAAGGGTCTGCACACCTGTCTCGGTCCTGGCGGGACAGCAGGCTGAGACGCGCTCCTGCCCACCCGACACGGGACTGTGACATTCGCGCATGCCCGTTCCACACAGTCGTGTCCAGGGCCTTCTGGGGAGCTGGCCCAGGACTTGGGCTATGCTCGGGCCTCCCCAGTCAGAAAGGGTGGGAAGTGATTTCACAAAGGTCAGAGGTGACGGCTTTCCATAAATCTCGCCCAGGACCAAACAGAGGAAGTGACTGTGCACCCATGGGAGTGGGTGGGGGACAGGCATGGCCCCTACCATTCTCTCCTGTTCTCCCTCCACCAGGGTCTTCCTGGGCTGCAGACCCCAGGACAGGAATCACTGTCCAGCAGGAAATGGCCCTGCCTGTGGTCACTGGTCCCCACGAGGGCTCTAGTGGACCTGAACGCCTACCTTCTCACAGCTGTTGAGGAGGTACTGCGATCTTCTTTTCTTGCCGAGGCTGCTGTTGTTTAGCCAGAGGTTGGGGGCTGGGCCTAGGTCCGCCACCTTCCCGGGCTGCGGCCCGAAGCCCTCCTCCTGCCTGGAGCCCGCTTTCATCAGGGTTGAGGCCTCCATGCGGTCTCCCACCTCCTCAGGACAGGCTCTGCTCGGGCTGGCTAGTCTGAGGGTTCTGGAAACACGTGGGGGTGTGGGGCTGAAATCAATCAGAGGGGATGAGGCAGGTCTCCGGAGAGGCCCGGCAGGTTCCTGTGTGCAGCCCTGGCTGTCTGTCTGTCTGCAGAGCTCTGTCCCCTACTGGGGCTCTGGGCTGTCTGGAAGCACAGACACAGCCGCGGGCCCCAGGCAGGCCTTCACAATGGTGACAACCTCAGGTCACTGGGAAGGAACAAAAAGGAGCCCCAGGCCACCCTGTCACTCAGCCTGCGGCCGGCCACACCCAGGAGCTGGGGACAAGAAGGAAAATCCGCAGTCACGACCAGTCCCACACAGTGCGCATTCCACCTCCCCTCTCCGGGCTTCCTGACATCGGCCTTGCTTTCATTTTCAGAAAAGTCTCCACTCAGCACTAAGGGGGTTTCGGGGAGTGGCACAGCCCTGCACCCGGGAGACAAGTCCCTACATAGAGCACGAACCCTTTTCTCAAATCCTGTGGCTCCGGCCCAGATGCCACCATGTCCATCGCTGAGGCCGCCCTCAGCATCATGATGAAACCCTCATTTACAAACTGGAAAAACTAACGAACATGTGCAAATCCGGCTGCCTTCCCTGGAGCCTTGATGCCTGCCATCACGTCTCATGACGTCACACCCAAGTCACCCCACAGTGTCACCCTGAGATGTCATCCGCATACCATCCCACGGTGATACCCCATGTCATCATCCATGGAGTCACACTGCCCCCTAGGCAGCTCTAAAGGTGTGAGACAGGGCATCTTGGGGCAAGAGGGTCGCAGGGCCTCACGTCCCACCTGGAAGCCCTTCCTCGCCACGTCCCCTCCCAGCACACATGAGGGTGTCTCATGAATAGGCCTCTGCCTGCCCATTCATCCAGCTTCAGCCTAGTGGTCATTGTGCTTTGGGGAGGGGTGGGGACCTGTCAGGAGTGAGGCACCCACCCAGCCCTTACCTGGCACAGCTCACCGCTGGGCACTTGCGGTTGAGTCACGTGGCCGCCAACGTTGGGCCAACGCTCTCAGTGACACGCAGGGCCCCGACCTCTGCATCCTCGCCCCCTCCCTGCCCCCTGTCCCTTGGCCAGGCTCACTCCCAAACCCCAGCCCTGCCCTCCCATGAAGGCACCTTGGTAACACAGAACACTGGTAACAGGAGTGGGTGCTGCTGTGACAAACCCCACAGGTGTGGAAGTGGCTTTGGAACTGGGTGATGGGCAGAGGCTGGAAGAGCTTGGAGGTGGCGCTGGAAAAAGCGTACGTTGCTATGGGTAGAGTGCACAACCAGGGGACATGACTCCCTCCGCCCAGATTTTGAAGGATGGGGGCCCCCAGAGCCTCGGGAACACGACCCGTGTAGAGAATCACTGTGAGGGCAATGCCTAGCTGAGCTGGGGTGGGAGTGGGCAACCCCAGACCCACAGAGCCTGCAGCATGTGACCCCAGCCCGGGAGCAAGCGTCCCGGTGGGCCTTAAGGTCTCAGACTGGCCGGGACCGGGACCCCTGCCTCCCTTCCGACGTCTCCCTTTGCAGCGGGGACTCTGTCCGACACCTGTGCCTCCACCGTATTTTGGAAGCCGGGCTGGGCTGGTCTCACAGGCTCCCAGCTGCACAGGAGTCGCCTCAGGAGGGATGTGACCTGAGTCCCACCCCCGCGTCTGACTTAGGTGAGGCCGTGGGTTCAGACTGAGGAGCTGGTGCTGGACGGAGCGAAGACACGCCCTGGGGCTGCGGGGCGGGCGCATGTGTTTTGCGTTCACGAAGGAGGTGAGCTTTGCGGGGACAGAAGTAGAACGTATGGTCTGAATACATTCCCCGAACATCGTAACCCCCAAGGTGATGGTGTTCCAAGGCGAGGCCTTTGACCCCAGAAAGCTCCCTGCCGTCCTCTGCCAGGTGAGGTCACAAGGAGAAGTCTGAGCCACAGAAGGGAGCTTCACCTACCCACTGGCCCCTGAGCTCAGCCTTCCAGCCTCCATAACTATGAGAGACAAACTTCTGCTGTTTCCAGGGTCCTGCATTTCAGGCTGGAAGGCTGAACTTTTTAGGCCGTCACAGGGCCAGGACCATGGGAGCTCACGAAGACAGGGGATCCTCATACCCCACCCACCTCGTATCCCACCACCCCGGCCCAAAAGACTCACCTGGAAATGGAGCACGGGACCTGGGACGTGGGTCTGGCCAGGGGCACGCTGGCCGGCGGGGGCGGCCAGGTGTGTGCCCTCCTCTACTCATCCAAGCCTGCAGCTGCCGCTGCCGCCCCTGACCACCTCCTGTCCCCGTGTCTCCTCAACTGGCTGTGAAGGCATTTGGAGATTATAAACAGCGACGCCCCAAGAGCAAAGAAAGTGCCAGCTAGCAGAAGTGGGTCCTGTGGTTTGGTCTGGGGTTCAGAGCAAGAGCCCGAAATCTGCTAAATCAGGTCTCTCCAGGGGGAGACTGCGCCCCAGGACAGACCGTGCCCCCGCCCTGCCCCGTCCCGGCGCCCTGGCCTCCTCCCCCACGCACTGCGCCGCAGCCCCACGGTGCCAACACCTAGCCCGCCCCCCGGACCGAGAGCCTGCACTCACCCGAGTCCCAGCAGCGCCCCTGCTCGCGACTCCGCGCCCGCAAGCTAGCCCGCGCCCCTGGACCCCAGCGCCCGCACCCCGAGCCCGGCGCGCCCGCTCCGCTGCGGCATCAGGCTGTTGTCCACCGCCGGCCAGAGCGCGCACCGTTCAAAGCGCCCCGCGCCCGGGTCCCTAGCGCCGCTGCACCGGACGGCCTCCCTGGCCCCGCAAGCCCTGCAGAGCGCGAGCCCCGCACCGGCCCCCGCACCGCCCGCGTGGCCCGCCGCACGCGCTGCGTCACTCGCCGGAGAGCGCAGCCGGCCGCGTCCCGCGCCTGCGGAGAGAAGCGAGAGCGAGCAGGCAGGAGCCAGGCCTCCCCAGGGAGCCCGGACCCGCACCGCGCGGGGCTTTGCCTCCTGAGGGCTAGCGGCAAGTTTCTCGGTTGGACTCCCGGGGAAGGGGCGCGGTGGGGGGCGGCTGCCAGAGGGTGGGCGCCGGACCCAGATGCGCCGGGCGAGCCACGCGCCAGGGGGCTCGGGGCCCCTTGCAGACTCCAGCGGCGACTCCCACCCGCTGCGGCGCGTGCACCGCCCCTTCTCAGGAACTCACTGAGCTGTGCCTCCTGAAAAGCTGACGGCCCGCACCGCGATGCTGTCACCCCGCCAGGGCCTTCTGCCCTCTCTGTCCCCACTCCTGGGCCCTGCTCAAGTCCGCGGAAGTGAAGTGTCCTGTGGCTTCTCGGATCCGGCCCGAGGGTACCAGCTGACTCCTGACGGACCAGCCACTCTCATGTCCAGACTCTGGAGGACCCCCGCCTCCACCCGCCCCCCACCCCCCAACGCAGCCAGCGACAGTGCTGCGGGTCCACAGGCTGCACACGTCCCGTCTCGCTCTCCTGCCTTCCGGAGGTCTCCAGCAGCCCTGGGGAAGGTTCCAGAACCCGAGCCCCTTTGTTACTGCCCAACCAAGCAGCGCCGACCACTGAGAAACTTTTAAGTTTTCTTGCCTATAGAAATGTTAAGTAGAGAAATGTTAAGCCTCCTTCCTAATTTCTTAGTTCTTTAGCTCCTACTCTTCTAATCAGGTTCTGAATCCTAGATTGTTCATAGAAATCTCCAGCCCTTGCTTCAGATAACTACTTGAAAGCCTGTGCCTTCCCAATATCCCCCAGGCCAGTAAGCTAAATGCTAAACCCACCTGGGTCCAGACAACTAACGCCACCTGAGTGATAGGCTGAATGGCCACAGGCTTCATGAGAGCTAACAGCTTTATTAATTAAAATCTATTTTTCCTCATTTAGGGGCCTTGGGGATACAGATGATACCCCAACAAGATTGCCAGTCACAACCAAAGAAGCCAACACTGTCTCCCAGACGGAGCTCGAAACCCCTTCCTCTCATCTGAGACCAGCTAGGGTGAGAGTTCCGTGAACCCCAATACACAGCGACAGCTCTACGCCCCTGCCCAGCAGGAAGCAGAAACAGAAGAGGAGACCTCCTGTCCCTCAGCTTCCCATAGAGATTTTATGGGGATCACGTCTCTCAAGGAAAAACTAGGCAGGCAGTTAGAGGCAGGCATTGGGTCTCTGCATTCCTGCACGTCCCACAGAGTGTGACCGCCTGGGGGACATCCCCTCTCCACCCACAACTCCCCTTTGTATTGTAATTACCTACCCCTAAAACACATGGGTACAAAATACCTGACTGGATTAGACCAGTCACTCACACCTGCGCAGTAAAGGCCAGAATGACCTTCGTTTCACCCGGGCTTCGTTATACCATTATTATAATATCATACATGTGCCCGGAAGTTAATTAATATCATTATAACAGACTGAATTCTGGGAAGGAACATACTCAGTCTAAAGAGATGAGATAATAGCCTACTGTCAATTACAGGTGCCAATCAAGTAGACCCACGCCTAGAGGGGAACAGCCCATTCTAGAGAAAAAGGATTTAAGACTCCAAGTCCTGGGAAGTCAGCCCTTTTTTTGACCGCTTCTCCCTTTTGACCGCTTTTTCCCTTTTGACCCCCCTCCTTCCATTTTGAGCCTTTTTAGCCTCGCCTTTGTGTGTGGCCCACTCCATATGCTCCAAAGTCCTTGAAATAATTTCTCTTCTGATAATGGGCCCTTGAGCCATTCTCTACTGTTCAGGCCTACTTCTACTTCTTTGAAATGTACTATCTCTTCTCATAAGCTACGTTTTCACTGCTTTACTCCGGTGTCTCGTTCAAATCTTTGCTCGAGTTGCCAAGGACCTGGTCTCTGCGCCGAGAAGGGCCCACTCTCCGACGACACCTTCATAGGGCAGCACTTGATCGTTTATTCATACAATCTGAGAGGCACGAAGTCAGCTGCAGCCTCCCCGCAAAGCAACAGCACAGAACTGAAGACGGGCAGCAGTGGGTGTGACTGGACACAATGACTGTCACTTGCTGGGCCACACACTGCAGGGGCACAGCCCTCCACGTATTCTCTGCTGCATTCTCAGAGCCCAAAAACTAGCACCAGGTGGGTGCCCGCTGTGGGCATGGGCTTGCTATGGCCACAACCCAGAGAGGGGTGAGACCCACCAGTGTCAGCAACTGGCTGTGAGCAGCTGTGTGAGACCCTCGTCCAGTGCACCCTCCCTGGGCTGCCACCTCATTTCCTGTTTCCTGAGACAGCAATAATGGCGGAGCTGACCGACAGGCAGGCACGTGGACGGGCTTTTGTTTCCAGCTATCCCAGGCCCCCATGGGAACGCTGTCTGAGGTGATGGAGTTCAGGAGACATGCTTCGGACGAGATATCTGTGCCCATGTCTCCCCGAGGGGCCCCTCCCGTCCTAGAGAAGTGCCACTCGTTGCACAAGAAGGCCCCGTTCTGTCTGCCAGGACAATGCTGCAAGAGCAGTTATGAAATGTCCTTCCCATCAAAAGGCATTTGACCGTAAAGCAGGAACAAAGCATGGACTGGTCTTGATGGAGGCTTGTTTCCAGTTCAGATAAAGACAATGCACAGCAGAGGGCTTTTTCATGGCACGGACATCGTGACCAAGATACGAAGCCCGTTGCTTTGGCAGCCAGAGGAAAACTGCAGTCTGTGAGAAAGATGGCAGTCTGAGCACGTGACATAAACACACACGAATAACTCACAGGAGCAGAGTGGCGAGGCTGTGGGCTGCTGGGAGGAGGCAGCCTGGGGATGGGGGGGTGGGGGTGCCAGCATGCCGGAATTACAGCAGGGATGCAGACCTTCCTATGCGGGCCAGGCAGTAAATATTTCAGGCTTTACAGGCCCATGGTCTCTGTCCCACCTATTCAACTCTGCCACTGCAGCTGGAAAGCAGCCATTGGCAAAACGTTAGTAGGTGGATGTGGCTGTGTGCCAATAAAGCTTTATTTACAAAACTAGGGAACACTGGGTCTGGCTGGTGGGCTGTGGTTGGCTGGCTCCTGGTCTAGAGAGAGCACCAAGAGACGTGGGCTTCATGCCTGAGACACCAGTTTCTCTTCATCTCTGAAATCAACAGGTCATCTGATTCCAGAACCATCTCATCACAAAGGGCTGCCGGGGAAAGGTGGGAGCGCCCGTGTTGCACAAGAGTGTAGAGACTGCAGATGCTCTCCCGGCTGCATGCCGGCTCTAACAGGTGGCACGTTTCCATAGCGACTGTGATGCGGACCACGCTGGAAATGCCCCCTTGCCTGCACACTCTCTCAGGATACTGAGCAAGATCAGTAGATGCAGGCCGCTCTTCTCTCCTAAAAGATTGTCCCGTGATTCACCCAGAGATCTGAAGCCTGTCTGCATCCATCCTTCCCGACCTCTCAGCACCAGCTCAGGGTCCTCGGAGGTCACCACGAAGGCCCTCCTAGCTAAGGGGCCGTGCTAAGCTCCCCATGTCTGTTTGCTGTCCTCAAGACCCGATGTGGCAGGAAATGTCATCCGCATTTCCTCAAGGGTCCTCCCGCCCTCCTCTTCCCCTCCCCCCATCCTCACTCTCTCTGGGGAGGCCCTGTCATGAGAATGAAGGCTCCTGCCCACAACGGCATGAGTGGGCTTAGAAGGCCCAGCTCGGGGCATCAGAAACAGCAGCCCGGCCCACAGCTTGCTTCCTCTCCTCCTGCAAGCCCTCTGCTCTGTCACTGTCCAGCCCAAACTGTCCCGAGCCTTGGGGTCCTGACCGCTGTGCGGTGGCCCTGGCTGAGGGCAGAGCAGTCAGGGCTGGAGGAGGAGAGCAGGCCCCTTCCCTGGGTCCTTGCTGCCCCTGCCAGAGCGGCACTGTCACCAAGGCCGCAAGGGGCCCAGGACCCCGGGCCTCCAGCCTCTGCAGGGCATCTGACATCAGGAAGCACCTCCCATCCCCCTGTGGTCCCCAGGGCTTCAAAGAGCCAGTAAGTAGGTGTGCTACAGCACATGCTGCTCCAGGAGTCCAGGGGAGCCACGCAGGTCTGGGCACCTGGCGTTGGCAGAAACGAAGCTCGTGACTCAGCACGTCAGAGCTGGGCAGTCAGAAGGTCTGTAGAGGTGCTGACTCTGGGGCACCGGCCATGTGGGAATTCTGTGAACAGGGCCCCAGAGCGACCTCTGGGAGAGGGAAGCCCCTGCTGAAATAAAGCAGTTTCAGCGGGGGGACACATGGATCATGACCACCATGGCCAGCAGCAGCACTTTCCCTTCTTCTCGGATGTCCCTCTGGGTCCCCTACCCTCTCAGACTGGCCATCGGGTATTTTGTAGCAAGCCACAGCGATGGGTTCGAGGTGGCATGGGACCCATGCCAGGCCAATCCCCAAACATGCACCTGAGCCACTGGTAGAAAGCGTTCTTTGTGGACTTGAGGCTCCTGGGGTGTGGGCCTGGAGCCAATGGTGAGGGGGGTCTGGATGCGGCCACTGGTGGCGCGGGTGGGTAGAGACCCAGGCTTTGGCTTTTGGGTTACTTACGGGAGCCAAGGTTTCACTTTTGGTTTAAGTTTGGTTGTACTTCTCCTGTCAGGGTTCATTTAGGGAAGCAAAACCCCTGTATTATGAAACACAAAATATGTTATAACAATTCAGATTTACACAACTTGTGTGACAGGCAGCGGACCTGCACATCCAAAAGGAGAAGTCGGAGAAGGGGGTCACTGAGCAGTGCCCCAGGCAGGGAGGCGGCGCCTAGGAGGAGTGGGGAGTGGGTGGGGGCAGGGCGGCGGTGGGGAGGAGGAGCCCGGAGCCCACCTCCCCACGTCTGACCAGGCCTGCCTTCGCGGGGTGATGGGTGCTGCCATCTGACCAGGCCGGCCTTCGCGGGGTGATAGCTGCTGCTGCTCGTCCTCCTTGCAAAGCGCAGGCCAGCTCCTCGCTAGGACACGTCCCACTGGAGCTACATGGGGCGGGAGTTCTGGGACATGCCCAGCAATACAGCCCAACCAGCATGCGGAGTCCTCACTCACAAATGTCATCGGACTCACCAGGACCTTCAGCTGACTCACACCCAACCACCCTGTCACTTACAAGTGGCAGGGGTTTCAGAGGTGCCCACGTGAGCATACCTGTGCCCTCTCTTCCCTTCCATGTGGGGGCCTGATAGGAGCCTGACCTCACCATCAGCCAAGAAGAGAAGCAGTTTCCGGCCGGATGGCCTGGCTACGTGGACTCGGGGGAGTGGCCCCTGCTCCCCAGCGACTCCTCAGTTCAGGGAAACCACGCGCCCCGAATGGGAGCCCTGGACCTCCTCAGGGCAGACCTGCGGGGTCTCCACGCCTCTTCCCTGGCCCCATCACCAACAAAAACCCTCCAGGTGCAGCCCTCCCGCAGGGAGGCCCCACCTCCTCAGGCATCATCAAGGGGCACAAGGCAGGTGCCTCTTCTCGTGACTGGCAAGGCTAGAGAGCTGGGGCTGGGCCACACCAGTCCAGGTAGAAGGAGGAGGGGCCATCTCAGCCAGGTGGGGTCAAGCCTGGGACTAGCAGGGCCCACAACACTAATGCCCTCTTCTCATCAGCCACCAGCCCACTGGCATCCATCACAACGTGCAGTGCCCTGTCACATGCCTGCTCGGCTCCCCAGAACCCAGCCCTATACATGCTTGCTTTCTTCCGTCCGCCTGCAGAATCCATATCCACACCTTGGACAGTGTCTGGGTGCTTCTGCACCACCTCTTGGCCCAGCCTGCTCTCCATGGGTCCTGGCAGCCCCTGCTTTGTCCCTGTCACTTGACACGCCTCTTCATTTGGGACAGCCAGAGACCCTTTGCAAACTCAAACAGCCTGCGCCTGCTGGAGGCTTCCTGCCACTTGATGGGGCTGAGCTCCCATGTCATCAGCGTGTCTCTTAGCTAGAGCCTCGTTAGTCAGACGGTCCTCTACCTACGTGCTGGCTAAGAACGTGGAACGCACTTCTCTGAGACGCCGTATTCTCCCAAATCTTACACTGACCCAACAACCACCGATCACCAGGACAAGTGGAGCTTTAAAACCAAGGAGCAGGGTTGGGGGGGGGGGGCCTGTGAATGAGAAATTCCTCAGAGACTCTAAGGGTAGCAGACCTTGCTAAAGGCGGGCCAAGGTGAGCAGAAGCCACCTGAGGGGGGTGGGGATGGGGAAGGAATGAGACAGTGAGGGCGCCCAGCCATCAGGGTGGGGGGCGGCTCAGCAGGGCCTTTGCTGAGACTGGGCTGGGGCGGCCATAGCCGGGCAGGGGCCTAGGGGAACGAGGTCTCAGAGGAGGCTGGCTGCAGGGTTCCGTCTCTCCGTCCCCAACCCGGCTGAGATGCCGAGTGCCTGTCGTAATGTCATGTGCAGCCCAAGTACCCTCCAATTTCCGAAAGGTTTAAAGACTGTGAGGTCTCCTCTAGCGCTGCCCCATGGCTTCAGCACCTGCCTCATTTCCCTGAACAATGAAGAGGAGGGACAGAGGGAACCAACCCAGCGCCAGGGCTGGCCTGGGCTTCTTATTTCAGCAAGTTTGAGTCGCTGTGCTGCCCGGGAGCTGCGAGCACGCCGGCATCAGAGCTGGGGCTGCAGCTCTGCACTCGGGGACGCGTCAGCACCTCCGGGCGCCGCAGAGTGACGTCAGAGGCCCCCCTGCGTCGCGCAAACACGGAACAGGGAGGGAGCTCGGCCCGCGCGGCGGGGGCGGGGCCACCGCGGGGGACGGAAGCCCGGGCGGCCCCATTGCGCGCGCGCCGCCCCGCCCCCCACGGGGGGCCAACGGGCTCGCAGGATCCGCCCCTAGCGACGCGGGCCCCCGCCCCCTGGAGACGCGCCGCCGCGGAGCGGAAATCCTCCAGGGCGGCGGGCGGGGAGCGGGCTGGGCGTGGGGCTCTGGTGTCCCGGCGGCCCGCTGCCATGAAGCTGACGCGGAAGATGGTCCTGTCCCGGGCCAAGGCCTCGGAGCTGCACAGCGTGCGGAAGCTCAACTGCTGGTGAGGCCCGGAGGCCGCAGGCCGTCCCCGCGCGCCCCCCGCTGCCCGCACCCCTCCCCGGGCCGGCGCCCTGCGCCCCGCGCCCCTCCCCGGGATGGGCCTCCCCCTGCCCTGGGCCGGCGCCCTGCGCCCCGCACCCCTCCCCGGGATGGGACCCCACTGCCCGGCACCCCCTCCCCGGGCCGGAGCCCTGCGCCCCGCGCCCCCTCCCCGGGATGGCCCCCCCCGCCCGCACCCCCTCCCGGGATGGGCCCCCGCCCGGCACCGCGGCCCTGGATGGGGCGGGATGGCCTGTGCAGCAGCTGGTTGGGGTGCAAGGGGCCCCTCCAGCCCGGCCGTCCTGCCCCCGGCCCAGGCTGGCCTTCTGGGTCCCAAGGACCCACAGCCGCCGGAGATGCTGCCGCAAGCTCAGGGGGCCGCTGAATTTCCACACACGCGCACCCCACCCCCTTCCCAGCGGCGGTGTGGCAGACAGACACAGGCCCCAAACCTGCCGTCCTTGCTGGGAACACTTAGATTCCCTGGAAGACTTGTGGTGGGCCTCCAGGTAGTGCGAGTGGGGCAGGCGGTTACCTGTGAAGGGTCTGACTTCTGACAGCGCCAGTCACCGGGAGCCAAGCCTGCTAGCCGGGTGGGAGGGCAGGCGATTAACGCCATCTCTGGGGGGGACAAGCGCTGAGATGCTGCAGTGATGAGTCAGTCCGTAACCGAGTCCTGGGAGAGGGCAGCGTGTGGCCTGGCAGGTGACAGTGGGATATAGGAGGGTCCCACTGGGCCAGAAAGATGTGTGGGTATCCCCTGGCGACCCCGAGCCTGGCTCCACAGGACACTGCCCGGATGGTTCAGGTGGGGCGTGGGGCGCTTCTCCCGCTGGTGTCCGCACACTGGCTGTCCTGTGGGACCTCCGCCTGTTCATTCAAAAGTCTTTTTTTCGGCTGGCCAAGTGGCACGGTGGTTAAGCGCTGGCTTCGGAAGCCAGCGGCCCCGGTTCGGGTCCCACCTATGAGAGCCAGGGACACTGCCCTCAAAAAAAAAAAGAAAAGCCTTTTTTTCTGCCCTGGCACATCTGGTCAATGGCCACAACATCCCCCGTCATCTGTTTTCAGTAATCATTTCTCTGTTCTGCGTGGGGTGGTGGTTATACCTTCTCTAAGCAGGGAGGGACAACAACCCTATTTTGGCTACCTAAGGCTTGCTTCAAGTATTGTTTTTTTTTTTTTTAGCTGAGCCATCCTGCCACCTGTTGGCAGCTCAACGGCAACTCAGCTCGGGCTGGCCTCGAACCTCTGTTGCTCAGAGCTCAGCTTGCACTCTTGAGCGAGCTCTTAACCAACTGAGCCATTCGGCCAGCCCCTAACGCTTGTTTCAAAGCATGTTTAGCCTTTGAACTTGGCCTCTTATCAAGACTCTCTTGTTTGGGGCCGGCCGAGTGGCGCATTGGTTAAGCGCTGGTTTTGGGATGCCAGCGGCCCCGGTTCGGATCCCACATGAGGGCCAGTGACACTGCCCTCTACAGCTAACAACAGCTCCACCTGGAGCTGGGCTGTGCGAGCCCCGGTGATGGTGTGGGCTGCAGCCCCTGCTGCAGTGGGCTGCCATAGGCTACAGTGAGTGGCCGGCAGCCAGCGTGAGCGGCTGGCAGCCAAGCGTGAGCTGCCAATAGCCGCGGTGAGCGACATCCAGAGGCCAGCGACCGATCTGCCTCATCCGGGAAGAGCGCAATGACGATACCAACAGTGAAGCAACATCCTTCGCAACGAAACTGAAGAACAAAAAGACAGCAACTTGTCTGTTCCCCTTCCCCGATTCCCCAACGCTGTTCCCCTCTGCCAATTCCCCAATAAAAAAAAAAAAAAAAAAAAAGACTCTCTTGTTTGTTTACATCTGTGAGGGAAATGATTCTGCCCGCGGGGCCCGGAGCCCCAGGAATGAGTCCACCCAGTGTCCTCCGATCCTCTGCTTCTCCTCAGCCGAGATGCAGCCCTCAGGCACCAGACATGGGCCTGGTTTTGTTGAGAATCAACCAGGGGACGATTTTTGACACTTGTCAGTTATCTGGGCAAGCTTGCTTTTACTTTGTCTTTGAAATCATAGGATCTTAAAAGTTTGTCACATTTGTCGTTAATGTTTGCAGCTTTTGTTTTTAGTTTTATGCATTCACCTTTAACAAAATTAAAGTATGTATATCTTTTCTTTCCGCAGGGGCAGCCGCCTCACAGATGTAAGTATTATGCTGGCCATCTCCACAGTGTCAACCCCCCGAGCTGTAGCCTCTTCACAGGGAATTGTTAAATTGACAGGGCTGCCCCCATGCGTTTCGGGCCCTCATCCAGCACTTTGTTCATGTGGCAGTTGTAAGGCAGAACCACTAATAAAGCCTTCCCTCATGCCCCAGTTTATCTGACGTTCCTCTGGACATTCTCATGTCATTGAAAGGCTCCCATGTCTGTGCAGGTCTCAGAGGAGGGGACAGAACCAAGCACTGCCCCGCTGGGGGACTAAGGGCTGGGTTTACGTTACAGAGAAGCACGCTCTGCTGGGGGTCTCTGTGGGTTCTTGGACTTGAGGTCACCGAGGAGGCGGTTCCTCGCTTCAGCTCCTCCTGTCACATCAGCTTCCTGCCCGTCCCCATGGCAGGAAGAGATGGGGCCTGGGAGGTGGCAGCAGTGCACAGCTTTGGGTCTGTGGATAGATTTCTTCTTTGCTCTGTGTCACCCCTAGAATGAGTGTCCCACCGCACACAGAGTTTGAGTGCCAGTTATTCGGTTCTTATCTACTTTTGTAACTTGAACTGTACCTTTCCTTAAAAACGAAGTTGCAGGGCCAGCCGAGTGGCACGGTGGTTAAGCGCTGGCTTAGGAAGCCAGCAGCCCCAGTTCAGGTCCCACATATGAGGGACACTGCCCTCAAAAAAACAAAGTTGCAGATGGGCTGTCCAGAAAAGCCGATTCTACCTCACGCAATAGCCAAAGTACTGCATATTTAGCAAAGAAAAAAAAGAAACACCACTGGGAGAGAAAGCAGATCCACTGCACATGGGAAGCCTTCGGCCCCCACCGTGAACTTGCTGCCGTCAGGGCCCTTGTGGCTCGGTGCCCACGAATGCAGGCACGCAGATGCTTGGGGCTGCACATTTAACAGCCTTACAGGTTAGGGAGCTTGATGCACCCACCTGAGCCCCTCACCACTCGTTGCCACTCATCAAGCGTCCGTAAGGTCTGAGGTCCCAGTGTCAAACCTGTCTCGCATCCGGCCTAGCTGTGTTGGCAGGAAGGGGCTTCCGTCCTTTTCCTGTAGCTCAGGGACAGCAAGCCGAAAGGGTGTCTGTCCAGCCTAGGGGGCATTGAGGTCCCCTCACCGGACGTTCTTTGGCGGCTGGCAGCGTTTGATGGCATTGTTGCAGTTTTAAAAGTTTTCAAGAGAGCGCACTTTTCTCCTTCAGGCTGAGAGGTGTGGCTGCAGAGTGGCGGGCTGTGCGGAGCTCATGAGTTCCGTGCGCGTCGGGAGGGCGGCCTCGCCACGTAGGCCGTGCAGGTGGAGTCCACCGGCCCCAGCCTGTTTCCCTGCTTTGCTGATAGAAGTGATGTCACAACAGGCAGGCCCAGCGGTGTCTGCAAGCACCTCTTTTCCTCCCTAGATCTCCATCTGCCGGGAAATGCCCAGCCTGGAAGTGATCACCCTCAGGTACCTGACTGCTGCTGTGACTGAGTCACTGGGTCTCGAAGGAGGAGAGCCTTCCGGCCCCTCCTGCGGATGTGTGGCTTAGACACCCCAGAGCCCCAGGAGTGCGCGGAGGGCCACCTACCCCCCACCGAGCTCTCCTGAGCTTTCTGGCGCACCCCCGGAACCCGCCCCCTGCATCTCTGCCCGTGGTCACTGCGGCTGGGGGTGCCGCCCCCCGCGGATGGCTGTGTCTGCTCCCACCGCCTCAGCCTCTCCTGACCTGGCTGCATCTGCCCGGAGCTCTGCCGGTTTCTTGTACCCCATGGCCTGTCACTCATGGTCGTTAGCTCTTGGAGTCATTGGTGTTTTCACAGACTAAGGAATCTGCATGAAGCAAATTCTGTCGCTGGGATTGCAGGCAGCGGGCAGCGGGAAGGTCTGCCCTGACGCCCTCCTGCCCACCCGGGACCCAGGGAGGCAGCCTAGGCTGCTGGGCGCCTGTTGCTGTGACAGTGGGGTGGGTGTAAGGTCCCTGCAGGTCCCCATGTGTGAAACCCGACGGACTTAAATTCTGTGAGGAAGGCACACTGTCCGTGTGTGGCAGCTCAGAAGGTGCTGGAACTCACCCTGAGTGTTGTGGTTGTAGGCCCTGGGTCGCGTGCAGACCCGTGACTTACCTTCCTGATCACACAGCCGACCACTCCGTGTGTCCCTCGCTAGCTCTCTGTTCACTCTCTGTGCCTTCCGCGACCGCCTTGTGGGTGCCCTGCTGCCCTCCATGCGCTCTCAGCACCCCCGGCCCTGGCCGAGCCTGTCCGGTCGGTGAATGAACGGAAAGGCTTAGAGCTGTGCCGCCAGGGCAAGGCGCAGCCCTCTGTGCCTCAGTTTCCCCGTGGCGGCCGACAGGTGCTCCCCGCGCTGTCTCCGCAGCGTCAACAGTGTGTCGACCCTGGAGCCCGTGAGCCGGTGCCGGCAGCTGAGCGAGCTGTACCTGCGGAAGAACCACATCCCCAGCCTCGCCGAGCTCTTCTACCTGAAGGGCCTGCCGCGCCTGCGTGTGCTGTGGCTGGCGGAGAACCCCTGCTGCGGCCCCGACCCCCACCTGTACCGCATGACCGTGCTGCGCGCCCTGCCGCACCTGCAGACACTGGACAACCAGAGTGGGTGACCGCCTCGTCTCCCTGAGGACCCCCAGTTTCTGTCTCAGGATGTGTGCGGGACCCCGTTCCTTGATGCGGCCCCACGCAGACGAGGGGCCTTGGTGCACCTCGCTGTCCAGCCCCTGGGCTCTCTTCTCCTTTTCCCGTTAACGCTGCTCCAAACATGTCCACCAAGCAGTGTCACTGCTGGTCCACGGGGACCCGGGTGGCTGTGCCCTTGCCCCCAGCCCTCGGCCACCTGGTGCCCGCCTCTTCTTGTTGGGTGTGGAGTGCCACCTGCACCCGTGCCCAGGGAACCAGGGCTTTGTGCTCCCACCTGGGGTTCTCTGGGTGCTGCCTCCTAGTCTCAGGGACGCAGCTGTTTTCTCCCAGACGACCAATTTCAATACAAATGAACTCCAGGGAAACTAAGTCACATGTGAGAGAAATGGGATGAACTGTTATTCTGTTCCTCTTTGAGGCTTTTTATGAGTATTTGCATGTGGGAAACACTGAAATTCAGGTTCACAAGCAGTCACTGGCCACCTGCTGTGTGTCCAGCAGGAGTTGGGGCTGAGGACCCAGCCCTGTTCCGGGGGCGCTGGCTGTCGGGTGGACAGACAGACACCCCTTTCCTAAGGCAGGCTGTGCTAAATGCCCCGGTGTGTGGAGCCGGCGTGCGCCGAGACCACTCATGCTTTCGTCCCCTCTCCCCCCCCCCCCAAGCGGTGACAGAGGAGGAGCTGTCCCGAGCGTTGATGGAGGGAGAGGAGATTACGGCGCCCCGCAGAGAGGGCACCGGCAATGGCCGGCCCGAGCTGCCCTACACCCTGCGTACCATGAGTGCCACTGCCGAGACCCAAGGGGACCCGCTGAGCTTCAGCGAGGAGGAGGCAAGGTACGCCAGCGGGGCTGTCAGCATCCTTCCTCCGAGGGTCTGTGACCGCTGACTGCCTCCTGGGGGGGGAGGGAGAGCCTTTCTCATCTGGCCCTCTGTGTCCGAGAAGGCAGGGCACGGCGTGTGTGCAAGTGGGGACCCAGCCCTGCGTGGGGGTCAGTGGGCGCGCGAGGGCAGCTGGGCTGGTGGAGGGGAAGCTGCAGTGTAGCCTCCGGGAGCCTGTGGGCGGCCAGAGGCTGGCACCTGAGGGCAGGTCTCAGATCGTCATGTGCGTTTTTGGGGCGGAAACTTAAGGCAGACAGTTGCAGCTTGCAGCAGGGCCCCAGGCTCAGTCCACGTAGCCGGCGAAGCTGCCGTTTGTTTTCCTGGGCTGTCACACACAGAGGCTGTCACAAGCATTGTTGCTTTTAGCAACCCACCCGGGATGCTGGGTAGGAGCTTGGGGTGCCGGAAGCCAGCCCCCAGGGGATCAGAGAAATAAAAGGTCAGACAATTAAGTCGCGAACTCGTCCTAGAAAAAGTGCCACATACCTCATTGCTGAATATCACTACGGTCACCTTTGAAGTGCTCCCCTCGGGAAGCTGTGCACCAACGCCAGCCCCTAGTCCACCCTTCAAAGCAATTTTGGAACTCTTTTTCTGGAATGGCCATCAGAGCTGTTGTCATATTACCCTCTATGTCCTGAATGTCATCAAAATGTCTTCCTTTCAATATTTTCTTTATCTTTGGGTAAAGAAAGAAGTCACTTGTGGCCAGATCAGATGAGCAGGGAGGGTGTTCCAACACAGTTACTTGTTTACCGGCTAAAAACTCCTTCACAGACAGTGCCGTGTGAGCTGGTGCATTGTGTGATGCAAGAGCCATGAACTGTTGGTGAAAAGTTCAGGTCGTCTAACTTTTTCATGCAGCCTTTTCAGCACTTCCAAATAGTGAACTTGGTTCACTGTTTGTCCAGTTGGTACAAATCATAGTGAATAATCCCTCTGATATCAAAAAACACCATTGCCACAAATTCGTGAACTTAATTGTCTGACCTCATAGGTGTGGGGCCTCGGCTGTACCCCCACCCTCCTGTCCGGTGCTCCTGTCACATGATGGGACATGGGGGGAGCAGGGGACAAGAGGGGCCGTTATGAGGAGTCTCCCCGTGGGGCTCAGGCTCCCGGAGCTGGCCCTGCAGAAACGGGCCGCGCCCCTCGGCCCTCACGCTGCCATTCTCCCAGCAGCAGCGTCCAGGGGCGGCACTGCCTGAAGCCCCCGGCCCGGGACCGGTTTCTTCCCTTCTCACAGAGGGAGGCTGTGAAAAGCCACAGGAACAGGGTGAGTGTGACGGGGTGGCCACTGGCTCCCTCTGCGCAGACTGGGGTTTATGTGTCTGAAGACGCCGCAGGGACTCTCCGAGCCAGGCCCCGGGGCAGGGCCTCATCTGGCCTCTTCCTGAAAAATCCTTCCCGAATTTTTACAGCGGAAACGACATTTCCCTGCTCAAATGCAGATGGAAACTGGGGGTAGCCACAAGGGGACGCACACACCATACAAACAAGCACGTGTGTGTGTGAGAGCGTGTTACTGAGCCGTCCAATCCCCGCTTGATCACTGACCGGCTGTGTGACCGAGGACCAGTTACACAGCGTCTCTGGGCCTCCAGGCTGTGAGCACGAGATGAGTTGGTTGGTGTAAGACGTGCCCGAGGCGCTGAGCACCACACCAAGCTGCAGTTTCAGGCGGCCCGAGTCCCTGTCATGCGGTTGGTTGACCTGGAAGGCCGATCCCCGTGACGAGGCGTGCTGCTGGCTGGGGCCCCAGGCGCGTTGTGGGTGGGCAGCCTGGCCTGGGAGAGTGTGGTGCTCAGCCAGGATTCTCTGTGTCCCCAGAACAATGTCCTGGCTGCCATCCTGCTGCTACTGCAGGACCTGGACACTGAGGGGCTGGAGGCCGTGCACCAGACTGTGGTCAGCCGGCTGCAGGCCCTGCATAAGCAGGAGCTGCAGGAGGACATGGAGTGACCCGGAGGGACCCCGAGCTTCCCGGCCCTCAGGACCCTATGCTGAAATCCCAGCGTCTTCCTGTGCACCTGGGCGGTAGGGACGATCGCCGCAGCTGCGGCCTCCCCGGGCCCAGGCTGAGTCCCAGCACCGTGGGCCACGCCCTCAGGAGGCCTCAGGCCGCCCTGAGCTGCCACTGTGGACGGTCCTGGCGAGGCCCGCAGGGGTATCGGGCACTGGCTGCAGCCCCACTCCCATGCCCGCCTGTGCGGGAGGCAAGGCTCGACTCAGCGCTCCCTAATAAACCTTTTCCAAAGCTCCACCTGGGAGCGGTTTCCTGTGCCGGATGTGGCCTTGACCCCTTTAAAGGTGAGAGCCATTGCTCACGCATGTTTTCCCTGGTCAGGCCTCTGACTCAGCTGGACCACGGGAGCCTTCCAGAGCTCTGGCCTTCCCGACGGGCTCCCCATCAGGTTCACGTTGGCACATGTACAGTACAGCTGCTCCGGGGCATGCCAGGGTTGGCGGGTGTGCTGGGAGGAAGGCGCTCACCTTTTCAGGAGGCCTGCCCGCAGTGACGCGGGGCTGTTTGTGCGGACACCACGTGAGAGGCCATGGAGGACAGGCCTGCGCATCTCCTTGGGGACCCAGGTGCGCCACAGGTGAAGCGCCTGGGTGGGGAAGGTCAGCCTCCTGTAAGCTTCCTCTGGGGTGTCGCAGGCCTTGCCGTGATGCACAAGACCCGGGTGGTAACGCTACAGCCCTGGGGGCCTCCCAAGTGCCCCCAAAGCCAAGGATGTGTCCACCTGGAAGCGGGGCAGTGTGACCTCCCAGCCATTGGGGAAAAGTCCCTTCTTACCGGTGTTGAAATGACACGACTGGAGAGCGAGCTGGGATGTCCCCTCCACCCCTTTCCTGTCGGGGCAGGAATGCCCACGGCCCCATGTGAGCTGAGGGCGCCAGCTTGTATGACAGCCGCACAACTGAAAGGGTGACTTAACCACAGCGTATGCAAGGCCAGTAGCCAGGGACAGAGTGACAGCGCCGGGAGACTGCGGCCCTCCTTCACCGTGGCCACCGCGGTGCGAGCTGTTTTCACACTGCTGAAGGCCACCGCATGCAGGACTGGGGGAGCCTGGGTGGAGGCAGGGGCTTTATCTGGGGGGCTCTTTTGCAGTTTGTAGGGACAGTGGGTGAGCTCTGAGCTGTAGGAAGGGGTTGCTACATGGGGGCCTGTGTCTCCCCATAATTAGGGAGGTTGGATGCTCTCAATAAAGCTGTGCCTTGGTTCCAACAAGCTGGGTGGCCGTGCTGAGTTACACACACTCGCCAGGCAGGCAGGGCTCACACCAGCTGCCCCGCAACCTGGTACGCTCACTCAGGGACCCTCGGATGGCGCCCATTGAGGGTGCGCTGCCTGCCTCAGCCCCTCGGCTCTTCACTGCCCCCCATTGTCCCCCCACCAAATCAGCCTGCCAGCTCACCAGGCCCCCCTCCAGGCCGCCTGCGTACTCACTGCCCTGTGAAGCCCTCAAGCTGGACCAGGGACAGCACGTCCACCCCTGGCCTGTGATCTTAGTCAGACAGTCCCCACTCCAAACTCCCCAGGTAACCCTGAAGTGAGCATTTGGGGCACAGCAGGTCTTGGCATGACACCCTGTATGTGCCCCAATAGACCCAGAAGGGGCCTGAGCCATGGCAGCAGGGCCGACCCGAGGGCTCGGCTCCAGGAAACGGCACCGAGGAGCTGTCAGGCTCTTGGGGCGACATGGCGAGGCTGGTGCCTCTGACGCAGGGCCAGGCCCCCATGTCTGCTGTCCCCCTGGAGTGATCAAGGCTGCTGCCAAGATCTGTGGGGACGTGAAGGCAGCCCAAGGAACAAAAGGCCCCGGCCTCGTTCCTAGAGCCACTGAGCCAGTCTTGGCCCAACCAGGAGACGCCCTGCCCAAGACCCCTGATGTGACCAGGGCCTCCCACAACCTGTGGGTCCCAGAACCTCGTCCCGAGCCTCCGCAGGTGCTGCGGGCAGGAGTGCAGGCAGGAGCCGCCCTGGGCTAAGTGCCCAGGTGGCCATTGCGGGTGCAGCAAGCTCAGGGGCGACGGGAGTCCCAGCACAGTGTGGCCTCGTGTGGCCCAGGTGAGCTCGTCCCCCAGGGGCCCCAGAACCGGTGGGGGTCAGCCCACAGCCTGTGATGGTGAGGCCTCTGCCCGCCTCCCCCGCCCCTCTGGGGACCAGAGGACCCCCCCGCCCCCCTCCAGCCATCTTACCCGCCCTGGAAGGTTCCATGAGCCCTGCTTTCCAGAGACAGAGCACCTGCTGTTGGGTGATTTTATTTCTAAAAACAGTGGCAAGCTCTGGTCAGCCCCAGTGGCCAGTGCACATGGGCAGAGTCACAGCGAGGCTCCTGGGGACCCTCCCCCCTTGGCAGAGACCTAGGCGCCGGACCCCAAGGGCGGGTGAGGGGCCAGCACGGGGCGAGGAGGCTCAGGGCCATGCGGGGGGCTGATGACGAGACTCAGATGCCCGGCGCCCCCCAGGGCTGGAAGCTGGGCGCCCCGCGGGGAGCAGGGGTGGGGCTGTGAGCCCCGGAGCAGGGGCGCTGCCTGCCCAGCGCCCGCCCGCCTGCAGGCCCGGGCCTCCCACAGCTGGCGGCGGCCTCAGAAGCCCTTGTCGATGCTGAGCGTGCGGCGCGTGACGTGCTCCAGCTCCCCCGACACGTAGGCGGCCATGCTGATGCGGTAGTGCGCCAGCATCTTCAGCATCAGCCGCAGGTTCAGCCACCACTGCTCGCGGGGCATCCGGTGCCTGGGCGGGCGGGTCAGGGGTCAGGGCGCCTTCTGGGGCCAAAGCCCCCACCAGGACCTGCCCGGCTCCTGTGTGCGAGCGGCCCACGGCAGTGGCGTCCGGGGTCCCCGTCCCGCCGGGGCCTGCACCCAGGACGGGCCCAGCACACTCACGGGGACAGAGTGATGAGCGCGTGCGCTCAGACCCGACGGCCCTGCGGGCCCACCGCGCCCCTGCCCCGTCCCAGCACCCACGCCCGGGGCCACCCTCGCGTCCTGGGGACTCACTCAAAGTCAGTGTCCTTCTTGAGCTCCGTGACCGGGCTGAAGGCCACCGCCTTCTTCTTCAGGCCGATCACACAGGCTGAGTCGGGGGCGTTGGCGAACACCCGCCCTGTGGACACAGGCACGTGCTGCAGCCCCACCCACCCCCAGGGCTGGGGGCCCGGGCCCAGGGTGAGGTCAGGCCCCGCCACACATACCGTTGCGGTAGACAGCCCGGAGCTTCTCGGACATCCAGAGCATGGCCTTTACCCCTAGCTTGGTCCCGTAGTTCCGGTCGAAGGGGGTTGGAGCCCCACCCTGGAAACAGCGGGTGAGGCTAAGGCCCGGCCCCCAGGCGTCCCCAGACTTCGCCGGGCTGTAACCCCACGTGAGCCCTCCAGCCATCGTCTGATGCCCCATCCCCTCTGCCTGCAGCACCGCTGGCCCCCCTCCACCCCAAATCTAGCCTAAAAGCAGAGGCCAGGCAGTGGGCAGTCTAGCCACCAGGTGGGGTGGCTCCTGCGGACCCCTGCATCCAGCAGGAGGTCCCACCACCAGTGAGCAAGGACCCCCCCCACCCCCCGGGACGGGGAGCCCTTGGGGTGCACACGGCCCTCACATCAGGCTGGGAAACCCCAGGGGTCCAGCTTCCCGCAGGGCTGAGAAGGGGAGGGGACACCACAGGGGGAGGGGCCCCGGCCCTACCCCTTCCCAGCGGATAAGAGCCTGGTCTCCCGGCCTGTGCGACGGGGCGATGGCCCCTCTGGCCAGCGGGTGTCAGCACGAAGCACTGATGACCCACAGTGACACACACAGGACCCTCATCCTGCCGTGGCCTCCCGGACCCCTCGGCCCAGGTACAGACGGCGGCGGGGCCCACAGGGCCACCTTCCAGAGCCCGCACCTGCTGCAGGTGGCCCAGAACGTTGGTCCTGCAGTCAAAAACGCCCTTCCCTTCGGAGGAGTAGAGGTGGTACAGAAACTCGGTGGTGTAGTGCTCGTGGCACCTCTCATTTCTGGGAAGACGGGCAGGGGGCCTGGGTTAAGTGGGAGCCTCTCGGGAGTGCCCACCCCGCCCACCCCTCTCCAAGGCCCCCTGCACCTTGTCCCAGCCTGAAGCCCCGGGTCTGGGAGTGCCCGCCGTGGCCCGGGCAGACCCCCTCCCGCCAGGGCCCAGGCCCGCCCGCAGCCTCACCGGAGCCCGCCGTGGCCCGGGCAGACCCCCGCCCGCCAGGCCCGCCCGCCCGCAGCCTCACCGGAGCCCGCCGTGGCCCGCGCAGACCCCCTCCCGCCAGGCCCGCCCGCCCGCAGCCTCACCGGAGCCCGCCGTGGCCCGGGCAGACCCCCTCCCGCCAGGGCCCAGGCCCGCCCGCAGCCTCACCGGAGCCCGCCGTGGCCCGGGCAGACCCCCCTCCCGCCAGGCCCGCCCGCCCGCAGCCTCACCGGAGCCCGCCGTGGCCCGGGCAGACCCCCTCCCGCCAGGGCCCAGGCCCGCCCGCAGCCTCACCGGAGCACCAGGCCCCTCTGGATGTCCGTCTTCATCTTCTCCGTCATGTGCTCCACGTTGGCCTGCAGGGGCGAGGCGCAGGGTGAGCCAGCACTGCCCCCACCGCCGCTGGAAGCAGGCTCTCTGGGAAGGAATACTCCAGACTAACCGATACCAGGACCCACGGGTGATGGGGGGACGTGCAGGAGGGCACTGAGAGGTGGCAGCGGGACTGTGAGGCCATGGAAGCCGCCCTGGGGACACAGGCAGGGCTCTGCAGGGGGTCGGGGCACATGGGCAATGGGCCAGGTCCCCTCACAGGCAGCAAGCCCCCAGCCTGCTGGGCCATGGCTCCTTGGCCAGGCCCCGCCGCTGTGCCAGGACTGTCGTCATGTGTCAGGAGCGGACCCACTCAGCTCGGTGGGTGGTCTGCAGTGGGAGAAGGCTGAGGGCTCGGTTACCTTTAAGTCTTGGATGTTGAAAGGGTCCTCGAAGATGTAGGCGGCGTCAGCCCCCACGGCGATGCCGGTCACGGTGGCCAGGTAGCCACAGTAGCCCCCCATGGTCTCCACAATGAACACACGGCGCTTGGTCCCCGAGGCCGACTGCTTGATGCGGTCACAGCTCTGGGGGGGGCCAGGGGTGGGTCACGGGGAGCCGCAATGCTGCAAGGACCTGGTCTCGCTCCCAAGTGACTGAGAGTCGGGAGGAGGCTGGGCGGGGGGGGCCCACATCCCACGTGCCCAGGGCCCTGCAGCCCTCACCACAGGCTCTCCACAGAGACGCCACACAGAATCAGGGCCCTCAACTGGGGAAATTCTGCCCCCGGGGGGACAACGGGGGTGTCACTGGCATATAGTGGGGCAGAGGCCAGGGACACGGCTAAGAGGGCCTCCCTGATGCTGGGCCTTTGCGTGGCATCTGCGAGTGGGGAAGGCCAATGCTGCCACTGCAGGTGGTTGTATGCAAGGGACCAGCGACACATGATGGAACATGCTCGTCAGATGCTACCGGTAACGTGACGCATATTAATAATCCTGACTCTGAGGGCTGGCCGAGTGGCTCAGTTGGTTAAGAGCGCAAGCTCTGAGCAACAGGGTCACCGGTTCGATTCCCACATGGACCAGTGAGCTGCACCCGAGCTGAGCTGCCGCTGAGCTGCCAACAGGTGGCAGGATGGCTCAGCTGGTGACAGCACGTGCTTCTAACAAAGACAGGCGCAGGATGGCGACTGGACTTGGAGCTGAGCTAGCTGCACCTCCACAACTTAAACTGAAGGACAACAACTTGGCTGTTTCCCTTCCCCAATTCCCCAATAAAATCTTTAAAAAAGAAAACAACAAAAAACAAACCCTGACTCTGAATGAGTTTGAAAAGGAAACTGTAACATGAAATAGAGAATTGAGAAAAAGGAAAACAAGATAAGTAGGTTCCTGGGGTCTGAACCACAAAGCTACTCTTTTTTTTTTTTGAGGGCAGTGTCACTGACCCTCACATGTGGGACCCGAACCAGGGCCGCTGGCGTCCCAAACCAGCACTGAGCCACCGCGCCATTGGCCCGGCCCTGAACCACAAAGCTAAACCCCAGAAAACAGACAAAGAGCAAAGAGGAGGAAGCAAGCTGTAACATTTGCCCAAGGGTCAGCAGCCGACATGTGTAAAGAGCACTTGCAAATAAAGAAGAAAACTCACCAAGAGAAAGATGGGCGATTAAAAAAAAAAAAAAAAAGGGCAATACATGTACAGAAAAATGTTCGACTCCATCAGAAATGAGAGTGGCCAATTAAAACCGAAGACTGGGCCGGCCGAGTGGCGCGGTGGTTAAGCGCCGGTTTGGGAAGCCAGCGGCCCTGGTTCGGGTCCCACATAGGAGGGCCAGTGACGCTGCCCTCAAAAAAAATAATAATAATAAAATAAAAAAATAATAATAAAATTAAAAAAAACAACACAGAAGACTGCCCATCACAGAGGCAAAGAACATAGGCCCCGTGTGGCACTGGTGAGACGAGGGCAGCAAAGGCTCAGAGGAGCCACAGCCGGTGGAGACGGCGGGGATTCAAGGAAAGCGCTGCAGGTCAGGCCATCTCTGGGTTGGGGGATCAAGGGGGTCTCCTTCCGTCCCTTGTTTCTTTGCTAACACACAGCACCTCCTGGAGCACATGCCCCTTCCAGCCTCAAGGCCCCCCCACAGAGGTCTGAACCCCAGAGGGAAGCTGGGCTTCTGTGGGGTCAGAGATGGGTGGGAAAGGGCTCGAGGGTGGGGAGCGCAGTGAGGGCCCCCCAGAGCCTCTGCTAGGGACACCCTCTTGGGCCCCTCCAGGAATGGGCCCCCCGGGACGCCCACAGAGGAGGACAGCTGTGATGACTGCCACGTTCTCGCGAGCACCCGCTCCCCAGGCCCAGCCGGCAACCTCGGTTCCCCCCCCAGATCCACGTGTGACCACTTCCCCAGACAGAACCGTGGCTCGCCGTCCACACCTCTACATTAGGACAAGGAGTGGGTTTGGCCCTGACCATTGTCATCCTCACGCCCTATGACCCCAAGCCACACCCCTGCGGCATCCATAAGCTTCAGGGCACAGCCGGGTTCTGCCCGTCCTGCAAGCAGGCAGCCAGGTGGCCACACAGCCGTCCTGCCCCGCCGGGCACCTGCCACGGTGCTCTTTCCTCCCATGTCCTGCCGCCTGGGGGCACGCCCCAGCCACCCCATCCCATGGCCAGCCCCAGTGGGCGGCCGGGCGGGGTCCTGGCGTCCTACCTCCATGGCAGCATTGACAGCGGTGTCGGAGCCCAGGCTGAAGTCGGTGCCCGGCACGTTGTTGCTGATGGTGGCCGGGATGACACACATGACGACGCAGAGCTCCTCGTAGCAGCCCCTTGCCTCCACCAGCTGCAGCACCCCCTCATAGGCCTGTGGGATGAGGGGCTCAGGACCCGGGGTGGCGCGGGGGGCTTAGGGCGGGGGGGGCGCTCAGGACCCAGCGGGGCTGGGCTGGTGAGGAAGGGGGCTCCACCCCAGCTCTGCAGCCCCCAGCGGCAAGGGAAAGTGGGGTCCAAGGAGGACAGGAAGGAGGCTGACCCCCGCTCCACCCCCTCCCCTCCACCAGCACCTGGGCTGCCGGCTTCAACCTGAACCCTGAAGTTCGGGAGAAGATGAAAACCCTCCAAAGCCAAAGACCACCCTTGCCTCGCCCGCCCGCAGTAACCTCCCTGCACGCGTGGTTCCTCGAAGGGCAGAGGGAGCCGCCCTCGGGTCCCCCCGCCAGGCTCGCCCGGAGGGGCCTCACCTCAAAGCCTCCGATGACCAGCAGGGCGTGGATGTTGTACGTGCGGATGTTCTCCACGATTTTCTCTATGTAGCTCTTGGGCAGCGTCCTGCAGCGGGGGACAATCAGACCCACGTAGCTCACACAGACCGCCAGGCCCCAGGCCACGCGGCCACACTGCCCTGACCTGCCCTGCCCCCAACGCAGGGACAACGCAGGCTCCATGGGGGTGCGATTGTGGGTTAGGGGCGGAAGCAGCAGCTCAGTGCCTGGCCGTGGGCAGCCCGGCACCCACTCAGCGTCCTCGCCAGCACTGGCCAGGTGACAGGGAGCCCTCGCCCCTGCGGCCCTGAGCTCTCTGCAGGGGTGGGGCTGCTGAGCAGCCCTCCCTACACACATGGCCCAGGGGAACCCTCGGTCAGGGAGTTGCAGGCAGGATCGTCTGTAGCCCGCTATGGCGGGCCACCAGCCGAAGGGGTCACATCACCCAGGGCCCGGGTGGTTTCCCGTGTAGCCGCCCGCTGAGCCGGCTCTCTGCATCTCCCACTGCAACTGCCCACGGCAGCCAGCGGCCCACCGCTCACCTCTTGGTCCCCAGCATGGAGCCGCCACGCCCCAGCCAGCCGGCCACGTCGTGCCAGCCCACTTCTTGCACCTGCCGGAAGGAGGCACAGCTTCAGGTGGGCAGGTCAGAGGTGCTGGACAATTGCCCCTCCGGCGCCAGCCCTGTGCTCAGGGACAGATGCCTGCAGGGGGGCGGGGCCGTGCCAGTGCCGACCGCCGACCGACCGCCGTGCTGCAGATCAGAGCGGGGCTCTCAGGGCCCTGGGCGGGGCCGTGCTGACCCCTCTCCCGCATCTTCTGACCCATTGTCTTCAGGGACCTGAACAGCCACTCCCTGCGTTTCCACACTGAGTCCTCCTTAGTTTGTAAGAAAGCCGGGTTGGGCCATAAACCATCCAACGCCCCGCAGGCCCGGGCGCGAGCGCCTACCTGACCCTTGGCCAGCCCTTCAAAGCCGTCATGCACCACGTAGACGGTGTGGCCCTGGCAAATGCCGGAGCGCACCGCCGAGCGCACAGCCGCGTTCATGCCGGCCGCCGGCGCCCCCACGTTCAGGATGGCCAGGGAGAAGCTGGTCTTCAGGAAGAGGACAGAGACAGGGTATGAGCACGGGGCTGGGGAGGGCCACTGACCCGACAGAAGTCAGGAGGGACAGCTTTCTGCCAGCCCGACTTGCGGGAGTGACAAATCTGTCCTCAGGACCCCACGAGCTTCTGGCGAAGAGTAAATGGGCTGCAGTGCAGGCCCGGCTCGTGGGCTGCAGAGCCCAGCCATGGACTTTAGAGGACTCATGGGGGCAGCGGGCTGGATTCAGGCCACAGTACAAGCCTTCCTAGAAGCCTCGGCAATCACCCCACACTCAGGGGTCAGCAGCCAGCACCCCAAGTCCTTGGCAAGTGGCACAGATGCAGAGAGAAGGGGGCTACCACTGCCGTAGCCACATTAAGTACAAAGCAACAGGTGACACTACGAGGGTTTATCTACCCTGACCACAAAACGTGATCGCCTCCACCTGGAATCAACAGCGAAATTACTGACGGGCTAATGCACATCTGTCACATGCTGTGTCCTTGGACCCCGGCCGGCAAGCCTCATTCCAGGGGCTCCCCCAGAGGCTGTCAGGCCCCTGCCAGTTCTGGAAGGGGACGCGCGGGCCACACGGCAGCCAGCTCAGAGGGGCTGTGTGTCCCTCACGAGCTCCTGGGATAAAAGGGGGAGCTGGAGATGGGCCACAAAAGGTGACACTGGTAGGCTGAGCACCCCAAGCTGGAGACACACTGCAGGGGTCTCCTCAAAATGGTGGCAACGTTAGTGACAACAGCCTCAGGCACTGAGCAACCCCAAAGCCTCTGCTACGAGGCGGCCTCCGCTTTCTGGTGGCCACCCCCGGACCCCACTGCCCACCACTGTCTTGGGATCCTCTCCTTGTCCCCCGAGGCTTCAGAAACGAGTCCTACTCTCATCCTGATTTTTTTTTTTTTGAGGGCAGTGTCACTGGCCCTCATCTGTGGGACCCGAACCGGGGCCGCTGGCGTCCCAAGCCAGCGCTTAACCACCGTGCCACTCGGCCGGCCCTCTCATCCTTATTTTGAAGACAGCCCAATTCCTCAGGTTTTTAGACGTCTCGGAACCGTTCACAAACATCAGATCCCTTCTCTCCTGGGTTAAATCTGTGGGCCTGACAACCCCCTGCAGCTGTCTGGTAAGGGCAGCTGGTCAAGCAGAGGCCACGCTCGCTGCTCAGGCCTCACACAGGAGGCAGGGTCCTGCCCAGCCGGACCGGGGCGGGCTGAGCCCGGAGCAGCGGCTCACCTTCTCCTTGGAGAGCTTCTGGTGTGCGAGCAGCTTGTAAATGTTCCAGTTGTTCTCAAAGCTCCTGGAAGGGAAGCGGTCGTGCATGGTGCCCCACGGCCACGCGGCTCAGCACAGCGCCTGCCTGCCACTGCCACAAAGGAGCTGACAAGCGCAGACCACCTCCCCGCTGGCCTCGCCACACACCCTGGCCGGGTGCCAGCACGGCGGGACACCCCATAGAACACGGGACCCCAACACCCTCTCAGCAAAGCCAGTGCCCGCACCCCACCGCCTGGGGCTGGCAGCTCCCGTCCGCCCCCCGGCCAGCCTGCTGGGGCCCCCTCCTCCGTCACACACGCGGAAGGCTCTCGGCAGAGTGCAGCATGCCTGCCCTGCGTGCTGTGGACCGGCAGCCCCCGAGGCCCTCACCTGCCGCGGAGCTGGATGGCCTCGTCAAACCTCTTCTCATCCATGGCCTTCTGCACCTCCTTTGTCTTAAAGGAAACGAACAGCACAGACTGCGGGAGGAGGCCGGGAGTACACACGGGCCTGTCCCAGACCTGCCCGGCAGTGGTCACTGCCAAGGCCAGCCATCAGGAGGGCTGGCTTAGGCAGCTGCGCTGGCCACCAGGTCCTCCGCAGCCCCTGGGGACTCGGCCAGGGCCCGTCTGGCCCCCAGGCCACAGCTGACACCCAGCCTGACCAGACAGGGTTGGTGGAAGTCATGGCACAGGGTTCTTCCAAGAGAAGTGTCAGCGTGCCCACCCACCCCCGCCTTGGCCAGCGGCCCCACCCTCAGCTCCCACCTTCCCTTCCAGTGGCCCCTGGTCCAGCCTCACCCAGTGACCCCCATACCATCTGCTAGTTTACCCAGTGGCTCTAAGCCAACCACTCCTCCACCTCCCTCCCATTTTCACACCAAATGCCCCTCCCTGCCGAGTTTACAAGGTGGGTCCATGGCCATTAGCCCCGGGAAGCTACATGGCCTCAGCTTAGCTCCCACCTCTCTCGGGGCTCGTCCCGCCTTGGGCACACGCTCACGCCACCTTCCACCTAGAGGGCTGCAGGCTTCAGACACCCTGAGGCCAGCTGGGGGGTGGGCAACGCACCCAGACAGCCAGGACAGGAGGTGGCGATGTGTGTCACAGAGACGGGGTTGGCAGGGGGACCTGTGCAGGCAGCCTGCTGGGGCTCCTGAGAGGCTGGAACGACTGGTGATTCTGGGGGGATGGGGAGAGCCCCAGCGCCTCCCGGGGCACCTTCCTCGGGAGGCCATGTACTCACCACCTGCACACACTCCATGAGGGGCAGCCGCACAGACTGGTTCCCGGAGAGGCTGACCACGCAGGCTGGCGTGTCGGGCGTGGCCTCCAGCAGTGCCATCACCGCCTCCATGCCCATCTTGCTACTCTGCGCCGACAGCAGGGGGTTTAGGCAGGTGCAGCTGACCCCTCAACATGCACACACACACATGAACACACAGGCACAGGCCCGTGCATGCACACACACATGCACACACACACTTGCTCGGCCCTTCTCTGCTCTGGGGGCTGCACCGAGCTGGCCCCCACACCACACGCCCAGTGTCACTTTGCAGATGCACAAACCCTCAATTTCCAGAGCTCCCACACACACTGGTCAAAGCTTCTAGAAACAAATGGCACCAGAAACAGTGACTTAATATGACCACCATTCACAACAGTCACACGGGCACCATTTCCCGGGGTTGCACACAGCCCTGCCTGGACAGTGTGGCCCTTAACCTCAAGGCTGCAGTGACAGGACTTGCCCATGGTCACTCAGCCCGATGGGGAAGGGTGGGGGTTGGAACCAGGTTTCCGGGCGGAGTTCTTTCCACTATGACAAGGTTTCTCAATTGGGGCTCCTTTATGTCACAACTTTCCAGGAGTGTGTGCAAATGACGGGCGTGGGCTGCGAGGCTGGGCCAGCTAGAACACTGAGGGACGGCCCTCCTGGGGGACAAATTACAAATGCAGGTCCTGGCATAGCAAGGGAGCAGACCGGTGCGCAAGCAAGGTCCGCAGTCAGCAAGGTCCGCAGTCACTGCGCTCCCTCAGCGACACAGCAGGTCCCCTGCCTCCCGCTGTGCCGGGCGCTCCCTGCATCTCTGACGGCTGCACAGCTTGGGAGCAAGGCGCCGCCTGCTGAGCTCTGCGTTAGGAGCAGCCCAGGAAGTGCCCGCCCCCCGGGGAGTACGACGCTGACAGCCCATTAGGGAAGCCGGCTCCTGCGTTCAGGCCCCTCTCCTGTGAGTGACACTGTGTGGCGGGGTCGCCCCATGGGAACTGGACTCGGACCAGCACGAACCACGAGCACTCTGGCCATGAGGAAGCAACTCCCCTTGGTCTCAGCCAGGCCCCCCGTGTCTTCCCCAGCGCCCATGACACCGGCAGGCCAGCCGGCGCTCCTGCAAGCTGGGGGCCCCAGACCCACCCAGGCCATCTCTGCTGCCCAGTGGGTGGGGGGCCAGTGCGTGGCCCTGATGTCCCGGGCCCCTCAGAAGGCTCCCCGAGTGCACCTGAGGCCTCACGTAGAGTGGAGTTACGTGGCCAGACGGGCCAGGCCCCTCTGGGAGGCCGTGTCCGAGCTGCCGTGTGGGACTGGGCAGACCAGGCACCGAGGCCTCCTGGGGAAGGCGCAGTGTGGAACCACGGCTGAGGCTCACTGCGGCACAGGCAGCGGTCGGTCTCACAGCAGCAGTGGGCCGGGTGGGCCAGGCCCCCAGCCCAGGGTGACCGGCCTCACATGCAGGCACCTCACCACCCAGGGGACCCTCCCTGGCCCTGACCCTCCACGTGGCCACATGATTCCCACTCTGTAGAGGACGAGCTGGGAGCCAGCAATCCCCAGGATGACGACGGCACTCAGGCCGGGATCCACAGGCCGCTCCAGCACCTGGCCCCCCGGGGTGAGAGCCGTGGTGCCCAGGCTACGGGCTAGACACAGAAGCACGCACACTCCCCTCCCCCCCCCAGGGCCACAGCGACGCCCCACCTACCAGGATGCGGTCGAACGCCGAGGGGGTCCCGCCCCTCTGCACGTGGCCCAGCACAGTCACACGCGTGTCGAAGCCCAGCCTCTGGACCACCAGCTGCTCGTTGGGCGAGAGTAAGGGGATCCCTGAGTTGGCTGCCCACCCCCACTGTCCCGCCTCTCCACAGGCCCCCAGCCCTGGTCCACCTATCCCATGTCCTCCTTCAGGGATTCTGGGGTGTCAGCACCCCAGGTCCTCACAGAGCCAGCCCAAGGCTCATGCTCATAACATGTGTCTCCGTGCACATGTCTCCGTGTGAGTGTGCATGTGTCTCCGTGCACGTGTCTCTGTGTGAGTGCACACGTGTGGAGATGCCGGCTGGGCCTCGCCCTGCCGGGAACACGCTGTGAATGAAGAGTGGAAACCAGACGGTGGGGGGCTCCTGACGGGTCTGGGGGCACGCCTTGGCCTCTGGGCCAGGCCTCTCAGAGATCCCCGGGTGCATGCACCCCCGTCTGCCTATCACTGGGGATGGCAAGCCCTCCAGGAGTCTCCTGTCTGCAGGGAGGGGGGCCCAGCAAGAGCGCTGGGGACTGGAGATAAAGGGGAGCCCGCCCATGGGACCCAGGTCTCTCGGGGGCCCCCTCCTGCACTCACGTCCTTCACGTAGCGGGACGAGATGGGCTGCCCTTTGCGGTCGATGGCGCCCTCGGCGATGATGATGATGTTCAGCCGGGACCCTCGGCTCCGAGTCTGCCTCACAGACACCCAGGCTCAGCCGCCAGCCTGACAGCTGCCCCAGCACGGCCGCCACCCGCCCACCGGGCCTTGCTGGGGTCCACAGCACAGGGCCCACAACCGACACGACTGAGGCTGGGGAGGGGCGGGCTGGGCGGCTATCTTTGCGGCAGGCCTGGAAGGTGGGGGGCAGCAAGGGGACAGGGTGCCCTCAGGGCAGGGACCGGGCAAAAGGTACAGGTGGGATTTGGGGTGCGACACTCCCATCCAGGCAGAAGACACGTGGTACCACAGCCTCCCTGGGACTGGGGGCTGGGAGCTGGGTGGGAGGGGCAGAGGGACCCCCATAGGTCCCTCCAGCTGCTAGCGCGGGACACTGAGGTCGCCTCTGAGCCTCCGCTTTCTCGTCCTTAGAATGGGTGGGCTCACAGAGCTGGCCACCAGCCACCTGTGCCCCTGGGGCTGTGGGAGGTTGAAAGGTGGCGCCTAAGGGACCCCACACTCCCTGCACCAGCTCTCTGGGGCTTCTAAAGTGCTTTTCACACCTTCACTTCTTCAGGGACCCGACACACACACACTGACCCACAAGCCACATGACTGACCCACAGCACCCGCCTGGAGAGCCTCAGAGGGTTAAACAGGCTCTGCCCAGTGTGGGCAGAGCTGGGAGTGGAGGGCTGCCTGGAGGAAGGGGCCCTGGTACAGGTGAGGTGAGATGCACGTGGGCAGAGGAGCCTGAGCCGCCCTTGCTGCAGCCCAGGAGGCAGGCCGGGCAGAGGGGAGCACCTGCGCCTTACAGGTTGGTAAACTGAGGCCCAGGAAAGACCCAGAATGGCCTGAGGGCCTCACACAGCAGAAAGAACCAGGGCGTGCCACGCCGAGTCCAGGCCGCCTCCAGGAAGGCCCAACCCTGAGCTCTTGGCAAATAAGCCAAGGCCCAGGTCAGCCGGAACCACAGCCTCGAGACGCCTGCTCTGAGGACGCGCCCCTCCCAGCTCAGCACCTCCCTCCCCCAGGCCTGGTTAGGGCTTCCTGCCCACCACTGAGCCCAGGCCTGGGGGAGGGGCCGGCCGGCCCTAGCGCGGGGCCCTGGGGGTCCCTGGGGCAGTGTCTTCCCACTCGGTGTCAGAGCACCTGCCCGACTCCACCTCGCGGGGCCCAGAGAGCCGTGCTGTGGGCAGCCTGTCATCTCTCCAGACGGGGCCACAGTGCCCCGGCTGCCTCCACGGCCCACTCTGGGCCTCTCTGCTGGGGACACTGCTTTGTGTCCCATCCACCCAGCTTCACGAGGCCACCTCCTCCGGCTCAGGTTCCAAGGTCACAGCCCCTAGGAAGCCAGCCAGCCTGTGTCCCTGCACTGACCACAGGGAGAGAGCTGCGGCAATGGACGCCAAGGGGCGAAAGGACTCCATTCAAGGGGAGAACATGGGCCTCTGGCCAGTCTCACCCGCTGGGCTCCACTCGGCCCTGCCCTTGGCTTCCCTGAGGAAGGTTTCAGAAGCCAGTCCTGACCCTCAGCACCGCCCGGCGCCCTGGGCTGGGCTGCCAAGCCACTGGGGGGTGGGGGTAGCACCCAGCAATGGATGGCAGCGATGCTCCCACAGTCACATGGGAGCAGGGACGCCATCTCTGCCTCCTCGGCCCTTGCTCCAGGTGTGTCCACTGCACCCTTCCCCCTGCTCAATGGGTGCTGCTCCCAGGGGGGCACCTGCAGGTGCTTGCTGAGCCACAGTGAAGACAGATGGGTCAGAGCTGGCCACACAGCCCTGGGGACATGACCTTGGGGCACCTGCCTCTGCACTGGGCGAGCGGCCCAAGGCGGGACCCTCAGCAGATCCTTGTCACCTCTGCCCACTCACCTCGCCCAGCCTCTCACACATGACGTTCTCCCAGCCGTCCTCGGGGGGCGCCTCGGGGATGAACAGCCAGTCGGCCCCCGAGGCCAGGGCGGACACCAGGGCCAGGTACCTGGAGGAGAGGCCATCTGCTCAGGGCCCTCCGGGTCACCGAGCCCCCCTTTCTGTCCTCCTGGCCCCAGAGATGAAAGACCCACGCCCCAGCTCTCACAGCCAGGTGCCGTGGAGGGGCCTCAGCCCTGCTGCCACTCCCCGGGAGCCCGGCTGACCGGGCAGCCCCTTACCCGCAGTGCCGGCCCATGACCTCCAGCACGAAGGTCCTCTGATGGCTGCGGACGAGGAAAGGGCAGAAGGCGTCAGCGCGGGGCCTCTGTGGGCTGAGCGGCCGGCCCGGCCTCAGGCCCGGCAGAAACAGCCTCCTACAATCCACGGGGCCAGGCCAGGCTGCCCACACCCCATGTGTGCCCAGGTGACACAGGGGACACAGGAGCAGTGGGAGGACACACAGCCCTCCTCACTCCTAGGGCAGTCACGTGTCTGAGCAAAATGTGGCCTCGGGCTCCTGACTGGCCTCGGGGCTGGTTTCCACTGACCTCCGCCCCTCGGAGTGAAGGCCATTCCCCTTGCCCAGGCCTGGCCACCACTGGCCAGTAGCCCGAGGGCCCCCCAGGGGACGCGCCATCACCCAGGGTCCCTGCGGGCCCTGTGGAGTGGGGCCTCGCCCTTGGCCAGGAGGACAGGCCCCCAGCTGTGTGGCCTGGAGGCCCGGCAGGGCGGGGGTCCCGGGCCCGCACCTCTGGGCCGTGGTGGTGATGGCGTCGATGACCTCCATGATACGGTGCAGCGCGGAGTCCGTGCCGATGGTCATGTCGGTGCCGCAGAAGTCGTTGTCGATGGAGCCCACCAGCCCGGCGATGTTCAGGTGAGAGTAGGTCTGAGCTGTGCTCTCCGAGACCTTACCTGGGAAGCAGCAGCCGGGCTGAGGCCCCGCCACGCCGCAGCCCCCCGCCGCCCCGGCCACCCCGGGAAGGTCCGCAGGCTCAGCTTGCCGTGCCCGGGGCTCCTGAGGGGGGCAGGCAGCTGAATCTGACGCTGCCGTGTAGATGCGTCACCCTGACCCGGGGAACGCCAGGGCAGCCTTGGACAGTGACCCGCCTACACGAGTGGCACAGAACTGAACTCCAAGAGGTCACTTTCTAACTGGACACCTTGGGACTGCGTCTTATGTGTTATGAAATTTTAACCATGACACTTCTGTAAGCTGACAGTCTCTAAACCACATCCGGGAATCAATTCCAGATGGGACTTGTCCACATAGCACGAGGTGAGGCAGCCTAGGACTGCGGCCCCCATGCCTGGGGGGTCCCAGAGGCTAAAGCTGAAACCCTGGTCACACTACGAGCCAAGCCCCACCAGGGCTGCTGCAGCTGTCACCCTAACCTGGGCGGGGCCAGGCCCACGCGCCCAGCCAGCAGCCACGAGGGTCTCGGCCGCAGGAGGGCAGGCGCTCCTGCTGCTGACCCACCTTCCTTCACCAGCTCCTCCAGCAGGCTGCCCCACTCGCTGCGGAAGATGTTGGCACCCGTGAGGCTGCCGTCCCCGCCGATGACACACAGGTTGGTGATACCACGCTGGACCAGGTTGTAGGCTGCTGCCAGGCGTCCCTCCCGTGTGGTGAAGGCTTTGCAGCGGGCACTGCCAATGATGGTGCCACCCTGCGCAAAGGAGATGGGTGCCTTGGCCGAGGCAGCGGAGGGTCCCCAGGGACACTGGGAGGACCCAGTATGGGCAGCAGGGGCCTGGGGGAGCCCGCAGAACCGAGAGCGTGAAGTCCTCCTCCAGACACCTGTCCCACCTCCCTGGGTCTTTCTCCTCGAATATATGATGAGAAGGGCAGTCTCCACCTGTCTCGCTGGGGAAGGCTTGGGAGGTAATGGAGTGAGCAGGCACCGTTCACACACGCTCACACACACACTGATATGCTCACACACACACTGATATGCTCACACACTCACATGCGCACACACACGCTCACACACACTGATATGCTCACACACTCACACACACTGATATGTTCACACACACTGATATGTTCACACACACTCACTTTGACACGCTCACACTCACATGCACACACACGCTCACACACGCACACACTCACACACACAAGCACACGTGTACTCACACATGCGCACGCACACTTGAGGACAGACACACGTGCCCACTGGCTGGGCACCAGCCCCAGGAGCCCCCTAAGCCCCAAGGGGACCTGGCCGCAGCAGCTCAGGCCAACATTCACAGCCCCTCCCCGCTGCGCTCCGGCTGGGCTCCCTGAGGAGCCTGCCAGCTGTGCCCCACGCGCCACCGTGCTGCTCCTGGGACTGCCAGGCTGGGTCCCAGGCTGACATGGGCCAGCCCAGGGGCACCACCATCAAGGCAGAGCCCAAACCCTCCCTTGTCTGCCCCCCACGGTGCCCCTTGGCTTCCCAATGGCTGTCCTGACCCCTCTGCCTGTCAGCTGGCGCCTGGGATAAACAGGTGACAAGTGCCTGCACCACCATCCCAGCTCTGGGGGGGGGGGGCAAGGGTCTCCCCAGAGGCACGGCGCAAAGTCCACCATTCCTAGGAATCCTGGCGCCTTGGTACATGAGACGGAGGCCTTGGCTAGGTGACTGGGAAACTCAGATGGTGATGACAGGGAGGCCAGGTGGAGGGACGGAGAGGCCACTCAGGCCGGGCTGTGCCTTTTCCAAAGTGTCCCCTCCCTGCTGCACCCTTAGCGGAACTGGTTCACTGCCAGTGAACTCTGGCAGTGGAGACGTCAGGGCCAAGGCGACTCCATGCCCGCATGGCAGCCAGATGACAGGGTCAGCATGGAGGCGAGCCTCTGTGGGACGGGGTGTGCTTCTGTGCACGTGTGTGTGTCTCCCGTGCGTGCACACATGTGTGCTCACGTGCAGGGAGGGCCTGCCACAGGCCTTACCAGCTGGATGATGTTAGAGACGCTGAGCCAGTTGGCTGGCTTGATGTTGTCACCTCCTTCCACGAGACCCTCGTAGCCCTGAAACCAGGAGCACAGGCGTGAGACGGCGCCCCCAGTAGCCAGACAGCACCTCCGTCTGTGAGCGGGGCCCTGGGAACCTGGCCAAGCGCCAGCCGGCAGGAAGCAGCCATGGGCCTGCCCGCTGAGGCCCCCCGCCCAGGGCCTTGGGTGGGGAATCCGGGGTCAGCCAGCGTCATGGGCAATGGGGAGAGGCCCGGGGGCCCGACGGGCCTTCTGCAGCACCTGTGCAGAGCTGGCAAAGCTGCGTCTTACAGAGTGGGGCACACGGCAGCGTGCACATGCCGTGGGGGCCTGCTCGTGCCGTGGGGGCCTGCATGGTGAGTGTTCACAAGCCACGCCTGGGTCACCAAGCCCAGGTCGGAAACGGAAGCCTCTGGCTTTCCAGGACCCTCCCCGCCCAGAGGAACCCACTGTCCTTCTTCCCAAGGGCGTCGCTTAGACGTAGAAACGACAGCAGTGTCCACTTTTTGTGACTGGCGTTTCTGAGACCCAACGTCTCCATGCCCGGCCTGTCTGGGGTACCACAGGCCACTGTGTGCACCCCAGTCACAATCCATCCACCGAGATGGACATTTGGGCAGACTCCAGGTTGGGGCTATTAGAAATAAGGCTGCGAAGAACACACACGTCTCCTGAGAGAGGGCTCCTGAGCACAGGGTGCGTGCACAGCCATTGGTGGCGCTGCCACACGGCACCTGCTATGTTTGTGGTGACCTCCCTGCCCACCAGCCACATGGCCAGGCTCCTGGACACTCCACCCCACCGTGCCGGCCGAGTGGCTGCATGTCGGTCCCTGTAGGTGGTTCCATCTTGAATTTCCCTGGTGATCACACACTGCTTCTCTACAACACGAGCCACTGGCCATCTGGACCACCTCTGTGAGGAGTGCCTGGTCAGGCATCCTGACATGTCTTCCATCACCTGGTTACCCCTTTCTTAGTAGTAGGAGTTCTTTATTCTGTCTGGATAGAGGACAGGTGCATTTTATCAGTGGTGAAAAGAAATGGCACCTCCCTGCTGAGAAAGCAGGGCTCCCTCCTCCATGCAGTCCTCCACGCTCCCGCCTGGGGCTGACGCCCAGATTGGCTCTGGGCATCCGCTCACCCTCTGCCTCCTCCCCTTGGGCCACCCCCACCCATGCTCTTCTGTCACTCAGGCCTGTAAGGTCCTGGGCAGAGAGGCCCGGGAGGCGGGTGGGGTAGCCGGTCCTACCCCTGGGGTAGGGGTGAGGGTGCTACACACAGGGGCACAGGGAGGGCCCAGACAGGAATGTTTCTTTGCCTCAGGACATGGGAGGCTCCCTCCAGCCCCACAGCCCGGCCAGGCCAGGCCAGGTTGGAGGGGCAGGCGCCCACCCTGCAGGAGCCTGAATAGGGAGGTTGTCGGGGCCACAGAGAGACCGAGCCCCAGGCTGCGGACCTCCAAGGAGCTGCCTTCAACCGCTGAGGCCACGCCGCGCTCCTCCTCCCCCCAGCCCTGCACCTGTGCTCAGGAATTTGGCCATGAGGATATAAGCCAGCCCTGCAGACACCAACGCTGCACAGAAAAGCGGGGACATGGCCTGCGCACCCCCAGCGGCACGCCCCCAGGCGGCTCTCAGTCTGCCGAAGCCCAGGACCAGGCACCGAGCAGGAAGAAGTGCAGCGCCAGCCTGGCCCCGGCCACTGTGCACCCAGCAGTCCCCAGAGACCCCAGCCAGGCCGGCCAGCTCAGCTCACACCCCCGTCTCACAAACACAACCTTGGAACCTTCTAGAATGTCTCTGCACACCTCCACTCTGTGTCGCCTCTGCCCTTCCCCTCCTCCCTCCCACCCCAGGCCAGGCCCCTGGGCAGCCCCAGAGCTGGGTGCTGGCCAAGCGAGCGCACTGCTGGCGGCTCTCCTAGATCAACGCTGGGGTCCAGTCGGGGATCCTGGGTGAATAAGAGCCATCCCCGTTCACTGGACGCTTCTCAGCCTCGGCTGTGAAAAGTGCTGTAAGTCACAACGCTGTGTTAGCCTTGTGCCCTTACACCCCGCCCCGCCCCACCCGAGAAGGGACTTAACACAAGAAGAAGCTGAGGGTCAGACGGGTGAAGGGACACTCCTGCCACAGGTAGATTTCAGGCAGGACTTGGACCCAGCCCTCCCCGCTGGAAGCCGCTGGTCCAGGACCGAGGCCACTCCCTGGACAATGTCACCCTGCCCTCCACAAGGTGCATTACCAGGGCGTGGGCCCCACCTGCCCAGCGGCTGTGACTCAGGAGACCTGCTTCCCAAAGGCACCTGGGCCTGTCTGAGGGTCAGAGCCCTGCAGCGGGGAGGGGCCTGCGAGCTGCGGCCAAGGGCTGGGTGTGCGCGCCCAACCGGGGGCCAGGGGAGGGGGCGCGGCAGCCCACAGGGCCAGGAGCTGGGCGCGGGGGGCGCGGAGGCTGCGTTAGCTACTTTCTGAGTGAAAAGTGCAGAGTAACACAGAACTCCGGAAAACCAGAAGACAAAGGAGGAAATTCACCGTGTGTGTGTGTGTGTGTGTGTGTCCCAAGTGTGACACGGGAATTGGGGGGGGGGGGGCAAAGGGAGCACGCTTGGCTAGAAACATGCTCTCAGGCACAAGGAGGCTCTCGGCCGTTGTTACTGGGTGATTCACACACAGTTTGAGTGTTCGGGCTGCAGGAGGGCTGGAGATCAGAGGGGGACGCAGCCGGAGGGCGATGGGCAGGGGCTGAGGTCCTGGGCCTCCGAGGAGGGTGGCAGCTTCACACCCTCCTGTCTCCCCACAAGGACCCAGGCAGGATCCTCATCTGCAGCGCTGAGGGCCCAGCCGCCACCCTGTCTGCCCATCACTGTCCCAGCCCCATGCCACCGTCCCCTCCCTCTGGGCCGGGGCCTCGGGCTGAACAGCCGGTGACGTCGGAGGAACAGCAGAGCCCGCCTGGGCGGTGCTGGCCCCTGCCCAGCCTTACCTCGTAGATGAGGAAGACCTTGGCTCCTACATAGATGCCCATGCGTGTCACGGCCCTGACCGCAGCATTCATACCTGTGAGGGAGTCAGGGCGGCACCGTCAGTGGAGATGCACAGATGTCGGGGCCCAGGACCCCACCCCCTGCCGGGGGCGCCGAGCCAGGAGCAGTGCTGCGGCCCAGGTCACAGGGCGAAGACCAGCCATTGTAGCTTCTGAGCATTAGGAAATAAGCTGCCCCCAGAGGTAAACCAGGAAAATCCCCCCGGAGCGTGGGGTCCAGGTGGTGCAAACGTCCCGTGGGTTCCTGCCTCATCCATTCCCATGCTCCCCCTACAGCCTCTGCTATGCCCCCAAGCCACACCCTGGGGGCCGCGCAGGGAGCACCCTGAGCGCCACGCCCACTACCCCGAGGGCCATACAGCCTGCCCCACGTCCCCAAGGGTGGGCTCCGTGAGTGAAGAGAAAGGCAGCATTCCCAGGGCCTGGGGTGTTGGGGGTCCACGGCCTCAGGCAGCGTAGCTCAGCAGGCCCGCACTCCAGCCATCCAGCCTGCACAGGGCAGCGGCCAGGCTGGGGCCGGCCCCGCTCTTCCCTGGTCCCCCCAGCTCATCCCCTGAGCCTAGCAATGACCTGCAACACACGCTTCCTGGAAAGACGGGCTGTGGGGGTGCTCCGAGCCCAGGGGAGCCCCAGCCTCCTTCCTTCGCAGCTGATTCCAAGACCCATGGAGGGCAGAGCTGCTTGCCTGAGCGCCCCTCCACAAGAGGCAACCTGAACGACACCCCCACGGCAGCCCCACGAGAGGCACGGAGCAGCAGAGGTGGCCCTGCACGGCGGTCCCCCTGCCACACTCTGAGGGAGTGATGGGGCCTCCCCAGGGGGCAGGCCTCCAGGCGACCAGACGGCCAAGGCTGCAGCTGCCCCGGGCCTAGAGAACGCCAAGTCCGGCACTCTGGCGGGCGGCCCCCGTGTGGGTGCCCCGGGCAGGCCCAGCCCCACACTAATGCAAGCCTTCTCTCCCAAGAGTCCACACCACAAAAGACATCTGTGCCTCAGTACAAAAGGGGCAGGCAGGGCCGTGTGCCCTCGAGAGGAAGAATGACAACCACAGTCACCCATTTAGGGTCTTGTCCTATGACGCTAGGTCCAGGGCCGGATCACAGACCTGTGGCCTGGTCTCCCCCAAGGACTCCCCCTTATCCCCTGCCTTCCTCCCCAGCAGCAGGGCCTGGAGCGCACACATGTCCTGTGGTCCGTCCCTAAGCTTTCGAAAACCTTTCCCCCGAGGCGGCTGCAAACAGCAGTGTGGCCACGCCCCCAGGAACCCCTGCCCTCCGGGGTCCCTGAGTTCGGGGAGGTGGGCAGCGCCCCTCTGCTTGGGCGCCCTGCAGGAGAGCCATGGCTTCCAGGGTCCCTCGCAGCCTGTGTGGTCCACATGGTGACCCCAGCGTGAGGACTCTCGACCTTTACCCTGGTTACAGTGTCTCACCCGGTCTCTGGCTGGAAGGCAGGGCCCGGGGGAGAGAGCAGGTCTTAAGAGGGCGGTGCAGGGCGCACAGCACCTCAGGGAGACCCAGCGGGCGGGGAGTCTGCAGCCCAGGCTCAGCGCACCGGGCGCCCACCCCAGCAGACGGGCATTTGCAATACCCCCATTCTACAGATGCGAAGCCCAGGTCCCAGAGGGGCAGAAGGGCCCTGCCCGAGCCCCAGCAGATGAGGGCACCCTGACCCTCTCAGGCACAGCGAGTCCCCCACCCCCACCCACAGCCAGGGCTCCGGCTGCCCGATGTCCGGGGCACCCAGATGGCAGGGCAGGCAGAGCTCAGAGGCCGGCGGGGCCTGAGATGGCCACACCTGCAGCTCCCACACTGGACTTTGGACAGAGAACCCCATTCTAAAGAAATCATGAATGTCTCACATCCCCCAAACACACGAAACTGGGGCTGCGGAGGTGGAAGTTGGCAGCGGGAGCCCAGAGCATCCACAGCCCCCAGACAGCTGGGCTGCTCCGGGAACTGGGTCTGAAGCTCACAAATCCTGCAGCCTGAGGCTGGGGGCCTCTGGGCCGCAGGCTCCCCTGCCCTCCCCCGACCCCACCCAACGGGCCCTGTCCTGCCTGAGGCATCAGGCCGTCTCACTGGCCTGGGCCAGCCCAGGCGGTCCACCTTCCCGCAGCCACCCTCACTGGCGAGGCTCCTCCGGGCCCACTGCAGGCTCAAGGTCCAAGCCCCACCTCTGGCCGGCAGGAGGGAGGCCAGCAGCCAGGAACAGGGTGAGGAGGAGGAGGGGTGGGGAGAGGGCCAGGGACTCAGGCCCACCGTCCCACCGGATGTCTCTCTGGTCACCCCCTCTTGGCCAGCGGCTGGAGGGCTCGAGGGACCCCAGGGGTAGGGTACCGTTTTCAGCCCTTCAGAGGACACATGACAACATTCAGTGAAAACTTGAATTTTAGCCCAGGAACCGGATGCCATGGAGACGGCCGTCGGAGGGTGGGGGCTCCTCTGTGTTCCTCACTGTAAGTTGCCTTCTTAAAAAGGCCTTTTTATAGCCCTCTAATCTGCTTTTCTTCCTCAAAATAAACCCCAGACTGGGTCAGAAGAGTGTGCAGGAGAGCAGCTGCGTCTACCAGCTGAGGGAGCTCATGACCCCTCGCCCCTCCAACCCAGGAGCCTGCTGAAGGAAATCCACGATGCCACCACTCATGTCTGAGGCTGATGCGTGTGCCACTTTTCATCACTATCGGCTCCCAGGAAAACAAAATGTGCAAGCGAGTGGTGACCATGAGATGACACCAGGCTCAGCATGAACAGATGACATGGACACATGGAGCCTGGCTGGGACGGGGTGAGATGGGGAGGGGAGTCCGGGAGCGAAACCCTCACCTGCAAATATAGGACATCAGCGTCCTACTGACCAACCAGGCAAAGGCAGGTCCTGTGTGTGATTTAGGGGCTGGAAGGGGCCGCCCACCAGGGAGTCTGAGGGGTGCAGTGGTGGGCGGGCCAGTCTCTAGTTACTTGACATAAAGTGCTGTGACGCCCTTGGACAACTGCCCTCCCTCAACTCACTGACACTTCCTGCGGCCACCAGGGAAGGAGAGGCCCCGAGCTGGTGGAGGGTGCCACTTCCAGGCCGGCTGGAAGGGAACTGCCAGGTGGCCCGTCCGGACCCTTCCTGTTTACAGAAGGGGAAACTGAGGCCCAAGAGAAGCACTGGGTCAGGTCACAGCTGGTCACCGCCAGGCCTGCCAGGACCTGGGTCTAGCCCTCCACTCATGAGGTTGGCTGATCTGCACACATCCCAACAAAAGCAGACTGCGGCAGCTGGGAGGGAAGTGCCCACTCACCCTGGCAGCCGTCAGCCCCGGGCACACATGGGAGGGCACACACACAGGACGGAGGAGGGCAGACACGGGAGGGGACACGTGGTGCCGTCAGGTCTCTACGAGATCAGCCTTTAGAAGGACACAGAGGGCCTAAAGGCAACCTGAGCACCCACTCTGGAGCTGGACCGCAGGAGCAGTGATGGCGAGCAGGGCGCACCCACTGGCTAGTTCCAGAACTCCCAAACAGAGAGGCTCCCTGCTCCCATCACACCAGCTGGCCGCGCGTCTTCCCCCACATCCACCCAGCCCTAAACCGGGGAAGTCTGTGCAGCCCCAACCAGAACCCACAGCGAGCATGTCATCTACAGGTTGGCAGAAATGCGCAGGGGAGGAGCCGAGGGTGCCAGGGGTCTGGGAAGGGGGAACGCGTGGAGAGAACGGCATGAGGGGAAGCGGCGCACGGTCAGCCAGCAGGTGGGACTGATGGCCACGCTCCAGCCACGTCCAGGAGGCACTGCCTGTCCTGTGGGAGGCACCAGGGCCACAGCTCAGACAGGCCTCGCCTCAGCCAGCCGCCTGCGCAGTCACCCCTGCCGATCCCTATTCTCTGTTCAGTCTGTGCCAGGAGAGGGTGGGGGCACGCCACCCCGAGGGCTCTGCACCCCAACCTGAATGCTCCTTCCATCCTGCTCAGCGCTGCTGTCTGCTGTACAGACCAGGGCCTGGCGTGGGGACCTGCCCCACAGGAGGCAGGGGACAGGGAGCCTCCCCGGCCTCTCTGGCCAGGTGGTCCAGCCTTCCCAGGGTGCCCTTTCCCGTGTCTAGTCTCCCAGGATGGTGCTTGCCCCAGGCCCCGCTCCAAGCCCGCACACCCCAGCCCTGACTCACTGGCCATGCTCTAGGGAGGGATGGGCAGCAAGTGCACTGGCCACACGGGGCTGCGGACGTGCTGCAGGGCACACTGCCCGCCAGCCAGGCCAGGCCCTGTGGGCTCCGCCTGACTCTGCCCTTGCAGGGGGGAGCCCTTGCAGATGAGCACACAAGAGTCTGATTCTTTCTGCCTTCCCGGACTTGTGACAAGCTTCTTCCGTTTCTGAGGGGAGAGGGGGAGTCGGGGGCCTGAGGCGGGGAAGGGAGGTGTGTGTCTGCACTTTCTGATTTGGAAACAGGCAGACCAAGCCCCCTTAGGCAGGCTCCATCCCTTCCAGTCTTGCTTCCAGGTCTCTCCTGGGGTTCAGGGTGGAGCCATGTGACCAAGCATGACAGGTGCCAAGCTGGCCATCCCAGGTCAGAGGAACTGGAGAGCGGTCAGGACAAGACCAGGCTGCCAGGAAGGAGTCTGCTGGGACAGACACCCCCCACCCCACCCAGGCAGGGCACCTGCCCAGCTCTGCCAGGCCCCGGCTACAGGACCCCGGCAGGTCACCAGGGAGCCCGCACCTTGGGCTTCCCCTGTCCAGGGGGAGTGAGAGCAGGTCTGAGCTCAAGGAAACGCCTGCCCGGGGGAACCCTCTTCCCCAGGAGGCTGTCCCGGGCAGGTCTGCCGCCCGCACACGGGCCGGCCAGGGCGGAGGGCGGGGGGCGCGGCACCTGGCCGCCCTGGAGGCCGCAGGTGGGCGCAGCAGGGCCCCGGGCGCCTTCGGAGTCCCGGCGTCTGCAGGGACCGGCCCGGCCCGGCCTCCAGGACACGCGGCTCCCGACACGTGCACCCACCACGGGGCGCGGGGGGCTCCCGGGCGGCTGGCGGCGCGACAGCGGCCACCGCAGCGCCGCCCAGAGCGCAGCGTCCCTAGGCCGCCGCCGGCGCAGGCACGCCCCCCGCAGCCGCGCGAGCGCGCAGCGCCGAGGCCGTGGCGGGCGGCACGTACGCGGGCCGCCGGGGCGTCGGGAGGGGCCGGGGCGTCGGGGGGGCCGGGGGCCGGGGGCCGGGGGCCGGGGGCCGGGGGCCGGGGTGCGGGGCGGGGCCGGGGTGCGGGGCGGGGCCGGGGCGCCCGGGGCCGCGCGCTCCCAGGTCCCGGCCGGGTGGCGGGCGCGCGCAGGGCCCGGGGCAGGGGTACGCCCCCGCCCCCGCCCGGGCCCGCGCCCTGCCCACCTTGCGCGTCGCCGCCGCTGGTCAGCACGCCGATGGCCTTGCCGGCCCCGCACGTCCGCAGCTTCTCCAGGTCCACGGTGGCCATGGCGGCGCGGAGACGGCCGCTCGCTCTCTGCCCGCGCCGCGCTGTGGCCGGCCCCGCCCTCGCCCCGGCCCCGCCCCGCCCCGCGCCGGCCCGGCCCGGCCCCGCCCTCGCGCCGGCCCCGCCCCCGCCCCACCGGCCCCGCCCCTCCCTCCCCGGCCCCGCCCTCGCCCCGCCCCGCCGGCCCCGCCCTCGCCCCGGCCCCGCCCCCGTGTGAGGGCACCGCTGCCCACGCCGGTGGGGCGGCCGCAGGTGGGGCGCTGCGGGAGGCGAGGTGTCCGGCGCCCCCGCTCCGCGTGTGCCCGAGGCTGCCCGCCGGTTCCCAGAGTTCCGTGTGGGGCGCGCCGGCACCGCGTTAGTGGGAATCTGCGACCTTGGCTGACCTTGCGCAGCCGGGTTAAGGGTCTAAGCCCGCTCGACCTAACCAAGGCTTCCGTTTGTTGACAGCATAGTTGATGGTCTGCAGGTGCTCTGAAATCCATCCCCAGGAGCTGCCCAAGGCCTTAGCAAGGGTTTGCTCCTGCTTAGCATAGTCGGACGGGACGCGGGACACACGGACAGCGCTTTGCCAAAGGAACGCACAGAAGTTGTAATCTTAGGCCTGGACCATTTTAACTTTGTTTTTCAAGTTCGTTGCAGAGGCCTCAAGTCGCCCATGGACGGCAGTGCTGGTCCTCGGGCTTCAGCTGAGGGGCAGCCGAGGGGCCACTTGTTAAGATGTGAAATAGGATTAAGAGGAACACCAGCTGGCATGTATTTATTCATTACTTCAGTAAATAGTTGCTGGACCCTTGGAAAACTCTTGCACCCTGAGTGGGGGGATGGGTAGGGAGGAACTGGGGCAGGGCAGTGGCCTCCACCTTGCATGGTCAGGGAGGCCTGTCAGGCTGAGTGATGGAGGCTTTCTTCTAAGCTAGGTGCCCCCCCCCACCATTCCAGTAGGGACCCAGTGTAGTCAGAATAGACTCATCCCTGGCTGTCAGGGTGCCTGGTCACTGATGGGAGAGTCCCTGTGCACCAAATCAAGGGCTGGGAGGAAAGGCACCCATCCCAGGGAGCCCGGACTCAGGGCTGGCAGTGGGTGGGGAACGCCCAGACAGCCACTAGGAGTCGTGGGGCGGGGAGGCGGGGCTCAGCGAGCCGAGTGTGACACCTGTGTGTTTGCTTTATGAAAATTCAAGCTGATCACCTATGGTCTGTGCCTGTCTCTCTATATACTATGCTCTGATAAAATGTTTACTTACAAAGATTCCACTGTGAGACAGCAGGAGCTGGAGCTCAAAGCAGGGGTTTTAGTCCTGGAAGGTGAGTGAGCCCTGGCCCTCTGCTGTCCAGCATATACCTGTGGTTAGTAACTCTGGGGTACACTTAAACCTCGCTAGGAGGCCAGATCTTAACGCAAAGCGTTCTTATCAGTGATAATTACATAATAATTATAAATAAAGGCAAGAGAAAATTTTTAAATATTTTTCCCCAAAAATACAATATTGCATTTTGTAAAATATTTGGAAATCGTGGAGGAATGGGATTGGCAGGGAAGGGGAGAGGGCCCAGGAAATGGTGAGCGTGAATGCAGACCACTCTCGTTATTTAACAGTGACATGTACAGACATAAGTTACCAGCGCCACGTCCGGATTAATTAGCATGAGTAAGGAACCATGTGTCACCCCTGGAGTAACCAACATGCTGCTATGTTTTCTTGTTTTTCTTCTAGTTGTATCACATGTGTATGTGTGCCTCTGTGTATTCTTAAAAATACATTTTCGTCATGAAAAGCTAAATGCAAACACAAGGAAAGGCTGCTGTGCCCACTGTGGATGGGGGCTCTCAGAGAAGACAGACAGTCTCTGGCCGCGGTCTGGCCCAGTTCCTGAGAACTGACGATACAGGATACCTGCTGCCATGTAAGAGCGTACCCCCAAACTTAGGGGCCCCGGACAGCAAGAAACGTGTCTTATCTGGTGGCTTCTGAGTGTCGGGGTTTGGGAGTGGCTCCACTGGGTGTCTGACTCTGGGCCTCTTTACGGGGCTGCACCACTGAAGGCTCGACTGGAGCTGGAGGAGGTGCTTCTGGGGGGCGCCCGTCCTCACAACATGGCGCTAGCTTCCCCCAGAGCGAGCGACCCTTGGGAAAGCCACAATGCTTTGGGTGACCTGAACTCGGGAGTCACATGGCAGTCCGGCAGTTCTTATCCTGAGAAGCGAGTTACTAAGTCCAGCCCACGCACAAGAGGAGAAGAAGCCCACGCACAAGAGAAGAACAAAGCCCCACCTCTGGAAGAGACAACATCCAGGAGCATGCCGACGTGTTTTAAAGCCACCGGCAGCCCCTTCTGGGAATGGTGTGAGCAAGGCCCGCCCGAGTCCTAGGCAGCAGGCTGGGTGCCGGGAGGTCTGAGACCTTAGGTAGGCATTCAGTCGGGGAGTGGGCAGACCCTCTGACCGTGACAAGGACTCACAGGGGTTGATCCTTGTGGTAGGTGGGCTTGCTGGGCCATTTGTTCGGGGAGCCCCTCAGGACCGTTGTCCTTTTAGGTTGGTCAGATTTAAGGATCTTCCTGTCTCTTGCGTGGAATCCCCTCCACAACACACTGTGCATTGTTCAGTGTTCCTTCCAGTATCTCTCTATACACATACATGTATGTACACATTTGCACATACATACATACATGTCCACACACATCCTTACATCTATATGCATGTACGTACTTTCTCTTTATATACATGGTCCCTCTGAGTGGCCTGTCCCTGTGACCCCTGCCGACCTCCCAGGGGGCTCTCAGAGTCCCACAAGAATTAATGGAGGTGCAGCCGCTCCAAACTGTCCTCAGAGCAGCAGGTCAGCAGTCAGATGACAGGCATGTGAGGCGCACATTCAGCCCAGCTCAGGTAACCAGCCGGGAGCCAGGCTGCTTCACTATCTTGAGTCTAACCCAGGCCAGAGTATTGTCTTCTTCTGCCTGCCCCGCCCCCCCGCCCCCACATGTCCACAGACACCGGCTCCTCGCCGCACATTCCCACCCCTGGCCCTTGTGCTGCCTCCTGCTTCACAGCAGTCATTACCCTGAGGCTACCGTCCTCCTGTGTGTGAGCTGCCCCTCCACTGGAGTAGCCCTCCAGACCCCACGCCTGGCAAACGCTCAGCTCACGGAGGACCCGCAGGACGCTTTCGTGAATGAGTGAATGGGGAGGTGGCATGGCGCCGAGCTCTCAAGAAAACAGACAGCAAAGCACCAAGGGAAGACATCTAAGCAGAGGGCTCAGGGGTGCAAAGGCCGTGGTGTGGGGGTGAGCTTGGCCCTTTGAGGAACAGGGAGGGGCAGGCACCGTGGCGCTGAAGGCCGAGGAGGGCGGGCCTCAGGGGGAGTGGGCCGTGGTGCCGCCTCTCCTCGTGGTAACTCCTGTTCACAGCATTTCTCTGCCATTACGGCCAGTTCCCAGCCAGCCAGCTCGGCGACAGGTCAGGCACCAGAAACGCAGGGGTTCAGACATCCCAGAATAAACACACCCCCTGGAGAGCACATCAAAACCACACAGAAGCGACTTTAATTCCAGCCCACGTGACGGCTCTGTGTCACCGCAGACAGACTGTTTACGAGCCAGTGTTGCCAGCACTTGGAGCTTTCCAGTTCCTCCTGGCCCTAACCTGGACACTTGTGCCCCTCGCACAGCAGAGTCACCGTGAGCACGAGTGGGCACTCCCGTCTGCCCGTGCGGGGGTGGGGCCTGCTCTCTCTCAGCTCCTGGATCAGGAGGGGAAGGTGGGCCCCTCGGCCCCCTGGCGCGACATGCTCTGGATGGCCCACTGCAGGATGCCGTCAAAGGAGTGCTGAGGGAAGAGAGAGCGAGGGTGCTGGGGACGCAGGGTCTGGGAACAGCCGGGGGAGGCCCCTAAAAGCCACATTTTCTTCCCAGAGATTCGAGCTGCTCGTCTTTGAGCTGAGAGGCCTGGGTCAAGGTGTGACAGATCCACAAGGGGCCCAGGTTCGGGTACCCACCCCACACTGGAGCAAGTCATGGCCTCCGAGTCACACTTTGGGGGCCCTGGTGCTGGTTCTGCAGCAGCTCCCCCACTCCCCCCTGGGTCTAGGCCCTGGAACCTCCGGGCGGGCTAAAAGGGGGAGCAGCTCAGGGCCCCCTTAGGGCATTTGTGGGCTCCTGCATGTGTGTGCTTGCACACGTGCGTGCGTGTGTGAGATCAGCGCCATCCTGGAGTGCCTGGCCCTCTGCTGCTCGGAGGGCCCAGAGCCAAGTGTCCTAGTCCGTCTGGTGGTGGCTAAGGTACTGGTTGTTGGGGCAGCAGGACAGGAGGAGGTGGAGAACAGGTGCAGACCCGGCCAAGTGATGGAGGTGGAGAACAGGTGCAGACCCGGCCAGGTGGCATGTTACCTCGCTCAGGAGGGACTCCAGGTCATCCCGGTGCAGAAAGGGCTCGTGACCAGCAGAATCGTCCCCTGCCTGGAACTCAGGAAAGGGAGGAGGTCAACCCCACTTGCACACACCCCTGGGGACATCTCATGGCAGCAGGACTCCCCCCTGAGGCAGCGGGAGCTGGGGTGGGTGGTTGGTGCCAGGGTAGTGGGGGTGCTGCAGGTGCCTCCGGGGGCGGGCACTGAGAACCAAATTCTAATGCCTCCGTCCTTCTGGGGGCGGTGGGCACAGGCAGCGTGGGTATGAGGGCCCTGCACCTCCGGAAGTTGGCAGCCTCAGGCCTCCCTGCCTCCACACACTGTGTGAGGCGACGCGGAACCCTGTCACTGATGGAAAATTGAGAGGAAAGTGCCTGGTCCACCCCCAGCCACTCAGCCGCCAACAGGCATGGCCAGGGCCAACCTTGCCCTTGGCGAGGGGCCAGAGCCAGGAATGAGCCTCCAGCCAGGAGCGGTGACAGAAGGCTGTTCAGCCAGGAGGGGTGACAGAAGGCTGTTCTAAGTGGAACCGTGTGAAATTGCCGGTTTGTAGCTCAGAACTGCTGTTCCGGGTGGGTCTGATAAACACAGGCCCCCGAGGTGCCGGAAGCAGGAGCAGAGCCCCAGGGTGAGCAGAGGCTGCAGGAGAGGGGCTGGGGGCCACGCCCACAGTCACGTGACCGTGCCTTGGGAAGTGGCTGGAGGAGGGGCAAAGGGGGCTGCCACGTTTTACTCCAAAATGGCATTACATTTTACGTCAAATGAAAAGAAAAGGGTCTTTGCTGTTAAAAGAACCCAGGTCTCAATAAAGTCAGCCTCTTGGGGAGGGAGGCACCCCCTCCTTGGAGACCTCCCTGAAGGCTTCCTGGAGGAGAAGCCATGTCAGGGCACTTGGACATAGTGCAGTTGGGTGGGGACCCTGAGAGAGGGGTCCTGGGGCAATTGTGAGCCACGCCCCATGGTCCCTGTGAGCCCCCTCGTGGGCAGGGCCTTGATGCCGTGTCTGGGGTGCCCTATCTCCCCCCCAGTGTGTCTGGGAACATGAGGCTATGCTAAGCAGGATGGGCACAGGTCGGGGTAGGTCTTGTCACCCCCAGGGGGCCCCCAGATTCCTCTGGGGCAGGGGTGTGGTCAGGAAGGCCTCTGCGTAGGGCAGCCAGGGCTCCTCACCGGGGGACGTACGCGGGACACAGCCCCCTCTCCCACCCCTCCCAGGATGACCACTCACAGCAGCGGCCTTGGCTAAGAGAGGGCGGAGGGCAACTTCTCCCCAGGAGCTCCTGGCTACAGGACGGGGCTGGGCCGGGTGGAGGGGGTGCAGACGGGGAAGGGGTTAGAGGGCAAGTAACCTCCCAAGTGGTCTCATCAGAACTTCTAACGGGCAGCTCCTGTGGGAAGTGCCGCCCCAGGCATATGACTTCCTTAGGAAGTCAGCCCCGTCCAGTGAATTCGGGGAACTCAGTGCATCTGGGTTCACACATCATTGAAATGCCTTTCAGATGCTCCTAAGACTTAACCACCCTCCCGAGAGCAGATAATCTTAACCATCTGCGATCTCTGCCTTGCTTTCTCGCACCTCCGTGTAGCCTGCCTTACCGCCCCTCCCTGATCTCAGGTGCATAAAAGAAATCGCAATCGTCAGAGGCATTTGTCTCAATCTTTTGAGATCTTACTTCTAAGGCGTATCTTCTGTTTGCCTCAAGTAAATTTTTATGCAGATTGTCTGCAGGTTTGGGAGGTGAAAGCAGACTCGGTGAGATTACACGGGGGCGGGGTGCTTGCTCATCCCCGGTGCGGGGCCTCCTTTCCACCCGGGGCAGGGAGCTCCCTGCGGGGCATTCCCAAGGCCGGGGAGGGGCCCTGGGGGTGGGGAAGCTCTGGGCACAGACGCGCATCCAACTTCCTAGTCATGACTGCTTAGGCGGGCTTCCTTTTCAAACAGGTTAGCCAAAAAAAAAAAAAAAGTCGATTTAAACAAAAACACTGCATCTAAAGAAGGATCCCATGGCTGGGGATTAGTGCGAACCCGCGAGACGGGCCCCTCCACCTCCCGCCCCGCGTGGCGCCCTCCGGGGCTCTGACCTCGGCGGGCCCGGGGGCCTGGCGGGCGGAGCTCGGGCCGGGGTCTCCGGAGCAGGGTCTGCAGCGCGGCGCGGCCCTGCGCGGGGCAGAAGACAGGCTTCGGGCGGCCCGGGCTCGGCCAGGGGGCGGGGAGGGGTCTTTCCCGGAGCGGGGCGCCGCGCCCTGCCCCCGCCGGCGCACTCACCCGGGCCTGGCGCCCGCGGGGAAGTGGCATCGCCAGTGGAAGGCTGCCGCGCAGAGCGCGCACCGCAGGGCGTCCGCGCCGTCCCCGCACACTCCGCACCGCGCGCTGGGCGCCGGGCTCTGCAGAGCGGACAGGGCTGTGGCGCGGCGCCAGCACAGGGGCGCCACCGACGCTGCGCCTTCTGCGCCGCCCCAGGGACCCCGCTCGGGCAGGACAGCGGGGAGGGGCGTTCGTGAGGCCCCGGGGTTTGGGATCCCAGCCCCAGGGGGTCAGGGGCACCCTGCACCTTAGGGCTGCGGCCCAGAGAAACCAGGTGTCCCGACCTCTCTCCCCCTTAGTGGGCCCCAAAATGGCACACCCCAAAACAGGCGGGAGAAGCCGGGGGACCTGGGGACTCCGCAACATCCTATCCCCCAACTGTCCTGCCTCTTGTGGGGTGGGGCTTCCAGGAGCAATGAGAGCATGCCACACCCCTGCTGGAAGCCCTCCGGGAGCCCCCACCTGGTTCTGGGTGCCCTCCCACGGCACCCAGCCCTGTGCCTCCCTCCAGCTTCCCACCTGCCACCCAACGGTCAGTCTAGCTGCTCCGGCAGGGGCCTCCCAGGAGGCCTGGCCCCTAACCCCACCAGACTCCTCCACACTTTCCCCTTGTCGCTCGCCTGTTTCAGGCTCGCCCAGCTGCCCTGCAGACCCTGAGCTCCCTAAAACCAGCTACAGGACCCCAGTGCCCTGACCTGCTGCCCCTCAGGGCCCCCACATAATAGGGGACGCAGGGCTGAGGACTCCAGTATGGGCAGGGGGGCCGCGGAAGGTGGGGCCGCCAGGTGCTTGCAGGTGACGGCAGCGTCCATTCCAGCTGGAGGCACGCTGGGCAGTCCCCTCACCTCCTCTCCTGCCGACGTGAGTCCCAGGATGACCTGGAATTGGAGGGCCAGTGATTGGGGGGCTGCAGGGGCCCTGCTCAGCGCCACCCAGGGAGTTAGTGACCACTGGGGCCCTAGGAACCGGGGTCTGGGGTCCTGGGAGGAACCCCACAGGGGCTTGGAAAGGCCCTGGTGCGGTCTCAGCTCTATGGTCCTCAGCCCGCGGCCCTTTCCCCATCTGAAGGCGGGGTGCTCGGGGCTGTCAGGGTAAACCCTCGGTCTACACCCAGGCATGTGTCATATCCTCCGTGTCGTTGCTAAAACAGACACTGAAAACATTTGGGGAAACACAGGGCTCTGAGTGTGCCCTTCGCTGGGCAGAGCTGAGGCCCTGGTCAGAGCGCTGAGAAACGAGGCCAGGCTGAGGTGGGGGCACAGAGGCAGGACTCCGGGCCGACGGAGAGCCTGGGGCGGCCTGTGCGTACCGGGGTGTCGGCGGGCAGCTCCTGGGGCCGCGGCTCCTCTGGCGGGGGCAGGTCCCTCTGGAGGCCTCCTGGGAGGCAGCTGGGGCACCTCCAGATCCCACTGCTCATGTCACCGGCCAGAGGCATGCGGGGCAAGACAGAGGGGACGCCAGAGCCCCAAACCCACCATGCAGGGGGCCCGAGGGCTCCTCCAGGTCTCCCTTTCCTTTTACAGATGGGGAAGCTGAGGCTCGGGCAGGAAGTGGGCAGAGTCACAGGGAAGGGCCTGCCTAGCCAGTCAGCAGGGCGGCCCAGAATGCCCAATATCTACCCCTGGTGGGGTGGCCCTCGCCTGCATGGTCAGTGTCCCCCTGAGTGCTTCTCTGATGGGCCCCAAGAATGCCCAACACTGCACCTGTAGCAGCCGTGCCTGGCTCTCACTGGCCTGGCCTGTGAGGCGTGAGGGGGGGCTTGCTAGGTTGGGGTATCTATACCCCAAGACCCACCACCTTCCATAAAGGGGAGGGCGCCCAGCAGAAAGGAGCCGGTCAAGGGCAAGAAGGAGGAGAGTGGAAGAATGACCGGTGACCAGGCCGGGAGGGGGTGGCGGGGAGCTGCATGATGACCCTGGATGAGCCCCCTTGCTTTGTGCCAAAGCACCTGAGGCTCAGAGAGATGTATGCCAGTCAAGGTCACACAGCCAGAGAGCGGGTCGGGCAGGGCCAGGGCAGGAACTCCACCCAGGCTGTTCCCACAGACCACCATGGCCGGTGGGCACTGGTGGAAAGATGGAGGGGCGCCGGGAGGCAGACTGGCCCTTGGGGTGCAGCCGTGTGGGCTCTGTGCTCCTTAACCCGGAGTTGGATGGCCAGTTGCTTGCGGGAGATTGGTCGGGAGTGTGGGGTGAGATGGGGCAGGCTGGCCACTCTGCCTCAGGCCTGCATTCTGCTCTGCCACCCTCAGGGCCCTGCTGGCCAGGCTGCAGAGGACAGTGTGGCCACACAGGGAGAGAGAGGATGGAGCCCAGGCCCCAGCTCCACTGCCCAGCGACGTGAACCAAGCTTCCTCCCACCCCACCGGGCTTCACTCCCATGCGTGGACAAAGGCTTCTGGACAGCCTCCCACTCAGGGTCAGTGGGAGAGGCCCCTGGAAGCCAGGTGGGGGGTGGATGGGTACTGCAGAGGCTCACCTGGGAATCTCCCGGAGTGGTGGGGACAAGCAGGCCAGGTGGAAGGCCCGGGGGCAGCCGTCACAGCAGATGAGCTCCCCGCCGTCCCGGCACACCGCACACTCATCCTCGTTCTTCTGACCCAGGAAGAGACCGCATCGTCTGGGAGACGGGGGATGGGGCCGCGGCCCCCCCTAGAGCCCCAGAACGGCTCCCCTCCTGGCTACTGCCTGCTCCTGGGTCCCCCCAAGACCCTTCCATCTCTGACATGGAAGGTGCCCCGACACCTCCCGGTCCATCCCTCTTGGGAAGAGCAGGCCTTCAGAAAGCCCGGTTTCTCGTGGGCACCTGTGCTCCAGGGTGTCCCTAGCCAGATGCGCACTGCCATGCTGCCCCCGCCTTGTAGGGCAACAGACAGGCAGGCCGATGGTGTTCCTGTCAACCGGGGGCAGCTGCTGCCCCTCCACTCAAGGCCTCCCTGTGCCCTTGCCTGCACGGTGCCCACCATGCCCTCCTAGACGCCGCCTTCTCTAGAAGCCCCTGGGCTGCCAGGCTGGGCGCCCCGCACAGCAGCGAGCACACGCGTTGTGACAGTCCCTCTGGATCCCCTGGTTGGGGGCAGGCCTGGGTGCTGCTGGTTCCTGGGGGTCTGGGCCCAGCGAAACGCCTGTGACTGTTCTGCCTCATTAAGAAATGGTGCTGGGGGCGCTGGCCGAGTGGCTCAGCTGGTTAAGAGCACGAGCTCTGAGCAATAGAGCCGCCGGTTCAATTCCCACATGGGCCAGTGAGCTGCGCCCGAGCTGGGCTGCCACTGAGCTGCCAACAGGTGGCAGGATGGCTCAGCTGGTGAGAGCACGTGCTCCTAGCAACAAGGTTGCCGGTTCGATTCCCACACAGGATGGTGGCTACGCCCACCCACATCTAAGATTAAATACGACGCCTTGAGCTGAGTGGCCACGAGCTGCCGATGGGCAGCCGGATGGCAACTGGACTTGGAGCTGAGCTAGCTGCGCCCTCCACAACTGAAGGACAACAACTTGGCTGGTCCCCTCCCCCAATTCCCCAGTAAAATCTTAAAAAAAAAAGAAAAGAAAAGAAACGGTGCTGGGACCCCAAGGACGTGCTTGACACTTGGGCTCCTGGCTCCCAGCAGGGGCCACCACCCCACCCATGGACCAACTGTGAGACAAGGGACAGCTGGCACCTGGACCAAGTGCCACGATTTTAAAAGCCCAGGAGCTCTCACTTTCCCTGACTTATTTGAATTTTTACAATTGTGCGTTATCATAAAAAAACCCAAAAAACTGTTAAAAAAAGAGCTCCTCCCTGTGGAGAGAAGCTTAGACCTTGTCCTGCAGACGCCGGAGTACGGGCCCTGGACAAGGAGCAAAGTGGCATGACCGCCGGGGGGCATGAGGTGAGGGGCCCCTCCGTGGTCCGGGCGTTACCTGGTGAAGCTGGGGCTCGCTGGGGAGGGGAGGGGGGGCTGGGCCCCTGCCCTGCTGGCCTGCCCTCGGCTCCCCTCCGGCCTGCAAGGGAGAAGAGAGGGTCACTAACAGGGGAGGCAGCCCGGCAGTGACCCCAGCCCCCAGCAGAGCTCCTGGCCCAGAGGTGACGCTGCTGCCACTCTGTGTGCTGGCGGAGCGGGTAGGATGGTGCCGAGGGGCCTCCCTGCGGGCGGCTGGGGCAGCACTTACAGGGGCAGCAACCTGGGTCCCCTTGGCTCGGACCAGGGTCTTCAGGCCGCCACTACTGCGGGCCTTGTTCTTCCCCCCGCTGGGGTCTTCAAACTTGCTGGGCGTGTAAACGCCCCCAACCTGGATGCACTTCTGGGCGCCACCTGGGGTGAGACGCTGACTGGCCTGGCCACCTGCCCAGCTGGCCCTGCTCAGCCGCTCCGCAGGCCCCGGGCCCGTGGTCGGCGGGGGGCAGAGGCTGTGAGCTCTGCACCTGCTGCTTCTCCCCACTGCCCCCGCTCAGGTCTGGGGCCGGGGTCCTGGGCACAGGAGGGCGCTCTGCTGGGAGACTGTAGTGGGTGAAGCACGGGCCCTTATTTGTAGGTAGGGTCTTTGCAGATGGAATTAGTTAAGATGGGCTCACACGGGACCCTATATCCAATGACTGGTCCTTACGAGAAGAGGGGCAGAAGGCAGAGGCCCTGTGACGACGGAGGCTGGAGGCGGCCACCAGGAGCGGCGAGGGCCGGCGGCACGTCGCCCGCCAGCCTCCTGTGGGAGTGTGGCCTTGCCAACACCTCGACTTTGGAATTTCTGGTGCTTTCAGCTGCCCAGTTTGTGGCACTTTGTCATAACAGCCCAGGGAACGAAGGTGGGGTCCTCGGGCCCATCCCTGCTGAGAGTGCAGGGCCCACGGCAGCTCCCAGGGGCCAGCTGGTCCTGGCTGTCCTTGGGCAGGCCAGTCAGTGCCCAGCACAGAGGGTGTAGGGAGGAGGTGCTGGGGTGCTGCCGACTGACCGGCTAGAGAGTGGCCCCCCAGAGGGGCTGAGCAGCATGGGCATACCCGAAGACTTCAGACCCCGTGAGCGAGGGCCGGACGGGCCCATCTAAGGGGACGCAGGTTCCAGGACGTGGCCATGGCCCGTCAGCCTCTCGGAAGTTCCCAGGCCTGCGCGTCCGGGAGCCCCTGCCCCTCCAGATCCAGCAGAAAGCCTGGCTCCCCACGGTCCTGTCTGCTCTGGGGCCACCAGAGAGCCTACGGGGAGCGGGCGTTCAGGGCTTTACACCGTGTACCTGACTCAAACACCTGCTGGATGAGGATCCCCTCCACGGCCCCACGGGCTCCTGGGACGTCCCCAGAGGAGACGGCCATGGCTCTCTGGACCGAAGCAGACATGGTCTGGATTCCTGGAAGGAAGCGCCAGATGGCGGTCAGCAGCTGGGATGACGGCCCCTGAGCACCTCCTGCACGCAGGCAGTGGGGCCGGAGGGGCCGGGGCGGTGGGGTCCTTCTTTCCTCCCGGGAGGGCAGGACTCAGAGGAGACCGGCCCCTCACACGGAGACAGGCAGACAGCACACGTGTCAGAGCAGAGATGGGCGTGAGTGTGTGTGTGAGTGTGTGTGTGATGTGTGTGTGAGAGTATGTGTGAGTGTGTGTGGTGTGTGTGTGTGGTGTGTGTGTGAGTGTATGTGTGATGTGTGAGTGTATGTGATGTGTGTGAGTGTGTGTGGTGTGTGTGTATGTGTGGTGTGTGTGTGAGTGTGTGGTGTGTGAGTGGTGTGTGTGTGTGGTGTGTGTGAGTGTGTGTGGTGTGTGTGTGGTGTGTGTGGTGTGTGTATGTGGTGTGTGTGTGGTGTGTGTGTGAGTGTGTGTGTGGTGTGTGTGGTGTGTGTGGTGTGTGGTGTATGTGAGTGTATGTGGTGTGTGTGAGTGTATGTGTGGTGTGTGTGAGTGTATGTGTGGTGTGTGTGTGTGAGTGTTGTGTGTGTGGTGTGTGGTGTGTGTGAGTGTGTGTGGTGTGTGTGAGTGTGTGTGGTGTGTGTGTGAGTGTGTGTGGTGTGTGTGAGTGTGTGTGGTGTGTGTGTGAGTGTGTGTGGTGTGTGAGTGTGAGTGCTGTGTGTGTGTGGTGTGTGTGAGTGCTGTGTGTGTGTGGTGTGTGTGAGTGTGAGTGCTGTGTGTGTGAGTGTGTGGTGTGTGTGGTGTGTGTGAGTGTATGTGTGGTGTGTGTGAGTGTGTGTGGTGTGTGTGGTGTGTGTGAGTGTGTGTGGTGTGTGTGAGTGTGTGTGTGGTGTGTGTGTAGTGTGTGTGTGGTGTGTGGTGTGTGTGTGGTGTGTGTGGTGTGTGTGTGGTGTGTGTGAGTGTGTGTGTGGTGTATGTGAGTGTATGTGGTGTGTGTGAGTGTATGTGTGGTGTGTGTGAGTGTATGTGTGGTGTGTGTGTGAGTGTTGTGTGTGTGGTGTGTGGTGTGTGTGTGAGTGTGTGTGGTGTGTGTGAGTGTGTGTGGTGTGTGTGGTGTGTGTGTGAGTGTGTGTGGTGTGTGTGAGTGTGAGTGCTGTGTGTGTGTGGTGTGTGTGTGTGAGTGCTGTGTGTGTGTGGTGTGTGTGTGTGAGTGCTGTGTGTGTGTGGTGTGTGTGAGTGTGAGTGCTGTGTGTGTGTGGTGTGTGTGTGTGTGAGTGCTGTGTGTGTGTGGTGTGTGTGAGTGTGAGTGCTGTGTGTGTGAGTGTGTGGTGTGTGTGAGTGTGAGTGCTGTGTGTGTGAGTGTGTGGTGTGTGTGAGTGTGAGTGCTGTGTGTGTGAGTGTGTGGTGTGTGTGGTGTGTGAGCTGAGTGAACATGGCAGGCAGGATGAACAGGCCCTGGGATACGGCGCTGGGCTGCGGGGAGAGAGAATACCCAGGACCTGCCCGTAGGTCAGCACCCGGTGGGCACAGAAGGTCTCTGCATCCTGGGCAGGGAGGGGACCAAGGAGGCTTCTCTGAAGGAAGCAGAGTCGAGCTGGCCCTTGGCTGGGCACAGGAGGGTGACCCAGGGCTGCCCTCTTTCCCGGGTGTAGCTTTGGGGTGAGACTCCGGCCAGCATGGCCCAGGTCCCAGGACAGTCCCTCAGAGAGCAGGCCCCCAGCCGACCTGTGACCCTGGCCCAGGAGCAGGGGCCTGGGGCCCGCTCACCATTCCCCAGCGGGAGGCGTTGTGGCTCCACCACCGTGGTCTCTGGCTTCTTGGGGGGCTTGGCCTTCACTTGGGAACCTGCAGGGGGAGGTGCGGCAACTGGCATCCTCTTCGCCAGGGCCAGCGGGCAGGCAGGGTGGAGAGTAGGGAGGGTGCCTCCCCCACTCCCGTGGGCCCCCTTGCTTCACTGGCTCTGGTGTCCGCATCAGTGAAAAGGAAGTGAGACCCACCTGCCTGCCTCATGGGCCCTGGGGCAATATCCAGTGTGCCCACTTAACACCCCAAGGGGACCTCTGCTGCCCTGCCAGGCTGGCTCCGCCTGATCTGCGGGACAGATGCTCCCAGAGCCAGCGGGGAGGGCACGTGGCAGGGGCAGTGTCGGGCTTCCCAGGGCGATCTGTGCCTCAGCGGGCTCCTCAAACTGCATACCTGGGCTGGGGGCACCCCTTGGGGACACGGCGGGGGGCGGGGCCGTCCGAGGCTCCTCCAGGGCCTTCCTCTTGGTGGGGGGTCTGGGCAGTGGCCCTGCAGCCTTGGGGCCCGCCAGCGGCTTTCTCCCCTTCCGGGATGGGCTGAGGTCCACATCTGCAGGGCATGAGACGGGGCCTGGCCTCCAGCCCAGAACCTCAGGCAAGGCGGCGAGGCCTCCAGCCTTTGCCTCTTAGGACTCAAGGTGGTCCTAGGTGTTGTGTAGGGGTTCCCTGACCACCCCGACATATACCCCCTTCCCTTGTGCAGTCCGCTGGGCCCCACCTTTAGGGAAGCTGTCCAGGATGGGCTGCAGCCGGCTGTATCTCTCCAGGTTGTAGTCCTTGAAAAGGACCCTCCAGAAATCCAGGATGATGGCTGCGTCCCGGGTCAGCAGCCAGGTGAGGAGTGAGTGGACGGCCTGCGGGCACCCCTCCTTCTCCTTCAGACGCAGCGTCTCCTGAAGCAAGAGCGGGAAGCCGGGCCCTGCCTCGTTTCCCGGTGCCCCCTCCTGCCTCCTCTACTGTGGGACTAGAGGGCGGATGCCAACCCAGAGGGGGCGCCGTGTCTGCCCCGTGGCTTGGGGCAGGCGTGGGAACAGCATGCCGGTGTTGGGGTGAGGCGGCCCACTTAGAAGTCAGGTTAGGGGCTCTGCCCCGGCTTGGACAGAGGCTTGGGGAGTTTGGGAGGGGCATTGGGGATCTGGGCTGGGGGCGCCCCTGAAACTTGTCCTGGAGACCACCCCCTTAGCTGGTGGCTAGGGCACTGGGGACAGGGGCCAACTCTTTGTCCTGGGGACCATTCCCCTGGCCAGTAGACCAGGAACGGAGGGATAGCCATGGCGCTTTGAGGGCAGGGCGCTAGGGTGGGAGAGTCCGGAGGGGCAGGTCCATCTGGCACTCATCTTCCCCAGCGAGCCCCGGCTCCTGCGCGGGGCGCCGTGAAGGCTAGAGATGCGTGGGGTCTGGGTTGCGGCCCACCTGGAACTTGTCCTCCGGGACCACATCGTGGTCAGCCAGTGCGTGCAGCAGGGGGAAGGCGCTGTCCACGGCCACGGCGATCTCCGTGCGGTGCAGCCTCAGGAGACGGCGCAATGCCATGTCCCCGCCCGCCCGGGCTTCTCCCGCCATGGCGGGTCCCCCTCTCCCTGCTTGGGGGTGGCCTCGGAGTGCCACCGGACTTGTGGGATGTCTGGGCCGTGACTGCCTCCTGGTCCTCGCCCTCCCCCAGCCCTGCCGGGCACCTGGGCCAGCACACCTGAGCGGGCACCTCTGCGGAGCTGAGCGCTGCTGATGCCGGGTGCCTTGTTATATTGGACTCCCAGGAGAAAGAGCAAAGGCCACACTGTCCCAAAGCCAATCAGGCCCCCGGGACTTCCAGAAGGGTAGGGCTGGGAACTCCCTGTAACCGAGTCAGCAGTCTGTCAGCCCACGGGCCCCTCTTCCCCACCTGCCAGCCAGCTGTTGGCCTTGCTTTGCTTTGCTTTGTGAAGGAAACTTTGGAACCAGCCTGCCCGGTCCTTCACTCATGTCTCATGAAAGCAAAGCCACTTCATGTCACATCTAATGGCACCTGATGGGCCAGAGGCTCTGAAAGTCCCTCACAAAGGCCCCCGGGGTGCCAGGCATGGGCTGTGGCTTCAGGGTGACAATGAATGTTGCCGACGGCAGCGCAGCGTCCCTCTCCTTTGGGCATCATCACCCTCTAAGGTCACTGTGCACCCGCTGAGTTTGTTTTCTCCCCGCACTGGCTGAGCGGACACATTAGACATAGGACAATGATTTAAGGGGAATTAAAAGCTGTCAGGAAGATCAGAATTTCCCTGTTTTTAAAGCCATGAAACCCTCGCAGGTGCGCCTGTGCCATCGAGCTGGGCTGACCACCACCAGCGTCACCAGCTGCTCGCTCAGATTAGCAAAGAGGCTCCTGTAGAGTTCGGGACTTCCCACCACGTGGGATTTCCGTGGCAGTCCCTTACTGCAGGTGCCCTGGAACTGCAGGTGGGGGTGTGTAGAGGGGCCCAGGCCAGGGGCTGAGCCTCAGTTTCTCTGTGAGGCGCCGGGCACAGTGCCGTGCCTGTGGCTTGGTAGGCCATCTCTAGGCCTCTGCCCTTGGGAGCGCTATTTCATTTATCAGGTGCTGCCCACCACGCAGCAGGCACTTTGCAACTGCATGACTCACTCTCAGAACTGCTCTGTTAGGTCAACGCTATTGTTATCCCTGTTCTACAGACAGAGACTGAGGCACAGAGAGGTCACAGAACTTGACCAAAGTCACACAGCTAGTACGCGGCCTTGGATGGGTGGTGTCTAGGTCCACACTTGCAGCATGCAATACACTCCTTGGGTGCCCAGGTCACGCCAGGCATACCAGCTTGCAAAGATGGGGAAATGCTTCCTGTGTGACGTACCCAGAGTTCAGCGAGGGGCGACGTCCCAGTGGCAGGCAGGGATTAGAGGGGCCCTGCCCCTAGGCTGCTTGCCCTTGGCCCCTCAAAGAAGCCTCTGCCCCAGGTGCAGGCCTCAGCCTGTGTGGCTCTGCTGAAAGGGCTAGGCTCCCAGGAGTCAGGAGTCCCGATGACCTCAGGGGACTCACTGATTTTTGAATATGGAACCAACCTTACATCTCTGGAATAAACCCCACCTGGTCATGGTGTATCATTCTTTTCATATATTGTTGAATTTGGTTAGCTAATATTTTGTGAAGGAGTTTTGCATCTGTATTCACAAGGTATGTTAACCTGTAGTTATCTTTCTTGACACTGTGTACAGGTGTCACGGGGACTTTATGCTCTGGAATGCCGGGGGAGGTCTGGCTGAAGATGTGGACTTGGAGGTCATCAGGTTGTTGATGTATTTAGAATCCTGACCCTGGATAAGGGTTCAGGAGGGGAAGGGAAGCTGTCCCCATGGCCATTCTGTCCCTCAGACAGGGCGACTGGGGGAGAGCATGTGGGTTGCCAGCCAGAAAGCACCCAGGAGAGGAACACCCTCTGCTGCATCTCAAAGGTCATGTCCTGTGAGGACTGAGCACTGATCCTCAAACAGCCAGTCAGAGGTCACTGGTGAGGTGTCTGAGGAGTGGAGTGCCTTCTGGGAGAGAGTGGGGAGGGTGGCAGAGACACGGCCCCTGCGAACAGGCACTCTGAAATGGGGAGCCGCCAGGGCCGGCCGAGTGGCTCAGTGGGTTAAGAGCTCGCTCAAGAGTGCGAGCTGTGCTATGAGCAACAGCAGTTCGATGCCCAGCCCGAGCTGAGCTGCTGCTGAGCTGCCAACAGGTGGCAGGATGGTTCAGCTAAAAAAAAAAAAAAAAGAAAGAAATGGGGAGCAGCCTTGAGGGACAGTCCCAGCACATGTCACCCCTGGGAGGGACCCAACCCAGATGGAAAATTAGCTGGTGGAGGAAAGAAAGAGGCCTGCAAGCCATGGCCTTGGGTGGCCTCAGGCTGGTCTCAACTGCTATTTTTCAAAATAGATTTAATTTTTTAATCTTTTAGGAAACACTTTACTCTTTGGAGCAGGTTTAGGTTCACAGCATAACTGGGCAGACAGTACAGAGGTTTCCCATCCACCCCCGGCCCCTCAGGCATGGCCTCCCCCATTGTTGGTGTCCCCATCAGAGTGAGGCATTTGTTACAGTTGCTGAACCTACAGTGATACATCATCGTCCCCCAAAGTCTATAGTTCACATTAGGGTCACTCTTTTTTTTTTTTTTTTTTTTTTTAAGATTTTATTGCGGGAGGGGAACAATGCTGGGGAATCGGGGGAGGGGAACAGACAAGTTGCTGTCCTTTTGTTCCTCAGTCTAGTTGTGGAGGATGTCGCTTCACTGGCCCATGTTGGTATCCTCATTGCGCCCTTCCCGGGTGAGGCAGATCGGTCGCCGGCCTCTGGACGGCCCCTCACAGCGGCTCTTGGCAGCTCACGCTGGCTGCCGGCCACTCACTGTAGCCCATGGCAGCCCACTGCAGCAGGGGCTGCAGCTATGCCGTCCTGGGGACTCACAGCAGCCCAGCTCCAGGCGGAGCTGTTGTTCACCATCTTAGCTGTAGAGGGCAGTGTCACTGGCCCTCATATGTGGGATCCGAACCGGGGCCGCTGGCGTCCCAAGCCAGCTCTTAAACACTGCGCCACCCAGCCAACCGTTGGGTCACTCTTGGTGTTGAACATTCTACGGGTTTGGACAGATGTATCATGACATGTGTCCATCACTGTATACAGAAGAGTTTCATTGCCCTAAACATCCTCTGTGCTCTGCCTGCTCCTCTCGCCCTCCCCCACCAGGAGGACACCTCTCCCCGCCCCGCCCCGTCCCAGACGTGGCCCAGTCAGCACCAGGGGCTCCCACTGCCGAAGGGGCTGAAAACGAAAACAAGGCACCAACAGCTGGCACTCTGGAAAAGCTGGAGTGAGAAACGCCGGGCAGTAAACAAAGAGCCGAGTCCCAGGGCAGCTGGGTCCTTGGGGGGGGCTGCCCACAGAGACCACCAGCACCCGACTCAGCAAGGAGGTGACAGACAGAGAAGAGACGGGAGGACAGGCAATGTTGTACCAGGAATCAGACACTGGTGCCTGAGCTGTGGAGGCCAAGGGCCCTGACCACCAGAACCAGAGCCAAGGGGACACGCACAGGAGGCGCGGGAGAGACGGACCACCAGACCCACTGCGGGCTGCCTGGGCCGGGCAGCCAGCCTCAGGCCCCGAAGGGCCCCGGCCAGCCCACCTGGCCACAGGCTGCACCCATCCCAGGCAGGGGTGAGACGTGCTTGTTGAGTGGATGAGAGGGTGAGCCCTTGCCCAGCCGGGGACAAGGCAGCCATCCCAGGCAATGCTGAGGGCCTAATGCTGGGGAAGGCGAGACCCCTGAGGGCGGGGGCAGGGCCTTTGACAGTGCAAGGGCAGGAAGCACGTAGGGACTTTCCAGATCACAGGGCCTCCGCCGAGCACCCCAGCATTCTCAGTGCCCCCTCCAGCCTCATGGCCCTGAGCCCCTGGCCACTCCTTGACTGCTGGGTGTCTGGGGCCTGGGACCCTGAGCGCTGCAGGTCGTGGAAACCTGCACCGAGACCAGGGTTCTGTGGGGACATGTCTTCCAGAACTTCCCCACCTGCTCCTGTCCTGCCGAATGTGCAGAGACAAAAGAGAAGTGTGACCCCCTCCAGGGTTGGAGGGTGTCCCCTGCAGATTATGTGTAGGGGGAGGAGTGGAACGCCCCCCCAGGTGTCCCTCAATGGAGATGGCTTAGTGGCCAGACATACCTCTCCACAAGGGACGATGGGCCCTGTGCAGCGACCCACACAGTATGTTCTATGCTGCAAGTTCAATTATTGTGAAAGAGAAAAAAAAGAAAAAAGAAAACTTCTCCATCTGAAAGGATAGGTGATAAGCATAAGGCCCAGGGCAGTGGTGGGTGGTGAGGTGGGGGTCTCCCTGCTTAATTGGCCAGCTCAAAAATGGCTTGAATTTGAATCTTAATAATATGCATATATATTCATTTTTATATTAACATAAGAAATAAAATATAATAGAAAATATTTACAATACCAATCAAATATCAATTAATTAGGAATAAAGATAAGAAAAAATCGGCAATACCCACATTTCTAAAAAAGAAGAAATAAATAAAGAGATACACCATGCTCCTGAGAGAGATCCAAGATAGGACAGCAGATAAACACTGTGCCTGCATCCTTCCGTGAACTCATTAAAAATAACTAAATTGTAGAACAATCAACCTGGAGAACCATCTGAAGTCCAGCCGAACAGAAACCCTATAACCAAAAATATAAAGAAGCCACACCGAGACTGGTAGGAGGGGCGGAGATGCAGAACAGGCCCCAAACCTCTCTGTGGCGGTTGACAATCAGGAGAAATACCTCCGCCACACAGCGTTTCCACAAGAGTGGGGAGGGACCCCAACTCCTCCACACCAAGCTCCGCAGCCCAGAGTACGTGCCGGGAAGAGGAGCCCCCATAACACCTGGCTGTGAAAAACAGTGGGGATTCCAACCGTCCAGGTGGGACGGAGGCAGCAGGAAACCCAGACATCCTCTTTGTTTAGTGTTTTTGTTTGTTTGTTTGTTTGTTTTTTGAGGGCAGTGTCACTGGCCCTCATATGTGGGACCCGAACCGGGGCCGCTGGCTTCCCAAGCCAGCGCTTAACCACCGCGCCACTCGGCTGGCCCCCAGACATCCTCTTAAACAGCCCACAAACAGACATGCCCGCTCACAGGCACTCACCTTGGTTGGGCTCCAGCAGAGGGACAGCGATTTGGAGGCCTTGGAGACATACGGGGCAAACTGAGGAGTGTGGCCTTGAGGGAGGCCTGGGGGACAGCTGGCATTTCCCTGTGAGGACACCTCCTCCCACGCAGCCGGCAGGTGGGCGCCATCTTCCCTGTGTTGAGCCCGCCCGCTACGCTTATGGCCAAATCTGAATCTGATTGGCTTGTTGAGCCCTGCTGCTTTAACCTGCTGACTCACTGGGACCTCGCCCCGCCCAACTCTCACACCGCTGGCAGCACTTTCTCCAGGAGCAGCCAGCCCCGTCTGCATTGCACTCTTTTGTGAAAAACTATCAGAGTCCATGAGCTCCAGGTGGCAGCAACTGGCCTCGGTGTGCTCTGAGACTTTTGCTGTTACTTCAGGCTCAAACCAGAGTCTACATTAACCTGATGACCAAAACACTTCTCTAGTGACTCCCTGAGACCCTGCCTCATCCAACTCATGTACCACATGAGGCTTTATCACCAGCTGAACCTTAAGGGAACTGGCAGGTGGCAGCAGGCCTCCAGGTGTCCTGGCTTGTTGCAGAGCTACCCTAGGCCCAGGTGCTGGTAGCAGCCATCCTTGGTTCGCAGTGTGGCCTCTCCCACAGGTCTGCAAGTTTAGCACAGGCAGCAAACAACCTGGATGCTTTGTAGTTCCTCCGAAGCAGCCCCCAGTCAGTCACAGGCAGTGGGTGACCTGGGCCTGCACTGAAGCCCCTGCTAAGAGGCCCCAGAACCAACGTACTTGGAGGTTGGCTTCAGACCACAGCAGAGCACTTCCGAGTTAGTCTCACAAGTGGTACACACAAGGGGTGGTCTCAAGAGGCATCAGAGCCCACTGGGGTGAATCCCACTCCATGGGGTAAGCCCCCCCACACAGCAGTCCATAAGCTATGCACATGGCCAAACCCCTTAGCCAGTCAGCCTGAGAGTCAATCCTGCCCACTGAGATGCCAACAGCAACCAAGACTCAACTATAACAGGAGGGCACACACAACACACACAAGGAACACTCCTGGAGCACCTGGCTCAGGTGACCAGGGAGACTGTGCCACTGGTTCCCACAGGACACCATACTTACTACATAAGGTCATCCGGCCAAGATTGGGGGACATAGCAGATCAATCTAATACACAGAAACAAACACAGAGAGGCAGCCAAAATGATGACACAAAAAAAATGTGCCCCAAATGAAAGAACAGGAGAAAAATCTAGAAAAAGATCTTAAAAAATGGAGGCAAACAACCTACCAGAGACAGAATTCAAAACAATGGCTATAAGGATGCTCAAGGCACTTAATGAGAGCTTCAACAAAGGCATAAAGCAGGACACAGAAACTGTAAAAAAAGAACCAGTCAGAAGTGAAGAATTCAAAAACTGAAATGAAGTATGCACTAGACAGAATCACCAGCAGACCAGATGAAGCAGAGGATCGAACCAGCAATTTGGAAGACAAGGCAGTAGAACAGCAAAAGGAAAAAAGAATTAAAAAAAAAATGAGGATAGTTTAAGGGGCCTCTGGGACAATGTGAAACAACAACATTCCCATCATAGGGGTACCAGAAGGAGAAGAGAGAAAGCAAGGGATTAAGAAGCTATTTGAAAAAATAATTACTGAAAACTTTCTTAACCTGGCAAAAAATAAATGAACATATAATTCCAGGAAGCACAGAGAGTCCCAAACAAGATGAATCCAAACAGGGCCACACCAAAATGCATTATAATTAGAATGGCAAACATTAAAGACAAAGAGAGAATCCTAAAAGCAGCAAGAGAAAGGCAACTACTAATTTATAAGGGAGCCCCCATAAAATGGTCGGCTGATTTTTCAACAGAAACTTTGCAGGCCAGAAGGGACTGGCACAAAATATTCAACATGATGAAAAGCAAGGACCTACAACCAAGGTTACTCTACCCAGCAAGGATATTATTTAAAATCAAAGGACAAGGGCCGGCCGAGTGGCTCAATTGGTTGAGTTCGCTCAAGAGTGTGAGCTGAGCTCCGAGCAACAGCTGTTCAATGCCCGGCCCGAGCTGAGCTGCCGTTGAGCTGCCAACAGGAGGCAGGATGGCTCAGGTAAAAATAAATAAATAAATAAATAAGTAAGTAAAATAAAATCAAAGGACAGATAAAGAGCCTCCCAGACAAGGAAATGCTAAACCAGTATTATGGTGGTGAATTTCTTCACCACCAAACCAGTATTGTAAGGATTGTTAGAGGGACTTCTTTAAGATAAAGAAAAAGAAAAATCAAGGGCCGGCCGAGTGGCTTGGGAAACCAGCGGCCCCGGTTCGGATCCCACGTGTGAGGGCCAGTAACATTGCCCTCAAAAAAAAAAAATTTTTTTTTAAAAGATAACAACGTTCCTGGGTTTAATTTCTTAGTTGTATTTTAAAAGGTCAGTTTTTCCTTAATGAATTTATAAAGCTAATATAATTCCAATCAAATTACTACAGGGGTATCAGGATTCACTTCAAATGTTCTTTTGGAAGATGAACGAACAAGAGACAAGACACTCTGAAGATATTTAAGTGTATTAAGAAGCTACAGTGAGAATGGCTCGTGCAGTCAGACAGGTTGCTGGAGGGATCCAGGGAGCTCAGAGTGAGTCCAAGCACAGCTGGGGGGGTCAGGAAATAAATCCGTTGTTTTGTGTGCATGTGGGGATGGATGGAGCCACCAAAAAATATTCAGGCTAGAGAAAAGGTATCAGTTGAAAACATGAAATAAAATGCCAAAATAAAGATGAATGCTTATATCACCTTGGGGTGGAGAGGAACTTTTTAAGTATAACAGGAAAAATGGAAACCATACAGAAGAGACCAACTGATATGACCTAATAATGCAAGACATTTGTATATAAAAATATCATAAAATACTAAAATGGATGTGACGACCTGAGGAAAATATTTGTGACATATATATGCGGATTATGTAAGAGTTACTGTCTTTGATATATAAAGAGAGCTCTCAAATCAATAAGAAACAGGCAAATATCTAAGTTAAAAAAAGCAACAGAGAAGAGAGAGTGATTTTCCTGAACGCTTTCCTCCACAGCGTCAGCATCAGGGACTGGAATCAGCACCTGTCACTGTCGACTGTGTGACTTTTGCATATTAAACTATAAAATGCATGATCTGTGCACAGGTGAGGAAGCCGGAGTTTCACACTGTTTATAAACGGACCACACAGGGAGTATCTTTGCGAAAGTGGGTCTTGGGGACAGCAGGTTAAATACAGGAAGCAGGTGTGTCATTGTGGCGTTCTCGGGGACCTTCGTGCAGTGACGCCACCAGGAACGCTCCTGTTGGGACAGCGGGCCTGCAGCCCTGTCCCCAGTGCTCCTGCGGCCGCTCCGGCCTGGCTGCTGTGGGGAAGGGGTGCCCTTGTGGGACCCAGTATCTTCAGGAATCTCCTCAACAGCTGGACACCGGGCAGTCACCAGTTCTGGCCAGGAGAGGGAGCTGTTTGGCCGTTTCTGGGGGCCCCACCTGCCTTTGCTTTTGTGCTTACACATGGTGTGGAAGGGTCTTATCTTTTTCCACTCACGTTGTCACGGTCACAGAGGGGCCTTGTGTGAGGTGGGCTCTGTGAGGTCACTGACAAGCCCCCAGGAGCACACCAAGGACAACAGGGCTGCCTGTCTCTCTCCATATTTAAAGCATCAGCTTCAGGGTTGGCTGAGAGGCGCATTGGTTAAGCGCTGGCTTGGGACGCCAGTGGCCCCGGTTCGGGTCCCACATATGAGGGCCATTGACACTGCCCTCAAAAAAAAGAAAAGTAATTCTATCTAAAGCATCAGCTTCAATTGTGGTCCGGTCAGAGAGTAGCAGGCTGAGTGTGGGGCGGGCAGAGGCTGGGGACAGATGGACAAGAGACCAAGGAGGTCCTGAGTGACCAGTGGCTCACACAGCAGTCCTCTCGGGGTCAGGCCCAATGAAAGGGCCAGTTTCTCTCCCAGTCCCACAGCTCTGTCTTTTGGAGAAGAATGAATGCTCACACTCACTCACTCGCTCACTCACCTGTGAAAGGGTTTCTGCGGGAGACTACGGAGTGGACCGGGCGGGACGGTGGCCAGGGAGGGCCGAGAGCGGCTCCGTAAACGCCTGCTTTGCAGGCTGCTGACAGTGCTGGGGCTTCCTTGGATCATGGCATGGGCCTGAGGAGCCTTAAATCAGCCTTGGGAAGTCTCGCCAGAGCGTGAATGGGAAGTGGCTCAGGTTGGGTCGGTCTCGGAAGTGGGCTAAATTGAGCTGTTTTGTGTTCTTGGGAGGGTTTGTTTGCTGGGACGTTTCCAAGGCTGGTCTACGCGTAATTCTAAGTGACTAGCGAACGCCCCCCTCTCTACGTCCCCTGCCCATACCTACCGCCCACCCCAAACCCCTGGCGGCCGCGCCGACAGCGTGCTGCAGTTTGCTTGTCCCGAATCACAATTCCTGTGGTCTCCCCTCCCTAGTAAACTCACCTTCTTGAGGTGGCCTGGGTTTTCTTCTTTATTTAGGTCAACAAACCCAACAGACATCACAGAACATCAGCACTCCCCACCCACGACCGTTAGGTGGTCATGTGACTGAAACTGGGACGGCTCACCACATTCCCTTCCCTTGCTGGGGCCATACACTCCGGATGGAGGACGGTGCTGATGGGTCTGGAAAAACACCATGTTCCCTTTCCCCAATTCCCCAACACTGTCCCCCTCCCCAATCTCCCAATCAAATCTTTAAAAAGAAAAGATTTTTAAAAATAAACTATTCAGACTATATATGAATATATATTATATATGACTATATATGAATATATATTATAGACTATATATGAATATATATTACAGACTATATATAATATTATAGTCTGTAATATAATATTATATATATTATATTATATATATTATATTATAGTCTACATATAATATAATATATATACACTATATATGAATATATATTATAAATATTCCATGCTCATGGGTAGGAAGAATTAATATAGTTATAATGTCCACACTACCCAAAGCCATCTACAGATTTAATACAATCCCTATCAAAGTTCCAATGGCATTTTTCACAGAAGTAGAAAAACAATCCTAAAATTTGTGTGGAACCACAAAAAAAATCTCGACTAGCCAAAGCATCCTGAGAAAGAAGAACAAAGCTGGAGGCATCACGCGTCCCGGTTTCAAATTATACTACAAGGCTATAGTAATCAAAACAGTATGGTATGGGCATAAAAACAAACCATGGAACAGAATAGAGAACCCAAAAATAAACCCACGCCTATGTGATCAATTAATTTACGACAGAGCAGCCAGAAATATACATTGGGGAAGGGTGTCTCTTCAGTAAAGTGTTGGGAAAACTGGGGAGCCACACGCAAAAAAATAAAATTAGACCACTATCTTACACCAAACACAAAAATTCACACAGTATGGATTAAAGATTTGAATGTAAGACCTGAAACCATAAAAGTCCTAGAAGAAAACATATATGGTAAACATATTGTTGTAAGCCTTGGTGATGACTTTTTAAAATCTGACTCGAAAAGCAAAAGCAACAAAAGCAAAAGTACACAAATGGGACTACGTCAAATGAAAAATCTTCTCACAGCAAAGAAACCATCAACAAAATAAAAAAGCAACCTCCTAAAAGGGAGAAGATATTTGCAAATCATATATCTGATGAGAGACTAATATCCAAAATACATAAAGAGCTCAATGGCAAAAAAACCCCACAAACAATCCAATTAAAACTGGACAGAAGATCTGAATAGACATTTTTCCAAAGAGGACACACAGATGGCCAGCAGACATATGAAAAGATGCTCAATGTCACTCATCATCAGAGACATGCGAGTTGAAACCACAATGAGATGTCTGTCGCCTCACTCCTGTCAGAATGGCATCACCAATAAATCAACAAACAACAAGTGTTGGTGAGGCTGTGGAGAGAAGGGGACCCTGGTGCACTCTTGGTGGGATTGCAGATTCATGCAGCCACTATGGAAACCAGTGTGGAGGGTTCTCAAAAAATAAAAACAGAACTACGCCACTTCTGGGTATTTATCTGAAGAAAATTAAAACACTGATTTGAAAAGATATACTCATCTCTATGTTCATTGCAGCATTATTTACAATAGCCAAATGTCCATCAATAAATGATTGGATAAAGAAGAGGTGGTACACAGATACAATGGAATATTACTCAGCCGTAAAAAGAAGGAAATATTGCAAATTGCGACAACGTGGATGAACCTAGAGGGCATTATGCTAAGTGAAACAAGTCAGACAGAGAGAGAAAAATACCATATGACACCACTTATTTGTGGAATCTAAAAAAACACAAAACAAAACCCTGAGCTTGTAGATACAGAGAACAGATAACTGGTTGCCAGAGGTGGGGTGGGGGGTGGCAGAATGTGTACAGGGGGTGAAAGGATACAAAGCTCCAGCGGTAAAATAAATCAGTCATGGGGTGCAATGTGCAGCGTGGTGACTGCAGTTAAAAACACTATATTGCAAGAAAACCTATTTTAGAGCAGTTTTATATTTCCAGTTAATTTGCAAAGCCAGTCCAGAGTTCCCAAGAACCCCGCAGTTTCCCGTTAATTGAATCTGTTGCTCTGAGGCGTTGGTTACAACTAATGAACCAGTGCTGACACGTTGTTATACCTAAGCGAAAGGCGCCCTCCGCTGTCCCCTAAGGCCCCTGTCCTCTCCCAGATCCCACTGATCATTCCTCATCGTGTCTCCTGGGGCTCCCTTCTGCCATGAGTTTTTCAGACTTTCTTTGCTTTTAATGACCTTGACAGTTTGAAGGAATACTGGAATTTCCCGAGGCTTTTCCCATGGGTGGTGGTGGAGGTCACAGGTTGTTGGGAAAAACCTGCACCCTATCCAGGGCACCCAGTGTCCGCCTAAGGTATCACTGTTGATATTGGCCTATCCCCTGGGGGAGGTCTCAGGTGTCTCACCCCACCTCACACGGCATTCTTCACGGGGAAGTCACCAGGCCCAGCCCACACCCAGGTGGGGACACCCAGCCCACTTGGTCCAGCACTGTATCTGGCCATCGGGTACAGCCCCTGCCAAGTGGCGCAGCCCTGAGTCCCCCAACCAGGCCCCAAGTGACCCCGTTCCCAAACCCTCCCTCCACCGCCCCACCGACTGTCCGTTCGCCCATCCCACAGCAGTAAATGCCCCCTGGCTCCTTTTTCCTCACCTCCACCCCACCGTGGACACCCCACCAGCTCCCTGAGCCCGATGAGCTCCCCGGCCTGCCCCCTGCCCCTCCTGCCCAGCCCCCAGCGCCGCCCTCCCCCACCGAGCTCCCCTGCTGAGCCCTGACCCCCCCACCTCCACTCCATCCCTCACTCAACGCCCCTCTACTGACCCTTCACCCTTCCACCCAACACCCCTCCCACGCAGGGCTGCACGCCGGCCCCACCCTGCCGCCCCCGCACGCCTGGGGGACCTGCGCCCCCTCCCGCAGTGCTGCTGAGCCGCCTGCACCTGGTGGCCCCGTCCGTCCACCCGGGGTGTCTCCTGCTGGCTCCTGGGAGGCCCGGTGCCCTGGTCCCATGGCCATCTCCTCCCCGGGGATCCTGAACCTGGAGGCCCGGGACCCTGACCCGGCCGGGTCCCTGGGCGAGGAGTCATGGCAGCCGCCCCGTGAACTCAGTGAGGCTTTCTCCTCCTCCCCAGCCCTCTGCCTAGGGTCTGGGGGACACTGTCGGCGGCGAGGGCACGGGGGTGGCCGAGGGGCCCGCCGCTGCGGGTGGGCGCAGATGGAGGCAGGAGTGGCAGTGGGCCCGTCCTCAGCCTCTGCGAGCCCCCTGCCCTCCCCTCTGGAAGGGAGACCGCCTGCCCTTAAACCGCGGCAGGGGCCTCCTGGGCCACGGGCCACACCGAGACCCTCTCCAGGGTGGCGCGGACCAGCCGTCCTGCCAGGAGGACCCGCCTTCTGCATGGGGAGGAGGTGGGCGGGGGCCGAGCTGGTGGGCCCGGGGCTCTCAGGCAGGAGCCATCTCCTCCCTCTGTTTACCGGTGTCCTGTCTCCTGGGCGGCGTCCCCATGGTGGCTGCGTCAGTGCTGGACCCAGATGCCGAGTGCAGCATGGATGTCATCCTGGTGGGCTCCAGCCAGCTGTCGTCCCCCCATTCGCCAGGGCTCTGCAGAGGTGAGGGCCCACTCGGTTAGTGGGCCCATCACTTAGGATGCCAACCCCAGGCCTGGGCAGCACCTAGGAATGTTCACACATCATTCAGATGCCTGGCAGGGCCAGGCGGGCTCCCCACCCCGAACCCCCACACCCACTCCCCGCCCCGCAAGCCTTCCCCAAGCCTGGATGTTTAACACGCCAGGAAACGCGGCAGAGGGGGTGATGGTGGGGTCCTCTGCCTCCTGTGACTTCAGAAGACCAACTGTGACGTGCTTTTCCGCCGTGTTTAAATGGCAGATGGGCAGAAGGCAGGGTCCACTGCTCAATTTCTTTTCCAGATCTTATCCCATACGAAGTCAAGGTTAACCAGCGAGACATAGAAGGTGAGAGGTCGCAAGCCTGCCCCCGCCCAGGTAAAGGGGGATGTCAGCCAGCTCTGGAAAGGCGTGCTGCAGCCTCACATGGGCATCCGTCCCTGGAAGGGGACAGCGACACCGCAGCTGCCCTGCTCATCTCCCCTCCACAGGCCCTGCCCCAAGGCTCGCTTAAGGTGTACGGTTCAGTGTCTTTTAGGATGTTCACAGAGTTGTGCCACCATCCCTACAATCTAATTTGAGGACATTTCTATCACCTCCCCTCCAGAGAAACTCCATGGCCATGCCACTCTCCATTCCATACCACCCCCTTCTTTCCACATTAGGCAACCATAGCTCTACTTTCACTATGGGTTTGCCTGTTCTGGATGTCTGGGCTTTCCATACGCATTTTAGGATCAGCTTGTCAATTTCTGCAAAAAAGTTAAAAAGCCCACTCTGGGCCAGTGGGGGAGGTGTGCCAGTTTAACGATACGCAGCCTTCTGACGCAGGAATCCGGGACACCTTATCATTCACTTAGCTCTTAATCTCTTTCATCGGGGCTCTGCGGCTTTCAGGGCATGGGCCTTGCACTTTCTTTGTTAAATTCATCCCCAAGCTTGTTGCTCTGCTTGAGGGTGTCGTGCCACACACTGCCCTTTGGCTGTGCCCCGTAGACCTGTGCATCTGCTGCGGAAGTTTCCAGGTGTACACTGAGCACCCTCTGTTTGAGGGAGGGATGTGTGCCCCGTGCAAGGTAAGCAGGGAGGTGAGGGGCGGTCGCCAGGCCTCCGCGGGAGCAGGGGAGCAGCGGCCGGCTTTGTCCCTCCCCAAGGACAGGTTCCTGGACTGCTTCTTCTTGTACGACGTCGACGGGTACCAGTCCTACTGCGCCATCTGCTGTGCAGGCAAAACGCTGCTCATCTGCGAAAACCCCGACTGCACCCGGTGAGGCGCGGAGCTCCCAGGCGGGGTTGGCTGAGGGCCCAGGAAGTTTCCATCCGTCTCAGCCATGCATTCCGGAGTGCGAGGGACTTCCCCCCAAAAGGGCTTCCTCCGAAGCTTTCAGCTCCCATCTCAAAAGTTTCACCTGGGGTAGAGCGATGACAGCGGCAGGTGGGACGTCCAAACACCTGCATTTCCAGTTTTTCTTTCTGTGATTCTTACTGCCGAGTCGTAGCTCCCTCAGGATGTAGGGCAGTGAGGGAAGCCCTGCGCCCTGGGGCTGCTGGTCATGGCCAGGGGCTGGGTGGGGGGCGAGCGACGGGCAGGGGGCTTGCATTCCGCGCTGCATGCCAGCACAAGCGCCATCCATGGGCCCTCCCCTCAGCCCTGGGCCAGCCTCCTCCCCACACCTGCCCTGCCAGCTGAATTTGCTGGGAGACCTTAATAGTTTCCACAGGTCACGGTTAGGGGCAGACAGGTGGCTTAGGGGGTCTTGAAATCTGTCATAAACAGCCTGCTGTCTTCTGCAGATCACGTGGTGTCTGTCGCTCTGGGTTCCTAAGGGGGGCTGGGCCCCCTTCCCTGGTCCACAGCCTCACCTTCCCACCGCATGAGACGCTGATGGCCACGGCCAGCTGTGTCCCCTCCTGTGAGCCGGGTCTGGCTTCCATCGCGGCCAGACGCGGTTTTCCCTGGCGGCTGACGGAGGCCATGTCACCTCGGCCGCCGGTTTCCTGCTTCCTTCTAGGTGCTACTGCTTCGAGTGCGTGGATGCCCTGGCAGGCCCCGGGACCTCGGGGAAGGTCCAGGCCATGAATAACTGGGTGTGCTTCCTGTGCCGGCCCTTCTCCCGCCTTGGGCTGCTCCAGCCGAGGCCCAAGTGGCGGGGGCGGCTGAAGGCCCTCTATGACCAGGAGTCGGTAAGGGGCCTCTCAGAGGAGGCGGGCGGCGGGGCCCAGCTTTGCTGCTCCCCCTGGTGGCTGGTTGCAAAACACCCACCTGTGCAGGTACACAGCACAGGCGGCGCTGTTCAACCAATGCGCTTTTCTTGTCCTCCTCTTTGACGGCGGGCCCACCACGTGGTCTCTCTCTCTCTCTCTTTTTTAAAAGATTTTATTGGGGAATCGAGGGAGGGAAACAACATTGGGGAACTGGGGAAGGGGAACAGACAAGTTGCTGTCCTTTCGTTCTTCAGTCTAGTTGTGGAGGATGTTGCTTCACTGGCCCATGTTGGTATCGTCATTGTGCTCTTCCTGGACGAGGCAGATCAGTTGCCGGCCTTTGGATGTCGCTCACCGCAGCTCTTGGCAGCTCTTACCGGCTGCCGGCTGCTCACGCTGGCTGCTGGCCACTCACTGTAGCCTGTGGCAGCCCACTGCAGCAGGGGCTGCAGCTATGCCGTCCCCGGGGACTCACAGCAGCCCAGCTCCAGGTGGAGCTGTTGTTCACCATCTTAGCTGTAGAGGGCAGTGTCACTGGCCCTCATGTGGGATCCAAACTGTGGCCCTGCTGCTCAGAGCTGGCATCCCAAGCCAACTCCTAATCAATGTGCCACTCAGCCGGCCTACGTGGTCTCTTTTTTGAATTAGTTGCGCATGGTGGTTTTGTTTGTTCCAAGCCTGGGATTGAGGCATTTGTTGCAGGTAGGAGAGGGTATGCCATCTTCTGGATGGTAGAGATATGGCATTATGTCCAGCAAGTGGGAGTGGACACCTGGGCAGGCAGCATGGATGCAGGGCCTCCTGAGCGTCCAGGCCAGGAGCCAGGAGCTAGGCAGGAGCCATGGGCTCATCAAAGTGGGATGAATTGTGTCCCTGAAAAGATCTGTCCAAGTCCTGACCCCTGGTACCTGTGAACGTGACATGTTTTGGGAAGAGGGTCTTTGCTGATGTAATTGCATTAAGAGTCTCGAGATGAGGTCATCCTGGACCAAGTGGGCCTGAAATGCTGTGACTGGTGTCATATGAGAAAGGACAGGTGACTGGGAGACAGAGACACAGGGAGGATGGCCAGGTGACGACGGGGGAGAGGTTGGAGCCCAGGGAGTGCTGGACGTCCCACCTGGAGAAGCTGGCGAGAGGCCTGGGACAGAGCCCCCTCAGGACTTCAGGCTTTCTGAATAAACTTGTGGTTTTAGGCCACAGTTTATTTCCATTTGTGGTGGTTACCCCGGAAAACTAAGACAGAAGGGCGAGAGTGCTCGGAGAGCAAGCAGAGGACAGCAGGGGCTGAGGGACACGCAGCAGGGGCACACGGCATTGCCGGGCCCACCCGTGGGGCACACAGGCGGACGTGCCGTTCCAGTCTCCCTGACACTGGGAGTGTGGACGTGTTCACAACCTGTGCAGGCGTCTTTATGGTGGGTTTGGAAAAGAGGCTCCAAGCCTTCTTCCGGGGCCAGTTAATGGCAGAGACCGTCCGTCTCAGTGTGGAGGGACCCGTGCTTGCACAATGTAGGAGTTTCACTTCGAAAGAGAATGAAGTTGACATTCAGAAATCGCAGTGATGCCAGCCCTGTGCCAGGCACACAGGGCACCGCTCTGCTCCTGTGGCTGCAGCGAGGGGACAGAGCTGTGACTGTGCTGGACGGCCCTGCCCGCCGCCCCCGCCCACCTCCTCCTCAGCCAGGGCCGCCTGCCCCCCACTGCCTTGCTCATTCACTCACCGCCTGGGCTGGTACTGTCCCAAATCTCGAGCCCGGAGGACCCGTTGCTTTGTGGCCTGGAGTCTCCTGCTAGTCTCCAACTCAGGCAGCCCCCGCTCAGACCTGCTCTCCGTCAGCAGCTGGATATCTTGTTTGCTGGAGGCCAGGCATCCCCAAGGGCTACCTCCTGGGGCAGGGGCCCTGGGGGCTTGTTTCCCAAATGGACCAACCCAGTCTCTCCCTGAGTGTCCTGGAAGGGGTCGGCAGGCCTCACCCGCAGGCCTCGGCCCTGTGTGGCTCCGTCACGGCTCAGCGCCAGGCACAGGCTCTTGGCACAGGGGGTCTCCGTCCGCAGCCTGAAGGGCCTCCTGCTACATTCAGAGGCCCCCTGAGGAAGGAGGGGAGTGGGGCGAACCCCACTGCTGCCTGCTTTCAGAGTCCCCAGAAGCGAGGCCCTCCCCGAGAAACACAAAGGGAGTGTTTCCTCCCGGGATGGGCGTGTTTTCCTCCACAGCAGGAGAAGCCCCCGGGCCTGCCTGCCCTTGGCTAGAGACACCGGCCTGGGGGCGGGCAGGGTCCCAGGTGTGTCTGTTCATCAGGGAGACAGAGCCTGTGCTGGCCAGAAAGGGTCTCGAGGTGACACACGGGCTCCGTAACCACGTTGTCCTCAGAATGCCGTCTTCTTTTTTTTTTTTTTTAAATAAATAGAAGAGTCCCTTTGAGATGTATAAAATTGTCCCCATGTGGAAGAGAGAGCCAGTCCGGGTATTGTGCCTTTTTGGGGACATCAGGAATGGTGAGTGTGGTGATGTCCAGAGGGCTCACGCTGAAACTGCGCCTGTCCAGAGCGAGACCCACAGGGGACCCGGGTGTGGGGGTTAGAACGTCCCCAGCGTCACACTAGCTGAGTGTCTGGGGCAACTCCAGGCAGCTAGGGCTGAGGGTCATTTTTGGCGGGGGGGGAGGTGGCGGCTGTCGTGCAGCAGCCCTGGAGCTCACTTCTTCAGAAGATGGGCCTTGGAAAGAAAACACAGATGGTAGATATGAAGTGCTATTAGCGAGGGCCATGGGGCCAGGCTCTCTGCCCTTGGCCACTGAGCACTGAAGCCACGCAGCCCTGTCTGCTCCCCTGGCCACCTTGGATGGCTGCCCCTCCTGCCCAGGGCTCCCAGCACCCTCACGCCTGGTGCACCCTGGCCGCCACGTGCGGCAGTCCAGCCTTGATCAGGCGTTCGGCCCCCTGTGGACTCCAGGCTGACCCCCACCTGCTGGTGCCTTCCAAAACTGTGGATTCTTCTGGGCCCAGCAGACTTGAGGAGTATCTATGAAAATACCCCTTAGTCCGGGGCCAGAGGGAATCGGGGACCCGCCCCACTTTCGGCACTGTGCTGCGTGCCCGTGCAGTGTGGTCACAGTGGCTCATGCGTCACATCACAGACAAGGGGCCTGAGACTCGCCCAGAGTCAGCACTTCTTGAGCTGAAGGGACCAGGAGTCAGACCGTGGCTGCCCGGCCTTCATCTCCCGCCAAGGACACACCCCTGAGTCCCATTTGTAAGGTCCTTTCTGGGCTCGGCTTCCCATCCCCTGGCCAGACTCTCAAGTCCATAACCAGGGTCCAGCAGCCCACCCGCCGTGTCACACAGCCTGGCTGGGTGACATCAGCATGGGCTCCGTTGCCCGCCCCCGCAGATTTCCTAACCCAGAGCGTGACATCAACCCGGGAATGCTGGTTTCGCAACAAATTGATTGCCTTTCTCAAATCTATACTCGGAGGAGTTTGCTCGGTCAGCCTCTAACATGGCAAATGCCTTCATCCTCAGTCCCAGACATGGAAGGACAAGGCTTGCTCCTCATGACAGATGGGTTTTCTGGTCAGTTGTTGGCCTTTTGATTCCATTTGGGGTCAAAGTCAACACTAGGCCTTCCGTGTCCTTATTTCTCCCCACCCAGAGCTGACGAGTTTGGGCTTTTTGGAAGATGGTTCTGATACAGACAGACTGAAGCATCTGGATGATGTCACCAACATAGTGAGGAGGGATGTAAGTACAGCCTGCTTGTCCAGACGCCAAGATGACCGCAGATGTGCAGGCAGTCCCAAGGGGGCTGCCGTGGAATGGGGGTGGGGCAGCTCCGGCCCCAGTGAGGACGGGCATGGGGCGGTCTCGCAGGACCAGGCGCCCGCTGGCTCCGTCGCTGGCTGCGCACCCCACAATGGGAGAGATGACGGGGCATTTTCGTGGCCCCCATGCTGTCCACAGCCCAGGGAAGATCGATCTGCCCAACCTGCTGCCTGACCTGTTGAACCCCAGGGGGCCATTGCCACTACCTGTGATGGTGCTGCCCACCCTCCCCGTAACGGAAAAGTGCTGCGTCTTCAGCTCAACAAGCCCTGACTGAAAAAAATCCTTTGAACCATGTCATGAAATGTCCTGGCTCCCCGTTTTTTTTTTTTTAAGGGCAGTGTCCCTGGCCCTCATACGTGGGACCGAACCGGGGCCGCTGGCTTCCGAAGCCAGCGCTAACCCCCGCGCCCTCGGCCGGCCCTGTCCGGGCTCCCTTGAAGGTCAACTCCAGCTACCTTGGAATGTGGCCGTGGGGGACGTGCTTAAAACGGCTCACCAGAGCCCAGCTTGACCTCCAACTCTTCACGGCAAATGCAGAAAAGGGCCGGAAGTGACCTTCTGGTGGCCTCGGGGCAGGAGGACCCTGTTCTCTCGCTGGCCCCCATGCTGGCACACAGCATAGCAATCTTGGGCAGAGGGTCTCTGGGGCAGGAAGCGCAGCTTTGCAGGGGGAGGGGGAGACAAGGAAAGGTCTGGCCTTGGGGTGCACTCCGCCGACCTGGGTGCTGGCCAGGGCCCCACAGCTTTGCTTCCCATCTGGCTGGAGCCCGGGTCCAAGGGTCCAGCGGCCCTCGCTGGCTGAGTCAGAGAAGCCCACATCCATCGTCCCAGCAGGGCCTCCCCTGCCCTGCACCCAGGACAGGGCTCTTTGTGGGGAGGGCACGCCTCACGCTGCCCTCAGCCTGCACTTCATCACACGGGCCTCACACAAGACCCCACGCCCTGCCCTCGCCCCGGCCCTGCAGACGGGCCACCTGGCTGCAGGGATGGGGGTTGAAGGAGCTCTGGCCGTTTGTGTGGTAGCCCGCCGGGCCGCCAGCTCGGGGAGACCGGGGTTCCCTGTCAGACTCTGGTTCCCTGTCAGCTGCTTCACGCACAGCGCTCCCTGGGGGGTCACACCTGTGTCACACCAGGGGGAGGGGGTGCTTGTCTTAGACCAGCAGCCCACGCGCACCTCCTTTCCCCTGTCGGCACCTGTGCTGCAGTCAGTAAGCCGAGAGACCAGGGGCCAGATGCCACCAGGAGCTGCTGTGACATGGAGAACGCGCAGCAGGGGGCTGTGAGGCTCAGGGCCTTAACTCCGGACGCAGACCCTTGTTAAGTGACTTGGGGCAGCAGGGCCCGCTCTGGAGGGTGCTGTCAGGACACCAGAAGCCAGTTGTCAGGGCTCCTCACTAATTTTTTTAAAGAATGCCACGGGCTAGACATGTCATTAAGCAGGGCCCCTCCCGTCCATCGCCCAGGAGAGGGCACTGGGTCACTTCTGTGGTTGCAGAGCACGCTTTCTGGCCTCCGCTCGGGGACTGAGTGATCGCGTCTCGTGCCCCAGCTTGGCCATGGAGTGACCGGCTGACCTTGGCCGCGGTGTGCGCACCGCTTCTGCGCCTCGCGGTCGGCTTCCAGCTGCGAGCTGCTGGCTGTCACGTCACGGGACGCATTCCGTACTTTCTGTGGCACACAAAGTCCGCGCGAATCCTGGGGGGGTCAGTGTGCCCACCTTCTCAGAGCGGTTCTGTAGGACGACGCCTGCCACAAAGCGGTCACCTCGGATTCCCAGCTTTGAGGAGGAAGGCATCTCCTCAGACGGCGATAGCCAGCTCCGAGCTCCCCAAGGCCAGTGGCGACTGATAAGGCCACTGGTGGGGCTGACCCAGTGGGCCTCACGCCCGCTGCTGTCCCCAGAGTCCTGTGAGCCAACTGGGTCAGCCTCGGCGTGAATCAATGGCTAGACGTACGAGGTGCCACCACTTGGCACACAGAGCCAGGCGCCTGCGCCGTGTGCCCTCCAGTGTCCCCTGTCCTGCAGGTGGAGCGCTGGGGCCCGTTTGACCTTGTGTACGGCTGCACGCCCCACCTCGACCAGGCCTGTGACCGACCTCCAGGTAAGACAGCCCCATCTCCCCCGTCCTGGGCCCTCTCGCCCCACCTCCTGGCCCAGCCCTCCTCAGGGACGGCAGAAATTGCAAATTGCTGGTACTTTTATTTATTTATGTATTTATTGAGGGCAGTGTCACTGGCCCTCATATGTGGGACCTGAACCAGGGCCGCTGGCTTCCCAAGCCAGCGCTGAACCACCGCGCCCCTCGGCCGGCCCGCCGGTACTTTTCAAAAGCACCTTTTTGCGGATTGCTGGCGTACACACTGTCCACGTTCAACGAGTGCGGTGTGCGGGTTCTGCCATGTCTCCCACGACGCGGAAACACCCTGCCTGGCGGCCACGCAGAGCTTGGTCCTCCAAAGTTACCTCCAGCTGAGCCCCAGTCCTGCCCTCGCATCCGGTCCCTGCGCCGCCCAGCAGACCCGACGAGCCGGCGATTGGTCCGCAGGCTGGAGCCTGTTCCAGTTCCACCGCATCCTGCAGTACGCGAGGCCCCGGCCCCGCCACCCTCGGCCCTTCTTCTGGATGTTCGTGGACAACCTGCGGATGAGCGAGGACGACCGCTCGGTGGCCACACGCTTCCTGGAGGTGTGTGCAGGCGGGGTGTTGGGGTGCTGGCCAGGAGGCCGCCCCGGGGACACTCAGGCCATTCCAGGGGGTAGCAGGTCAGATACCAACCCGAGGCCTTGGTTTGCAGGGCCCATGAAGGTCACTCTCTGCCACAAGGGCCTTAGAGGGTGACCCCTTCATGCCACGCTCAGGGTACCCCACCACGGGGCTCCCCGTCTGCACACATGCACACATGTGCACACGACACACCACCACACACAGTGGCTGAGGCCCATGGGCACTGTGGGGGGCAGAGGTCATTGCCAAGCTGCCCTGACCCACCGCCGCTGTCCCCACCCACAGACGGACCCGGTGACCATCCAGGATGCCTGCAGCAGAGGCGGCCAGGACGCTGTGCTCGTGTGGAGCAACATCCCGGCTGTGAGGAGGTATTTCCTGCGCCCTCCAGTCCGTGGGCGCGTGCAGGGACCCTGGCCCAGGGAGGAGACAGGGGTCTGAGGGGACAGCCATGCTGTGGACAGCCTCTGTGCCCAGGCTGTGTCTGGTGGGCCTTTGAAACTACCCCCCAATTCTGGGCATGCTCAAGGGCAGGAAGGACCCCTCCACTTCAGGGACCTTGTCCCAGAGGTTAGGCTAATGTCAGGAGCGCCTCTCCGCAGGACTTTGCAAGCTTCCCTGCATCCTGAGAAGAAAGTTCCAGCCTCTGGCCACGAGCCACACAGCCTCGGGTCCGGGCCTCGCACCCCTCCCCCGCCTCCTGCAGCACAGCCCACCCTACACCCATCCACACTCACTGACACGTCATCACATGCTCACACAAGCCACTCACACTCACTTCACACTCGCTTACACGCCCACAACGCACTGTGGCGGCCGCACAGGACTTCTCTCTCGGAACGGCTGGCCTTGGGCTTTCCTGTGTCCCCCTCCTTGGCTGCTGGACATTCTCTGACTGACCGTTCTCATGACCAGTCTCTCTGCCTGCACCCCGCCCCCACACTTTCACACCCCAAGTCCGGCAAACCACAGGCCTCAGGCAGCCTTTCTGCTCCAGGACATCTGCCCTGGCCGGCTCCCCCCTGCTCCCCTGCCCTGCACGGTCCTTTGTGAGCCGTGGACAGCTGGGTCCTGTCTCCTCCCCACGGGGCCCCTCGCCAGGCCCACACCTGGGATTCGCGACAGGTGGGCTAAGGTGAGGCAGCGTTCCAGGACGCTTCCTCCTCGGAGGCCTGGATGGCCATTCTGTGGGCAGCCCCTTACGTTTACCACCCTCCCCTGCCCCCACTTGGTTCCCAGAGACGAAGGGCGGTCGCCTAGGCGTCTGCTGTCTTCCTAGTGAGGACAGACACCCAGGCTTACAGGGAGCCACTGCCTGCTGAGATGCTGGGCAGCGGCCTCTGGGCGGTCGGGCTGCCCCAGGTGGTGCAGGGGTGCCGGTGAGGGACCTGCTTGTCTCTGCCGCCTCATTTGTGGTCTTCGCCTCCCAAAGGAAGCCCAGGAATGTTCCCTGACTTCGGCTGGGTGCCTGGGAGCATGAGATAGGGCTGCCGGGCGCATGTCCATGGGGCCTTGAGTCCCACGGGCTGCATCAAATTGCAAGTTGGGGGTCCCACGCTCTCCTCACCCGCCTGCCCCGCATGTAGGGCCTGAAGCACGGGCCACCACAGGACCCTGCGGACGGCTCTGAGTCTTGGGAATGAGTGCAATGTGGTTTGTCCAGCCTTTGCCCTAAATCCTCCCCTTCGCTGTGGGCTTGCTCCGTGATGGCTGCTTCTCACTGAAAGGGGCACCCTCCCAGCTGGGCCTAGGGTCTGCCCTCTGTCTGTTTCTCACAGGCCAGCTCCTCCCTGGGGGAAGCCGGAGGTGTGGGGCCCATCTACCACCCGGGACATGGACATTCTGGCCTCTTCTAAGGGCGTTTCACTGAGAGGCCTCTGCGCTGTCTGGCGAGGCTGGCACCAGCCGCCCTCGGCCTCCCTGGCCTGGGGCGCGTGGCGCTCCACTAACGCGCTTCCTTTCCTCCACAGCAGGCATTCGGGCCTGGTGCCTCAAGAGGAATTGTCCCTGCTGGCTCGGGACAGGCAGAGAGCAATGTCCCCCACCCCGGGGTCAGCCACGCTGGTGAAAAACTGTTTTCTCCCCCTGAGAGAATATTTCAAGTATTTTTCAGTGGGACTCACTTCCTCTTCATAAATGAGTCATTATACCGTTAAAAAAAAAAAGAAGACTTTTCTTAGAACAAAAACAACATTCCTGATGTCTCCTTTTCCTTCTTCAAATTATTATTTTATTTGCTTGACTTCAGACTTCCCATGGCTGCTACTGAGCCACCTTCCCTTTGCTCTGGAGATGCAGCCCCCCCCCCCATGCCCTTTCAAGGGAGGGGGTGAAGCGCCTGGCGTCAAACCAGGGACAAGACCCTGAATGTCACGGTGTGTAGTGTGTTGCTGAAACGTTTGTGTGTGCTGGTTGAGAAGTTAAAAATACACTTATGATGAGAGTTGGTCGTTTTTGGTGTTTTGATGTATAAGCACAGTACTTTATTCTGTGGGACACAAGAGTGTGGGTGAGAAAGTCGAGCAGGACACACTTTTACAAGCGCGTGTCACACAAGCTCCGCATGTGCACGGAGTGAAGCCGTCAAGTGACGGCCATGGGCTGTGACAGTTAAAACCACTCACCCTCATGACAGCCACACGGGATACCTCAAACCTGTGCAAAGCATAGAATTTCAAGCTTGGTGAACACAGGGAGAACGGACCAAGTAAGAGCACAGAGGCCAAGGTTGATGCACTTGCAAAGCGTGTGACTCCCTGTTCACACTGGGCTCCCGAGGGCAAACCCTCAGAAAGCATCAACGGAGCCGCCTTCCGCACATGGAGCAAATCCCAGAGGGATCTTTCCAGATTAGCCACAAACCCCAAAGCGATCCAGACTGAGATCAATAAACACTCGACTCGTCCTGGACCTGATCGCCGGGGCCTGGGAGCCCTCAGGCCCAGGGCTGGTGCTGTTAGTGGTGTGTAAGATGCTTTGTGGGAAAAGGTGAGGCTGAAATTGGACCTTTTGAAGGTTTGTTTAAAAATATCCTGACATAGAAGTTTGATGGTTAATTTTATGTGTCAACTAGGCTGGACCAGGGCACCCAGACATTTGTTCCAACATTATTCTGGATACTTCCAAGAAGGTGTTTTTTGGATGAGATTAACACACTTACACTGGTGGACTCTGAGTGAAGGAGATTCCCCTCCATAATGTGGGTGGGTGCTATCGTCTAAATGTCTGTATCCCCCACAAAGTCGTATGTTCCCATCCTCCGCCCCCTCCCCCCAAGGTGATGGTGTGAGGCGGTGAGGCCTTTGGGAGGTCACTCCAGAGCAGGATCAGGGTCCCAATCAGAGACCCCCGCGAGCTCCCTGCCCCTTCTGACATGTGAGTTGCGCCAGCAGGAAGAGACCCCCGCCTGACCGTGCTGGCACCCAGATCTCACTTCCGGCCCCTAGAGCTGTGAGAACACATTCCGGTTGTTTATAAGCCCCGTGTGCGGTATTGTCATAGCAGCCCGATGGGACCGAGGCCGCGGGCCTTGCCCCAGCCACTGGAGGCCTGGCTGGAGTGCAGGCTGCCCGGCCCCGGCCCGCCTGCGGGCTCACCCTCCGGCGCGCCCCTGCGTCTCCAGCCTGCGGGCTCACTCTCCGGCGCGCCCCTGCGTCTCCCGCCTGCGGGCTCACCCTCCGGCGCGCCCCTGCGTCTCCAGCCTGCGGGCTCACCCTCTGGCGCGCCCCTGCGTCTCCCGCCTGCGGGCTCACTCTCCGGCGCGCCCCTGCGTCTCCAGCCCTGCCCCTGCGGATTTGGGATTTATCAGCCTCCATAACCGCACGAGCCACTTTCTTGAAGTAAATTCTCTACGTCCTGTTGCATGTTTCCCTGGAGAGCCCTGACAGATGCAAACGTTTTCATCAAATCAATGTGAATCTTCTCCTCTGGGCCGAGGCCACAGGTCCCATGTCCAGGGGCTAGTTTAGCAAGACCTGTCGTGACACCAAGGGTCTGGCAGCCCCAGAAACATGGAGGGACGTGGGCACAGGTGCATCCAATCAGGAAGACCTTCCTGGGAGGCCAAGCTCTGGATCCAAGCTGACCACAGACGTGTGCTCATGGCCGCAGCTGATGGGATAGGGCCTGGTGACGCTGTGCACTGGCATGCTGACTCCAGGTGCTGCCACCCAAGGTAACCGATGCTGTGGCCCAACCTAAGTAGTGTCCCCTTTCCATCAGGCTGGTCCCAAGCAGGGGCCACAGCCACTCAGAACAGTTTTCCACCTTCAGTTCTCTGCCCAACACCTGCAGATTCCCCCTCTAAGTATTTAAATGCCATCCGCAGAACCCCCACCACCCTGTCTGGGACTCCCTGTGGTTGGCTGAATAATAATGACCCCCAAAGGATGTCCCTGTCTTAATTCCTGAAACCTGTGAATGTCATCTCATATGGCAAAAAGGACTTGACGTGATGAAATCAAGATGGGACATTGTCCTGGGTTCTCCCGGTGGGACCTAAATGTGGTCAGGAGGGACCTTATGGGGACAGGCAGAGGGAGATGTGGGCTCCTAGAGCTGAGGAGGCCGTGACCAATGAGACGGAGTGAGCAGCTTCGAGCCAGGGGATGCCGGGGAGGGCCCGCCAGGAGGGGAGAGGCTAGGCCCTCCCCTAGGGCCCCGGAGGAGCGCGGGTTGCAGACTCCCAGCCTGCAGAGCTTCCCGAAAATGCATTCTGTTGCTTTAAGTCACCAGGCTTGCGGTCATTAGTTACAGCAGCCACAGGTGCCCTGAGAGAAAAGATGGGCTTCCCGGGAGCAGGGTCATCCGCTGACGCCTGTGATGTCACAGGCACGTGGCTGGTGGGGCCCTCAGGGACCTGCTGTGGGACAGCTGAGAGGGAGCCTAGGTTTCCGGCATCACAGTGCACCTTCTTGCTTCCACACCTGCACCCAGAGCTTCGAGTGCCCAGCACAGATGCAACCCCTCCGTGGTCCCCTGGTTGGCCCAGATAGTCCTGGAGGGGGCTGCTCCCTCCACACCTTCCACTGCCTGAGAAATGTCCCTGCAGGAAGCGTGTGGAGTGTAGGTCTGTTTTTTCATTTTTCTTAGAACTCTCGCTGTTTGTAACCCAACTGCGGCACTAGTGTGAGTGCTTTCTGTGTATTAAGTCACGAGAACCACGCATTAACTCAGCTGTGTTATGAGGAAGACGACGTAACTCTCGCCACTTCCCAAAAGGGAAAATGCAGGCACAAAGGGGTCACATAACTTGCCCGAGGTCACTCAGCTCCTGAGGGTCAGAGCTGGGATTGGAACCCAGCATGCACTTCTCAGGCTGAGGTTCCTGGGCTTCGTCTTGGTTTTACTCCTGGGGGTGCCCCTCCACTGATGATCTCAGTCCTGCCTGGGTGTCCCCTTCCAGGCCAGCTGCACTCCCTGCCACTTCACTGCCTGCTCAATGAACAGTATGCTCCCCGGGGCCCAGAGTCCCTGCTCTTGGGTGGGCCTGGCGGCTCCCCCACCAGCCACAGCACCTTCAAACCCCCTGCCTCCCCTGCCCCCTGCTGCGGAGCCGTGCCCGGGTTGCTTGAAGGGCTGTGCTCCTGGCCGCACCTGACTGGGCCCCTTGCCTTCCCAACTCCACAAGGAGAGGATCCTCTCTGGGGAGACTTTAACCCGGGGTGGCTCGCCATTGTCCAGCACCCATTCCTCTCCAACAGTCTTTGAGATTGCATGTGGGGTCCACCACTCTCCACTCCGTATCCCTGAGAACAAGTGGGGATTCCCGAGGGAGTAAACCGGCAGCTAATCAGTGCAGCGCAGCCTTTCTCTGTCTGGTGGGAACGAGTCACGGGACTTGGGGCAGGGCGCACCTAGCCAGGCCTCCCTCCCCATCCGCAGGAATGCTGAGGCTGGCTCTACCCAAACGCGGGTCTCGGCCAGCTGCTGCCAACGCGTGGGCAGAGGAACCAAACCTTCGGCATCATCCCCCCTCCGCCCGGCTGGGCCTGGTAAGGTGCCCCCTCCGGGCGCCCGGCCACCTTTGTCGAAGCCCCGGCATTGGCCCGCACTGGTTTTCTGGTTCGGAGATGAGGTGCGCTCTGATTTGATTCGTGCCCACCCACTGCTGTCCTAGCCAAACTTTACCTTTCACCCGACCCTCGCCTCCCATCGGCTTCTCGACGCCCCTCTCCCCCAAGTTCGGATTGTTTGTGGCCTCACCGGACGCTTGAATGGAGACCTGGCCGGTCCCTGCCCTGCCCTCCCGGGTTAATAGGGCGGGTGGCCCCCGCGGGGCCTCCTTAAGTGCCCCACCCCAGGGCCGCAGCCTGACCGGGGGTGGGGCCCGGGCTTGAGGACCGCGCGCCCCCGGCCCCCGGGCAGCCAGCCTTCCAGTCCGTGTCTTTCGCGTCCTTGTGTTGCTGGCTCGCCCCCCACAAGAGTGGCCACTGCCACGGAGCAGGGGCTCTGCCTGTGTGAAAGCTTCCCACCCGGGCGCGCGCGGGGCCTGGCCAGCGACACAGCCTGAGGGTCCCCCCGGGCCCCGCTGCCCCCCGAAGGCGGGCCCCGGCCTCCGCATCAGCTCCGGCCACGGGACACAGCGTCCTGCCCGCTCCACGGGGACCGAGGCCTGCAGAGCCGAGCGGGGAGCGCGGGAGCCCGGGCCCCTCCTGGCGGCCTCGGCCCCCACGGCCCTCGCCTGCTGGCCCGACCCGCGGAGGGCAGAGGCGCGCTCTGCGGAGCCCTCCTGGACTCGACAGCAAGAGTGCGGGGCCCCGCGTGGGACCCACGCCGGGAGGCAGGCGGGCGGGAGGCCCGGGGCTGCGCTGCACAGCGGGGCCCGCCTTCCTCCTTCCGGCCACTCATTCGTTTGCTCCTCCGCCGTCCCGGGCCCTCCGCTCCGGAGAGCTGCGGTCCCGGGCGAGGAGGGGGCGTGGCTTCCGGGGGCGTGGCCTCGGGCGGGGCCGCGCGGGGCGCAGCGGGCGCTTCGGGGGCGTGGCCTCTCTGCGCGACGCGGGGACGCGGCGCTCTGGCCCTCACGGCCCCTGCAGCCCGGCCAGCCCCCCGCCGCGCCCCGGCCGCGCTCCCCCCACTTCCCGGGTCACCTACAGCGCCCAGGCCCGCGGCCCTGCGGCCATCCGGGCCCAACTTGCGCCCGCCTAGGAAACGCTAATGAACTCTCCCGGGACAGCGGCCGGCTTCCGCTCTGCTGCGCCCGCCCGCGGCTCGGGGGCGGGGGGCGGGGCCGAGGGCGGGGCGTGGGGCTGGGCCCGAGGGCGGGGCGTGGGGCTGGGCGGGGCCGAGGGCGGGGCGTGGGCGGGACCCACGGCGCTCCCTGTAAAACCTCAGGCGCAGACGGCGCGCAATTACTGCCAGGCTCCCGCATTCCGAGGTTTCCCGCGGCCCGAGGTCTCCCGCGGCCCCAGGTCTCCCGCGGCCCGAGGTCTTCGCCCCACCATGAGGCTAAGAAGGTGAAAGGCGGCGGGACGGGTCCGAGGCAGCCCGGGGAGGGCTGGCAGCGCCACGGGCGGGAGTGAGTCCTTAGGCGGCACCCCGTGCGCCCCGGCGGCTGCGGCCCGGGACCTGCTCACCGCGCGCAGGGCCGGCCGCCGGGGGCGCCGCCACCCCCGGCCCGTGGCTTCTGCCCCGGCGCAGCGCGGGGAGGGCCGGGCGCGGACGGCAGGCTGTGGGTGTGCCCGGGGCGCGGTCCCCGCGAAGGGACGCCGAAGAGCGAAAGCTGGGCGCAGACGCGCTCCACGCCCGCGCAGTGCCCCTCCCCGCCTCCATCCCACCCCCTCCGCCCGACCCCAGAGGCTGCCCAGAGCTGGAAGAACGAAGGACATGATCTCAGCCTCAAAGCCTGGCTGGTGCCCACCGTTTGGTGACAGGCCCCCTCCCACACTCCCGGGAGTCCCCCTCCCCCGTCCGCAGAGCCCAACGGGAAGGTGGGGCTACGTAGGTCCGGCCCACCGGCCCGGGTCTCCTGCCAGCCTGAGGTGCGGGAGGTTTCTGCCAAAATACCACCTCCAGGGCATGTTGTCGGGTTAACACACTGTGCCTCTCTTGATAAAGCTATGAGGCACCTGGTCCCCAGATGTCCCACCCACACAGCCCCAAAGCCTGCCCACACCTGGGTCCCACAGCCCAGACAGTCTCCCCAGTTAGAAGGACAGGTAGGTAGTGAACACTGTTCTGTTTCCTTAAGAGAAGAAAAAAAAAAAGGACAAGAATGTCACAGGCACCAGTTGTGGCTCTGTCTGACCCTGGGCGCAGGCAGGGGTTGTGGGCAGGGTAGGTTTGACAGCAGGGGTTGGAGAAGCAAGGGAGTGGGTACAGAGGCCCACAAGCAGGCAGTGCCCAGGGAGGAAGCAAAGTAGCCCCTGTGCCCCCAGAGCGTGCGCCCAGCGGCCCTGACAGGCACTCACTCCCTGGACCCTGCAAACAGGCAGGGTGGGCTCCACGGGAGACCGGTGAGGACCACGGGGTGGGGGTGGGGGTGTGTGTACAGCTCTGTATTTTAGAAGCTTGCTGTGGCTTGGGGGAGTTGGCTGGAGGGATTAGGACTGGAGATGGAGGTTATCACAGCTGGTCCTGCAAACAAATGTGGCTTCAACAGGGACAGTGGGAGAGGACAGGCCCACCTGCAGGCTGTGGCCTCTGTGGGGTATGGGGGAGACCCCGGTGGCAAGGAATGTGCCTCCATACAGTTAGATGACAGCTGTCGGGGCCAGGCAGGGGTCTCTGTGGGTCCAGAGCTCAGGGACAGCTATCCTGGGAGGCCTGCGGAGTGGCCACGAGGCTGAGCATGTGGGGGGGGGCGCTCCCAGGGAGTCCTAGGGGAGGGGCTTCGCCTGCCAGCTGGGAGAAGCCATGGGATTTGGTTTCAGCCTGAGCAGGTTCCCGCAGAGGGTGGGCCTGCAGCCCCCTGACTGCCACTGGGCATCTTAGATCTCTCTGTATCCCCAAAATTTAAATGTAGCTCTTGCTGTAAATACACGGAAGTGCTTTTTTCCCCTGATTTCATACCGTTTCTTGGAATCCATCCCCTGCATGGCTAGGCCACCGAGGGTGGGAGGCTGTGGCCTTGGTGTTCCTCTCACTGCCCGCTATCAGGCCCAGGAGCTGACTGGTTGCTGGGGCTGCGGGCGCCTCAGGACTTGCTGTGTGGGATGCGGGGTGCAGGGGTGGTCCTGGCCATCTTCCTGAATCACCACGAGCCCTGGGCAGTGGTGGGGTGGGCACGGCTCGCTGGGGACTAGTCACATTTCTGTGTGGGCTGCGACCCACTCTTGCCTGTGGAAGCAAACCGACCAGCTCAAAGGGGCTGAGAGAGGCCTGTCTCATCTGCCTTTCTGGTTTCTTTCCAGCCTTACCCTGCTCCTCCTGCTGTTCAGTGGCCTGGGAGCCAGCATCATTGTGGGTAAGCTCCGCGGGGGGGGGGGGGGTGAAAAGCCGGTGTCAGCAGTGTCCTCGCCACAGCCCTGCTTGTTTTCCGCGGGCCCCGACAGAGCTGAGCCCCCAAGCCTGGGTCATGTATGGGACTGAAGGCCACGAAGGGGCCGCTTGTCCAGACGCCGTAGTTCGTGTTCGATCGTGGGTTGCGCCCAGCTGGAGTAAGCTTCCTCCCCCGTCGTCTGCTTCCCGGTGAGCCGGGAGCTTGCTGCTCTCTGGTCCCTTCGCCCTAGTCAGCCCTGGGGAGCCCCCAAGCCAGCAGCTTCCAGAAGGGCAAGCAATAGGGATGCACACTGCAGCCGAGACTGAGGCCTGCTGAGCCTTCCAGCCCGAGGGTGGCAGGGCAGGGGACATGGCCACTTTCACTGCGGGCATCTGAGAGGTCGTACCGATGGTAAAGCCACTCTGGACATGTGACACGGGCCCTTTCTGATGTAGTGCGAGCGTGATAATGCTGTTGAGAAACTGGTGTTTCCTTTTAAATGTTGGAATTTTTTAAAAAACTTTTAAAATTTGAGTATAAACTCCCAAGAAGTAGCAGAAAGAGTGCAGTGAGGCTCTGGGCATCCCGGTGTCCTGTGGTCCCCGCTTCTCCCAGTGTTAGCCTCTTACATACTCACAGGAAATCAGCACTAGACAATACATTGTAGGAGCTTACCATGCATGTCTGAATTGTTAAAATGCTGCATTCCTGCGTGGATCTTATGGAGACATTCCTCTTCTACTGAAATGAGTCAGACTTGCTGTTTGAGTCTTGCTACCAAGAAGCTGCCCCCAACCCCCCAGAAGAACTTCGCAGGCTGGGAGGAAACCTCGGAAAATAAATTTTGTACTCTTTGGATCATTGCAGATGCCCAAGAAGAAGTCAGAGCAATGGTGGGCAGCGACGTCGTGCTCAACTGCACTTATGCCAAAGAAAGCAGTTTTAATTTATCTGACCTTAAAGTTTATTGGCAAATTGGTGTTGCTGACAAACTTATATCCGTGACTTACTACCTGCCAAACAGATCCGCGCGCCATGACAATAACCAGTACAAGGACCGAGCCCAGATATCAGAGGACAGCATGAAGCGGGGTGACTTCTCTATGCGTCTGTACAATGTCACTCCCCAGGATGAACAAAAATTTAACTGCCTGGTGTTTCTGAAGTTTGAAAATATTTTGAATGTTGTGGTCACGCTGCATGTGGCAGGTAAGAGCGGTGACAGTGACAACTGACCTCAATCCAGCCTTACGGCCTGGAGAAAGCATTAATAGATGCATTTTCTGGCTCATTCACCTGTTTCTTCCCTTGAAGGAAACCCCAGTCTCAATTAGCAGGCTTCTGATTAACTACATGAAGCTGAACTGGTTGAAAAGCCACTCGAGTCGTAAGCGAGTTTCGCATAAGCTGAGCACCAGTTTCACAGAAGCACTTTTGACCTCGCTGTCTTTGCCTTGAACTCTCCGACTCAACTCAGATTAGATTTTTTTTTTTTTTTGAGGGCAGTGTCACTGGCCCTCATGTGGGATCTGAACCGGGGCCGCTGGCCTCCCAAAACCAGCTCTTAACCATTGCGCCACTCAGCTGGCCCCAGATTAGATTTTAAAAATAAAATTAGGAGGGAGTACCTTGAGGCACTAAAAGAGATCAGAATTTAGAAAGAAAATCAAAGTCAACCAAGTAGCTCAGAGCACAGTTTAGTGGAGAGATGGGCTGCGTCCCTTTGAGGTGAATTGCAAACCCTCCATGTCACCAGTCAAATGAGGCCGGCCTCCTTGGAGCAGGGAGTGGGGCCAATCACTGCCCCCGGGCTCAGGAACGCCCCCGATTAGGGGTGAGTGGGAGCGACTCTTGGACAGAACAGGGCTAGTACCTGCTGCCCAGGCCGCAGCCCTGGTCCTGCCTCTCCCTTAGGGTCAAGGGCATGACGGGCCACCTCCCATCACCTGGGCCTGGGCACCGGCCACCCCTCACGGCCCTTCCCCTCCCTTACAGCAAACTACAGCATGCCTGAGGTCAGCGCCCCCAGCGGCACAACCCAGGGCGAGGAGTTCACCATCACGTGCACATCCACGGGCGGCTACCCCAGGCCCAATGTGTACTGGATCAACAAGACAGACAACAGCCTGCTGGACGAGGCGCTGCAGAACAGCACGGTGTCCGAAAACGCGCTGGGCCTGTATGACGTGGTCAGCAGCCTGAGGGTCCGCTGGGCCCCCAATTTGAATGTCGTCTGCTGCATCGAGAATGTGCTGCTGCTTCAGAACCTGACCGTCAGCAGCCAGACGGGTAAGGCGCCGCGCCTGCACGCTGGCCCTGACCGAGGCTGTGCGCCCAGGTCTGCACACTGTCTGTGCCCGTTACCAGGTGGAGGGTGGAACGTGGCATCTGTGGAAACCCCAGGAAAGGGCTGCCCGTGACTTAATCTGTGGGGCCTGGGGCACAATGGAAAGAAGGGCAGAGCCCCTTGTTCAAGATGGAAGAGTCCAGGACGGTGACAGCACAGCGTGACGCCAAGCACAGGCCCCGGGAGCCTGCCCAAAATCAGCTGTCACGGTGCATGAGCCTGAACGGACCAGGACAGGGCTGTACTGAACAGCCTGCCTCCGACCACTGCCCCCCAGCCAGCGTCCCCCCTGGGCCAGCAGCCTGGGCAGCAGACGGAGGGGCACGGGAGTTCCCCAGGGTGGCGCTGTCACCCAGCTGCGCTGTGGGATGAGCTGACAGCCTTAAAGGTCCCGGTGCCCAGAGCCTGTAGATCAACACTTAGGGGGGAGACAGGGGTGGGGTGGGGGAGGGACGGGGGTTGGGGGGGTGGGGTGGGGGGGTGGCTGCCCATGGGGACGGCTTTCATATGCGGTGACAAAAAAGTCCTGGAATTAGGTCCTGGTGGCAGCTGTACCCTCTGTGACAGTGCTAAATGCCACTGGATTGTTCACTTTCAAATGGTTAATTTTATGTTATGTGAATTTAGCCTTGATCTTTTTTTGAGTCAGCAAAATCGCTAGAAAAAAAATTAAGTTAAATTATTGGGTTGTCGGAAAAGTCATGACATATTTTTTTCTAAGTTTTTCGTTGCAAAAATGTGTCATGACTTTTCCGACAACCCAAAATTAAGTTAAGTGTAAAAAGCCAGGAAGAATCAGTGCTCCTGCTGTGCCCCTCTGCAGGTGGGAGGAGTGGCACCTGGCAGGAAGCCTTCCTCTCCATCAGCCTTAGCTTAAAAATCACAAAATGACGTCAGGGAAGTGCCTTGGAACCAACACCCCCCACAGTACTTTCTTCTTCAGGAAGGAAAAAGACCGCTGTCCTCCTTACCCTGTAAGTCTCAGGCAATTTTCCTGTTTCTCATAGAACTGGTCTCGGGAACCAAAGACAGCATCACAAAGAACCCAGACGACACCCACGAGGGGCTAACGGGGGCCGTGGTGGCTGTGACTGTGGTGCTGCTTGTGGCCTTGACGGTTGCGGGCTGGGCATACGGAAGAAGCAGGTGTGCCCGCCACCGGACGTACACAGGTACCTGGCCGTGCATTTATTTGGTGGGAGTGAGCATTCTTGCCTTTCTCAAGATGTTTAAACTCTGCACGGAGGTGGTTTCGGTTGAAGTGTGGTTTTAATAGCGTTAGCACCCTGAGCCGTGCAGCTCGCGGAAGCTCCCAGGTGTGGGGCGGGAAGGACCGCCGCCGAGTCAGGACAGAGTTCATTTCCGGGGGGTCAGTCCCGACAAGGCTGTCTGTCGAATTCCTGCCCGACTCACAGGCAGATCCAGAAAGCCTGGGTTTACGCTGTCACACCAGATAGCAGAGCCCACAGGATGTCAGCACTGGGCCGTCTCCCGGGTCGGCCTGCTGATGGAGGTCAGCAGGCGTCTGCACAGGCCCTCTGCGCCCCCGGGGGGATGGGTGAGCGCCAGCCCCAGTTCAGCCAGGTTAGGGAGCCTCCTGGTGGAAGTGTCTGTGCCTGGGGTTTCCAGTGTGTTGTCCATCATCTCAGAAACACTGCTCTCCCCCACGGCCCGCTGCCCATCGGCCAGGCTGTGGAGGGACCGCTGGGTCTGGGGCACTGAGCGTCCTCACATGCCTCCCACGCTTGGGTCTTAGAAAGCATCTTCCCGAAAGCAGGGTGGCCTGGGGAGCCCCTCGCCTCGGGGAGTGAGTTCCCGCCGCCAGCACTCTGGCCGCTGGGGTGTTTATAGCGGCCCCTTCTCACGCTTCGCTGCCCGCCCTGGGCGCTTCTGGTTTGTTCCGGCAGGTACCCAGGCTGCAAGGCTGGACCTACAGCTCACCGGTGAGTTTGCCAAGAGGGGACGAGGCTCGGAGACAAAGTGTGTTGGGTCCCGTGGGCCTGGGTGGCTTGGCAGCCACTTCCTCTGTGCTTGCCATCTGACACAAGCAGTACTTGGTGACCAGGACAGAAATACTTCCATTTGCAGAGACACTGAAACCCCCAGTGAAGGCATTTCCCACTGGCCGCCTTCGGCACTTAGCCCTGTCCTTGCGGACACTGGCTGACGTTGGCTCACGGAATTTTCCAAACACACACAGAAGCAGGGAGACTGGGACGATGACTTGACTGTGGGAGCCCCACCGAGCCCCCACTCTCCACCCTCACTGCTTCCGCACATAGGGCCCCATCCACCTCCTGACACCGAGTCCTGTGTGATAGAAGAGTTCCAGGGGGCTTCCTGGGGGGCGGCGAGCACCCACAGGTCCATGAGCAGAGGTCATGTGATTCCCGCCTCTGTTCACCCACAGTCCTGAGTTTCCCACCAGCAGGTTCCTCCGGCTGTGAGGGCTTCACAGCCAGGCCAGCCCTGGCAGGACGCCTCGGGCAGAGGACCGTACGTGTCTGAGCCCCGTGTCTCCACTGATGGGAGGGGCCGTCCTGGGGAGGGTGCACTCACCACAAGTGGGCCCACCTGGCACTCAGGCGAGCCGGGGTCACGTTGGTTGACTGGCTGCAGGAGGTGCTCTCCGGGGACCCCAGAACTGGGGCCTGCCTCACCTCAAGCGAAGCATGCTGTTTGCAGGCTCTGTCTTCAGCCCCTTTGTCCGCCATCCCGAGTCCTGAGAAAGCCAGTCTCTTGCCTCCAAAAGGAAAACGGGCAGGCACGGTGTTTCACACCCCTCCCTTCTCTCTCCTTCCAAGAGCGTTCTTGATGACAACTCGCCTCCCAGGACATGGGCAGGGCTTCCGCGAGATGCCACCAAGAGGGACGTCACACGGCAGCTTGAGAGTTGACTCGGGCAGGCTGGTGGCAAAGGGGAGCCTCTGCCCCCACCTGCACCATTAACAAGGGCTCGTGGACACGGCGCCTCTGGCCGGAGGGGACCCGCAGGGGCTTCCCCTGGAAAGACCATACTTGACCTTGGCGGAAGGTGCCGGCTGCTCCTCATCCCAGAGTGAGGCCCTTTCGAAAGGGCCAGCATTCTCCGGTGGGGGGGGCACTTCTGCCCCCAAGCGAGTGGGAGCCCCGCCTTCGCTGCCAGTCATGGAGCAGAAGGGGGCCTGGCCCAGCACCCCCACTCTTATCAGCACCCAGATGGGCTGTGGCAAGGGGTTCTGAGAGCCGAGGGAGGGCACGGAGCGAAGGTGGCTACTCTCTTCGGACACAGCCTCTGCTGGGCGGAGGTCCATCGAGGGTGTTTGGAGGGGCTCCTGCAATCGTCTGTGCCCATGCCTGCGCACGCCCCACACGCAGGAGGTGGTCACCACCGGAAGACTCCCAGGGATGGCTTTCCTCAGGCATGTTCACCGGGAAGAAGCCCAGCCTTGTCTGTTTTGGCCCAAAGGCGGGTCTCTCTCGCGCAGAAGCACAGTGGTGCTTTGAGAGGTCTGCTGCTGGCGATGGAGGACACGAGTTTCCAGTGGACACGGGCTTGGACGGCTGACCACCCAAGTCCTTCAGATGGGGCCGTGACATGGATGGAGAGGACACAGCAGCCTCTCAGGACGTGCAGCAATTCCCTGGAGTATAGGGTGGGCAGTTCCTCGCCACCCTGCATGGTGCCCCCCGCTTCTCACCTGGCCCCCCGGGGACCTGTACAGCGTGATGGAGACCTCAGCTCAAACGCCGGGTTCCTCGGAGCCCACCAGGCCCCCCCCGATGACGGGAGATGGACGGCGGCCCTGGCCCTCTCTGGGCGTTTTCCGTGTTGTTGCCTGGAATGAAGTGAGCACTTCAGTGTTTCCAGAAGGTGCTGCAAAGGAGCCTGCCAGGTAACCCAGGTGTGCACGGCTAGGAAAACGGGCCTGTGGTTCCGCCGTGGTCGCTCAGCACTGATGGGCCCTAGCCCCCGACTTGGGGCAGAAGTGACCACCAGGCTCCGTGGTGAAGCGAGTTCAACACTTGTTACAAAAAATCATTCGTTTGTCTTTGTGTCCAAAAGCCTTCACACAGCTTTTAACTGAGTGTGACGAGGTGCCCACCTAGACTCTTAACACGAAAGCATTAGAAGACGCATGTCAGTTGTTTCTAAAAGGACAGAAGGGTCAGAAGGGACTAACTGGCACCTGGAGCCAGGAAACACTGGGGTGTGGGAAGGTGAGGTGCAGTGCCCATCCCGAGAGCGGAGCCATGCCGGGACAGGCGCACCGTCCCCCCCGAGCCCAGGCTGAGGGCCCCCCCTGCCCCCGCCTCCGCAGACCCTGCAAGGCCCTGGAGGTGCTTAACCAGGGTCTTACCTGCGGGACGGGCAGCAGCGTGGGGGCCGAGTCTGGTGCCCGATTTCCCGCCAGGAGCCAGTGTGCTTCGTGGGATGGGCCACGGGCCGGGCTCTCCTGTATCTAGCATTATCCCTGGCCTGGGCGGCTCCCACAGCCCCTCCTAGTACTGTGCTGACCCGGACCCGGAGCCCCCGACGGCCGAGGCCATGCTCTCCAGATGCGGTGCCTGCCGCGCCCTGGCAGCCCCTCCTGTGGGCCCGGGAGGACCGGCCTGGCCTCCGGGACGCAGCCCACTTCGCGTCCTTGAAGCTTGCACTGGTGCCACCCGCCCCCCTTCGGCTGACTGCACGTGCTGAGTGCCTGTGCTTGACATCTGTTCCTGCAAACTTGATGTAAAAGAATACAAGACGTAAGCTGTGTCCAGTGGCCTTGTCAGCTCAGCTCGCCTTACAGTGGGTCTGGGGCCCCTGCCTCACCCCCTTGGTTCCCACCCGGATGAGGGGGATCTCTGTCCACCAGGGGACGCTGGGCAAAATCTGGACACATTTTAGTTGTCCCCTGGGGGGCTGCTACTGGCCTCCGATGGGTAGAAGGCGGGATGCTGCTCAAAGTCCAAAGGCACCGGGGGCCCAGCACAGAGGAGTGTCCGGTACGAGGGCGGGTCCTTGCCCTCCCAGGTCACTTTCGCAGGGCGGACAGGGCAGGCAGGGCCCCTGCCGCCCACCCCCATCGGCACTGGTCTCAGGAGGAGACGCACGTTAGCCAAGCCCGGAATGTTCTAGATCAGCCTCCTCCCCACCCAGCACAGCCCTTGCGGGCCTGAAGCCCGGTCCAGCGGCTGGAGTCTGCCCATCTCATCATACTCGGAGCCGGCAAGAACCTGGCCCTGCGGTGGGGTCCAGTGCTGCTGGCCCGTGCTCCTGTGCATAGACATGAGCAGTAAACACCCATCTGGAGGTGACACGGAGGCTAGTGACAGGTGACTCATCCCGGGGCAGGAGGACAGGAAGGAAGCAGCTAGTCGCCCCAGGGACCTGAGCCCTCGCTGCTCCGTGCGTCTGTTTCCGCTCCCGTAAGGCAAGGTGGCTGGAACCAGACTGCAGCTCGGACATTCCCTGTGACCACCGCAGCCGGTCCACCCTGCCCCACCCGGGGCGGCAGCTGTGGCTTTAGTACACAGCCCTGGCCTGGGGCCGAGGCGCCGGTCAGGGGCAGCGGCTGGCTGCTCTCAGCTTTATTTCCTTACAAGCCCAGCGTTTCAGAGACATACGTCCCCCGAGAAGGCAGCCATCTTATCTGACCTGGGACAAGTCTGTCCTTGGCAACTGACCTGCCCCTCCTCCCAACACACACACAGCCCGAAGGTCATCAGCAGCTGAAGGGGGCGAGTCTTAACTCCACCCCCGTGGTCTTGCTGGCCCTCAGCCGCCTCCTGACCCCCTGCTTCCGTGCCCACCCCCCAGGGCGCCACCAGGATCAAAGGCTCCTAAGGACCCGGGTCTGGGCCAAGAACTGGCCAAGGTCCTCCCTCCCTTTCCTGCCTCGCCGTCAGCCTCCTGCCCGCCCCACTGTGGTCTGAGCGCAGGGCCCTGCCCCTCACCTGGGAGAGTGTGAGTCATCTCCCTGAGTCACTGGCCCCTTGATCCTGAGTGTCCAGGACAGATGCCGGAGCTGCTAGGAGCAGCTGGCCAGGAAAGGGGGTGGGGGTTCCCCATTCCCCAGGTAGGGACTGGCTGTGAGGGGAGAGTGGTCCCCCAGAAGGCACTGTGGGTCTGTGCGCCGGCTTGGGGAGCTGCTGGCCTAATGAGGGAGCCGGCTGGCCACGTGTTTGCAATGTCTCAAATGAACTGGCCCATAGGCAGGGGGCCAGGGGACAGCTGGAGCTCCTGTTCCCAGCACGTCCGGGGCAAGCCCCCCTCGCCATCTCCCTGACCCCAGGCAGCAACCAGGAGACGACAGGAGCAAACGCCGAGCTTTGGCAAAACGCAACCTCAAGTGGCTGCAGGGCCCAGGACCCCAGGACTGCGGCAGGGGGGCCCCGGGGGGGGGTCTGCAGCACTCCCACGCTGCCGAGAGGGTCCTGGGCGGCTCGGAGCGCAGCAGTCCAGGCTCTCACTCTGGAGGCCAGAGGTCCAGACCCGGGTGTGGGAGGGCTGGTCCCGCGGGGCTCTCCCCCAGCTGCCCGAGACTCCAGGTGACCCTGGGTGTGGGGCTGCTCCCTGCAGTCTGTTACCTCCTCTCCTCGTCCGCTGATAAGGACACCAGTCATTGCACTGAGGGCCCAGCCTAACGTAGGGTGACCTCGTCTTAACTAATTCCATCTGGAGAGACCCTATGTCTAAATAAGGCCACATTCGGAGTCTCCAAGACATGAATTTTGGGACACTGATCAACCCACTACAGCCCCCAAGAAAAGGAGAGGCAGACGGAGAAACGGGGATGGCCGGGAGGTTAGGAGAGGGGAGGGACCTGGATGGGCCTGCCACCGGGCTGAAGCCCAGACACAGTTCTGGACACGCCTGGGCACTGTGCCAACCTTCGGGTTCTCTGCCCCATGGGAAGACCACACAGATACGGACGGCCCCTTCCCACCCACTGCGGGGAGCCCAGCCCCACCCGCGGCGTCGGACCACCGTTTCCAGTGCACAGGGCCCTGGCCCGTGTCCTGTGACCGTGACCTCGCTCTGAGCCAGTCTGAGATCGGGCGGCAGTCAACGTCTGAGCGCGGGAGGCTGGGGTGGCTGGGAGGGAGCAGGCTTCGTCCCCGCAAAGCCAGCGGAGCAGCCTGCCAAGGGGCAGCCCCAGCCACCCTGGAACCCCCTCCTCTGGGCCTTCCTTGGGGCGCACGCCCCCTCCCGCTGAGTCAGACCCCTTCAGGTACACAGCCAACGCGACAAGGGACGGCCATGCTGAGCTCGGCCCCTGGGGCGAGGGGAAATGGAGTCTTCGGTCCCAGGGAGGCCGGCATGGCCGGCGGAGGCTGGAGGAAGGCTGTGGGGGACGAGCGCCCCCTCAGTGGCCGACCCTGCAGGTGTAACGGGGAAGGTGCGATGTGTGGCCCAGCCCCCGGTAAGGGGCCAGGAGAGAGGCGGGTTCAGGCCCACGAACTGCCAGGACCAAGACCCAGCAAGCCCCATTTCACCCCAAACACCAGGCGCTGTCCTCGGTGACGCCCCGTCCCTCCCCACCGGCCATCACAGCGAGCCCCTGCCCTGTGAGGCCGGTGCCCCCGGCAAGGGGCAGTGATCAGAGGCCGGCAGCTGGCCTTCGCTCAGGGTTCCCTCCAGACTCCAAAATCAACAGGCTTTATAGCCACACTTTAGGGTTTTTTTGGGGAAAGTCACTTTTTAAAAATACCACTTCCTAAAAAGAAGGGAGGGGAGCGCGGATAAATTGTAGAGCTTTGAACCTGACCAGTTTCTTTCACTGAACTGAGGGAGGCATAACCCAGAACTGTCACATGTCTTGGGGACAGGCCTCACCATCCAGGTCATGAAGAGCACATATAGGGTCTGGGGTGTCCAGGCTTTGAAGGTACAGCCATTCGTGCCCTAAAAGTGATGCGATCTGTGCAGGGAATCCCAGGACTGGACCACAATTGAGAAGAGCTGGGGGGGTCCCCCCTGCAGGGCTGTTGGGTCAGGGTGACACGCATGGGAAGGTGGCTTGCGCCACTACGTAGGGACACGTACGCTCTGACTCCGCTCACGGCTGCCCAGCAAGCACCTGAGCCCGCCAGGGACCTGGCCTGCTGCCCTCAGCGCCGGGTATGCACGGCGCTCTGCACAGATGTGTCCGGAAAAGGTGCATTTATCCCTACATCCACATCATAATCCTCGAAAACTCACTTCCACTTTACAACTGATGGGGTTCTCTGTTATCTTACAGTAAAACCTCCACGTGTGAAAAGGAAGAAACCTCTGCGAGCCTCAGCAGATCCATTTGGGAAGAAAGGGGGCTCCTGTCACCGTCTGAGTCTAACATGCCAGGCGGAGATGGGACAGTCAAGGAGGGGTAGCCAGGCTGGCAGGGCCAGGGACCCGATGGAAAGCCCGCACTGTGTGCTTCAAAGGACAGTGACCTCTCACAACTTGGGAGGGGCTGTTCGTAAACGTTACTTGTTGGTGGAACAAACCCAGGACTCCCTCACCCTCTACAACAAAATAAAGCGTCCAGCCAAAGTACTAGGGTGTGCAACATCTAAGTGTACAGCAAAAGAATCAAAGTGAATTCGAGGGCCCAGATCTAGGGCCCTCACAGTGAGAGGGCCCCCCACGGTGAGAGGGGCCCTGTGGAGAGAGGGCCCCCCACGGTGAGAGGGGCCCTGTGGAGAGAGGGGCCCACGGTGAGGGGGGCCCACGGTGAGAGGGGCCCTGTGGAGAGAGGGGCCCACGGTGAGAGGGGCCCTGTGGAGAGAGGGGCCCACGGTGAGGGGGGCCCACGGTGAGAGGGCCCCTCACAGTGAGAGGGCCCCCCACGGTGACAGGGCCCCCACGGTGAGAGGGGCCCTGTGGAGAGAGGGGCCCACGGTGAGGGGGGCCCACGATGAGAGGGGCCCACGGTGAGGGGGGCCCACAGTGAGGGGGGCCCACGGTGAGAGGGGCCCTGTAGAGAGAGGGGCCCACGGTGAGGGCCCCCCGCGGTGAGAGGGTGCCGCCCGCGCACCGAGGAAGGGATTGTGCTGGATGGTTTTCATCGTGAAGAATCATGACACAAATCGGAATCAGTGAGCTCAGCGTCAGTGCTCTGTTCCTGGCTTCCTTGCGGTCAGCGCCAGCCAGTGTCTGGCCCAGAGGTGGCCTTCCTCATCCTCAGGACAGCTGGGCCTGCCCACTAAGTCCTGTGTGACCACTTGCTTCCAGGCCAGGGTTCCGGGGTCTGGTGACCACTGTCCTGAGCCCCAGGACAGATGCCGGGCCCTGGAGGCCACTCCATAGCAGCCCCACCGTCTTGCATGGTCCATTCCGTGTGGCCTGGGGTGTTTCTGACCAGCACTTTGGCCAATAGCCGCTGGGAAAATTGCAATAAACCCCATCTCATTAGAGGAAAAAGCAACAGACTTTCAGTTAAAATCGCCTCCCGAACTTCCTCTCTGCCCTCAGGGCTCAAAAGAGGAAGTGACCCTTTCGTAGCCCAAGAAGCCAGGTCGGAAAAGACTCTTAAGCACGTAAGTTCCCCAAATCTGGCCCTGCTTTACTTCCAGAACCAAGGTATGAGGGCAGCTTGGTGGCCACGGCTGGGGACCACAGCGGACACAGGCCAGCCAAGCCGCTCCACCTCCCTGTGCACTCGGCCCCTTTTCAAAACACAGGTGGTGCCCAGCTGGGGTGTGGGTCTCAGTGAGGACAAAACGTGGAGGGCGCGGTATGTTGGAAATGACAATGCTACAGGACGTCAGCTGGTTTGTCACCACCACCCTCCCCATCGGGACCAGCGTCCTCTGCGGGGCGGGGGCCTGCCATCTATGGGTGGGGGCAGAATTTTCAAATGCTGGAATGTGCTCGGAGGGGGAGAGCAGGCCACTGTCCGGTCCACGTCCCCGCTGTCCTTGGGCTGGACTGTGACAGCCCTCACCCTGGGGCAGAGGGCCGGTGGAGAAGGACCTGGGAAGGCCTGTGGTCGGAGCCGAGGGGCTGTGCCCTCTGCCCCTGGGATCAACTCCGCCCATGTGGCTCAGGAGAAACATGGCAATGACCTTCCCAGAGATTTGAAACAGTTCGCGCTCTGAGCCACCGGCTTCCTCTCGACCAGGCTCCTGAGGCTTCCAGAGAGGGTGCCCGGCGTGGGGTACAGCGCTGAGACCATGGAGGCCGGGGTCCCTGCTTTGCCCCTGCAGAAGTGTGCCGGACTGCCCACTGTGAGTGGCCCAAGTGACAGAGTGGCCCAGGACCACCAGCCAGTCAGGATGAGCAGCCGCACTCCAGGGCTTGTCCTTGTCGGGCCACAGGGGTGCCCTGAGCCTGCACTTGTCAGCGGGTAGATCACGGAGGACACCCAGGGATGAAGCAGCCACGTGGGTTAAGGTTTAGACGGGAAACCATGGCCAACTCAAGAGCATGACTAGATAAACACACAAGCTACTTTTAAAATTGTATCAAATTCCAAAAAGCCTGAAATATTTTTTTCCGGAAAAATCGCAGAACAGCCAGAGTCGTTGCTCTTAGATTCTCGTGGTGTTACTCCATGAGAAAGCACACCTTAGAGATTGCACCCAAACCCAGGGCCTGTGTCACGGGGCCACTCCCAGCCCTTGCCTTCCCCGCTGGACCAGCGGCGCCCCTCCGGGAGGCCAGGGGCTCACCCACTGGGCTCTGTCACTTGGTGCAAGCCTCCGGCACTTAGCCTGCTGTGTCTTCCTAAAGCCACAGCACGGATGGTGGGCATTTGCATGGCAGGGTAAGTCACCGCTCACCGCACTCTCACAACGTTGTCATGCCCGTGGGACAGGCACGACTGCCCCTTCTGGTGGCCAGGAAGCCGAGATGGGCCGACTTGTCCCCACCCCCACCCCCGACTGCCGAGGACAGACTCTCCCATTCCACATACCGGCCTCTGTCTGCTGTGCCCGAGACGTCCCCACGGCGCTCCTGGGTGTCCCCCCCGTCCCACGGGTTAAATTTCTGGTTTGCACCCCGGGGTCATGTGAGCACTGCCTGGGAGCTTTCCGCAGGGTTCCATCCCAGGCCCTGGCGCCGGGTTTTCAAAGCTCTGGGTTGAGGGCTGCACTGGACCCAGAGACGGTGGCTCACCATGCAACAGAAAGGGGTCCCAGCCCTGGCTTACCGAGAGAAGTGGAGGCTGGGGGGTTTGTGGCCAAGGCCAAGACCCCGGGCGCCAGGCCTGTGGTGACACTTGCCCACCAGGCCGAGCCCGTGCTGGGCCTGCCAGGGCCTTCCTTCTCAGCGGCTCTCCGGGACGGGGGACGGCGTGGGGAGGGACCGGAACTGTGATGCAACAGTCAGGGGTCTCGCAAAGTGTCCTCAGCATCCACCCATGTTGTGACAAGTGGACAGGTTGCCTTCTTTTCTAAGGCTGAGTAATGTTCCTTTGTATCTATGACCACCTCTTCTTATCCAGTCGGCTACCGATGGGCACCCAGGCTGCCTCCATGTCTGGCTATTGTAAACGATGCTGCAATGAACATGGGGGTGCAGACATCGTTTCAAATTAGTGTTTTTATTTTCTTTGGATAAATACCCGGAAGTGGAATTGTTTGGTCCTAACGTTCTATTTTTAATTTTTTGAGGACCCTCCACACTGTTTTCCACAGTGGCTGCACCAATCTGCAGTCCCCCCAACAGTGCACTAGGGTCCCCTTTTCTCCACACCCTCGCCAGCACTTGTTTGTTGATTTATTGATGATGGCCATTCTGACTGGAGTGAGGTGGTATCTCATTGGGGTTTTTATTTGCATTTCTCTGATAATTAGTGATGTTGACCATCTCTTCATGTGCCTAATGGCCATCCATGTGTCCTCTTTGGAGAAATGTATCATGCTACATGAAATAGGTCAGACAAAGAAAGACAAACACTGGACCAGCCAAGTGGCTCATTGGTTAAGAGTTGGTTTGGGATGCCAGCCCTGAGCAGCAGGGCCACCGGTTTGGATCCCACATGGCCCAGTTGATGCTGTGCCCTCTACAGCTAAGATGGTGAACAACAGCTTTACCTGGAGCTGGGCTGCTGTGAGTTGCCAGTGACAGCCTAGGCTGCAGTGGGGCTGCCGTGGGCTGCTGTAAGCTACCATGAGTGGCCAGCAGCCAGCGTGAGCAGCTGGCGGTCGGCGTGAGCTGCTGTGAGCCGCCGTGAGCGGCCATCCAGTGGACAGGGAGCAACTGCCTCACCGGGAAGAGCACAATGATCACAATACCAACATCGGCCAGTGAAGTGACATCCTCCACAACTAGACTGAAGAACAAAAGGACAGCAACTTGTCTGTTCCCCTTCCCCGGTTCCCCAACGTTATTCCCTCCCCCAAATCCCCAATAAAATAAAATAAAAAAAGAGAAAGACAAATACCATATGATCTCAGTTATGTGTGGAATCTAAAGAACAAAATAAATGAGCAAACAAAACTAAACAGAATCAAACTAATGGATACAGAGAACCAACTTATAGTTGTCAGACGGAGGCAGGTGGGGGGGCGTAAAAGCAGAGCGGAGTAAGTACAAACTTCCAGCTACAGAGGAAGCCAGGGGACGCAGGGCACAGCCCAGGGACAGTGGGTAACATGGCAGCGACGCTGTGCGGCGTCAGATGGAACTGGGCTAATAAGGGGACCATGTCACACGTTATATAAATGTCTAATGACCACCACGCTAATGCAACATTGTGTATCTACTATAATTAAGATACATTTTTAAAACGTTTGGGGATTTTGCAGTGGTTGTAAAGGGCTGGAGCCTGCCAACGGCTTCGGTGGGAGTAAGGTGTGTCCACATGGCAGAAACACAGGTGTGGCTGGGCACAGGGTGCCCCTCTGTCCTGAGAGCCGCGGAGCCTACGCGCATGACCCTCCCTGGTCTCTGATGCCCAACTCAGCCCAGGGCACTCTGCGAACGGCTCACCCGGACCTTCGCATTCCTGTCCACACTTCCTGTCTGCTGGAGTGGTGTTCTGGGCAAAAATACCCTTGCAACCAATTGACCAAGGGCTTTTCCTAAATGACAGCCCTTTATACTGGGCCCAGTGTTGACGTGCAAGATCCAGGAATCAACTGTCAGTGTCTTGTTTTCTCTTTCGGACGATTGCTTCCCACAGGCCCCCTCCTGAATGCAGGCCCGCCTCGGAGGGGCCTCTCTCACAGGCTGTCCCCAGGGAAACCCCCAGAGTGTGCATTATTTGCTCCAGAGACAGTCCTCAGGTCTTGGGCTCATCACTTTTGTGGCTTGAGGTACAGCCACTCTTTTTGATAAAGGGAATTTCCATCAGTTCGCTAAAAAAAAAAATTTAATGGCTTCTATTTTTAACACTCAGCTAAGGCCCCAAGTTGGTTTTTGTGAGGTGCAGGATCCAAGGGGTGTCCCTCCTCATGAAACTGTTCTGTCACAGCACTCCGGGTGGCTTTCCCTTCATTCACTCATCCATCCAATGTGCCTTCCTCCAACATGGGCCCCCTCTCCCCCCTCGGCGATCTCTGAGGGACGAGCCCCGGCAGGAACTGCTCTAGGCGTTGGGATGTCGTGAGTCTCACAGGAGCCAGGCATGCGGTAACTCAGAGACCAGGGCTCCGGGGTCCAAAAGGTGATGGGCAGAGGGGGACCTCTGCTTTGTTTTCTGCAGAGATTTCTCAGGAGGTGACGTGTGCCCAAACCGATCCCCCTGTATCATTCATTCGTTTTGTTCATTTGTTCATTCATTCATTCTGGGCACAATGACTCCACGCCTCCCGCTGAAGAGCAGTGACCCTCTGGAGAGAGGACACATTCTGTTGTCAATTGCCTCCCAAGAGGCAGACCTGGGCCAAGGACTGTGCTCACAGAGACACTGGAATGGTCTCCCCTGGGTGTGGGGAGACCTGTGGAGGGGGCCCCCTCTGGGCTGGTCTCGCCCTGTGGGGAGCAGCACGTGGGGCCCCACCGGCCCATTCCCCAAGAAGTGGTTGGGGCTTATCTTGAGATTGGTGGGTTTCTTTGAAAACTTAGAGCGTTTTGTAGGTTGCTAAGGGCATCTACTCATCAACACAAGGAGCCTTCCTTTCTTTCCCTCTCCTTGTTCCCAGTCTGGTCGTGTGTCATTTTGCCCAAATCCTCGCCCACTGCCCGGGGGGGGCGCTTCCTGCCACAGGAGTCCTGGGTTATCTGGGCACCAGGCATGACAGACAACCCCCTCTGGGGTTTGCCCCCCGAAGCATGACCTGTCTACACGGGCTCCCTGGGGTGTGTGGGGCTGGCAGGGCGGGGCTGAGAGCTGGCATGCATGTCGGGAAGGGCGCTGCCCGGGTCAGCCGGCTGCGGTGTGTCCCCCCCACCCCGGCTGCTGCAGAGCTCCGGAATCTCAGATCCTCGGTATTGGAAGGGCCGGGTTAACGGCTGTCGGTGGGTGATGGTTTGCCCAGCTCTGGGTCAGGGCTTAGATTTCCCCTGTGTGTGTGTGGGGGGGGGTAGGGAGGAGGGACCTGAGCCGCTCTCAGGCCGGACAGGAGCCTGGGGACCCTTCTTCCAGAATCTGCTCCCAGACAGCTCCTGACATGACCTGACATGGCCAGTGCTCCTGTACACCAGCCACAGAAGGCCTGGCCCTCCACCCCCGGGCCAGCTCCGTGCTCCCCTTCCACAGGCCAGCTCCGTGCTCCTCCCCCCCACCCCCGGGCCAGCTCCGGGCTCCTCCACCCCCCCCCGGCCAGCTCCGTGTCCTCCCCCACCAGCCCTGCTCCTCCCCCCCAGCCCTGCTCCGTGCTCCTCCCACTCAGCCCTGCTCCGTGCTCCTCCCCCCAGCCCTGCTCCGTGCTCCTCCCCCCACCCCTGCTCCGTGCTCCCCCCCAGCCCTGCTCCGTGCTCCCCCCCAGCCCTGCTCCGTGCTCCCCCAGCCCTGCTCCGTGTCCTCCCCAAGCCCTGCTCCGTGCTCCTCCCCCAGCCCTGCTCCGTGCTCCACCCCCAGCCCTGCTCCGTGCTCCTCCCCCCAGCCCTGCTCCGTGCTCCACCCCCCAGCCCTGCGCCGTGCTCCTCCCCAGCCCTGCCCCGTGCTCCTGCCCCAAGCCCTGCTCCGTGCTCCTCCCCCCAGCCCTGCTCCGTGCTCCTCCCCCCAGCCCTGCTCCGTGTCCTCCCCCAAGCCCTGCTCCGTGCTCACCCCAGCCCTGCTCTGTGCTCCTCCCCCAGCCCTGCTCCGTGCTCCACCCCCAGCCCTGCTCCGTGCTCCCCCCAGCCCTGCTCCGTGCTCCTCCCCCAAGCCCTGCTCCGTGCTCCCCCCCAGCCCTGCTCTGTGCTCCTCCCCCAGCCCTGCTCCGTGCTCCCCCCAGCCCTGCTCCATGCTCCTCCCCAGCCCTGCTCCGTGCTCCTCCCCAGCCCTGCTCCGTGCTCCCCCCCAGCCCTGCTCAGTGCTCCTCCCCCAGCCCTGCTCCGTGCTCCCCCCCAGCCCTGCTCCGTGCTCACCCCAGCCCTGCTCCGTGCTCCTCCCCACAGCCCTGCTCCATGTTCCTCCCCCCAGCCCGGCGCCGTGCGCCTCCCCCAGCCCTGCTCCGTGTCCTCCCCCCACCCTCCCAGGCCAGCTCCGTGGAGCTGGAACAAACTAGACCTGTGTCTTCAGACCTGCGCCGCATGCCCTGGAGAAGGCCTTGAGAACAAACACTGCTGTGGACTCAGGGGTCTGGCCCCGTGAGAGCAGGAGGGCCCAGGATGGACGTGCAGGAGGACACATGAGGGGACAGTGTCCAGGAAGGCCTCCCCGGCTGGCCCATCCCCGCCTCCTTGGTCCGGTTTCATACACTCTCCGGCCACACAGGGTGCCCCAGGCCTCCCTAAACTTTCAGGGGTCCCTCACTCTGCAAGCCAAGCCCGGGTCTCAGGCCCACATGGCCGGTCAGTGCTCACTGCTCTGTCCACCCCACGGGCCCGCCCCTGACCCTCTGAGAGGCCCTGCTCTCCCCACTGTGACTTCCCACCAAGCTGTCCCCTCGCCTGTCCTGCCCTCTTCCCCTCCTGTGTCCACCCAGCTCCCAGGTGCCTCAGCACACCCCCAGGAGCCCCATCTCCCCGTCAAAGCCTTCTCCACACCCCAGTGGTGACTGATGCGACAGGATCCCATCAACTCCACAGGAGGCAGGGGGTGACAATTTGGGCCCTAGCGGGTCACCCAGGCCTGGAGTCCTCCACAGGCTGTGGGGTGGTGTGACCGAGCCCAGCGTGGCCTCAGTGGAATCCTGATGTTCATTCTGCCCCTGCGTGTCCCAGGAAAGAGGACAGGAAGCCCACGAGAGGCGCCAGTGGGACGGGGTGCGGCGAGGGCAGCTGCTCAGGGAAGGAGAGTGACCAGCGGGACACAGACGTGGACAGACGGCCCGCCGAGGTGGGCTGGAAAGGGAGACAAGTGGGTTCATGGGGGACATGCTGGAGGGGGTTGTCACAGACAGGCGGCGGGGTCGCATCACGGGCAGGGTGATGACAGAGGCCTAAGCGGCCTAAGCAGTTCGGCGCAGGTTTTGTCTAGAGCAGGGTTTCTCGCTCAGCACCAGGGACATCAGGCCATGTTACTCGGTCCTGGTGCTGTGAGCAGCATGCTGGCGACACCCTTTATGTGCCAGCAGCACCCGCCCCAGCACTGACATCCCAAATGTCTCAAAATCACCCCAGGTGAGACCCTTGTGTAACCCAAGCTGCAGCCCAGCTAACGACAGTGTCTGAGCTGTCTGGTCCCCGAGGGTCCGAGTCACCCAGCCGGGCCACTGGTGGTTGCTCTCCCCTTCCTGATGTTTGAGACAGCCTTGGGCACAAACACATCAGTGAATGAATGAACGAACGAACGAACGAATGAATGAACCAGCACAAGAGCGAATGCGGGAGGGAGAGAGGGAGTAAACATCGTCAGGTGAGAAGCGCCTGCCGGTCCCCCAGCGCGCCCTGCAGCTGAATTTGCTGCCTGACTTTGGAAAACCCCTTCAGCAAAGTCTAGAAAAGGAGCAGGTGTGCAGTTCATCAGGGGAGGAAATAGCAAACAGTGGTGACGCATTAATGCTCGGGCAGCCACCTGCAAACAGCTGTGGATCGGGACCCTCTCTGCACCGAAGGGGGTGGTGCTGCATCCCACCAACGCTCCAGAATCACTACTGTTGCCTTGGTCAGTGTGGTTCCTGATTTCAGCCGCTTGCGGGGCACAGCTGGCGGTCAGTGGGGGAGGGGGAGGGGCAGAGCCAGGTGAGATGCAGGCGGGCGAGAGGGTGGCCAGGAGCCCCAGCTGCGACTTCCCCGCAGTGCCACCAAAGGGGCCGGGGCCTGCAGGGGGCCTGCCCACCACGTCCGGCAGGGGACACAGACCTGCAGTTGGTCCTGGCGTTGCCCTGGTATGGCGGGGCCTGGATGACCGCCTGGGGCTGCCACGGCAGGAAGGCGCCCAGCCCCCGGCCCCGGCACCCGGACGCACTGTCCCCCGCCATTTCCTGAGGCTCCCGTGTGTGTCTCCTCCTGGGGCCCACATCCGGGGCCCTCAGCAGACCTGAACAGACCTGTTCACGGGGTCATTTCCTTCCGGTTTCACACGGACAAGCCTCGTGGGATGGAGCCATTCTCCCGCCAGCACTGTGGCTTGTCTTTCCTAAATCTGAGGAAATGGTTGGAGCAAATGCTTGGCTTGACAGCCAAGAGGCTGATTTTATTGTCTGGAAGTTTCCATTTCGCAATCCCTCCATTACTCATGTTGAGATAATCTTCAGAAAGGAAAAAACCATGACTGGCATACACATATAAAACGCGTGCATGCTAACCGTTTTATTCAGCTTGGTTTGGCGGTCAGATCCCAGGCGGGTGAAAGGAGGGGTGGCCAAGGCCTGAGCTCACCCCAGTCAGGGCGCCAGGCCTCCACGCGGCGCCGGAGCCGGCCCTCCTGGGATAACGGAGGGACGGGGCTGGTCTCCACCAGGCAGAACTTCCGGTGGGCGCCAGTGTTTCCTGGAGCTGCCGTAACCAAGGGCCACAGACAGCATGGTTCCGTGGCCGTGGCAAGGCCACGAGGCCCGGTCAGCGTCCCCAGGGCCGGCTCCTTCCCGCCCCCTGCCAGCTCCCGGGGCGTCCGCGGCACCTGAACACATCACTCCCGCCTCCGCCTTCCCGTGGCTTTTTCCTCGGTGCCATGTGGCTCAAAAGTCCTCTCCTTTCTCTTCTAAGATCGCTACATCCAGGATGCTGCCAAGAGCCTTAAATTAACTCCATCTGCAAAGACTCGATTCCCTAATGAGGTCACACCCACCAGCACATGGGCTGAGGGCACGGACATGTCTCCTTGGGGGCCGCTCTTCAACCCACTGTCTGAAGACGAGCATTCTACCCGCGCTGCTGCCGTTACTGTAATTCACAGAGTGTGAAAGTGCTCAAAGGCAGAAAAGGCAGGCGCCCAAGCCCAAGGCGAGTCAGCTCTCCCACTGGAGGCGCCGTCATCTCTGAATCCTTGCTGCCACTTCCTCACTCAGGTCTCGGGTGGCTTCCAGGCTCCAGATGACAGCTGTGTCCTGCATGCCCACTGGTCATCGGGGGTGCAGGCGCAGGACTGGGGGACCTGGTAAGCTGCGTAGTGGACAGGGGTCTGAGGGTCTGTGGGACCCCGGGCAAGGTGTCCGCAGCACCCACAGGCCTGGGGCTCACATGTGGGCAGCCGCGATGGATGGGGCGGGGGATGGGACCTTGGGGAAGCCCTGCACTGAGCACCCCGGCCATGCCCTGTAGCCTTTCCTTTCTCTCCCAGCTGTCACCCTCCCTCTCCCTAAATCGCGCCCCTCAACACCCAGGACTGCAGGTGCCCCTCCCACCAGGAAACCCCAGTCTTGCCCTGTCATCCTCCCCTCCCAAGACCCTTCACTTGCAGAGGGTCCGCCTGCCTCAGGGCCTTTGCACTCGCTCCTCCTGCTCCTACCCTCCTGCCTGCAGCTGGTCTCTGCTCTGAGAGGCCTTGCTCGTCTCCTTCCCCGCAGCACTCACAGCCACACTGCATTCCCCTCACAGAGACGCTGGCCTCTCCACCCTACATCTCCAGGGCCCAGAGCGCCCTGCCCCATAGCCATCAAGTCAACACCGTAGGTACCCAGCAAACAGCAGCTGTGGACAGACGAGTGACGTGCCCTCCGCCCTCCTTGCCCCCCACGGCCACCCACCGGTCCATCTCAAGCGCAGGCCTGCTGGCCTGGGTCCCCATCTGGGTTGGCCCTGGGGTCCCTCTGCCGGGCCCCTCTGCCCTGCGGGTTCAGGTTTGTGCCAGAGCGCCGGGCAGGACTCCAGGCCTCTGCTGGGTTAAGTGCCCAGGGCCAACAGCTGAGGGCACAGTGGGCAGTGCCTGGGTCCTGGCCTGTCCCTAGAGACCGCCTCCAGCTGCCTGCGCCCGCCCTGTCCTGAGAGCTCTCCTGTGGTCAGGGGGTCAGGGGCTCCCACAGAGTGGCCACGCTGGGCAGCCTCCCCAAGGACCGCAGACAGATGGACTGTGATCTCTGAAGATTCCAGGGATTTTTCAGGATATCCATGAACGTTTCTCTTTCCCAAACGCACACAGGGAACTCAGAAAGCCCCAGAGATCGGGGCCACTGGGATTTATGTTTCAGAGAAGCACACTGCAAGCCTGCACTCTGACCGCAAGGGATGGGGTCACGTCCCCCAAAGCCAGGCTGAGTCTCAGGCCCCACGGCGGCAGCACCCGCCCGGCTGAGCTCTGGCCAACCTCCGTGGGCACTCCGGGGTGCCCACTCCATGCTGCAGACTCACGGGGCAGGGGAGGGAAAGCCTCCATCCTCAGCCGGCCTCTGGGCCCTCTCTTTAGGGGAGCCCCTCACATGGCAGGGCCCCTGAAAGGAAGCAGGGGCACCAACCAGCAGGCCAGAGCCCTGGTGTGTCTATTTGCAGGGGCCGTAGGGGATCTGGGAGGGGCCTGCTTTACGTCCCCGAGTCCAGTCTCAATGGAGCACACGTGGCCTGGGGCATTTTCGGGGAAGACCCCTCCATGTTAACCGACATGTCGGCTCTAAAATTTTACCCCGGGAGGTGGGCCTTTCTTGCATCTGTTTCCAGAAAATTTGCTCTTCTGAGCCTTTGAGGGAAAACTTGTGTTGTCCAAATGTGCTAGGAAATGACAGCAAGGGTAGAAAGGTGGTTGCCAAGGGCTGGGTGGGGGACATGGGACAAACTTCCAGTCAGAAGATGAATAAGCGCTGGCATTGAATGCAAAGCAGGGCGACGGTGGTTACTAAGATGGCACCGTATACAAGACAGAGCTACTCGAGAAGAGAGCAGGTCCTAAGTGTTCTCAGCACGAAGAAGAAATGGTACCTATGTGAAGGGATGGACGCGTCAGCTGACGCCATGCCGGAAACATGCAGTGTCAGGTGTCTGTGACAGCCCAGCAGATCAGGGGGAAATGGAAAGTCACAGCACGAAAAACAGAGGACATGAAACGTCTCAGACTGAAATAAGGTGCTTTGCTGCTTCTGCGGTGAACTGATTGGGAGCCCATGGCAACATTTTATTTCTGTTTGGCTGGACAGAGACTCTGGCCGCAAAAGTCGGCCATGGAGGCCCCTTGGCAGAGACATTACAGAGTAGACAAGCCAGTTCACGACCGCTGTTAGACTAAATTAACATAAATAAATAGAAGCGGTTTCCTTTTTCGAGAGTCCACTTGTATGTGAGACCCATATTTGCTTCACAGGCCAGGGTGGGTAAGCTTTGTTTTCTTGTAAGCAGCAGCAGGAATGCTAACAATTACACCAAGCGCCATCACAAAACAGAATTCCTCTGGACTTTCACATTCTTGGAAAAAAGTGGATCTTTGCTTCACTTTGCTCCACCCTGTAAATCATCTCAGCTCTTCCAGCTGTTCACAGATGCTGGGCGCTGTGAAGGGGGGCACCTTTGAAGTTGGGGTGCTTCCTCAAGGGGCTCCCCAACAGCTCCTCATGGTTCAGGCTCGGGGTGCAAAGCACCCTGCATCGTGGCGGCTTCATTTTCTGGGGGTTCCGGGACCCCAGCGACATGGGGCCTGACGGGAGGAGAGCGGCCTCCGCCCTCCCCGGCCCCGCAGTGCAAACGCCTTCCTGGCCTCCGTCCCAGGTCTCAGCCTCTTCCTGGAGCGGCCACTCTGCACCCGGGAAGCCGGCGGGAGCCCATTTTTCTGGGACACTCGGAACTCAGCTGCCCGGGCAGAGGGAAGTGGCAATGCCGCAGCCAGCACACAAGGCTGAAACGTCCTTAGTACGCAGCTGCAGTGACAGCGGTCCTGCTCGCTCAGGTGGCGCTCCTGGGCCCAGGCCACCCCACTGGCTCAGATGCCGCTGTTTGCTGTGATGCAACTGCAGTAATTACTTCTTGTTTGGATTTGGCTTTTCCTTGTTAGGCGAGTTCTCATAACCACTTACAAATGTCCTTGTTCTCACGCTGCTGAAACCTGATTTATGGAAATTTGGATGACACGGGGCGTATTTGTTTCAGCGCTGCTTGAATAAATCACCACAATGTAGTGGCTTAAAGCAACGCAGGCTGATGAGCCGTAGGTGTTGGCAGCAGGCCTGGTTCCTTTGGGAGGGACGGAGGGCCCGTTTCCTGCCTTTCCCGGTCTTGAGAGGCGCCCACCTCCGTGACCCCTGGCCTCTGGCAGGCAGCATTCTCTCCCATGGCCTCTGCTTCCATCATCGCGTCTCCTTTCTCTGACCTGCCTGCCTCCTCCTTGTAAGGATCGTCTCCCGTCTCAAGACCTTAACCTAATGCCATCGCCAAAGTCCCTTAGACGCTGGAAGGGAACCTAACACACTCACAGGCTGTGGGGGTGGGACACGGACGCCAGGGGGCCATCATACAGCCTAGTACAACTAGATTTCCTAGCCAAGTTTTCCAGTTAAATCGGAAACTATCTGAAAGTGGAAAATGTAAAGAATAGCAGAGGCGACACTCGGGAGAGTGGGAAGTGCTTGTCTCCAGGGGGCACGGCGAGGGTTGTGGGGACACACAGCACCCACCTGCTCCCTACGACTCTTCAGGTTTCCTTTTCCTTTTTCTCAGCCCACACCCTTTTTTTTTTTTAAACTAAGGACAGTTATTATTTAATAACACTTCTTCAATTACAAAAACAAAAGCAAAAACAAAACCCAAAGGCTCTGTCCCTGTCCCTGGACGCTGGCAGTCAGGGGGGATGCACCCGGGTTTAATGTACCACGATACCTGACTGTGTGGTGGGGGAGGGTGCATCTCTCCCCCAGGGAGGGTGCAGGGGACAGCACAGAGGGGCTCTCTAGGCCGGTGGCCTTCACACCAGGGCCACAGATAGGGGACAGGCGGCAAGGCTTCAACTTCCATATGTTCCTTTCCGGAGATGACTTTCAGAGGGGTCTGTGGTCCCTGTTCTTGGGCCGAAGTGGGGTACTGTGGTCAGAGGGCCAGACGCAGGGGGGACCCCGAGTCATAGCACAGAGTGTGCCACAAACACAAACTCTGCAGACAGAGCCCCCAACCTTCTCAGCTGCTCTCCACACCTCGCCTGAGGGTGTGTCACAGGCCATGACTGCTCACCAATTCGGGCCAGTGGCCCTGATGCCCACGAGTGTGGGTGGCCCGATTTCTGGCAGGGCCATGGGTTCACTGTCCTGGACAAAAGTTGCATTTTACGCATCCTTCCAACAAAATGAACCTGCCCTCCCACCCGGGCTCCAGGCCAGCAGCGTGCCAGCCTCATGGTCGCAGTTATTCCACTGAATGCCCAGGGAAAGCCTGACCTTCACGGTTAAATGAACCAGGCGCATTCACCTGACTTTACACTTGATTCTTACATAATAACATCCCAGAGATGAGCCCCGAAGGTCAGTCCACTCACAGTGCACACACACACTCACATCCACAAACACTCACTCACGCAGATACACACACACACACACTCACATACACACACACTCACACTCTCACACCCACACTCACAATGCACACACACCTACACATTCACTCACACCCACAATGCACACTCACACCTACATACTCATACGTTCACACCCTTTCACACACACACACACACACTCACATAGTTCCCCAGGAATCCCAAGCCTTGCACATCCCCTCCGATGACAGAGACTATCCTCGCAGCTATGCCTCACGCTGACAAACAAAGCGGGGGGCCAGGTGTGTCCGTGCTTGCTTGGCGGGCCCACGGTTTCCACTGGGCACACCAGCCAATGACACGCGATGCCCGTCACTCCCACTTCAGTGGCTGTGGGGGCTTGGACAGCATGTGCTCCACGACTTACGTCCTAGCGCATGTCTCTGAGCTGGCAAATGAAACCCGGCTGCTTCTTAGACAGAAAGTCCCCTTTGTCAATTGGTGTGATGAGAGGGAAGCGACATGGTGGACATTCACTCATGGGGCACAAACTCTGCAGCTCCACGTTTTTTGACAAAAGCACATTTGAAGCACATAGAAGGCAGTAGTACTGAGCAAAAGTATCGAGCAATGACACGACTAGACTGTCAAAGTTCCCCAGCATAGGCTGGGTTCCAGGCGGAGCCTCTAAGTGTGACAGCGACCTGGAGACAAGGGCAAAGCCTTGGTTGGCGCCCCAGAAATTAAGAAGATAACGAGATAAAGGACCACTGAGCCAACCCTTTTGTAAATCACACGAGAACGGACTGCTTTCCTGACCAGATGCCCGTCCTGAGCTGCTGCCTGGCAGAGCCTCCCAAGCCATTTGCTCTGTGCCGTTGGGCACTTATCTAGGGAAGGGTCCAGGGTTAAATTCAGGTGATCAACTTCTCAATTTTTAATTTTTGCTGCTAGAAAACCCCTTCCCTTGTAGAGAATGAAGGAGGGCACAGAACTGGAACTGAGCTGGGAAGGTTCAGGCCTGCGAAAGCTCACCTCTGGGGACACAGCTAGACAGTGAGTGACTGGGGCCTCAGCCCCTCAGGGGAGATGCCCCCAATGGGATCTGATTCTGACGTGAAATCATCCCTTCTCTAAGTGACACAGCATGCTGCTCGCTTTCATCCAGTGCCTAGTAATTCCTGTAACGCTCACAGCCTAGGAGACATGTTTTAGCACTTACAACCTCATGGTCACTGCCAATAAAAGTGACTTTGAATTCCTGGATTTGCAGGTTTAGCTGTTGAAAAACGAAAAGGAGAGCAAGAAAAGGCCTTCAAGCACAAAAATACATTCGCTGGGAAGAGATGAATGAAAGTGCGTGGTCTGCACTGGCCCATACCCCAGGGCCCGTGTGCACGGGCTGTCATCAGCTGCTGACAGGGACAAGCACGATGGCAGGCGGAGCCCTTATCCTCGAGTGTCCAACCCAGCTGGGAAACGAGGGCCTGACACCGTGACATGGCTGAGGGACTGCCTGGCCAGGAGGGACAGAAGATGGGAGTGCAGCCGGGAATGGCCTCTCACCAAGTCCACATGCATGGGCACACATGGGCAGAGACACCCCCACACACGTGAGGACCAGGGATAAGCATGACCTGGGTCAGTGCACACAGGAAGGCTGCCTGGGGGGTGCACAAGCCAGGCCCCTAGGCCAGCAGCCCTGAGCCGCCTGTCCTGGATGGTGACCATAGACAGACGGGCGTGAGGGGCAGCAGGGCTGCCTCTGGACTGCTGAGGCGGGGTGACTCCACAGTGAAAACAAGACCAGAATTCACACATTCACCCATCTGCACACCCCACCGAGCTCGCTAGGAGCTGAGCGACAGCAGCAGACGAGATAATGTTTACGTTGTCAGATTCCAATCTGTGGATTTTTATTGTCTTTAGCTGAGATTCATCATGTGGTTTTGAATCTCTGGGTCTGTCTCTAAGTGTGTTTACTTGAAATCCAAGCCAAGGTTAAAGACATGGCCTGAAGTAAACATTCACTCTGCCCCAACCCATGGCCTGCCAGATGCAAAACAAGACAAGATCACAGGGAAATCTGCAAGGAAAACATGCTGAAGTCTTTCTTTAAAACGCCCCCAACGAGTCCGCATGCAGGCGAATGAAGTTGGACCCTCACCTCACCACATGTGAACATTAACTCAACGATCCCCAAGACCTCAATGTAAAAGCTGAGACTAGAAAACTCTTAATCAAAAACATAGGGGAAAAGCTTTGTGACCTTGGGTTGGGCAATGACTTCTTGAATACGACACCAAAAGTACAAGCAACGAAAGAAAAAATAGATAAATTAGATTACAGCAAAATGAAAAATTCTTGTGCACCAAAGCATACAATCAACGGAGTGAAAACAACCCGCAGAATGAGAGAAAGTATTTGCAAGTCACACATCTGATAAGGGGCTAATATCTGGATTATACAAAGAACTCCTAAAATTCAACAACAATAACAAAACAATCTTGATTTAAAAATGGGCAAAGAAGGGCCGGCCGAGTGGCGCGGTGGTTAAGCGCTGGCTTCGGAAGCCAGCAGCCCCGGTTCGGTCCCACATATGAGGGCCAGTGACACTGCCCCCCCCCCAAAAAAAAAATTTTTTTTCTATAAAAATGAGCAAAGAACTTGAACAGAAATTTCTGCAAAGAAGTTATAAAAATTGGCAATAAACACATGAAAAGATGCTCAGCATCACTAGCCGACAGGGAAACACAAATCAAACGATGGAGAGACACCGCCCCACAGCCACTAGGATGGCTGATATTAAAACAACAACGATCACAAACAAAACAAAGCAAAAATACAGGACATGTTGGCGAAGCTATGGAGAAACTGGAACCCGTGGGCCCGGCTGTCGGGGTGGGAAACGGCACGGCCTCTGTGAAACACAGTACGGAGTTTCCTCCAAAAGGTAAACACAGAATTATCCTATCATCCAGCAATTCTACTTCTGGGCACACGACCCTGAGAAGTGGAAGCAGAGACTTGAACAGATGCTTGCACACCCACGTTCACAGCAGCTCTGTCACAAGAGCCACAAGATGGAAGGAGACAACCCAAAGGTCCGTCAATGGGTGAAAGGATAAACGAAACGTGGCCCATCACATAACGGAGTGTCACTCGGCCTTAAAACGGAGGCCACTCTGCTACCGCTACGGCTCGGATGGACCTGGAGGGCGCCGTGCTCAGCGAGAGAAGCCGGTCACGAAAGGACAGACACGGTATATTCCACTCAGGTGAGGTGCCTATTTTAAGGCAAACTTATAGAGACAAAAAGTAGAATGCTGGCTGCCAGCGGCTGAGGGGAAGGGACACCGTGAAATGGGCACAGTTTCAGTTGGGGACCATGAGAAAGTCCTGGACGTGGAGGATGGTGATGGCCGCGCAACAACGCGAGAGGGCCGGATGCTCCTGGGCTGCACACATCAGGTGATGAAAATGATAAATTTCGTGTTGTACGTATTTTACAACAATTAAAAATATTAACACCCAAAAAAAAGAGCCTCAACATAATAAATACGTTTTCATAATAAAAATGCTCAGCTCATTCGGCTCTTTACAGTTAGCAAAGCTAGCATTAAGCTGTTACTGCACTGACACAGCAAAAACTAGAAACAACGCACCATGCCGACCGCGTCCTGTTAGTTATCTTTAAGTGAAGTTCAGGGATAACCTGTTATTTCCATTAGAGCTGCAATTTTAATCTCCTAGCTTAAAATTTTGAAAAACAGTACTAGAATGTGTAAGTGGACTTGGTTTGTGATAAGCTTAATTTATTAGATAAATAAAAGTAGTTTAAGTGTTTGAGAAGTTTGGTTTGTGCCGAAATGCCGAAAAAGAAAAACGAACACATTAGATTATAATTGAACTTAAAACAATAAGAGAATTTAGCTTTCATAAAAAGCTGATCAATGTAAAGAAGGCTCAAATCACCTGGGGAGGCTAGAAGGACTCAAGGCTGCAGTCATGAACTTGACTGACCAGCTGAACTAGTTTTCAAACAAGATAAAATCTGGTAGGGATATTCCCAAGTGGTGAGGGGGGAGGCACGGGTGCCGAGACGCAACCTTGGGAATAGATGTGCAGGAAAGCTAAAGGGCCGCAAAGACGTGCACCCTCTCACGTCTCCCCAAACGTCTCTGTCTTCACTGCCGTGAGAACACATCCCAGTTTGCTTCCAAAGTGAGAGGTTCTTTCAGTGAGCACAGTCATGTGACAAGCTAGACCCAGTCCGAAGGGAGCCCGCGGCCCGGCCAGAGACGTGCGAGGTTGGGCAGGGCGCCCAGGCTGGCAGCAGGCCTGCTCTGGGGCGTTTGGGAGGGTGCCGGAGGGTCAGGGCGAGCCCATGGGGAAGGAAACGGGCGCTTTTCCAGCAAATGAGAAATCACCGAAACCAGCCCTGGAAGAACAGGCACATTTGACTAATTCATCTTCCGTGTTTACAATGATTTGGGTCCTCCCGCCCACCTGATGGAGGAAGTGCCTCTATTTCAAGTGGGGAAACTGAGGCAGACAGCTAGCCACCCCGGGAACCAGGCTGTGGTTTGGGCTCCTGACCCCTCGGCAGCCTGTTTGCGTACCTGCGGCGGGTAAGAACGGCACAGGGTGTGGGAGAGGCTCCGTCCCTGGGCCCCACCCCGCCACCGCCAGGTTCCCGTGTGCAGCTTTGCCGGGGGGCTGTCCAGGCCCACGGGAGCCGAGAGGTTGGACCCTGGGGCTGGGTTGGCCAGGGTCTTGTGTCCGCACACCACCTGCCCCTCGCCAGGTCTTCAGACCTCAACATCGGGACAAGGGGCCCTGCAGAGAGAAATGGGCGCCGGCCACAGGGGCTCTCCTCGGGAAAGGGGGGCTGTTGACAGTGACCCCTGATCGGTTCCACCCAGACTAGAACCCTTCCTCCTAAGGACCCCCCAAAGTACAGACACACCACACGGCCCGTAAGCCAAAGTGTCCCCAAGCGCACTGCTGAAACCCGCGCATGGCAGGCCCGGGGGTTCCTGGATGCTGGTACCCATGGGGTTGTTCAAAGGAAGATGACAGCACCCAGGGGGCAGGAGCCGTCAGCGTGGAGGCTGAGCCGAGGGCGGCCAGGGGCCTCTGCACCGTGGGCACAGGTGGCATGGGGGTCCGGGGGCTGGGTCCGGGCGGCACGGGCTGCCCCAGAGATCGGGGCCCAGGCTGGCACAGGGCCCGGCTCGCTGGGCCTCAGGCCAGGGGGAAAGCCACGGGGCATGAAGTTCCCGGGAGGGACGTTCCCGGGCCCGTTCCTCCACCCTGCCCCGCGCGGAGCAGCCAAACCAAACTGGCAAACCCCGCCCACCGAAGGAACAAGCAACGACAAGGAGGGGTCAGGAAGAAGAGTGGTGCCCCGTGTGGGGGCGACAGGAGCCTCGACAAAACCCTGACAGTCTGGGAGGAATCAAAGGCAAAGTAAAGCCAGCACAGAGCCTTCAATCTTGTTTTCATAAACCCAGGAACACAGCACCTACTTGTGACAAAAAATTTCTGAAGGAAGAATACATACTATATTCAGGCTGCTATTTTCAGCTAGTAAAATTTAAGAAATCTGACTTGTAGGAATTAAGGGGTTGGTGGGCTAGACCGAGGTTGAGTGGAAGGTGGAGGAAGGCCGACGTAAATGAGAACAGAGCAGGTGCACTAAGGAAATGATGTGGAAGGAAGGTGCCTGATTATGAGGGACATCTGAAGACAAAAGCCGGAGCCTCGCCAGGTGGTGACTGGTTTTCCAGGCGAAGAGACGTGACTCACTGGAGCAGAGACAGCAGAGGTATAAGAGAAGACGCTTTCTTGAACCGAAGTCAGGTCTCAATCTACTTAACATAAGGGCTCACTGGGTATCCAGCAGAATTAGTGAATGTTTTATATTCACACATGAACTAGCAGACAGGCACAGTGGCCCAAGGGTGTCCCGCCACAAAGCCAGGCCAGGTCGCTGCGGTGCCCTACTGCGCGTCCGCTACCTGGGGGCTCAAAAATTGTTCAAAGGACATCCCTTTCCTGAAAAACCAACTCAAAAAATTACCCAGGCAAACAGGGGTGACTCAAAATAAAGACCCACAAACAGGGAAGGGCAGGTGAGACATGGTGGACGGGGTGGCGATGACTGAAGCTGGAGTTAAATCCAAGTAGATTTTGTGAATACAATCTGAAAATGACAAAAGAACTAGCGCCAAAGCTGAAAGCTTCTCCACCGTATTAGGACACAAGGCTCTTTGGGGGTCACCACCAAGGTCACAAAGACACACAGAGTGGGCAGACGCTGGGGAGAGGTGGCTACCGTCCTGGCCACAGCCAGCAAGTCTCAGGGTCCCCTGCCCACGCCAGGGCCCTCCGACACAGCTCGTGGAGGGAAGGACCCCAGCCCCCGTCCAGCACCCCACCTGCACCCTGAGCTCGGCTGCCTGTCTCCGGCCCGTCCACACCTTGAGGTTTGCAGCTTCATAACGTTCAGTCTGCTCATTCCCTTGTGTAAAAGCCAGGCTTCTCCAGAGAAGCCGAAGCCAGGGGTGTCTCTCTGTCTCTCTCTCAACGGAGACCCAGACCTAGACATATATCTATATAAAGAGATTTATTTTAAGGGATTGGCTCATGTGATTGTGGGGCCTGGCAAGTCCGAAATCTGCAGGGCAGGCCAGGGACCCAGGGAAGGGCCCATGTTGCGCCTCTGGCCTGCAGACGTCTGGAGTCAGAAGTCCCTCCTCCCCAGGGGGCCGCACTGTGTTGTCGCTCAGTGGCTTCACCTGATTAGGTGAAGCCCACCGCACTGTGGAGAGTAATCTGCTTTACTCAAACGCTGCTGATTTAATGTAAATCATGTCTGAAAACGATCTTCATGGTGACATCCAGATGTGTCTGATCAAATGGGGAAGTACTATGTCCCACCCAACTTGATACATAAAATTAACCATCACGTCTCGTCAATCCTTTAAAATGTAAGTTTCCAAGAAACTATAAGGACAGGCAAATTTGCCCCTTTCCAGAGAACTGCCTACCTCACCTCATGCAACATGGGCTATTTCTACCATTTATGTGCATATTTATTATTACATTTCACACGTGTGACGTCTCACTCTCAGTTACACAGTCAGGGCGGTGAGGGAGGGACCACTACAGTATCAACCCCACCCTAACACGGGCATGTTTTCATTCGATTTTCTTATGTTGAAGAACTTGACAGCAAATTGCAGACATCATGCCATGCCTCACTGAAATATTTCTGTATGCGTGTCCAGAAAATACAAATATTTCCCCCTTGACCAAATGATGTCCTCACACTTAACAAAACCAAGTAGAATTCTTTCAGAATGTTTAATCTCCCAAACTGCCAAGAATCTCCTCTACAGCCGCCTCTCCCGGGGAGGACCCGACCGGGCCGCAGGTGTGGCCAGTACTCCCCGGGGTGCCCCACGACACTGACAAACTGAATCTGGGCCAGCTGTCCCGTAGAACGCCTGTATCTGGGTTTGCTTGATCGCTGGTTTCCCGGTTATTCCTGCAGCTAGGGTTTGGTCTAAGGGCTTATTAGATTCAAGGGGAAATATTTTTGGCAAGAGTGCCTCATGGCCGATGGGAGTTCACAGAGTCATCGTATCGCAGGACAAGACATGAAATCCAGCTGTCGCCGTGAAGTGGGGCCAAGGGTCAAGCTCTGCCAGTGATTTCAGATCAGGACATTGGAATTGGATGGATGACTTAAAAAAAAACCCAACAGATCACTTCCTTTCCAAAGGAAATCTTACATAATCCAATAAGCAGACACTGGGATCCGCAGTAACGGGTGGTGGCAACCCTCCCAAACCCCCCATTTCTCAGCCTCTCTTGAGGAAAGTCGGTTTGGGTTTCAGGCCAGAGAAAATCAGGAAGGCCTTCAGTCGTGGGGCCTATGTGCTGCCATGGGGGTGCTGAGGGGCCTGCCCACGCCGCCCAGAGGCCACCCAGCCTTCGTCGTCCCATTCGCCTCCACTCTGCCCGCTACCTTGCCTGGGGTCCCACCCTCACTCCTGGGGGTCCCGACCTGAGCCTCTGTCCCTCTCAAGGCCCCGTAGTCCCGGGCCAGCCTGGCCTGTGCCTGTCATAACAGGCAGTTCGCAGCCATTGGTAAAGAAACACAAGTGCCAGCATCGAAAGGCAAGGCAGGCACACGTGAACGCCAGCCAGGCCCTGCTGTCACCTTACCACCGTCAGCGTCACCTTCGTGGCCCAGCTCTGGATCCAGCTGCTGACCCCCACTCTGGGCCTGTCCCCTCACCACAAGCAGGGTGCTGCTGTGACAAAGTGGGGCACTTTAGCCAATCCCGTCGACGGGCAGAACCCCCAGCACTGCCCCCCGATGTGACACCTGGGAATGTCACATCGCCACGCTCTGGCGAGGACACCAATCCGAGCCCCTCAGCACATGGGCCACTGGATCTTGTTTCGAGAAACGGGCCTCTTCCTGTTGGCCAAACGACAATGGAGCAGGAACAGGAACAGAGGGACTGGGGCCATCGCGCCGCCGGCTTCCATGCAAGCCACCAGTTCTCCAGGCGGCTGTCCCCCTCATGTTCCCCACAAGACTGTCTTTATGTCACCCCATAAATCCCACTCTGGGTCATGGAGCCAGCAGCTCCTAACTCCGCCCGAGACGAGGCAGCCCCGCTAGGCCAGCACAGCGCATCCCGCCACCCAGGCTGGGCCGGGGACAGAGGCAGGCCAGCACAGCCCCAGGGGCGGCCAGGGAGCGGCAGCAGGCCCTGTAAGCCAGCGCCCCACGGAGCAGCCAGCTCTCCTGGGGGAAAGCCCTGCTTTGCAGCGTTCGCCCAGCTCCTTGGCATGAACACACTCGCATGTGCCGTCAGCGACATGGGCTGGGAGCTGCCCGCTGGGCCCAGCTGACCAGTGCAGGCCGCGGCTCCGGCAGGGTGGGGTGGGAGCGGCTTTGACCAACATCTGCAGGTCCGGGCCCCAGAGACCCGTGAGCTCCGTGAGGAGAAAGGCAGACACCGGAGCCAAGGAGAGGGAGGCACAGGCCCTGGGATCTGACCTCCCATCTTCACGGCTTCGATTTCTGGCTGTGCTCTGCTCACCAACTTCTCTGTTACAAACACCCCCGAACTCACTGGCTAAAACAGAACCAGTGGTTTATTTAGCTCAGTGGCTGTGATTTGGCTCAGCAGGGCCAGCCATCCCTCCTGGGAGGGGCCGGGGCAGAAGCCCCTGCAGGCTGCACTCAAACCTGTGAAGGTGGGTGGGCACGCACGGTGCAGGGAAGGCTAGCTCGACGCCCGGGAACCAGGGCCTTGGACCAGCAGGGGTTATTTTCCCTCATGCATCAAGCCGCCTGGGCGTCCAGACTGGCAGGACGCCATCAGGGACCCAGGGTCCTTGGTCTTTCTGTCCACATCCTGGGGGTCAGGCTGTGTCACATGTCCACCCCTAAATGCACGGTATAGCTGGGATATGTAACTGTTTGGGAAGGCATGTCTGCTTGGAACTAATCTGTTGGCGTTCTACAAACATGGCTCAAGGGGTCACTGAAAAGGGCCACTGTGTGCCCAGCCTGAGGCTGGGCATTGGGTGTTCCCATGCAGGACCGGGGCCCGCAGCGAGTGACTCAGACTCGGCAGTCTGGGCAGTGCAGTGGGGAGGGCCAGTGGGGCAGTGTCAGCTGTGGCCTCCCCACCCTCTGGGCCGTCTGTGAGAGACCACAAACTACAGCACACACATGTGTGTGCACACACACGTGACATCGAACACAGCAGTGGTGGGGGGCTTTATTCTGACAGGCCCAGCATTAGGCCCAGCTTAGGGGAGGAGAGGGGGGCCTGTGGGCCCCCAGATCAGGGCCAGTGTGGGGAGTGCCTGTCGGAGGAGGACTGGCATGGGGCATGAGCGCTAGGTGAGCAGCCCGGGCAGCATGTGGTGTCACCCTAAACCCGCCAACCCGGCTCCTGTGTCTGACAGAACCCCAGGTGGCTTGTGTGCAATCACTGCTGAGAAGCCCAGGAGTGGGCACGACTCTGGTTGAAGGGACAAGACAACCTCAGCAACTTGGTCAGCCAAGGGGCTTGGGGGGCAGACCTCCAGGACGCCAGACGTGGCCTCTGCCCCAGGCCGCCCCTGTGACCAAGATGCTGGCGGTGTGGATGTTACCAGCCGACCTGCCACTGCGGGGATGCCCGGCCGGCCTGACCTCACTGCACTTGCCTTGGAGGGCAGTTTTCTCTGGCTGCAGCAGGAGGAAAGCCAGGATCGGGCGTGCAGTGCTCACCTGGAGACAGACGGGCCACCAGGCAAGGACGGGGGCGGCCCGGAGGAGCCGAGCACAGTCCCCGCCCGACAGACAGCAGAAAAGGGCGCCCAGTCCTGTACCCAGGCACCAACCTGGGTGGGACGGGGCGGCCCCGACGTGGGCGAGGACGCCGCCCGGCCGTGCCTGGTGGCTCCAGCCATGCTGCACAGGCGTCCAAGGCTGACGGAGCAATAAATGGGGGCTCTTCCCATTCACTGATTTTTACGGTGGTAAAATACACACAACATAAAATGTACCACTTTAACTATTTTCAAGTGCACGACTCAGTGGCACTGAGTACATTCGCAGTTGTGTGCAGCCATCACCTCTATGTAGTTCTAGAACCTTCCATCCACCCCAACTAGCTGGGTGAACAGTGCCCCAAATTTAGGTCTTTGAGGTCTCTGCCAGGGCCACCGGAGCCCCGGGAAGTCCCTGCAAGACATTTACCACGACCCGGCCGCGGTGGGGGTCTGCTTCCTCAGGGCAAGCCCCTCTGTGCCCACTTTCTCCTCCCCGCGTCCAGGGAAACTCCACACGCGGCCCAGCATGGCTGGGTCTCAGGGGGACATTCTGCCCACGGCCAACCTCAGGTACAGCAAGGAAGTGAGCATGACCTTTCTCCTGTTCCAACGGTCCCACGCAAGCGCACGCTACCTGGTGCAACAGGATGAGGGCGTCTGCCGTGTCTTCACCGGGGATACCGAGGGCCAGCAGTCACCTTCTCCTGGCACCCCTGGGCGTCCAGGCTGGCCTGTGCCCCTGCATGTCTCCAGGGGAGGGCCGGGCCTCCAGGCAGTGGGAGTGGGCTGGCTTGCACTTGGCCTGTCTTTGGAGGGGGTGGGGGGCTGACAGGGCCCCCGGGCACCGCCTCACCTTGCATTGCTGCTTCCCGGGGTCCCCAGACCTGCCCCACACCTGTCACCTTGGGTGTTTCTGAGCTGCGTGCCCCGTGACAGGGTGCGCACACTCTGCTCAGAGAGGAGCTCCTGCGAAACGCAGCCTCTTTCTGACCCAACATGGACCGGCCGTTGGTCCAAGTGCAAGCGTGTAGGCTGTAACGTGCGCGTGCACAGGTCGGGGAGCAGCCGGGGAGCACGGCCGCCACACGCGTCCCCACCCGCCTGCCCCTCCCGCGGCCAGCTGGGCCGGGGTGGGTGCTGTGGGAGTGTTTTGGGTCATCCTCCGACCACAGCAAGGCTCTGTCCTAGAATCTTCTCTGCCCATCAAAACCTTTGGAAACGCAGCTAGCCAAGCCCCTCCGCTCCCCACCGCCTTCAAGTCTGCTGGCCTCAGCTTCCTTACTTAAAATTTCCCATTTTTGCAGGAAACGAAAATGAAGATGGAGTCACCGTTCAGGGCGTGGGCCTGGCGGAGTGGCTGGGTGCGAGCCGGCCCCTGGCCCAGGTCCCCTTATCTCTCTGAACGTCGGGTTCACCTGTAACATGGGGTGTCAGGGCGCTCGCTTTGTAAGGCCCTACAGAGGATCCTGGGGCCAACCACTGCCCTTCCGCCACGGCTCAGGGAGGCTCGGCTGCCATCCTGACACCGGCATGGCGGCGCTGGGGTGACTGCGGTCAGGACCTGTGTCCCTGTGAGGAAATGCTTGTGCCGTGCGATTATGTCAGCAATACAGGTGTGAGTGACTGCTGCGGAGACAAACGCCACTCTCTCTGGTCCTATCTCTGTCTGTGCACTTTGAGGGGACTTTGGGAAGTACGAAGAACACGGGCCATAATCTAAAAACCACCCCGTCCGTGGCCGGCAGTTGCCAGCGTGTTCATGTCCCTCCCAGTCCAATGAACAAGGCAAGTGAATTAAAACAGAGCCGACCGTCATGTGTGACACTTGACGTATGCCAGTGCTATGAAATACAGTAGCGGATTCCACTCATTTTTAGCCCTCGGGGACGTGCCTCTAGAAGCTGGGGACAGGGCAGGTAGGGCTGATCCCTGAGCCTCAGGAGCAGGGCAGGCCGAGCGTCCCAGTGGGTGGGGACAGGTGTAGGGTCATGGCTGGCGGTTCCATGGCCCTGTCTGGGCTGCATCCCCGGCTGGGGCGGCGGGGAGCAGGCTGCAGGCGGCGTCAGCGGGATCACGTGCCCGGTCTACGGGGCAGTCCCTGACGGAGGCTCTGGCCTTCCCCATGCCCACCTCCTGGTCAGCCCTGCTGCCGCCAGGCGCCTCTTGACCCCAGGATGGACCTTCAGGGCCCTCCCCTACGGGCCTGTGCCTTCCTTACGGCCCCCGCACCAGGACGGGGAGAGCGCGTCCCCACCACCCTGTCGCTCAGCCCTAGGCGCCTGCAAGGACGCAGACCCGTGGGCAGCGCTCCCCCAGCCGCGCCCTCTGCCTCCCCGGCGTGGGCACCAGCCCCTGTCAGCCTGTCCCCGGGGCGGCCGCCACCCCACACACACTGCTGGCCCCACCAGCGCCCCAGGACCCTGTCACCAGACCCTGGCCCCCAGCTTTTCTGGCTCACAAACCACTTCACCTTTGTGTCATGTTTAATCAGCACACAATAAAAACATGAGTTTTTTAAAAAGAGGCTGATTTTCTATCTGTATTTATTACCAATTTATTTAATAACATTGCCACTAAATACGGACAAGACTGATGAGCCCTCCACTTGCGAGCAACACCCACCACGTGCTTCACTCAGCTAGGAAAGCGTGTTTGCTAAGGGACCGCGTCGTCAGGGCACAGCCACGTGTCTGATTTGGGGAAGGAGCCTAGACTAATTGGAGGCTGACGTTTTCACCTCATGTCACAGCCGCAAAGTGAGCTCACCCTGTTCCGAGGAGCCGATGTTTCAATTCTTGAACGACATTCTTGACGTCACCTGGCTGGAGACACGGGAGCAGCCTGAGTGCCCACGAGAGACGGACGGACCGGGGAGAAGCGCATGTGGGGTGAAAAGCTCCTCAGCCATAAAAAGAAGGAAATCTCACCATTTGCGACAACATGGATGGACCTAGAGGGTATTATGCTGAGTGAAATAAGTTAGACAAAGACAAAAGCCATATGATCTCACTTATATGTGGAATCTAAAGAATAAAACAGATGAACAAAGTAAACAGAAACAAACTCATTGATACAGAGAACTGACGGTTGCCAGATGGGAAGGGTCTGGGGGTAGAGTGAGAAAGGGAGAGGGGTTGGGAAGTACAAATTAGGGCCAGCCGAGGGGCGCGGGGCGCGGTGGTTAAGCGCCGGCTTCAGAAGCCAGCGGCCCCGGTTCGGGTCCCACATATGAGGGCCAGTGACACTGCCCTCAAAAAAAAAAAAAAAAAAAAAAAAAAAAAAAAAAAGTAGAAATTAGTACTTACAAAGTAGTCACGGGGATGTGAAGGGCACAGTCAGGAATATGGTAATGACCATGTGTGGTGCCAGGTGGGTGGTACATTTACCGGAGGGGTCACTTCTTAAGGTAAGTGAATGTCTAATCACCTAAAACTAATATAATATTGTGTGTCAATGGTAATTGAAATATTTTTAAAAAATTTTAAAAACAGTCATGGGGTGTAAAGTACAGCATAAGGAACATAGTCAACAATATGGTAATAACCATGTGTGGTGCCACTTCGTAAGTTATATAAATGTCTAACCACCATGTGTACAACCGAGACCAATATAATATTGAATGTCAACTGTAATTGAAATATAAACTTTAAATAATTTTAAAAATAAATTTAAAAAAAATAAAAAAGGCCCCTGGCTGGGGCTCATGTTGGAGTTCTGTCTCTGGATGGCACGGGGCAGGGGCTGCAGGCTGACTGGCGCACAGCTCTCTGCAGGGGGTGGGGTCCTCGTGCAGACAGGGACCAGCCCACGGCGGCCACGCCCGGCACGGGCCCTGGGCACGCAAGAACTCCAACCAGAAGCTCACGTTCCGTGGGCCGCAGGTCCGTTGCTCCCGTGCCTCTGTCCTGAGCAGTGACCCCCATGCAGACCAGGATCAGGCCGCAGTATCTCCAGGGGCTGCATGTATGTAGATGCAGATGAATCAATACAGCTGTGTGCAGACACGCAGGGCACAAGCATCAGAGTGCGGACGGCCCGAGGCGCGGAGCGGGGCTGGGCAGGTGGGCGTGGGGAGACCCTGAGCCGCTTCCAAGCACACGGGGTCTCCCCGATCATTCTGCCCAAATTCTTCCCCGTGTTCCCTATTGTCTAGAAATCAAACAGACGTCGCCCTAACCATGACACGCGCCTTTGCAGGCCCAGTGGAAAGGCTGCCAGGGATCCAGGGATGGGGCTGGCTGACCCACTGGACTTGGGACCAACACGAGCAGAGGACGCCTTCCTGCCTGAGACTGGACGCCGGTGTGGTCTGGCTGCCCGGATGGCCTCTGCCAGGAGCTTGGCGCCCGCTTACCCACGGGACCTGCCCTGCATTTTACCTTCCATCTTGTCCCAGGTGCCTGGACGCTGTGTGCACACTGCTGCTGGGGTCAGCAGGACAGCAGCAAGCACACTCCCCAGCAGCAAAGGTCCTGGGGCAGGGAGCACAGTGGCCGGTGTGGAGGGTAAACCACAGCCCATTGTTCACCTGACCCCATCCCCATCACAACACCCTGAGGCTACAGGCTCCACTGGGGAAACTGAGGCCTGGCCAGGTGGAGGAGCTGGCCTGTGCTGTGCCAGGAGGGGAGGGTCCCCACTGCCAGGCCTGGGTTCTGAGCACCTCGGCCCAGTGACAAGCCGCCTTCCAACCTCACTGGCCAACAGTCCTGGGGGTGGCGCCTAAGCTTGCCCGGTCGCCGGTCACTGTTGAGCCACCGCTCGTGGCCGGACCTGGGGCTGAGAGGTGGGCCCCCTTGTGTACGGCTGTTCTCTGTGCTAAGCGCTTTGGTTGGCAGGGACGCCTCCCTCCATGCCGCTCGGTGCCAGCGTACGTTTGTGCAAGAACAGTTCACTTCCTCCCATGCCGCCTGCCACAGGGCTGGAGTCCCACGTGGAGAAGCGAAAGTCAGGGCAAGTCCCGGGCTGCTTCCCAGGAAAGCCCCGGCCGAGTCCCACTGCCTCCGGAAGACCCAGAGGGCTCATTTCTGCCCACATAGGAACGGGGGTTTCTTCCCTGACAGTCTCACAGGCATCGCCTGCCTGACCCTGTCCCAGCCCAGCGCTAACGCTGGTTCTCACCCGCTTGCCCTACAGCCTCCGGGGCGAGAGGACACCCTCGCTGCACCTGGAGGACGCAAGGGGGCTGTTCCACCCACACTGCAGCGTGGGTCATGCCTCTCCAGGCCTTTCTCGGGGCACAGGTGTCTGCACAGCAGTCGGCACCCCTGTGCTTAGGACTGAGTGGGGCCACCTGAGCGAGGCTGGAGCCGCTTCCCAGGAACCAGGGGCGGCTGCAGAAAAAGGAGACGAGAGGCTGTGCTGTTTGGGGTGGGAGGGAGGTGACAGGACAGGACAGGAGCGTGCCCTGGGCTCTGGCCAGCGCGGGGGCCTTAGGGGACGCTAGAAGCAGGATGCGTCCTCACGGTGTCCCCAGGGCCTCAGCTTCCCCATGGGGCCTTTAAGGCCCTATGGCCCCAGCCCCTAATTCCAATCTTCCAAGACCCACGTCTCTCTCATCTAGGATATTTCCCTTTGGTCTCTGCTCTCTCTGTCTTCAACTCTGAACAAGTCTGTACTGATGGTCACCGACCTTCACCCAATAAGCCCATAAAGTGCCTCCATACTGTGCCAGGTCCCCTCGGCCCTGGGGTGAGCATGTCCTGGAACAAGCCCACCAGGCAGGGGGAACAGCCAGTGCAAAGGCCCGGGGGCACAGGCACTTGTATTGGGCAGAGTGGCTGAGCTCAGAGAGGTCAGGGGTCAAGGCGGGGTGGCTGTGACCTGGGCACTTTGAGGGTGTCAGCTGGGAGAGTGAGACCTGACTGAGGTTCACTGGACCCCTGACTTGGGAGGTGCCCCCCCAATCCCTCTGACACAAGGGTGCTGGCCAGGCCTGCGCTTTCCCTTGCTGCTGGCTGACCTGGATGACTCCACTTTCACACGGGGTTTCCCCAGGAGCTGTCTCTGTGGCAAGGAGCCTGACCAGGAAAGTCCCAGGCCGCAGGGGACGAGGAAAAGCTCGCCAGGCCAGGCTCAGCAAGGCCAGGCTGCAGCGCTCTCCGGGGCTCCCAGGGCCCCTGGAGATCTGGCCCCAGGGCACAGGGACCCGTGAAGCCCAGAGGGCCTGCAGATCTCCCTGCCTCTGGACTGCCCAGCCCTCAATCCCGCAGGACATTCAGAGAGGTGGGTGTGGTCCAGGGACTCCGCCTCTGCCCCTGGGAGGTGGGCGTTGTCCAGCGGGCGGAGTGACCCGCTGACAGGGCAGCCTGTGGAGGTGCTAACTGAGCCCCATGACGACAGCCTTCCCCGTTCTCACTGGGCCCTCGGGGCCCCAACAGGAAGTCGGGTGCCCTGTGGGCCCCAGGTGTCCCCACCTTTCTCCTCCGCAGAGACTGTGTGCTTCCTGCACGACTGTGCCCTCTCCCCCAGGCAGGCCCGTTTCACAAGGACAAGAACACAGCCGTGGGAAGTACACGGGGAGCCATGGAGTGTGCCCTGTGCTGCTGCCCCAGCCAGGGCCCCCGCTGGCCGTGCTCTCCCAGCCTCGGGGCAGTGCCCTCTGTGTTGGGGGCATCACCTTTACTGGGCCCCGTAATTCATGTCCTGGAGCACTGCCTCCCAGCCCCCGCTCTGTCCGTCAAAGTCCCCCATTCAAGACCCCACAGCCTTGCTGTGCTCTGGGCCCAGGACGGCCCCTGCCCTTCATTCCATCTGTGCCCGGAAGGCGAGCCTGGGCAGAGCGTGGCACCCTCTTGTGGGCAGTGGTGTCGGACTCCTGCTGCCTGCACATGAGCAAACCTGTTCTGTTCTGCGGTGTCCGCTCCCTGACAGCCTGGCCGCGTCCCCAAGTCTGGGCACGGCCATGCCCTTCGCCTGCGCCCTCACCTATCCCGTCCCGACTCCCACATCCCCAGAACGTAGCTCCTTGCTCTCCCCATTTCACAGGTGAGGCCCAGAGAGGTGGGCAGCTGGCCCCAGGCCACACAGCACAGAGGATGGGACCACTCAGAGTGGAGAACAGCCCCACCAGCCCCCATGCAGGCCCGGCTGTCCTTTGGGCCCAACCGCCTAACCAGTGGGGACTGCCCCCGAGGGAAGCACGCAGGTTGGGAGGAGAAAGCCGGAGCCATGGGGGTGTTCCCGCTGACACAGAGCCAGAAGACTAGGCTCCCCAGATGCAGGTGGCCGGTGCCGGACGGGCAGGAGAGCAGGACACTGTCCGGGCCTGACGCACCCTGCAGGCCAGCCCGGCAGCACCCCGAGTGGCCACTGGACGTTCCTTGTGGCTGGAGCCTGGCCGCAGGCACCTGGACAGCCCACTGGCCCGGGGAGCGGGCGGCACAGAGCAGGCGTTGGGCGGGGGCGCGCGCTGGGCCTCTGGGCCCCCCGGGGTGCGGGCTGGGTGAGCTACAGCATCTGAAAACTCATTTTTGAAACGTTTCTAAGATTTGACAGGAAAGTCTATGTGCAAAGCACTGTTTTTGGTATTTTGAAGAAACAGTTACATTTCAAATATTCTTCAAATTGTTAACACACCCATTCAGAGAAGACAGCAATCGCTCGAGTTTCTGAATCTGGGTTTCTGGCTGCACCGCACGGTAGTCTCTGCCTCGAAAAGACCCGAGATTCACACTGCGATTGTGGACACAACTGAGTAATAAGGCGACGTTCTTAGAAACCAGAGTTTCAGTATAAGTAAAGGGAGGCGCGGATATGCAACAAATGAGGTTAAAAGTCCTCCTGCCATCAGGCTCATTTGAAGTGGGACGCCGACGCACACTTTCACCTGTTGGTGTATCTTTCCTACATCCCCTACGTCTTCTCCAGGCCAGTCAGTGGAATCGCCTAGAAACCAGGACACCAGCAACGTTCCCTCTTGCCGGGGTCTGGTTTCGAAATTTCATCTCCGGCTGAGCGGAACCAGGAGGCGCGGCGGGCACACAGGTGAGGCTGGCAGGCCGGACCTGGCCAGGAGGCCTGGTGGCTGACTTTTGGACCATCTGAGCTTGAAACAGAGTAATGGCTGCGACTCACTGTAAGACTTGGAATGCTGTGGAACCTTCTGAGGGCGGGGAGGCCGCCCTGCTCACACGGCCCTTCTCCCCAGAGAAGCCTGCTGCTATGCAGTGCCCAAGACGTGTCGACACTGAGATAAAGTGGCCATGCCGTGTGTGGGTGTGGGTGGGCGTTCACTCTCCCAGTCCTTGAACTTTTTATATACTGTCCAGTTTTCACAACACACCCCCAATTAAGACGGCTATTATATCCAAACAGATGCAGAAAAAAGTGTGGCGAGGAGGGGACATGAGAACCCTCGCGCACTGCTGGAGGGGACGTAAGCTGGTGCAGCTGCCATGGAAAACAGTATGCAGGTTCCTCAAAATAGTAAAAATAGAACTATCATATGACCCAGCAATTCCACTTTTGAATTGATACCCAAAGAAGTGAAAGCAGGGTCCTGAGATGTCTGCACACCCACGTTCACATCTGCACACCCACGTTCACACGGCATTGTGACAACAGCCGCCAGGCGGAAGCAGCCCAAGGGGCCGCCGGTGGGGGGGAAAGACAGGCCACTGGGCCCATCACGCAACGGAACATCATTCAGCCTTAAAACGGAAGCACAGCTGGTACACGTCACCACACAGATGGGGACACTGTGCTGAAGCCAGCCAGCCACAAAAGGACAAGTACTGTGATTCCACTCCTATGAGGTGCCCCGCGTCCTCGCATTCGGACAGAAAGCGGGGGGTGGGGGTGGGGGGAGTGTTTACAGGGAACAGTCTGGGCAGATGGAAAGTTCTGGGGATGATGGTGGCGATGGTTGTACAATAGTGTGAATGTGCCTAATGCCACTGAACCGTACATGTAAACATGGTTAAGGTGGTGAATTTTGTGTCATGTGTATTTTACCACAATTTTTTAAAAGATCATACTGGGCCGGCCGAGTGGCGTGTTGGTTAAGAGCTGGCTTGGGACGCCAAGTCTGAGGAGCAGGGCCCCGGTTCAGATCCCACGTATGAGGGCCAGTGACACTGCCCTCTACAGCTAAGGTGGTGAACAACAGCTCCACCTGGAGCTCGGCTGCTGTGAGTCGCCGGCCACGGTGTAGGCTGCAGTGGGCTGCCGTGAGCTACCATGAGTGGCCGGCAGCCAGCGTGAGCTGCCAAGAACCACTGTGAGAGGCCATCCAGTGGCCGGCGACCAATCTGCCTCTCCCGGGAAGAGCACAGTGATCACAATACCAACATGGGCCAGTGAAGCAACATCCTCCGCAACTAGACTGAAGAACAAAAGGCCAGCAACTTGTTCCCCTTCCCGATTCCCCAAGGCTGTTCCCCTCCCCCAATAAAATCTTTTTTTTTTTTTTTTTTAAAGGGCATATTGGTTTAGAAAAGTTTTCACAACAGAACGCTGGGAAACTGCCCGTGCTCCGAAGCGCAGCTCCAGCCATGTCACCCCCGCAGGCGTGTCATCCCACAGATGTGGCCGAGGTGCCTGAGTGGTGGAGGGGAAGGGGAACCGAGGCCCCGGCTGCTGCTGTCACTGGGCCACCACGGAGGGGAGCCGACTTCCGCTCTGTTCTCGAGGCTGAAAGCTGCCAGCTCAGCCATCCTGGAACTCAGGCCCCGCCACCCACGAGCCTCCGAGCGCCTCCTGAGACCGTGGGCTTCCACAGCGAGGAGCACTGGCCCAGGACATGCACCAGCAGCCACCCTGGTCCCGGGGTTCCCTCCACTTCGCTCAGGGCAGCCTCCTCATGCACCCTGTGGCCCATGCGGTCCAGGCTCAGCTTCGTGTCTTAGCTCACCCCAAACCTGGAGGGACCTGTGAGGCAGGGCAGCCTGGCTTGAGTCTGCAGCCAGTACTGGGGCACCCAGCGAGGGGTACATCATCAGCAGGGGGACACCCTTATGGGCATCACTGCCCATCTCCTGTCTCCCTCCCAGCCTCTCCCCCCACAGGACTCACTCCAGCCCCACTGGCTTCTGGAAGTGGGGGGTCTCTCCTGGGGGTCCTACCTGAGGCTGGGGAGAAGGGGCTCTGTGGAGCAGCTCACTGAGGAGCCCCCACTGCCCCACTGCTTGCCCCTGGCTGGCTCAGTCACCCCGGGACTCCTCCCCACTCCAGGGGACATCCTGTCTCCTCTGGGGGTGAGGAGGCAGGCATGGCTGGGCTGGCTGCTGGCTGGAGGTAAGGGGATGGGGGTCCAAGCAGCACCCAGCACCGAGGGTCACAGGATACACAGGGACCAGGGGCAGTGGAGCTGCTGGAGGGGCCATCACAGCGGTGGACCCTGGGAGCTAGATGGAGGGTCAGATGCATCCCCTCATTCTTCCCAGGCTTGTGGTGGCTACACTCTCAGGCCGGTGGCCCCAGCACAGGGAGGCAGGGGTCCCCGGAAAGGGCAGCCCCGAGCCCCACGATGCGTAGCCATGGGCCACCAGCTTCCCAGTCACTGCACGGCTCCGACGGCAGGCACCTCAGTCACACCACAGACAGTGCCGGTGTGGCGCCTGGCGGCCCGAACCCTTCAGGGCGGGAGGCACTTCCTCGGCACCTGCCTCCTGCAAACAGTTCCCGCTGGGTTTCCTCACGTCAGGGCGGGAAGTGCACGGACTGCGGCCCGGCCACACGAGCCCCTGGCTCAGCACCAGGAAGGGGAGTGCTGGGGCCGGGGTCAGCCTGGCAGGGAGTGTCCCCGAACCCCACGTGGGGCGGGGCGGAGCACTGCCCTGGGTCACTCCTGTGAGAGCCCGGCTCCCTGCAGGGTCTGGGCCCCGGGGGCCCCGGTGCCCTTCGTTCAGGCAGCGATAAAGGTCCTTGTTTCACAACAGAGGACAGCCTGCCATGCAGGTTCAACGCCCAGAGACACACAGGCGGGCTGGCGCTGATGTCACCAGCCAGGGAGCATCAGGAACCTCAGCACGGGCTCCCTCTCCCCGGGGCCTGGACGAGTGTGCCTGTCACCACTCACTGTCACCACAGCAGAGCTGCCAGCAACCGACAGGTCTGCAGCTCCGGCCGTCCCCCTCAGGCCTCTCCTGCCCGTGGCCGGAGGACAGACAGACAGGGAGCTCCGCGTGCTGCTTGCCGCCTGTGGCATCTGCCTCCTCTCTCTGAGTGTCTGACCGGAGTCACTACTTGGGGTCAGGCCCTCGCCTGGTTCCAGAATGTGCTGGAAATGCGCCCCCTTCTGGTGACTCAGGGGCACTGCGCCCCGCAGCTGGCCGTCCTGGGCATCAGGGCTGACCACGCCACGCCAGTCTGCCCCCGGCACGTGCTCGCCTCTCTGCCGTGGGTCCCCCGTCAGGGCGCCGTCACAGGTTCAGGGCCGACCCCAGTTATCCGGCTTGCTCTCATCTTGAGATCCTTACCTGGGTCACATTTGCAGAGACCCTGCTTCCAAGGACATGTTCCAGGGACACGTATCTTTTGGGGCCCCAATTCGCCCCACTCCGGCATCCCGTGCCCTGCAGACCCAGCACCCTTAGGGGCGCGGGGTCTTGGAGAGCCCCCAGGCAACATCACGCAGTCGCAGGTTGGTCGGTAGCTTGTGATGCCACCTGTACCTCAGGTCCCAGACAGAGCCCCCAGGCGGGTCTCCAGGAACACCCCCCGTGCAATGGGAGGGTCAGGGAGGGCCCTGGGCCCCGACGCCTGTTCAGCTCCTTTAGCTGGCCTGCGCCGTGCACCGACACCTGCACGGGAAGGGCCGCCAGTCTGGGATGCGCGCCTCGCAGACCTGTGCCCCAAGGGGGCGGGGCCTGTGTGCCTCTGGGCTGACCCAGCGCCCCCCTGCCGTCCCAGGACAGTACGGAGGGCTCCCTGGGAGCCGCCTCTGCCGGTTCTCCCTCCCTCCCCCCAGCCCTTGGCACCACGCAGCCCTCGGGCATGAGATGAGAAGCAGGGCTGGTGGCAGCAGCCAGAGCAGCTGACGGCGCCTCGGAACCAGTGCCCACGGCGGGGCTTGGGACATTTACAGAGGGACTTGGGCCACCGCAGATGGCAGGGCTGGAGCCATCCTGTAATTTATATCCCAGACTTTCCTGCCCAGTCTGCGGGGAACCAGCTGACACATGTCAAGTGGTGAATAAAGGAAGACTTCAATCAGGGCAACGCGACGTAGAGAGGGCAGCAGGGCAGTGGGGGCGTGTGGCCAGGCACGGGGGCGGCGTGAGGCACCGAGAGGGGAAGTCACCAATGAAGGTCTGGCTCCCCAACCTGCAGAAGTCTTGCTGAAGGCAGGAGGGTGACCAGACACCTCTGGAGACACAGGGGACGCGCAGTTTCATCAGCCACCCAGGGTGATGGCATAGGGAGGTGGGGTCTCTCCAAACGGACTCAGCAGGATTCGGCTACAAGGGGACCCGCAGGGCCCGACCCGGGAGCCCCAAGGCCAGGCCCGGTCGGCAGAGGGCGTAGAGGAGCCTGGCTGAATTCTGGTCAAGGAGGGGCCTTCACCAGCCCCAGTCACTGCGTCACAGTGTAAAGGGGCACGTGGGGTCTGTCCCAGCCGGCAGACAAGAGGCTGGACTAGGGAGGTGGGGGTGTGCAGGGAGGGGCACCTGGGGAGGCAGGTGGGGGACACAGTGGGGAGGTGAGGGGCCAAGCCTGCAGGAGAAAAAGTCTCCCAGGAGATGACCCCGAGGGCCAGGGCCCGGGGCAGCGCTCTGGACCTCAGAGAGGCCACAGGGAGCCCCAAAGCTCTGAGCGTAGGAAACCCTGAAAACTATGAATGTTCTGATCTCAGCACTGAGGTGGCCATGACAGACGCTGTGACAGTGGGGCTGAGCGCCCGTTAAAGCACAGCCCAGCCTGGCCCTCGGCTCCGAGGCAGGTGAGTCCACCTTCCCAGAAGCGGCCACTCGTCAAGAGGCTGTCAGGTAATGTGCTCAGAACTGGCTCCTTTAGACCATTACATAGGAAGGGGGCTCCACCTACGAGGCCGTGGAGGGCGTGCTGGGGGGGCTCCCACTCTGTGCGAGCGGCCATGGCCACAGCAGGGTGGGGGGGTGTCCCGGGAGCAGGCCCTGGACTGTCCTGCCCGCCCTGCCCCAGGCGGTGCGGCTGGCCCTCGTGGGAGGGCAGGTAGGCCGGCCCAGCGCGTCTGAAACACCATGACAGTACGGCTCACACCGGGAACCTTCCTATACTGCAACGTGGCTACAAAAGTGGCCACAACCTTGGTTCTACAGCCCCATTTCTGAGAAAATACCCAGGGAAAAGGTCTCGGGGGACACAATGTTCTTATTTAAATCAGGACGAACTGCCAACGACCAGGTGTCAAAGGAGACAGGTTTTCACATAAACGCTTGAGCCACCACCCAGCCACGACCGTCCCGGACCTGGGCATCAGGCTGGGCTGTCCCGAGGGCTGTGACAGCAAGCGACGGGACACGCCAAGCTGCGCACACAGACCGGCGGCACGGAGGCAAGCACACGGGGCTGCCGGACGACAGGTGGGGCTCCTCTGACGCTTCCCGTCCCCTTCTCCAGAAACCTGGCTGTGCCGCGTCCAGAAACAATGTGACTGAAGACCAGCCCTGGGGAGGCCGCGGCATGCCTGCTCTCTGCTTTCCCGCGCTGCTGTCACCACTGGGCTCTTCCCCACGTTGGGGCAACTAAGGGCTTTTCCAGGGGACCGCGTCCATCCGGGCAGCGGCAGCTCCCCAGCGGGGGCAGCGCCCCCACCTCCCAGCTCTGGCTCCCAGGAGCCCCCCCGGGGGCCTGCACAGCCTCAGGAAGACGTGGGGCGCCGGGCCAAGCCCCTCGGGACAGCAGCCCTGAGTCCTGACAGCCTTGTACCTGGCCAGGGCTGGGGGCCGGCAACAAGCTTCCTCCCAGGCTCCGGAGGACACTGTCACGTGCAGAGCCCGGTGTTGCTTTGGTTTCCTGTCCTCTGGCATGGCTGAGATTGCCGGGCAAGAGAGAGGAATCCATCAACTCAAGCGCTTATCTCATCAGGAAACACCCAGAATACGCTAATCACGGGGCTGGCCTCGCCTCGGCCACCTTCAGGAGCCTGGCTCCCCGGCCCCTGCCCTGAACACCGCAGCTGTGTCTGTCTAAGGTGACTCATCTGACAAATAGCTGACCTTTAGAGCCATTTAACAGCATCAATAAGAGCTGGTATCTGGCTGGAAATTCCCCTCAGAATCCCCTACAAGGTTCCAGAGACCAACTTCCTCTGCCAGAGTGTGGGCTGGGATGTCATGTCACCTGCCGGAGCTCCAGGCCCTGCAGGGGCAGCCAGGCAGGTCCCACCCTCATGGCCCCCACCCCGCCCTCTCACGCCCTCCCCCACTTGGGGCACTCTGGCTCCGTCCCAGGACAGCGGGCGGGGTGAGGGAGGAAGCCCTGCCACCGTGTCCCACAGGGACCCTGAGGCTGTCACCGTCGGGTCCCCATGACCTGGACACTGGCCCAGCTTGCCTGGCCCACTCCTCACCTGTCTCCCCATAGATCTCCCTCACCTGTGTGTGTCTCCCCCACAAATCACTGATCCGTCAGGTGGCTTCTGGAGAACCAGGCTGGGACAGCCAGCTGGAAGCCGAGGCTCAGAAGTGGGACCCCTGGGGTGCAGTGGGACCCCTGGGGTGCAGTGGGGTCCTCTCCAGGGCCTGGCCGGGTGGCCGTCAGAGGAAGGTCTGGGAGGGCCCTGGGGTGTGTGGCCATCCCTGGCGTTCCAGGACAAGCGCCCAGGTCCTGCTGGGTGCTCACGGAAGGGCCTTCGGCCAGGGCGGGCCCAGGCCCAGGGCTCAGGGCAGGGCGGGGGTCTGCGGACCAGGCAGCCTAAAGTTTAGTTCTGAGTTTCCAGGATCCAAAACCCATGTCCACCCAGAGTGGACCGGCCTTAAAGGCAGGCAGGGGCTGCGGGGTGGTGTGGCAGCGACTGGGTGGCACGTGTCAAATGGCTGAAGTGGTAATGTGTGGCTTCCCCAGTTATCGAGCATGCGTGTGCCCTGAAGGCCTCGCCTCGGGGAGACGCCCGCACAGCCGTGCTCCTGGGCCAGCTCAGGCGAGGACCCCGCCGGCCGTCAGGGCGTTCCAGGCGCCGCCTCATTCAGAAATGCCCCCAGGACAGGCTCTGGCTGTTAAAGGGTGCCCACCCTTCAACCCGAGACGGGTAACAGCCTCGTCTTCAGCCTCCGCTTTGGTTTATGACAACAAGATGGTTTGGTGGGCTGAGCTGTGTCCCCCCAAATCATGCTGAAGCCCTGACCCCCTGCCCTGACTTCAGAACATGACACTGTATTTAGAGATATGACCTTTACAAAGGTGACTGAGGTAAAAAGAGGTCATTCCGGTGGGTCCTTGATCACATCTGTGTCCTTACGAGAATGGGACAGACACGCAGAGGGAAGACCACGTGAGGACACAGGGAGCAGACGGCCATCCACACACACGCCCAGGAGAGGCCGCGGGGGACCAGCCCCGGGACGCCTGGGTCAGGGCCCCTGTCCTCTGGGAAACAAGATGTCTGTCATGTGAGCCGCCATTCTGTGGTCACGGCCGCCCCAGGACCTGGCAGAGATGGGTCCCCGCTTTGCCCAAACCATCCTAAAACCCTGGTGAGTAAGTGACGTCTTCCCAGGCCGGGAACGGGCCGTCGCAGTGTCCCCGCGGGACCCCTGGATGCAGGCCATGGGCCGGGGCCCGCCACGCACGCGGAGACGTATCTCACAGGGCTTCCTGTTTTGGGCCAGGTCAGAAGCACCGTGAGAAAGAAGCTAATGAGAACTACGTCAGCACTTCTGCTATGTGACCTTAGCCCAAACCAGGGGGTGAAGGCAGCATCAAGAGACAGAAAACATCAGAGAACATCTGAGAGCAGTGACGGCTATGTTGTGCGAAGATAACTCCATAAAGTCTTTCCAAGTCCCCGCGGACACAGTCTTTTCCTTTGGAGCCAGGGACTGAGGTCAGCGGGCGCACAGGGTCTCGGGGGGCTGGCAGGCAGACCCCAGCAGCCTGGGCTGGCGGCCGGCCGGAGTGGCGTTTCCACACAGGAAGCGGTTGACAGTGATTATGGAGCCCCAGTTCCACGCCATCTGGCATGCGGGCGCCCCCCACCATGCACATGAGGGCCCCACGGGCCGGCTCCATGCAATCCAATAGGAGGGGGGCCTTCTCCGAGGCCTGTGAGGACAAGGGGTGGGCGTTCGTCAGATGGCAGCCCACCCTGAAGCCACAGCAGGGTAACCCCATGGTGGACTTACCAAGCGAGCTGGCCAGGCTCCGACTGTACCCTCTGCCCAGCGATGCCCACCTCCTGGGGGCACACACATGGCACAGCCGGGGGCCAGGCATCCGCAGCGCAGGACAAGCCCACACCCCACCTGGGCAGGCGTGAGGTTCACCTGCAGGTACAACCTGTCCTTGTGGACTGCCGAGGCCGGGGCCTGCCCTGCGCCCCTGCCACCCCATCTCAGTTCCGTCCCTTTAGCACCTACCGGCATGTGCAGGGGTCTAGGAGAGGCTGTGTGGACAGACCGCAGAGGGAAGGCTCATCTGGGGCATTCAAGCCACTCGCCGCCTCCACGAGCACTGAGTCAGTGTGTCCCTCTCATGCCAGCCCCGAGCTGGGGACTCGGGCTCCACGGGGACAAGAAGGGCCCTGTCTGAGGGGAGGTCGGCCAGAGGCGCAGGGCCCCCGAGTCAGGGCAGCTAAGTGTGGGCAGCCCACTGGCCAGGCCCCTAGCCCAGCCTGGCAGGGAGGGTGTCAGTTACCATCTGCTGCGAAACAAAGCAGCCCAAAACTAATGGCCTAAAACACCTCCATTTCACTTGCTCACAGTTCTGAGTTAGCGACGTGGGCGGCCTCCCGGGCTGCTCACGTGCAGCAGTCACGCTGTGCCTGCCAGGGCTGTCAGACGCAGTGAGACAGCGGTGTGCACACCCAGCCCGCCACGCACGGCGGCGCCCTGGGGCCCTGGGGCAGCGCCTGGACCCTGCACACCCCTCAACACCCACCCACACCTTTCTCAGAGAGGCTGCTGGCTTCAGAGCGACAGGCACGTGGGAGGGAGCTTCCAGATCCCACAAGAACCAGCGAGGGCGTCCAAAGCCACATCCCCTTCTCACGAAAGTGCAGCAGGAAGGGAACCGCATTGCAGCACCCTGGGCAAGCCGGTCCCCAGTTCCGGACTGTCTGCCCCACGGGGGGCAGGCCCAGGGGCTGAATCTCGCCGGCACTGTGGAGCAGGCTAACAGTGATATGCCAAGAATTAGAACGAGGCCTGTCATATTCAAACGGCAGAAAATCAAGGTGCCATCTTAAAAGAAGTCACAGAATCAAACTGCTGCCCTACAGAGGGGCCCGTGAGGGTGACATGACGTCTGCTCAGAAACCATGAAGGCAGGCACCCGGGGAGCAAAATACCTCAAGTGCTGAGGAAAGACCCCCACCTAGAATTCTGGACGCTGAAAAATCACCCTTCAAAGTGAAGGAGAAAGACTTCCTCAGACAAAAAAACGGAGGGAGTCTTTTGCCAGTCCACCTGCCTTGCCTGAGCGACAAGGAGACACCTCCGAAACAGTCCACACAGAGAAAGGGAGGAAGAGAGAAGGGGCAAATGAAAGACGACAGATACTTTTCTTCTTCTTAATCTCCACACAGCAGTTTGTTCAAAATAGTAACAGCAGCTGTGTAGCAATGATGACCGTTTACATGGGAGAGGAATGAAAGACAGCCAGCTATGGGGGTGGGGTGGGGGTGTGGGGAGGGGGCCGCCTGCTACGGGGAGGGGGGCCCCGTAATCAGAATGTACTCACACTACCCTGCACTACCATTATTTGAAAGTGGACTTGGATTAGTTGTAAATGTGTTGTACACGCTAGGGCAACTACTAAAAAAGTGAAAAAGTATAACTGGGGTGAGTGGTTAGCTCAGGTGGTTAGAGCGTGGTGCTGATAACACCAAGGTTGCCAGTTCGATCCCTGCATGGGCCACCGTGAGCTGTGCTCTCCCTAAAAGAGTCAACTACACCACTGTAGCATGAAAGCAATGTGCAACCAATGACGGTGGCTGTTCCCCAACAAATTAAAAAAAAAACACCAACAAACTATAACTGATATGCTATGGAAAGAGAGAAAATGGAATCATAAAATGCTCAATTAAAACCACAAGAGGCAGAAAAAGTGTGGAAGATAAACTCAGGAACAAGACCAATGAATGGAAACAATATGGCACACATTAATCCAACTATATCAATAATCACTTTAAATGTTGATGATCTAAATGCACTAATTAAAAGACAGAGCTTGCCAGACCCAACTACACGTTATCTAGAAGAAATCCACTTACATAAAGCCACATTTAGATTACAAGTAAATGGGTGGAGATACAGCATAACACTCATCTTACATGACGATAAAGGGGTCCATTCTCCAAGAAGACACAAATCTTAACATGTATGTATCTGAAAACAAAAGAGTCAAACTACAAGAGGCAAAAAGAGATAGAACCGCAAGGAGAGAATCCGCTGCCACAGTCGGAAATGTCTCAGAAACGGGCCTGTCCAGCCGGCAGAAAGGCAGTGAGGACCCTGCGGAACGGGACAGCGCTGCCCTTCAACTGGATACAAGTGACACCTATCGCCAGCTTCACCCAATGGCACCCTTCTCACGCCCCCAGGGAACGTTCACCAAGAGGGGCCACACTCTGGGCCATAAACACACCGTAACAAGTTTAAAAAACAGACATCACGCCGGCCGAGGGGCGCGGTGGTTAAGCGCTGGCTTGGGAAGCCAGCGGCCCCGGTTCGGTCCCACATGTGAGGGCCAGTGACACTGCCCTCAAAAAAAAAACAAAACAACAGACATCACATGAATTAAACTAGAAATCAGCAACAGAAAGGTAACTGGAAAATTCTCAAGTATTTGGAGATTAAACAACACACTCTAAATAACACAGGGGTCAAAGAAGGCATCTCAAAAGAAATTTAAAAATATTTTGAATTAAACAAAAATGAAAATACCACAATCAAAATTTGTGGAATGCAGAGAAAGGAGTGCTAAGAGGGAAATTTATAGCATTGATACATACATTAAAAATGAATTAAGAGGGCCAGCCAAGTGGCTCAGTTGGTTAAGAGTTGGCTTAGAGTGCGAGCTCTGAGCAACGGGGCTGCTGGTTCGATTCCCACATGGGCCAGTGAACGCTGCGCCTGAGCTGAGCTGTTGCTGAGCTGCCAACAGGTGGCAGGATGGCTCAGATGGTGTAACAACAAGATTTGCCGGTTCAATGGTGGCTACGCCCACCCGCGACTAAGACTGAACTCAGCACCTTGAGCTGAGCTGCTGCTTGGATGGCTCAGTAGATAGGTCGTGTGCTCTTAACAACAAGGCTGCTGGTTCGACTCCCGCATGGGATGGTGGCTATGCCCACCCGCAACTAAGACTGAACACAGCATCTTGAGCTTAGAGGCCACGAGCTGCCAACGGGAAGCCAGATGGTGGTTGCCACCTTCCACAACGAAGAGCGAAGGACAACAACTTGTCTGGTCCCTTCCCCCGATTCCCCAATAAAATCTTTTTTTAAAAAAAAAAAAAGAAAGAAAAAAAAAAGAAAAAGAGATCTAAAATCAATCCCTGAAGCTTCTACTTCAGGAAACTCGAAGACAGACAAATTCTAAGTCCTAAGAAAGCAGAATAAATAATAAAAATTAGAGCAATAATCAATGAAACTGAAAACAGGAAATAGAGAAAAATCAAGGGGAGGGGACCAGCCAAGTTGTTGTCCTTCAGTCCTAGTTGTGGAGGGCGCAGCTAGCTCAGCTCCAAGTCCACTGGCCCCTGTGGGAATCGAACCAGTAACCCTGCTGCTCAGAGCTGGCGCTCTTAACCAACTAAGCCGCTCAGCAGACCCATGGTTCTTCTTTGAAAGGATCAGTAATATTGATAAGCCTCTGGCCAGGCTGACTAAGAAAAAAAAGAGAAAAGACACAAATTGCTACCAGATTGAAAGAGGAGACAGCACTACATACATATCTCATAAATGCTGAAAACATGAAGAAACACTGTGAATGACTACGTTTGCACATTAACCAAGGCGAGCGGGACCAATCCCTTGAAAGACATAGTCTGCCAAAATTCACACAAGACACACACGATCTGAGCTGGCCTCTATTACAAAACTGAATCAATAATTACATAACCACCCAAAGCCGAAAACACCAGGCCCCGACGGGGTCAGTGAATTCTGCCAAACATTCAAGCAAGAATTACATCCATTCTTTTTTTTTTTTTTTTAATAGCTGAGCCATCCTGCCACCTGTTGGCAGCTTAGTGGCAAAATTACACCCGTTCTTTATACGCTCTCCCAGATGACAGGGGCAGAGGGAATGCCTTGTTTCTTGAGGCCAGCGTCACCCTGACACCCAGCCAAAGGCATTATAGGAAAGCTGACCAATTAGCTCTCATGAACATAGATGCAGAAATCCTCAACAGAATATGAGCAAATCAAATCCAAAAATGTTTAAAAAGAATTACCCACCACAACCCCCTGAGGTTAATTCCAGGGATGCGAGGCTGGTGCAACATCTGAAAATCAGTAACCGTGATCCATCGCATTAACAGGCTAAGCAAGAAAAATCACACAATCCTATCAATAGATGCAGAGAAGGCATCTGGCAAAGTCCAACACCAATCTGTGATCAAAACGCTCAGGAACTTAGAAATAGAGGGCAGCTTCCTCAACGCGATAAAGAAAAAAAAAATCTACAACAAACGTGCAGCTAAGGTCACACTTGATGACAAGCTCAAAGCTTTCATACTAAGAAGCTCTTCAGTAGGTGAATGGATAAAGTGTGATGCATTCAGACAGCGAAATATTATTCAGCATTAAAAAGAAACGAGCCACGAAGCCCTGAACAGACACGGGAACCTCAAGGGCATGTGACTGAAAGAAGCCCCCGGCGAGGGCTTCCAGCTCCGTGACATTCTGGGGGAGGCAGCAGAGGTCAGGGGTCGCCAGGGGAGAGAGGGAGGGGTGAGGAGGAGGGGCAGAGGGTGTTCAGGGCAGTGACACGCTCTGCATGACACTGTGACAGTGGGCACGTCACTACGTCTGTCCAAGCCCACGGGATGCGCGGCACCAAGAGTCGCCTAACGTAAAGCGTGGGCCCCGGGTGATGACGACGTGTCACTGTAGGTTCATCCGTTGTAACAGATGCCCTGCCCGGTGGCGACGCTGACGGTGGGGAGGCTGTGTGTGGAGGGTGGTCAGGGGGTAAATGGGAAATCTCTGTACTTCCACTCAATTTTGCTGTGAACCTAAAAATAGTCTATAAAAATAAATTTAAAAAAGAGCTAAGAGGGGAAGTCTTGGAGGAAAAGGAACTCGAGGAAGGTAGGTTCTGGCCAGTAGTGGGGGTGGGTGAGGGACCCGCGCCCGACAGTGAGCCTCTGGGCTCCCAGCACCCAGTGGCCCGTTCATGTCTGGCCCACCCGCCGTGGGTGGCCGCCTGGCCCTGAGGAGCCTGGGGTACCCCACCGAGGCTGGTGCCTTCTCTCCTGGAGTTTTCGGTCCATGTAGAGGACAGACGATAAGCCGGAGACAAGCACAGATGTACACCCCCTGCCCCCATGTGTGCAGTCACAGACCATGAGCTCACAGCAGCAGTCCTGGGGGCACCTCCTTGGCCGGGGAGCCCAGGAAGCCCTCTGCAGCGACACTGAAGCAAGGTGCCGAGGGGTGAAAGGGCTGAGCTTTCTAGCTGGAAGGGACAGGAGGGCGGTGAAAAGGTGCCCAGGGGGGGACCAGACAGACGGGGGAAGGTGTGGGGGGGGGGGTCCAGGGCTTCTGCAAGGTGACAGCCCCTGCCCCTGGTGGAGGCGGCAGCGGAGGCTCATGGAGGCCCCCCGCCCCCGCGGTCAACCTGGGAACCTACGGCCTGACCCCAGGGGGCAGCTCTGTGGCGCCCCTGGTGGCAGGGCCTGAACCACAGGCATGGGCCATGGCCTGGCCTCCTGCTCAAGGTGCCTCCAGGGACAGGCTGCCGGGGCTTCGCTGCAGCTGCAGCTCCAAGAAGGTCACTCACGCCCGTGCCGCAGCGGGCCTCCGCACCGGCCGCTCCTGTGCGAATGTTCTCCACACGTGTCCCCTGCTGCTCCGCCTCTCATCCCGCTCGGAGGGCGCCTTGCCCGGCCCCCGCCCACCGGCCCCACCCACCCTCCCTCCCGGCTGGCGTGTCCAGGTGCCCCCCGCTGTCCATGAGCTCCAGGGCTGCCGTGCGTGCACCGGCTGTCCGCTCAGCCTGCGCTCCACGAGCTCAGCTGGTGCCCACCTGTTTCCCTGGCTCTGGGCATGCGGTGGGCGCTCAACTATTGTCAAATGAGTAAATGACTGAATTCGGGTTCAGGCTGCTGGGGCCTCGTCAGGCTCTCCAACATCTCAGATTTAAGCGCCGCTCTTTCTGCCTGACCCGAACGCCAGCTTGGCCTTATGACAGGGACAGTCAGGGACCCACGTGGGCAGATGCGAGTGCCGCGGGGCTCATGTGTGTTGGCTGGGACCGTCTCCCAGTGCAGTGGATTTAGGGGGAAGGCACGCGGTGGGCCACGTGAACTGGGTGGTCGGTACGGTGGGAAAAGGCACAGGGCGGGCGGCAGCGGAGTGCAAGCAGCGACACACAGGCTGCTCGCCCCTCCCTTTCTGTTCACCTGCCTTCGGCCCGCCACCGCGGTGAATTAGCGAGCAGGGTGACAGCCAGCCAGCTGCTCCCCTAGCGCAGGCTCCATTTCCTGGCTCTCCGGGTACATCCTCACCATTGCCTGAGCTGGGGGGAGGGGTGGGTGAGCGGGTGGGGGGAGGGGACACCGGTGCTGCCCCACACAGAGCTCGGTTCCGAGGGCACCGTGGCTCTCGGTGGCCACTCACAGCCGCCGTACCACACTCTGCCACAGCCACAGCCCCTGGCATTTCCACAGAGACAGTCAAACACAAACACCAATTTGAGATGAACCATGGATCTGCACATGAGGCCCAACATGACACAGATGAGACGATGACATGGGAAAAGCCTTCCTTACCTGGGGTGGGGGGAAGTGTTCAACAGAACCACAAACACAAAACAGAGAGGGGGCAAATGGGCTGCCATGGAAACCAGCACTGTTCATCAGGACACCGAATGACGGCGGGACGGCACATATGGCCCACTCACCTGACAAAGGACGTGCAGACAGAACACGTCTGACACCAGCAGGGAGAATCACAGGCAGACATGCGACAGGCATGCCTGACTCCCAGGGGTTTCACCAACGAGCACCACCAGAAGGCCAGAGAATACCCACAAAGGTGGCCGGCCTCAGCGGCATCAGCGACATGCCAGGGAAAACCACGGGCGACAGCTTCCACCCACCGGGGTCAGGGGATGGCACAGACGGCCCACCAGCAAAAGCACCCGGGGCAGCTGGACACTCACACACAGGTACACGGACTCAGGAAGACTGCCCAGTGTCCTCTACCGGAGCTGCACACCCCAAAACCAGCAGCACCAAGGTGCTGTGGGGGTGCAGCGCAGAGCGTGGGGCCGCTTCAGGGGAAACCCGCTGGAGGTCTCCCAGAAAGGGCAGCCACCCAGCGGGGCCCGAGACGCAGCATCGCCTGTCACTCACGGAAGTGCATGCTTCGGATCTGAGCCCCCTTCCACACGTATGCACACGTGCACGCTTAACAAGGGTTTTAATCAATGAGTTTCTTAGGGAGGAGTCTTTAACCTCCATCTCCTGCCCTCCGATGGGCCCTGCGAGGGCAAGGACAGGCCTGCCCATGGGCCCAGCTTCAGTGGACACAGGCCAGCCACCAGAGAAGGCGGTCCCCATGGAGGAAAGCCTGGCATGTTCGAGGCCGACACAGGTGCAGGGGAGCTGAAGGCCGGGTGGGCCCGGGGTCGGGCATCACCCCTGGAAAACCAGCAGAGACGCACCCATCACTTGGGGCACGCAGCGGGTGGAGTGGTGGGACCTGTCTCTGTACCCCGTACCAGGCAGCACCCACACTGTGCAGCGAGAGCCGGGCAAACTGAATAGCCCAGCAGCCCTCTCCAAACCAATGGTGCACAAACGCTGCGGCACCCAGCCAGACCGGCAGGGGAGACGTGCTCCCGGGGGAGACAGGCCTGCCCACATGCCGTGTCACCCCGAAAGCCGCAGGAACAGAAACCACACTCAGGTGAATGGGGCAGAATTCACGGCTCCTTCTCTACATGCCGTGCCAGCCGCCGGTCACGGCCTGGGACCAGCCCAACAGTCGCCACCCAGCCGGTCACCATGAAGGCAAGTGGCTGCCACTTCCCTTTCATCCTGGAATTTAGAGAACTGAGGCGAACTTCAGAAACCTCGTTTACATTCCTCGTCTGCCAGTTTCAGACCCGAAACAGCCGTCAGTGTCCATTTTCAAAAGCAGTTTATTGTCTGTGGCGGAAGGGACTGCCTGCTACGGAAAGCCCCACGACATTTTAATTAGTACATATTTGCTCCGGATTCGAGGGCCTCTCACTGTGAATAGCTTGTTTCTGGTTCCCGACTACTACTTGATACACTGAAAATTATCTTTCCCTTCCAAACACTAAGTGTCCTGAAGTGTTCTAAGATGATAAAATCATACCTCTACCTGGCTCTCTTCCTGAGAAAGCTGACCCTGATCGTAATTTTTGGGCACACTGGGGGCAAGCCGCTCCTGTGTCCCAAAAGCGGCGAGGAAGTAATAGCCGCCACTCGGTGTGTGGGCTCTGCCCCCTCCCGCGGGGAAGGTCGGTGAGCTGGGTGGAGGGTGGCGCTCTCAGCCATCTGCCCGACCCCAAGCATGCCGCAAGCTCTCGGTAGGAAATGCCCATAGACTGAAGCAGGAAAATAAACTCCTGCCAGGGTCCACGGCAAAGGGCAAACAGGCCACCACCCCGCCGGGCGGAGGCGGCGGGGCGCAGGCCGGGGCGGCGTCACTTGCGGGCGAGCTCCAGCACCTTGGCCACCATGGCCCCGATCCCGTCGTGGATGTGGTGCAGCTCGGTCTCGCACATGAAGGCCGGGGTGGTGACCACCTTGTTCTTCTGGTCCACGTGAGCTTCGTGCACACAGGTTAGGGAAAGCATCCGCCAGCAAAAGGGGGGGCGAGGGGGACGACGTCCTTCCCGGCGGGTCTCCGCCCCACTCACACCGTCTGCCCTCCTGACCCGCCGAGAACGAGTCAGCGCGTGCTCACGCGGAAGCAGCAGCTCACCGTCCCCGCCACCAGGGTCGGCCTTGCGACCCGCTCACCGTACGGCAGCGGGCCACACGGGGCCTCACGACAACCCTGAGGCAGAAGCAGCTCCTGTTTGTCATTTAGATCAAGAAACTGACACTGAGAGACTCGTCCAGGTGCCACTGCGACCACAGAGCCGGGGCCAGCTCCAGCTGGGACCCACCTCGACGCAGCCTGAGCTCCTGCCCCAGGCCACGCAGACCCTGGGAGGCGACAGAGCCGGCCTCACCTCCACCTGTCCTCAGGTGGGGGAAGGGGACACGTACGCCTGAGACTGACGACAGAGCCACCTTCAGCAGATGGACGCCCGAAGGGTGACGTGGTCGCCTCTGGGGCACTGCGCTGCCCCGGGTCCAGGTGCTGCCCCAGGACGTGGTCTGCTTGTGCCCACGGCTCTCTACGCCCGTGGGGCTCTGCCCCCGCTCCTGCCGGCGTCCTCAGGTCACCACCTCAGAACAGAGGACCGGCCGGCAGGAAGGATGGGTGGCGGGGTGCTGCCCGCCTGCACTGCCCAGGAACACCCACCCCATAACGGCGGCAAGCTCCCAACTCCCTCCCTTCGTCAGAGGCCGTCTCCTCGCCCCTCTAGGCAGCCCAGCTGCGGTCTGGGCCTGGGGTGGGTCGAGCGCCAAGTGCCCACTGGGCAGACCTGGAAACGGCCAGGGGATGCACAGGTGCGCACTGGACACTGCGCCCATCACACGTGTCCGTGGATGCCCCCGCCCCCACTGGGCCGCAGGAAAGGATATGGTCACACCCTTCACACAGTGCTTGGCACCCAGCTCCTTGATGGCCTGCGCAGTCCCGGCGTACGGCCACTTGCCACCTTCCTCCTGCTCATGGCCCACGGTGACCTCGACACCACGGAGCACCTTGGCCGCGAGGACGGGGGCGATGCAGCACAAGCTGAAAGGTGAAGAGCACAGTCAGCTCAGGCCCGCGAGGGCCGGCGCCAGGCCAGGGGTGCAGGGAGGCAGCCTCCAGTGGCGCTGAGGGGAGCCTGTCCCCCAAACCTGGGCCACCCACGGGCTGTGACCGACGGAGCCTGGGAGACGCTTGTGACCTGACCCTTGGCTCGCTCCCCATGTGCTGGCGTCTCTGGGCACCCAGGTGCCAGGGCAGAGCAGCTAACAGAGAGGTGGCTGCTCGGATGGCAGCTGAGTCTCGGTTGCCCGATGTGGACCAGGCCTAGCAACCTGCTGTCCAGGGGCACAAAGGTCACTGCCAAGGAAGGCAACACATGGTGGCAGCTATCTTAGTCCCAAGTTTTGGGATGTTTTGTCACAGCAACAGGTGAGCACAGCATGGGGGGCGGGGGGGCCGAGGCCAGAGCACAGCTCAGCCAGCAGCCTCGTCTGGCCTGTGGGCAGCTCTACCCGGCACCGTGGGAGCCGAGGGCCCTCTGGGCAGAGCCCCGAGCCCCGCCACAGCCACGGGCAGACCGTTCCCAGAGGGGCTCCTGCCAGGCCCTGCTCTCCCCCAGGGGCCTCCCGACAACAGCTCTTGAGCTCAGTGGTTCGACCAACAGGGGCTCCCTGAGAACACAGCTCCCACCGGGCCACCCCGTTGTGCAGCGGCCCGCCGTCCCCCTGCCCGGGGTCCATCCCCTCTTCTCTTGTGTCTGCGTCTACTGCTGATGCTGAAGGCCCCAGGCTGACACGGCTGCAATAAGCCAGGAGAAAATGCTGCCAGAAGGCGTCTACACGCTCGCTCAGTGTCACAATTAAACAACTTGTTTAGAGACCTGAGAGTCACTTGCCGAGCCACCGAACGGCCAGGAAGCGGCAGGGTGTCCGGCACCGTGTTTCCCAGGTGCCCGGAAGTCCGGCGGAAGGACCTCGTCCACTGTTTGTGGAGCCACCTGCCTGGGTCTGTGCCGTGGACACAGAAGCCCGGCCCTGAGGGTGGGGACACACCCCGCACCCCTGGCTCCTCTCTGACAGGCAGGAAGTGACGGAATCTCCCGAAAGGAACTTTGCGGGGGCTGGACAGGGTGCCTGGCATGGCCAGGACAATGCTATCGCCTTCGGGAAGAGGCAGCCACGGGTGACGGCGGCAGGAAGGATGTCACCGCCCCCGCCTGCCCCAGCTCCCCAGCGGGCCTCAGCTCTGTGGACCTGCTCAGCCGAGAGGCCTATGTGAGAGGCAGCAGCCTCTGGACCAGTCACCGGAAAGGCACCCTTCCTCCGGGGCACTCGCTGCATAATGTGGCTGCTCCAACAACAGCGGCGCAGGAGGCCAGGAGGGGCATGCAGCATGGCCACTGGGGCTCCACGCAGGTCCCAGGCTAGGGGTGCCGGGCAGGAGACTGCTCCCAGGACAACACTGGGCCGGCTTCTGCTGTGACTACGGGTCTGAGAGACACTGTTCGTTGGCGGGGACTGTCCCCTGCGGACTGCCTCCCACCTGGACAGAAGGGCCTAACAAAACTGCTCTTCTCGATTTGCCAGAAATACGGTAGCACGCAGCTCCCGGGGAGGAGCCTCGAGTTTCGCTCGTGGGCTCAGATGTCGGATGAGACCAAGTCTGATCACGGGGTCCCCATGCAGGTCTGAGGCCTCTCCTGGCTGCAGCTATGGCCAGCCTCGCCCACCTGCCAGGACCAAGGACCATGGGCTGTGACATGCGCCGTGCCTGTGGCAATGGGTTTCAGGGCGCAGAGAAGGGAAGGGGCTCCAGCATGCAGCTGGCCCCAGGATCCGGAGCTTGTGGCCCTATGACCCGTGTGCAGCCAGCATGCAGCTGGCCTCAGGATCCGGAGCTTGTGGCACTATGACCCATGTGCAGCCAGCATGCAGCTGGCCCCAGGATCCGGAGCTTGTGGCCCTATGACCCGTGTGCAGCCAGCATGCAGCTGGCCTCAGGATCCGGAGCTTGTGGCACTATGACCCGTGTGCAGCCAGCATGCAGCTGGCCTCAGGATCCGGAGCTTGTGGCACTATGACCCGTGTGCAGCCAGCATGCAGCTGGCCCCAGGATCCGGAGCTTGTGGCCCTATGACCCGTGTGCAGCCAGCATGCAGCTGGCCTCAGGATCCGGAGCTTGTGGCACTATGACCCGTGTGCAGCCAGCATGCAGCTGGCCTCAGGATCCGGAGCTTGTGGCACTATGACCCATGTGCAGCCAGCATGCAGCTGGCCCCAGGATCCGGAGCTTGTGGCCCTATGACCCGTGTGCAGCCAGCATGCAGCTGGCCTCAGGATCCGGAGCTTGTGGCACTATGACCCGTGTGCAGCCAGCATGCAGCTGGCCTCAGGATCCGGAGCTTGTGGCACTATGACCCGTGTGCAGCCAGCATGCAGCTGGCCCCAGGATCCGGAGCTTGTGGCCCTATGACCCATGTGCAGCTCCATAAAGACGGGGCGCAATGCAGAGCAACACGCGGCAGGAATGCTGGACGCGGCAGTGGCAGAGAGTAGAAGGCGTGGGGTGACTCGTAAAGGCCGGGGGTCTGGGAAAGACTGACTGGGGAACATTCTAGAAGTTGACCATCATCCCCTCTCCTTCAAATCATCAGGAAAAATTAACCACACGACCACAGTTTTCAGAGCTGGAAGCTACCTGCGAAACTGCGTGAACGCCCGTTAAAAACGAGGAAAGGGACCAACAGTTCTCAAGACAAAACAGCTCAGAGCGGCTGCTCCCGGCTTCGAGCCACCTGCCACGGGCCAGGGCTGCAGCCCGGCCTCCACCCCCGCGCGGCCTCACTTACCCAATAGGCTTCCCTGCCTTGTGGAACTCCTTCAGGACGCGCTCCACATCCTTGTTGACCTTGCAGTCTTTCCCGTCCACGGCGAATGTGCTCCTACAGCGAGAAGAGGCTCCCTGACATCCCAGTCGATGTGCAGCCCCTCCCCCCGGGGTCCCATCAGCTGCTCAGCAACTGATGTAAATGGTACGTGTGTGCGTGCGTATGTGTACATGGCTTCTCCCAGAATTGTTTTCCTGTTTCTTTAAGAAAAAGAAGCACACGAAGGAGACCCCAGAGCAAACCAAGGCCAGGGGCTCAGGCTGTGAGCCACACCTACGTGCGCCCAGAGGTGCTTGGCCACCAAGGAAGAGGACATGCAACTGGCCTAAAACCCATGACAGAGGCTGCACTTCACTGACGAGGGAAACAAATGCAAATTAAACAAAACACCATCTTTTCCAGCAGAGCAAGGTGGGGCTGAGGTGTCCGGAATGGTCTCCCGCCCAGTTGGCGGGTGCGCACCAGCCTCTACCATCTCTGGAAGGCAGTGAGGTGAGCGCTGTCAAACCTCAAAGCCCGCCCTCTGCCGGGAGCCACCTGGTGGGACGGGCGTTCCCTATCCTGCCGTGATGGTGTCTCAGGGCGTCTTCAAACATCAAAACGTACCATTTTACACTTTCAATATGTGTAGACCAACTATACCTATACAAGCTACTGAGACAAAGGAGAGGGTGACAATCACGTGCCCATCAGAGCTGGGAGGTGTTCCAGGGGGACCACGTGCAGATGTTACACAATGAACGGGCCAACAAGCCACACTGGTTAAGTGAGAAGTACAACGTGCAGAACAGGGAGCTCAAGAGGTTCCCGTCTGGATTTTTTTTTTTTTTAAAGATTTTATTGGGGAACCCGGGAAGGGGAACAGACAAGTTGCTGTCCTTTTGTTCTTCCGTCCAGTTGTGGAGGACGTTACTTCACTGGCCCATGTTAGTATCGTCATTGCGCTTTTCCCGGATGAGGCAGATTGGTCGCTGGGCTCTGGATGGCCGCTCACTGTGGCTCTTGGCAGCTCACGCTGGCTGCCGGCCGCTCATGCTGGCTGCCGGCACTCACTGTAGCCTATGGCAGCCCACTGCAGCAGGGGCTGCAGCCTACACCGTCGCCAGGGCTCGCACAGCGCAGCTCCAGGTGGAGCTGTTGTTCACCATCTTAGCTGTAGAGGGCAGTGTCACTGGCCCTCATATGTGGGACCCGAACCAGGGCCGCTGGCATCCCAAAACCAGCTCTTAACCAATGTGCCACTCGGCCGGCCCTCCCATCTGGATTTTTAACACACCGTAATATGAATCTCACAGAAAAGCTGGTAGCAGAGCCACGGAGGGGCAGGGGTCCCAGGCAGGAGGAACTGGGTGACTTCGTCACCGCCACGTGCATGCACTGCACCCTAACCGCCCCAGCAGCCTCCACAGGCCACTGAGGCGGGAGCTGGCTTTCCTGGGAAGGTTGCGAGGGGCAGGGCTGGGACCAGGAGCCGCAGCCCCCCCCCGAGTGCGTGGTGGCCCAGGGCGCCCCGCGCCCGCCCACGCTGACACAGATGCACCAACAACCAGGCGCCCCTCCTGTCTGAGCCCAACACGGGGACACAGCCCAACAAGTCCTCAAATGTCCTCACCCTAGAAGAAGTGCTGACAATCGGGTGTGTGAACCCGGCTCATCCTTCCGAGAAGGAAACCCTGGTCGTGTCAGAAGTGAAAAGCCCAGCAGATGCAGGCCGTTCTCTGCATCTCCTGCCAGGAGGCTCATGAAAGTGGCGATGGGGAAGTCACTTAAAGGCTGGTTTCGGGACAGGCAGTGGATGTCAGGTGGGGGCCGGACTCCCAGAGGCGTCAGGCTTGAGGGAAGGTAACAGCCGCTGCCCCTCACCTCTAGGTGCAGGGCACCTGGACAGAGTGCACCAACCAGGGGGTCACTGTGCCACTGTAGGGGTAAAGGAAACAACCAAGTGGTCAACTGATCCCACAGGGTGAGGAGGGACGGCGGGTACAGGGGCCCGGCTGAGGCTGGAAGCCCCCAACCCCATCCCCTAAAACACTAGGGGCCTCTCCCGGCCAGTGGGCATAGGGAAGGGGCTCGGCTCTAAGTTACACCGCATTCCCACACGACTCTCGTGCAGGCAGCTGGCAACCCGGTCAAGACGGGGAGGTTTGCAGATGGAACTCCTGGAGAGTGCAGAAGCGGGTGCGGAAGTGGGGAGACTCCAAGGAGCAGCGGGCAGTCCCAACAGGGCTCAGAGGAGTCGCAGAGCAGAGGGAGTGTCCAGGAGGAGGGTACTGGATACTTGGGAAAGGTACGAAGCGGGCAGGGCAAGGAGAGCTGCACCCCAGGTCTGAGTGCGAAGCGGACCAAGGCGGAAGGAACATGAGAAGTGTGATTCCTGAGCCGGAGCGCTGCCCAGGGCAGAGGGCGCCCTCAGCAGGGTGTGGGGAGCAAGGAGGCTGCAGCGCCCCCAGGATGGCCTAGGCAGCCGGAAGGCAAGGTCACAGCCAGGGTTTCAGCACCAGAGACACCTGGGACAGAGGAACATTCTTATTTGTGACAAGGGGCTGATTAGCCAACCTGTTGTGCTTCCATCAAAACTTGTATATTGAGTTGTCACACACCCTACACCATACGGTTATGCAGCTGTGGTGACCTGTCACTATGGCATCCTTGTGCCCACCGCGGAGGGATGTACTGGGACAGTGAGGCTGGCACACAGGATTCCCATGAAATGCACGGGAAGAGACAGGAGTGACAGGGCGAAAGAAGACCTGAAACCCAAAGCAATCACAGTGGCGGCGTCCTGGGCTCCCATCAGGCTGCTATGGCAGTGACCCAAAGGGCAAAGCAAGGAAGGGCGCCTTCCTCCAGTCAGGACGGTCAGGTGACCGTGCTGCAAGGCCTGTCGTAACGCTTGCGGGAAGCTGGCTGTGCTGTGATGAGCCCCACCCATGCTGTGGTCAGGTCAGAGGCAGCCACACCCAGAACAGCGCCAGGTGCCAGGAGGGCTTAGAAAGGAGCGGCGAGAGGAAACCCACGCGTCGCTAACATGTGACCGAAGCCCCATCCTACTACGGCTCCGTCACAGCACTACGTGAATTGTTTGGACCCTCATGTCACCACCTGGTCCCCAGCTACCACTCTAGGGGAAAAGCACAAGGCTCCGAGCTCAAATACGCACAGGTTTTTTGCGGCTCCAAAGCCCCCAGGGAAGATGGCGGCATCATGGTTGGCGGCGCTGAGCTGGGCCAGGTCGCTGATCTTGCCACGGGCGATCCTTGCCGACTCCGTCAGAACATTCCTGGGAAAGAGCACAGAGAGGCCAACAAGGGGGTCAGTGAGCAGGCGGGAGAACAGGCGGATGGCGCCCCCACGACAAGGGGCTGGGCCGGGGGGCGTGCTCACACGTGAATTTCAGGTCGACGCCTAGAAAAGGCGACAAAGCTATAGGCACCTACGTGTATGCTCAGACCGTCTCCAGAACCCTTTATTTTTTTAGCTGAGCCATCCTGCCACCTGTTGGCGGCTCAGCAGCAGCTCAGCTCGGGCTGGGCATCAAACTGCTGTTGCTCAGAGCTCAGCTCGCACTTTTTTTTTTTTTTTTAAAGATTTTATTGGGGAATTGGCGGAGGGGAACAGCGTTGGGGAATTGAGGAAGGGGAACAGACAAGTTGCTGTCTTTTTGTTCCTCAGTCCAGCTGTGGAGGACGTTGCTTCACTGGCCCATGTTGGTATCGTCATTGCGCTCTTCCCGGATGAGGCAGATCGGTCGCTGGCCTCTGGATGTCGCTCACCGCGGCTACTGGCAGCTCACGCTTGGCTGCCAGCCGCTCACGCTGGCTGCGGGCCACTCACTGTAGCCTATGGCAGCCCACTGCAGCAGGGGCTGCAGCCCACACCATCACCGGGGCTCGCACAGCCCAGCTCCAGGTGGAGCTGTTGTTAGCTGTAGAGGGCAGTGTCACTGGCCCTCATGTGGGATCCGAACCGGGGCCGCTGGCATCCCAAAACCAGCGCTTAACCAATGCGCCACTCGGCCGGCCCTCAGCTCGCACTCTTGAGTGAGCTCTTAACCAACGGAGCCACTCGGCTGGCCCTTCCGGAACCCTTTAGATAGGCACTGCAAAACCCAGGCCAAGTCACCCGGAGCCTCCTGCATCAGCTGGGGCCACCGGGAAGACAGAACTCGCAAGCGCTGGAAGCAGACAGCGTTCACGCGGGGAGCTGGTGGACCCCGGGCAGTTAGGAAGCTGCTGTGTGGGGTGCTTAGGGCGCCCCAGCATCTGCCGCAGCAGGAACTTCTGCCACGCTGGGCAGGGTCACAGGCAGAAAAAGAGGCCACGGGGTCCTGAGTGGGGCCCGCAGCCCGCAGCTGCCGGCCCTGCGGTTTCTTCTCCTTGCCCCCCCTCACTATCTGGGAACCACAGCCTTCAGGGGCTGTCGTCCTGCACCCTGGCAGGATAGGACGGACACAGGACAGGAGGTGGACACGGGTCTCAGAGCACACAGCCTGAGCCATGCAAATGCGGCCAGGCGCTGCTCAGATGTGTGGGGCACAGACAGGTGAACGAGGGGGCAGCCTACTTGAGGCCCCCGCCTGCGGTCACAGTGGAGGCGTGGCACTCACTCAGCAGGAATTCCTTCGTGCAGGTGAGAGACGGCGCGGGGGCTCCGAGGCTGGCAGCGTTAGTGCAGCCGGCCTGGGGGGAGCGAGCGCCTGCAGGATGGACGTGCGTCTCAGCAGACTCGCTTCAGCTGAGACAAGTGTGCAAGCAGGTTCTCAGGGAGCTGCACCCGCCGTTCCAGGTCACAGACACACACCTGCTTTCACTCTCAGAAGGCTGCCCCTTGGTGTGGTCAATCACGTGCATCTGAGGGACGTCAGGAGCGAAGATCTGGACCTCGGCCCCGCCACGGCTCAGGTGCACCAGGGCCCTGCACGGGAGGAACCAGGCCAGGCTTTGAGACACGCCCAACCCAGCTTCATCTTTTAACACGTTTTTAAAAACTGGAGTTTAGCACAATGCCAGATGTGAATCCTGTATATCAATATCCTACTTGCTTTGCAAAAACTTACGTGTGGCTTGCTAAAGACCCAAATGCCTACAACTGGAACTGTCACTGAACCAGCCCTCAGAGACCAGCCAGGCCTCTAGTCCTGTCACACACTGGGGACACGGGCAGGGTGACCGGCGGGTGTCACAGCCTGCATGTTGGGATCCCAGGCTGCTGCGGGGTGTCTTCCGCCCACAGGCCAGCTGAGTGGGGCTCAGGGCATGTGGGGGCTTAGGGTCCTGGCAGTCAGTTGAAGTCCTGGCTCCCCTACTCTGCTGTCGGAGAGGGCTGCCGAGCACAGCAGCATTCACTGAGGACTCTGTGCCAGGCACATGCCAACTCGCCAGCCGTCCCAGACTGGGGGCTGTCACTGTCCCCCTTTCACAGGTGCAGGCCGGAGATGGGGAGCCCGGCAGAGCTGGGGCCACCCTGGCACTGAGGCGGGCTCTGCTCCCCTCACCTGTGCTGGTCCCAGCTACTCCTTGCCTCCTTCACTCTCTCGACCCCCCACCCCATCGGGTCCTGGCCTCTGCCACCCACCAGCTCTGCACACTGTCAAGATCACGCCTTGTAAACGCTGACACCAGCAGTGGGCACCTCCCAGACAGAAGGGCTCGTGGGCCACGCACAGCCACCAGCCTGAGGCTCTGCTGGGCGTCCCAGGCCCCGAGCTGGGGTGGGGGGGTTCCCCAACCAGCACCTAACTCTCCCCTGGAACTGACTTGGAGCTTGACGGCCCCTCCCAGTCCTGACCACAGGTACCTTTTAAAATAAATTAACAAATCAAAATAGGCACTACTCAGCAACAGCTGACAGGTTCCATCAGCGATGGTCCGTCTGTAGCCAAGGGTTCTTGGGCGGAACCCAGCCTGATGCAGAAGAAAAGAAACGGTCTCCAAACCCCCGCACCTGGGCCCCATGTCTGTAACCCGCAGGTGTTCACAACACCAAAGGGGGTCGTCAGGTGCTTATCTCTAGTGACAGCGCACGTAAGCCGCTTATTTTGCGTCTCCGAGTATACACGGAGGTGTGATTTAAAAAGTCCCTCTGTGCCTCCCTGTGCCTTGTCAGTCGCTTCTGCTTTTCGGATGGTTGGAAGGTTCCTGAAACTGGGGGCCGGGAAGGCACCCCCTCTCCCCGGGGCGCCGGGCTTACGCTGAGGCCTCGTGGAGCTCGCTGCCGTCGTAGACTCCGCAGCCGGACAGCACCTGCGAAAGGAGCGCGGTCACGGGGGCCGCCTGTCGGGATACCGCCTGTCGGGGGGGGGGGTGCCGCCTATCGGGGGGATGCCGCCTTTCGGGGGGGTGCCGCCTTTCGGGGGGGTGCCGCCTGTCGGGGTGCCTCCTGTCGGGGGGCTGCCCGCCTGTCGGGGTGCCTGCTGTCGGGGTGTCCGCCTGTCGGGGGGGTGCCTGCTGTCGGGGTGCCTGCTGTCGGGGTGCCGCCCGCCTGTCGGGGTGCCGCCCGCCTGTCGGGGGGGTGCCTCCTGTCGGGGTGTCCGCCTGTCGGGGGGCTGCCCGCCTCTCGGGGGGATGCCGCCTTTCGGGGGGGTGCCGCCTTTCGGGGGGGTGCCGCCTGTCGGGGTGCCTCCTGTCGGGGGGCTGCCCGCCTGTCGGGGTGCCTGCTGTCGGGGTGTCCGCCTGTCGGGGGGGTGCCTGCTGTCGGGGTGCCGCCCGCCTGTCGGGGTGCCGCCCGCCTGTCGGGGGGGGTGCCGCCTGTCGGGGGGGTGCCTCCTGTCGGGGTGTCCGCCTGTCGGGGGGCTGCCCGCCTGTCGGGGTGCCTCCTGTCGGGGGGCTGCCCGCCTGTCGGGGTGCCTCCTGTCGGGGGGGTGCCCGACCCCGGGAGGCCCTGCCCCAGCCCCGTGCGCGGCGCTCACCAGCGCGACCTTGGCCCCGGGGCGCGGCGCGGAGCCGTGCAGGGCCGCACGCGGGGAGCGCGCCGGAGTGCGGGGCAGGAGCGGCCGCAGGTCGGGAGGCGGCACGAACGCGGAGGCCGCCGCCAGCCGGGGCGCCACCAGGGCCCTGACAGCCGCCATGCCGCGTCGGGACAGCGGGGTCGCAGGGTCACCCGGCAGGAAGGCCTCGCGCAGAACCGGCCCGGTCGCGCCTGCGCAGTCCCGCCATCCCCTCTGGCCCCTCCCCGATGGGCGGGATCGCGCCCCTCCCCGATGGGCGGGACCGCGCCTGCGCAGTACCACCCGGCTCCCTCTGGCCCCTCCCCGACGGGCGGGATCGCCCCCGCGCAGCTCCGCCCGGCTCTCTCTGGCCCCTCCCCGATGGGCGGGATCGCGCCTGCGCAGTCCCGCCATCCCCGCCCGGCTCCCTCTGGGCCCCCCCGGGGGCGGGGTCGCGCCTGCGCAGTCGCCGGGAGGCCTGGGTGCCCGTCTCGGTCCGCGCCGCCCCCAGCCCCTGCCCCGGCACGGAGCCCCCTGCACGACAGTCACACTCGGGAAAAGACGTTTAATTCCCAGTTTAGACTTTAGTCCTAGTTACATGTTAGAAAACCCCATCTTTTTCAGTTTTATCAAAACTTTATATTAAAAATATAAAAAGCTCACACAAAGCTCGAGTCTCAACAGGAGGCCGCCTGCCCCTTGGCGCCCACGGCGCCGCCCGCGCTCCCTCCGGCGCTGCAGGCCCGGCCCGGCCGCCGCCTTGCGGAGGCCAGTCCTCGGCGCTGCCCGGCCCCGGCGGCCCCCCACTCGCTGCCCGGCCCCGGCGGCCGCCGTGCCGGGCCTTCCGGGGCTCCACCGAGACGGGCGGCGCCGCGATGCAGCCAGCTCTACGCCAGCGGCCCGTCCGCGTCCCCGAGCCCTGCGCCCAGCAGACGCAGGCTGTCGTCCTCCGCCGCCGCCTCGCTCCCCGGCGGCTCCGAGGGGCGCTTCACGCCCCGCTGCCTGGACGCGGCCATTGCGTACTGCATGTTGTAGCGGTTCCAGTCGCAGCTGTAAAGCGCACAGAGGGGCGTGGGGCGCGCGGCCGGTGTGTCCACTCCACGGAGAGCCCCGGCTCGCCCGGCGCCCACCACCGCCCCTGGGACCCGAGAAAAACCAGCCGGGCGCATGCGCCCCCACCTGCCCCACACCTCCTCCTGCCCCCGCCCCTGGGGACCCGGGGACTGCCCAGCGCGGCCCAGGACCCGGCCCGGACCCGGCCCGGACGGCTTCACCAGTCAGCCCACCAGACACCTAAGGAAGCTCCAGCCGTTCCTGGGAGCAGACAGGGACCCGCCTTCCCCACATTATCAGAATAAAGAGAAAAACTGCCCAAGCGTTTCAGTGTAGGAGACCCCTGGTGAGGACAGAAGGGAGAAGAACGAGGGGAACAGAGCACCTCATGGGAATTCTAAGGCAGACTCGAGGTCTGGCAGCACAGCCACAGCGTCCCCTAAACCAGTACCCAGCTGCCAGGTGTACCCCGACATTAGCATAAACTCGACAACAAAGTCCAGGAACAACATGTTCACATGAACCCCAACAAGGACTCGATCTGACTGGAGGCACCGCCTACGGGATGGCTCCGAGTCCAGGAGCGTCCTCAAGGGGAAGGCATCCCCGGAGGCGGCGGTCAGCGCAGCCAGGACACTTGGCAAGGGAGGAAGGGCTGGTTCTAGACTCGGAAAGGCCGAGGAAGCACGGGACAGAGGACCGCGGGACCCCAGGTCCAGACACAGGCATCTGCCTGGGGACACTGGGCAGACACGACAGGCAGACTCACCCTCAGTACGGAGCTGGGGTGCCTGGCACGGGACCTGACAGCACTTCAGACCCCACTTCTCTCCGCTGGCCCAGGCGACGGCAGGGAGGGAGGAGCCCCAGGAGGGGCCGGAGGATGCAGAAACCATAAAGAAGCCGCCCGGGGACAGGGGGACGAAGGCTACTCCACTAGTCTAGCTGCAGCAAGCCCCACAATGCCGGCGCCTGCCGTCCCCACGCCAGACACCGCAGGGAGCAGCCCTGGTGCGCAGCCAGCTGCTGCGATGGCCCCCACCCTGCCCACCGAGCACGCCGGGGACACGTACAGTTTGGAGACGGCGTCCAAGTGCCGCTGGACGCTCTTCTGCAGGAACTGAACGGCTGGCAGCAGCTTCCCCGCCCTGGAAAGGAGACGCCCTGAGTGCCGGCAGCCCGTGCGCTGCGTGTGCGCGTCAGGGCCCCACTTCACGGGAGTTCCCTTTCTGTCCAGAGACCAGGTGACCGCGCGTCGCAGACCCCAGGGCAGCACACCGTACCTGGCCTTCAGCTTCTGCCCGTGCACCGTGAGCACTTTCTGAGTCCACAGAAGGTAGAACTCCAGGTGGTGAGACACCTCAAAGGACGAAGCCAAAAACTCCAGCATTTTGTCCACGTACACATCAGGGAGGGAAGAGCTGACAACTTCAACTGTGAGAGAAGGAAGCCCAGGCTCAGCGGGAAGAACTCGCTCTGGGCGGGAAGCCGGGGAAGCCAAGGCCCCAGAGCCCCGCGGCCCGCCCGCCCGGCGCTCACTCTCGGCCGGGGGCACCGACTCCAGGGCCTCCTGCAGCAGTTTCCTCTCGTTCAGCCGGAAGGCCATGAGCAGCGCCCTGGTGAAGTCCCGCTGGCGCAGCGCCGCACGGATCCGCCCCGGGGTCACGCTGGTGTCCAGCTCGAAGGGGTCAAAGAGCAGCTGGGCGTCCAGGGAGTAGATGAGGAGCCCCTCGGTGGTGGTGGCCGCCCAGCAGCGCCCTGCGGGATGGGGTCACGCGGCTCCTCAGCAGCTGCCCTGACCCTTCTTCAGACGACAGGTACTAAGACGCCCGCGGTCCCCGGCGCAGCCACACAGAGGGGCTCGGGGAAGCCTCCCCCCTGCTCCTGCCGCGCCACCAGGTCCTCTCGGGAAGGGGCGCCCAGGTCACTGGCACACGTCCTCCCCGCCTGGCGTGCACCAGGCAGGCCCAGCAAGCCTTCCTGTCGAGGGAGGGCAGACACTTCCAACCCGCAGGCCATGTGGTCCCCGCAGCACCGCTTCAACCCCACTGTGGCGCCAGGACAAAATGTGCAGTGGCTGATCCGTAAAACTCCTCACAAAACCGGGGGTCACCGACCCTGCCCCGGCCCGTCTGCACCTCTGCTCACAGCTGTACGCTGTCACCTGCTACACTGGCCTTTACTGCTCCTGTCACCAATCTGCTGCAGGGTGTCAGCCACTGACCCAAAGACAAACCACCTGGTCTGCAGACAGCACACACCCACTGGCCCCGGGCCTGGGAGCACTGATGCCCTCTGCACTGCAGCCCCTCAGAGACGGCTGGCCGGACACTCGATGGTGGGGGCAGGCTAGGAGGCAGCCCCCAGGACAGTCCCAACTGGCATATGAAGGCCCTTCAGGGCCGGTACCAAGCCCGGCCTGCCTGATGTCACAGCGTTCAGAACCGCCCTCCGGAGTGGACAAAGGTGACCACGTCTTACCCACGGCGGGCAGTGCAGCCCAGAGCCAGCCAGCAGCTCTGAGACCTGCCTTGTCCCCAAGAGCAGAGGTGACAGGCCCGTCACACACTGTGGCTCCCATGCGCACCCCACCCCTTCCCACACTTGGGGCTCACCCGTGGGAGAGAAGCGGAGTGATGTCACCCTGATTTCAGGTTTGAAGTGACGAGAGCTCATGTCACCTAGAAATCAAAGGAACCACTCTCAGTTACAGGGCAGCCCTTGCCACTCACCCGACAAGGGGGGGCCCCCCACTGAGCTGGCCGTGGGCCCATCACAGGTCGCAGATGCAGCAGGTAAGCCCTGTGCCCAGGCCTCAAGAGGTGGCTTCACAGGTGCCTCTGGGCTCCATGCCCGAGCCCTAGGAGTGGACGCGCCCATGGGCTTCCGGCCTGGCGGAGAGACGGCTCGTTTCTCCCGGGAAGACGTCCCCACCCCGCCCCTCTTGCAGTGCCTCTGCCTCACAACTGCACACGGCAGCTTTGGGGCGCAGGCCATCCTCCTGGGTCTCTGCCATCACATGAGTGCTTTCTGGCACTTACTGTCAAGTTAGCTTTTCAAAGGGGAGCACACTCCCAGGGTATGAAACTCAGTGACGCTAAGGTGACCTGTGAGAAGTCAGTCTCCTCACTGCCCGGCCCCAGCCACCTGGAGCCCTAACTGGAGCATGTTGGATGCGTGTCCCCCAGAAATACGTTGCTGGGGGCTTTCAACCTCAGGAAGACCAACATGTGGGGCCGGGTCCATGTGGGTCCTGCCGACCCCGGGCCTCTC